>OY735216.1:55301508-55576508 GCA_963457665.1 Thysanoteuthis rhombus | reverse complement strand
TGCCGACCACTGGCCATCATTCAATAAAGTTTGCTGACCACTGGTTTAATGATTATATATCCACGAGAGAATCCATCTGCAACGAGAGTATTTTTGCTCCCAGTGTGAAGGTAGGAGCAGTCGAAGGATGAATAAGCAGAGCAATTACTCTGGCTTGTTTACAGCTGGACATAGTACAGGTGAACTGGAAACTTATCAACTGCTTAATAGATAATCTCCCTTAATCCAGACATGGATTATTATGCGTTGTATATCGATATGGATAATGGAGCACAACGAAAAGAGTGAAAATAGAAGTCTTCAACCTTTCAGACATTGAGTGATTATGCACTATCATGGAACAAAGTCTTTCTTTGAAATTATCTGGATTAAAAAAAAAGAGATTAGGAGTCTCGAAATAATTGCACAAGAAAGAAAACAAAAATTGATTTATTAACAAGATGGAATTATTCTTTCTATATCCGTATACATATACAATGGTGAGCCTTTGGTTGGTTTGCCAGGGAGTCATCCCCCACCTTCCAGAACTTGCTTTCTTCCCAGGATATCTGAAATTTTGGGGATCTTTTTCTGCGCTAACACTATTCATAATTCATCATGATTCTCTAATATGATTGAATGTGATGGCGTAAGCCTACATCTACTAGCAACGCTATTCATCTTTAATGTTCAATTTTTCTCTCCTGACTTTGTGAAATGATATGAAGAAAATAAATATTGGTACTATGAAAATATTTTTATTTAGAATTTTTAAGAAAACTGTACATCAAAACTATGGAACTTTTGCGCTCACTAATACCATATATATATATACATATATATATTATGATATACAATGAAAATGGCTTGCCACCTACACGAGGGCACTTTTTGATTTTCAGTAAGGTTCATATCTGGCCAAAAGAAGAAGACACAAGTATTCAAACAGAAAGTGGTATTGATGCATAACAATAAGCTATCCCAAGTTGCCATTGCAACAGTTGAATACATAGCTAAATTAGGGTTAAAAAATGACTGACTTGAGTGACCTACACATCCGCCTGCTCTGAATCCTATCGGAAATCTTTAGAGCAGCATTAAAGGACACCTTTATGCAGGCAGCAAGCAATTTTCATGCAAGAATGAATTTCGGGAAGTAATATCAACTGTTTGTGAATCCATCATGCCTGAAGACATTCTGAATGTAACTTTGTCAATGGATTTTCTACTGTGTTATTTGACCAAACTTGCTACAGTTTGTTTTGTATATCAGTTCTTTGAATGAATCATTGCTATCTTTGGTCATTCTCATTCATTGTGTATCTTTCTATCACTTTAATTTGATTCTTTTGAGATAGTCGCCTATAAATTAGCACTTTTCATATAATCATATTTTGTGAATTCCAGCAGGAATGAAATTCTGTACTATAACAAGATCTTGGATATTGTGATTTCCTGCATGAACATTCAGTATAGTTTTGACTGAAAGAGGACTCGAAGACCATTGGTTTTATAATCATCAAACTCCCACTATAGAGTTTTGACTTCATATCTGTATGCAACATCATTTGGGAAAGATGGTTGTAGTTAGATAAGAAGGATAAAAAGAAGAGCATTTGGTGATAAGTCTGGTTAGACACTCGATAGAAGCTGTCATACAATTAAGCCTTTTGGTAGCATCTGTGTCTGGGGTGATCAATTAGAAAATTAGAAAAATGCATGATCCACAAATGCTACTTCTCTCACCTTTTGTTAGGCAGTGATCACTATGAAAGGTCCAAATTTAAAAAAAAAAAAACAAGCATGAATGTTGCCAGACACAAACTAAGGGAGTAATTTAGCATTAACTTACATAACAAATTGAACCCACAACTAAAAACCTACTCAGAGAGGATTTTTCAAATTAGGGAAATCTCAAATTTTCAGCCATCTAGCTCCATTATTGCTGCCCATATGCATGATACAAATACAATCATAGCCAGCCAGCAAGCCAGACCAATATAAAAACTGATGAAACCTATGCTGATTGTTTTGGTTGACAGTTTATAATAAATAATTGATGAATTCAGCTCAGAACCTGACCAGGAATATTTGATCAGCCATCTTAATTGCTAGTATGGATGCTTCAGTTTCTGTTTGTCATTGTCTGCCATAAACCTTGTCCTTAACAGTTGAAGATCATCATGGAATAGCTTCTTTGTTTTTTGCCATCAAGAGATTATCTTTTCTCTAACCTGAAGAATACAAATATTTTTATAGTGATCGCTATCTAGCTATCTATGTATATATTTGGAGAGCGCAATAAGATATGCAGAATTTTTGAATAGTAACAAACCAAGGAAGATAACAACATGCACCAGAGAGCAAGATAATAAATAAAAAAAAGAATTATACAGCAATCTCATTTATTTATAGAGCTCTCCAAAAAGGTATAGCAGGCCAATAATGGATGACGATCAAGGTGTATATAAATAATTAAACAAACGAATCGAATTAAACATTTCTTTGCATTCAACATACAGTGCATTCAAAGCTTCATTTGTCAGCTAAAAAACAACCCAATTTTTCTAAACACAGCAAGGAGAAAATTTTAGCCCTCTAGCTCCTTTGCTTTGGCCTGAACGTGGAAGACATACATAGGCAGTCAGCCAGATCGACTTGAAAACTGAAGAAATCTGTGTCGATAATTTTGGTGACAGTTTTGGTTGACAATCTCCAGGAGTGTACACAGCTAACGAAAACACTGAACTGATAAACCGTCAGAAATTTAGCGGAAACAGAGATAACTGCTGACCTCTATCTTTTATTATATAAACTTTGCCGTAGTTTGGCTTTTTGACTCTAAAACCCTTCATAACAAATTTCAATATATCTTAGCTTAGACATAGGGCTTTCCAAAAAGGTATGCCAATATCAGATGATGATCAAGGTGTACATAACTAATTAAATGAACAAATGAAAATTAAGCATTAGTTTATTTTCACTATACAGTCTATTTAAAGCTCTATGTCTCAACTATAACATTTCTAAATTTCAGCCTTATAGATCTGCTTTTAAGAGGTTTAGAGCAGGAAAAACAAACCAAAGCTAAATTCAAATACCAAATGTTACCAGTTACCAATTATCTTTGCTCTTGTTAGATTTTTAGTGATTTATCAGTTCAGCATTTTCGTTAGCAGATGGTATTGAAGAAACACAAATCTTTAACCTAATCTGTACTAAATTATGTCTTTGATTATATATTCAAGTGGAACTGAATTCTCCAAGGTCTAATTTCTTCAAACATCATCATTCAGTTTGAAAAATACTTCTAAAGGTAGTATACTTGGTCAATTTTTCAACTACCATTAAATGCATTACAATATTTAAAGAGGAGTCCATAATTATGAGAAGATTGCCATAATTATAATTATTTTCATTTCTTTCTAGGCTGTTCGGTCATCGCTACCAGCTGAGGGGGGGGCTAGGTCTCATATTTCCAGTACTCTCCTCAGTATTCCTGCAGTCCCCAATAGTGCCATGGTCTTTATGGTCTTTACAGTCTCTATCCTTCCTCTTATCCCCAGTTCTTCCAATCTAGTTTTCAGTGTCTTAAATACGGTTCCGAGTGTCCCCACTATTACTGGTAGTACCCTGACTTTCATGTTCCACATCTTCCTTGGTTCCCTTGCCAGGTCCTCATGTTTCATTCTCTTTCATCTTTACTCTGTTGTTGTTGTTATTGCTGCTGCTACTACAACTTCAACTACTGCTACTACTAGTACTACTACTACCCACTCACTTATGACTTTTACCAAACTGCCTACATAACAAGACAGCAGTGTTACAAACATTCTTATTAGCCCTAATTTACAATAGGAATGGATTCTGAGAATTAAACTGAATGTTAATTATACCCTGAGAGAAAGAAGTTCAATTTCTTTACTTTACGTCAATCCAGAGAGACATATTAGGAACTAAAAAGCTCTCCGGGCACGTACCTCTGCCGATACCATCATCTGGGGAAAGAAACTGTGCATCAATCATCCCCCCATCAACACAAATTGAATCACTTCTTCCATAGCTAATTGCCCATCCTTCCACAAAACTTCATTGAAATTCATCGAAAACTTTTGGAGATATTGTGTTGACAGACATGTGTGTATGTATGAACATATGAAAAGAAAACTCCAGAAAAATGCTGCTAATTTTTTTAAAAAAAGAAATTCCTGGATCCGCCCCCAAATCTAACCACTTCTTCATGACTCCATTGTCCATACTTCCACAAAATTTGATTGAAATTCTCTGAGAACCTTTGTGGGTTATTGTGTGGACAGATTTACATATTAACGAATACCACTAAATACATACACCTCTCCAATTTCATTGACAGACAAAGTTGAATCAGACCTTGGCCACATTTTTTTGAAATGTTATGTTGGAGAGTTAAAGAAAAATAATTATTATTTCAGATTATCAGGAAAGAGAATTAAAGCTCTTAGACATCCAGTCCACATTGCTGAGTAATTTTAGTCCATATTTCCATTACAAATTATCATTATTACACACATATTTATTCAAGGAAAAACAGACATTAGATATAAGGTTCCCAAATTATACCACCTGATTGCATTGCAGACAGTAACCTAATGGATATAAGCATTGGTCTAGTGTCGCAGTTCACCTGGAGGTCATGAATTCAAGACCTGGGTCAGGCGGTGAATTCATATATTCTGTTATTGCAAGAATGAATTAACGGAAGAATTACCAAATACAAGACCTCAAGAACGAGAACTGTCCACAGAATTCAATTCTATTGAATGAAAGGTTTTGGTTTGAATTCCTGAGGACTTTGCTTAAGGCTGAAGGTTGTGACTATAACAGGATGGAAAACAGCTTAAATCAATGAATAATATTGCTGGTTAAGTGACCACTTCATAGTTATTGGTTATTTATACATGTTCCACTGATCAATACCTTATTTAGTACACTGAACCAGAGGAGAGCGACACCAACATTAACAAATTCAACAAAATAACAGCCTCTCTAATTGAAGTCGCCGCTATATTTAAACCAAAGAGCACAAAAACCATCATTAAAATCTCAGATGAAACCGAGAACGTCATGGAAAGAACGCAGAAATCTCAAGCCACTTACAACAACAAGAGAGAAAATAGAAGCGACTGAAATGAATAAAACAATCCAAAAGAAACAATGAGAAGACAATAGATTCTCTTCAAAGCTATCAACAAAACCCTCAACCCAGGACGGAAACAAATAACTAGTATACATGAGGGAAATGGAGACCTAACAACAAAGACGGGATTGTCAACATGCCCGAGAATTCTATCAAAAACTTTTCTCCTCCAAACGAGAACTACAAAACAACGAACAGGATATGCAAGACACGAGAAATCAGTTTGAGGATTTCCCAGAAGTTACACAATGCAACTTGAAGCAAGCTATCAAACAAAGAAAGAAAGGAAAAGCCCTTGGATGAGATAACATCACCATTGACTTATTCAAATAAGCAGGTAAGATTGTCACTAAGAAACTGTCTATTCTATTCAACTTATGCCTAAAGTCCCGGAAGATTGGAACACTGCTATCAAAACACTTTTATATGAAAAAGGAAACCCGGAAGACCTCAACAGCTACAGACCAACAAGTCTATTCAAGTGCACTCTACAAGGTGTAGACCCTGTATACATTAGAGTACTACTACATATATAGTCACTGAAGCTCCTTTTTCAGGCTACATAAAGACATGGAGCCTTTTCAGCTCCAAAAAAGGGTAAGATAAGGTGATACCAGTTCAACCACACTCTTTCCAGCCTGCCTTGAGATGATCTTAAGAAATACATCAAAGAAAAAATAGGAGTCCAAGACATCATAAAATCCATTAGAAAACTGAAATGGCAATGGGCTGGTCATGTTGCGAGAATGGCAGACAACTGATTGACATCACAACTCATAACATGGATCTCCAGAGATCACATGCACAATCAAGGCCGACAGAGTACAAGATGGAGAGATAAACTAGACAAATTCAGAAAATACTGGCTCTGCAACACCAAGGATAGAGAGTGAAATAGCAAATCCGAGGGAAGATAAAAGACTGATGACGATTATTTAGAGAGAGAGAGATAAATAGATAGATAGATATAGATAGATAGTCTCAAAGCTTTACAACTTTAAGCACAAAAGAATCTTTGGAAAGTTTTCAAAAATACTTTGATGACATTAATAAAAAGTTTGTACGTAAACTAGAAAAATCAACAAAATGCATTGAATAGACAGAGTTGGTTATTTCAAACAATCTATGTTCAAATATATATATATATATATATATATATATATATATATATATATAGCCATACATGGATACTGCACTTGATATACCTCAATTGATAATCATTGTCTGAGATGTTCAATAGTCAATTTGAATAGAATTCTTAGAAAAAGATGAAACTGATTCAGATTGAGAAATCGTTTTGATTTTCTGTAGTTTTTATAATTTCATAACTGTAAAAGAAAAACAAAAAGAAATGAAAAAAAAGCTTCAAACTTAGAGATCTTTCTGAATCCATCTGGTTATCCATTCATCTAATCAAAATTTTAAATCATCAAGGCATGGTTACTGCAAGCAGATGCAAGCGAATTGATATGATTCTAATTCAAATATTTACTCTCTTTAACAAAGAACAGCAATAGCAGTTACCCATTTCTCACTCTTAGTTTGTCATAATGCTTCATCTTTGCTAATGTAGCATTCTACTTTTAAATTTCGAATCACCACAGCCTTACAAATAGCCCGACCAGCCAATACAGTGAGCTTCGAGTGTCTGTGTTTATGAGCATATCTATTTAAGTGAATGTGTCTCCGATGCTCCTGGTCACATGTTTGGGGCTACCACCATGATAACTTACATGAGTTCACCCCTAAAACATTTTGTTCTTTTAATAGAGTGCTTTTGGGGGTCATTCTAGACCAACAATGCTTGATATTTTTTTTTTTTAATTTTTAGTAAGACCTATTTTTTTAAGATAATTCTAGATAAAGATCTATTTTTTTTTAAATAATTTGTTTGTTTTTTTACTTATTTGATTTTTATGAAACTCTAGTCGGAACCTGTAGTTTGGTTTTTTTACCATGAGAACTAGAACAATTATCACCAAAATTACAGGGAATGAAAAAACAAATGATTTGTAGTCGTTCCTCCTACTGACTGAGCAAAACTGAAAAGTCATACGTAACTACCAGAATCTATATTAGAAATGCGCAAAGGCTTTTTCCATATACTGTGATTTGAAATCATGATAATGATAGGTAAGCTGTATATATATATATATATATTACAAAAGTTGCAGTAATTATCTTCAATTGAAAGTCGGCGTAGAGTCTGACTGAGCAGCAGACAGGCTTGTAATTTTCATTATCATTATAAGTGCAATTATCATTAGAAATTCTTAGAATGAATCATAAAACATTTAAAACTATCAAACAACCATAGCCACCAAAGGTGGTAAAGGGTCCTATCTTTTTTTATACGTGCATGTTTTTGTATGTTTATGTGTTCCTTCATTCGTGTGTCTATGTGTTTATGAGTTCCAGCACTCTTGGCCATACCATTTTGTCTACAGACTTGGATATTGGTATCATTACTCCATTAGACCGCACTTTGGAGTTTCAGAAAAAAAAAATTTTTTGACCTTTTTGGGGCCTCACTCTGACAGGTTTATCAATAACTGGAGGATCTAGATGTTTCTAGATGTTTTTTTTAAATTCTTTCATGGATGTTTTCCAATGGAAATAATATCTAGATTCTTCAGAATCTGCGTTTCTTTTCACTTCATTCTAGATGTTTCCCAGGGACCATATTCATTCTTCGATGGATTTTGTTTACATGACTTTAAATTCTGATGCCAAGGCAGTTCAATTATTGACTGTGATGGCAAGTTCATTTATCCTTATCATGACACGTGATGCGTACATTTATATTTTTGAATCTTAATCATCATGTACTCCTGTACATACTTGTATACCACCCAGTCAAAAAAATGACAGCAGGATTTAGATAATTTTGCAATTGCATTGTACTTAAAAAATA
This sequence comes from Thysanoteuthis rhombus, assembly GCA_963457665.1. Taxonomy (NCBI): domain Eukaryota; kingdom Metazoa; phylum Mollusca; class Cephalopoda; order Oegopsida; family Thysanoteuthidae; genus Thysanoteuthis; species Thysanoteuthis major. The sequence goes on along the minus strand of OY735216.1, from coordinate 55,568,439 downwards.
TTAAAAACATGATTTTGGTCTGAAATTTCCCTGTGTTCGACCAGAATGAACCTTGATTTTTATGCATTTGCAAACATGAAAAAAAAAAATTGTAAACACATATGAGCATAAGAATGAATCAAAATATGTCTCTCACAAAGAATGCATGTGTCTCACAGGGGATACGTGAGACTTGGAACGTCTGCATGTATGGGCATATACATTACGTTTAGTTTGCACAACTACAATGATTTACGAAATAAGCAATGGTAAGTAATTTTACTCAAAATGTATGTAAGACAATAGAGTACAGTATTGTAATAAATACAGTGAGGTTCTATGATAAGAAGATTCAAATATGATAGTACATTCATTTTGATTCTGTTTTTAGAATTTATCTGAGTAAATCTTTTTTGATTCTTCTTCGTACTATTGATCATCATCAGTAGTAGCCTTTTAGTGTCTGTCGTTGGACATAGACCTTCCCCATGAATTGCCAGACCTCTCTATCATGGGCGCCATGGAGCCAATACTTTCTGAACTTGTCAAGTTCATCATGGCCACGTTTTTGCATATGATCTCTGGGGATCCACATCGCGAGTCGGGATGTCCATCAGTTGTCTGCCATTCTTGCAACATGGCTCAGCCCATTGTCATTTGAGTTTTCTAATGGATTCTATGATATCTCTGACTTCTGTCTTTATATAGTGTGCTGTCTTGTGATCTCTCCATGTGAGGTTGAGCATGATTCTCTATTCTACACATTGTATTACTAAAGGGTTTCCACCTGACTTTTTTGCAATATCAATATTCTTTACAAAAGGGTTCCACCTTTGCCTCTTCCACAGAGAGTAAGCCCAGTTAAAATATCATGCTCATGCTAACTTCCCAACCCACCCCTCCATTCTGGCCTGCTCTTGACCCTAACATTTCTCAAAATCAAAAGATACATTACGTGTCTTGTAGGATCAGTGACCAAAGCCATTAAATATTAATCTGGCTGTCATGTTCCATTAATGAAGATTTCCAAATGTTTTCCCCTATCCTTGCGTGCACAGCCGCATGATTAAAGTGGAACACAAACAATTGCGTTTGATGATTTCATTGCATTTCCTGATGATGTTCATCCAACTTCAACGTCTCAACAAAAATGGCATACTTAGAAGACAAGACATCTCAGAAAATCTCTCTTCCCAAGAGTTGATTTTAGGCTGGATTAAGAATATTACTTTTGAATGTGCACAGGGGTAGGGGCGTACGCTGCAACTTCTCCAATGGATTGAAAAGAAGGGTGTAGGATATAATAGGAGGAGAGAGGTCAAAAAGACATATCCGCATGTTGGTTGTCAGGTAGAGAAACAGAGAGGGTTTGAGTTGTTACTGTTCATAGTGACCCATTTATCCCCAGCCACTATAAGGTTCCAACTTTCAAATCTTTTTGTCCTTGGTGAGAAGGCTTAATCTAGAGGAGTGCAAATGTCCCATTCGCACTCCCCAGTGGACACAGAGGCACAAGGCTCTGAAATCAGCCTAATTTCAATAGATACATAAATATATATAACGTATTTGGCTAAATCTTAATTTCCATTCTTAGAAGGCAAACATTAGGAAAGAACTAACTTTCACCTTGTATCTAGACTTTTGATTAACGAACAAATCAATACACTTTGTTAAGAACAACAGGAATAATCTTCACAAAAACTGGGGGAGGTGAACCGATATATGAAATCCGCATCTCCTACCATGATTTGAACTCACAGCCAACTGATTACTGGGAGGCTGCCTAACTGACTGAGCTAAATTGACAAGTCTTAGATGTTAATGATATTCATTTTATAGATACACAAGGGCTTACTTCATTCTTATGAATAGATACATTTAAACAAAAAAAAATACATTTTTATTTATTACATATATACAATACAGAAGTCACAGAAATCTTCAGTCAGAATAGAAGTTGGATGCTGGAGGGAACCTAACCAAGAGACAGATTTGCAAACTGAGAACCATGTAACGTGTGCAAGAGAGAATCATGCTCAATCTCACATGGAGAGACCAGAAGACATCACAGTATATCAGAAAGGAAACGTGAGTCAGAGATATCATAGAATCTATAAGAAAACTTAAATGGCAATGGGCAAGCCATGTTGCAAGAATGAAAGACAACCGTTGGACATCACGACACACAACACGGATCCCCAGAGATCACATGCAAAACTGAGATCGGCAAAATACAAGATGGAGAGACGAACTAGACAAATTCAGAAAATACTGGCTCCGGGATGCCCACGATAGAGAAATGTGGCAAATCCTGGGGAAGGTCTATGTCCAACAACGGATGTTAAAAGACGACATCGACATTGACATCATCATCGACATCATCATCATCATCATGATAACTAATATGAATTGACAGATTATGTGACTTTCATAATTAATGTTCTGAGGATGATGTGAAGTATCAACAAAACCACATATTGATCAAATTTTGTTTACTTATAAACCTTTTCTTCAACATTCCATCTATCCTATTTTGTCTGCATTTTCTTTTTAACAAATTTTTGTGTAAATTTGATTATGATATTTGAAATGTACTTTTGTAGTTTTTGTCATTGTATGATCACCATTTGGTTTATCTTACGAAGAGTTGATGTCTGGGGTTATGCCTTTGATTCTGGTTAATAAAACAATAAATCTTTTTGTTCTTTTCGGTTTATCCAAGAGACACTATTGTGATAAGAGTAGAAAGGAAATTCAAGTCAGTGCAAGCAAAGACACTGAAAAAACTTTGCTTCGTGTTTGTGCCTACTCAAATTACATACTCAAATGAATTTCCAAACACATGCACACACCGAGTTGTTCATCAGTCCAACATTTTGAGAGTGAAATGACAATATTGGAAGGCTTTTTAAGACTCTTTATTAAGTTTCCTTATTTCAATGCTTCACTCATTCTGAGCTTTGTCAAGAGAAATGAGGAATTACAAGAAGGTGTTTTATATACTTGGTCTCTGAGTCATGTACAACTCAAAGACCAATCATATGGAAGACGGTGCTGTACCCATCACCGCAAATTTATTACTCCACAAAGAAAGCCGCAAGGTGCCAACATGATTATTTCATTGCTTCATGTACTTTACTTTGAGATTTACTTACTTAAGTACTTACATCAATACAAATACTTCCCCTACAACTTTAATATAAAACAGATCTGGTCAGTCACTCGATAGAAACTGTCATATAACTAACATCTTTTAGCATCATCCCGTGTTGGGGTGATGAATGGATAAGTTGCTTCTCTTGCTTTTTATTGAACAGTGACCCCTAAACAAATGTCTGAATTTTCAAAAAACAAACGTGAATGTTGCCGTACAGAAACCAAGCATAAACTTATATTGCAAATTGAAGATCTATTAAGGGGGGAAGATTTCAGGAAACAAACAAAAAAAACATTTTTCTAGACATAGAAAATTTTAGCCGTCTAGCTCCTTTGGTGTTGCCTGTACCCTGGAGACATACATAGCCAGCCAGCCAGTCAGCCAAACCAAATGAAAAAAACCTATGTTGATAGTTTCCATGACAGTTTCCAGTTGCGGACACAGTTAACAAAAACATTGAACTGGTAAACCACTGATAATTGCTAACCATTGACTTTATTGTAAAAAGTTTGCTATGGTTTGACTTTTAGGCTCTAAAACCATTCAAAACAAATTTTGATATATTTTAGCTTAGACATAGAGCTTTCCAAAAAGGTATAGCATACCAATATTAGACAAGGATCAAGGTGTACGTAAATAATAGATGAGCAAATAGAATTGAGTATTCAACGTACAATTTATTCAAAGCTCTCTGTCAGGGCTACAATATATTAACATTTCAGCTCTCTAGGTCTGTTTTTAAAGGTTTTAGAGCAATGAGAACGAACAAAAGCTGAATTAATATAATAAAAGTCGGTGGTTATCCTTGCTTCTGCAACATTTTTAGCCATTTAACAGTTTAGCATTTTCATTGGCCGTAATGTTTTCCAACAGTAGCAGAAGTCAATAACACATCCATCAAAGATATTCAGTATTTACTTTTAATCTAGACATAATAAATGAAAATCAATTATTTTAAGCCATGATTTCCGTCATAACCCAATTATTAACAACTACAATTGACTTCTACCATTCTTTAATAATCTGCACATTTTTGTCATTTATTCACATTTAATGAATAAAAATAACAAAGTGCCATCATTTTCAATTTGCAAAGAGTTCGGATTAAATCTTTTTTTCATTTCAATTTGTCTGCTTCCTTATTGCACTCAGAATAAAATGTTTTTGTTTCAAGCCAATGATTCAAAAGTCAGTTTGGAAATTTGTTTGTTTTTTTTAAAGTTTCATGCAAATATTAATAAATTTCATAATAAAGTATTATAAACTGCTTTGATACAGACTAAAAGAATAAAAAAACAAATCAGGAATACGTTCATTTGTATTGTACACAAATAGGAATCTCACAATAGTTAGATTAGTAAATGCCTCATCTCTCTCAAGAACATGTTTGGTTGGGTATGAATAGGAACAAATATTTCTTTGAAAAGCAAATAGAGATTTATGGAATATCCTCCTCAAAAATCAGACAGAATTTAATAAAACTGACCAATAAGAGTGACAGAGAGATATTACATAATACTGATCAATAAGAGTTACAGAAAGATGTTATATAATACTGATCAATAAGAGTGACAGAAAGATGTTACATAATACTGATCAATAAGAGTGACAGAAAGATATTATATAATACTGACTAATAAGAGTGACAGAAAGATGTTACATGATACTCACTAATAAGAGTGACAGAAAGATGTTACATGATACTCACTAATAAGAGTGACAGAAAGATGTTACATGATACTCACTAATAAGAGTGACAGAAAGATGTTACATGATACTCACTAATAAGAGTGACAGAAAGATGTTACATGATACTCACTAATAAGAGTGACAGAAAGATGTTACATGATACTCACTAATAAGAGTGACAGAAAGATGTTACATAATACTGAAGGAAATTTTGTCATTCAAGAGAAAAATGTTGACCATTTATCTTGACTGCTAAATGCCTGTTGCTATACCAATGGTGCACCCAAAGCTGTGTATGTGTCAGTGTGTTTACACAGTAATTTACAAGGTTAACGTAAGGTATAGCAAACAAAAATTCTTTATTCATTTTGAGTACAAAATTAAACTGACTCATTATCAGTAGCAGTAGTATTTATAGTCATCTTATCAGCAGCCAGTGAATGAACACATGTACACACATGCAGCAGAACAGCATTTTGCATTTTTGTATTTGCAATAAATCCTTCCTCTCTTTCAGACTGGCAGCTCATAAAGTATATTAAGGATTATGTCACTATTCATTTGTGATAGACGTAAATAATTTATTAATATAGAGATTAGAATGACAGAATTTCTCATTTATGTTCTTCAGCTTAAATTGTCTTATAGCATTATTATAATCCGAGTTCAGTTCACAGAGATTAAATAATAGCTTCTAAAATCATTTCAGGTTAAACTAAGTGATTCTGTCATCTAATTAATGATATGATTCACAAGTGAAAAATGAAAGTCCCTCATTGATTTCGACCCCTAAAAGTTCCATCAATATGATTGACAAGCAATATACATCACATTTTTATCTCCAAGAATTGATTTGAGAAAAAAAAGGATAAAAAACACTTTTTTTATTACGTCATCAAAAAGTATTTTTACCATTGATGAAAAATCATGTTAATAGACACTCCCTGAACTGAAACACCCTAAAAACATATTTGGGGAGTTGGTTTTCAGAAACTAATTCGCTAAAAACACTTCATGTTGATCAAATTCATACCCAAAGGAAATTTCATGGATTTTTATCAAGTAGTTTTCACAGTAGAGGAGTACAGACAGACAATCAGAAAGACGGGTAGAATTTTGCCAAATGATAAGATGAGTCAATGAACATACATATAAGTGAATACAACAGAATTAAATAGGGATTTGCAAAGCATAGTTCCCTCTAAGCTGTGTGAATTTCCAACAAGGGCGCAATGAATATTAATGTGTGCACAAAACCATAGTTGAGGGTTATGTCAAATATTTTGTAAACCTGCATAAGCTCTGCCGTGTATCAAGATTTTTACATTAAGCATCTGAATAGTTTGTCAACTAGCTTCGTAATGGATTGAGTTTTGATTTAATCATTTCCACTAACTTTCATAATAATTTGCAGGACCAGTGAAAATTCCCCGAGCACTGACAACTAAGATTATTTTCTCATTCTCTTACTCCCTGCCTTTCCAATTTTGCTTGGCTGTCCATGATTTTTTCTGACTGTTAATACAAACGGGGATTAGTTTCGTATGCAAATATTTACACATCTCTCAACAAACTACATAACTCTTTCACTGCCCTATCCTCTATCCCCTCTTATTAAACTACATAACTTTTCTTCTGCTTTTTCCCTTCCTACCCTCTCAATTAACTGACTGACTTTACTTTTCCCCCCTCACCCTCTTCTCACCCACTTGGAAAATCATAAACTTTTTTCCTGTCTCTTCCTACCCTCTTATTCAAACTGCCTAACTTTCTTTTCTGCGATCGTATCAACTACTTCTCTATTCCTCCCCTCTTGCTTCTCTCCTTCTCATCAATCTGCCTCCTTTCTCTTTCTATCCCCTCCATAATCTACCTGTCTTCTACCCTTTTTTCTTACCTGCTTATCACGCTACCTAACTCATTTTATCTCCCCCTATCTTTCCACCCTTTTGATAAACTACCTAATAACCTTTTCTTCCCTCTTCCTACCCTTTTATCAAACTCCACTCATACTTCTACTCTGACTGGCCACCGTACTTGGAGAAGAATAGAAATCTTTTAGAAAAAGGCCAGAGATAAGCAGCTAAATTGGAACCAGAATTAAAAAGTACAAGTTATGGTTGAAGGAGTTAAAGTTGACGTTGTTAGAAAAAAGGAGAGAGTGGGGAGACTTGATAGAAATGTTTAAGATCATGCGTGTTATAGAATTAGTAGACCCTAATGTATTTTCTACTATAAAGGGGTTACAAGGGGCTGAGCAGCTATGCTTATATAGTGGAAGTGAATTAGAGTTGATCAGAAATCTGAAAATTCTTTTTTAGCAACAGAGTGGTTGGATTTTGGAATAGGTTACCGAAAAATGTAGTGCTATCAACAAATGTAAATGAGTTTAAAAAGAATTATGATCCATCTTACACCTCCACTAATGTAAATATCTATGACTGAGATATAAAGTGAATGTGATTATTTGATGTGTGCTTTATATGAAAATTGTATGCTTTTCTTCTACAGTAAATGTTTCAAATATTTCAAAAGATTCCTGTAACTTTTGTATCATATAGATAATAAATAAATTTGTAGATATAAAAGACTTGTCAAATTGGTTCAGTCAGTAAGTGAGCCGCCTTCCAATCACGGGATTGTAATTTCAAATCACAGTCGGGAAATGCTAATTTTATATATAGCTTAGGTTTAACGTGACATGATAGACAAACAGCCAAGAGTTGATTTCCCCCAAATTTGGTGAAGATTCTTCTTGTTCTTATTATGGGGAACCAAAAAAGTCAACTCCAACTTGGACGGGAGTTGGACAATAATCCGTGAATTGATGAGTGCAATTGTTTTTGATTAATTTCGACATTGCATCACATAGAAATAATAGATACAAAATATAGAATAATATCTCAACTAAATACATTACTTTGTAGAATGCAATCATTCTTGCATTAAATTGAAACATTCCAATATAGTCTTATTGGCCATGAGAGACAGACTGTGCAAAAATTATCTTGAAACGATTTCAATTTTGAATTTCCACAAGTATTCAATTCACACATACTTTTGTCGCAGGAAGAAAAATGCACAGCAAAAGATGTTTGCAAATACTGACAACTATAAATTGGAGGGAACACGTTTGCAAAGTAGACTCGGTTTAATTCAGTTTATTCGCAAAAGACGACTTGGTATGACTCGCACCTCCTGGAGATTGATCCCGGTGAAGAGAGCAAAATTAAAGACTTGATTCCATCTGGTATATGCAAGCGTTATCCTGCGACTTAACTGCTGTCAAGATTCAGTTATACGGAGAAGATAAATGAATAAGTTAAAAAGGAAGAAGACAGACGGATGGATCTTAGCAATTGCAGACGTCATAGAAATACAAATTGCATTACTTGTGAAGCAATTAGCAAGAGACATTTAACTGCTCATGACAAGAACTAGAATATTAGTGGCAAAGAGACACGAGTTAACTTGGAATTGTCTCCTTTCATGTTGTCATGATTACAAGCAATCTATGCACGTATCTGAAGAGGTTGGTTAGCAGAGATCAACCTGAATTTTAGTCAAGAAGAATGTTTCCACTTGAATGGACAGAATTTATTAGCACAGAATTTATTAGCACAGAATGAGCAAAAAACCTAATTCATCCTTAGAATGGCCGAACGAAATAATGGAGAGCTGCCCTAAGAACTGAGTTGAATATTAGAAACAATCAACCAAAACTGTCGACAGGTTTCATCAGTTTTTAAGTGATTCAGCCAAAATGTTAATCTATCTAATATGCCACACGTATAGGGCACACAAATGGAGCTAGAAGGCTGAAAATCAAAACATTTACTCCTTTTTACTATCAATGAAATTTTGGGGGGGATTTTTTCAAAATCATCCCAAAAAGGTTTTACGGGGAGGGCATTCAATTTACAACGTAATTTTATATCAAATTGGTCCTTTTGTCATGTGACAGTTTCTACTGAGTGACTAACCAGACCTGCTTCTCCGTTTCGGTTATTTTGGAGACTGGAAAGTAAATGTTTTTCCGCCAATGATAAAAATTACAACTCCATTCCTTTGCTTATATTCTTATTCCAGTAGAGATACCCGGCATTGCCTGGGGAAAACAGAACTCCAAACAAGGAAACACATTTAAAAATATGTTTTTCATTTCTTCTTACCCAACACAACAAATGGGAAAAAATATTATTCACACAGAGACCAGAATCTTTACTTCAAATCTGTGTTGTTTACGCACTGTTGTAGATTGATAGCCTTACCTGAGTTATGATTAAAAAAATCTACCAAAAATTAAGATGAGAGTAAGTAGTAATGAGATAAATGAATGATATTTACATTACAAAAATTCATACAAAAAAAGTAATTAGAATAATTACTATGAATGCTATCATAAAAAACGACCCGATTTAGTAGTAACACTGTCACAGATCCCAACGCAACCCCTCTCCATTTTCTGTCATTGAGAGAAAAAAAGTAGGGGGAGAAACAAAAACATCCACGTGTTACTTTTACTTATGTTATCAACTGTTTCATTGCCCCAAAAATACATGTGTCTAAAAAACACCAAAATTGTTTGATTTTATTATAAGAAATATGTGTGCAATTAGTGATCTAGGAAAATAATGGCATAGAAATTCTTTTTTGCTGGTTTTCAGGACTGAATATTGGCTTAAAAAAACGATCTCTCTTGATCTTGAATGACCTCAAGGGTGAGTCTATGTTGGAAGCTGATCTTTATTGATTCTTCATGCCGAATATCAGGTCAATTGGCCTTGTAGTTTTAGCAGAGAAGAAACATGAACAAACAAGAGGCTCAAATATTAGTATACATATCATTTAAGTGAACTTTATTGTTTATCTAATGCTGGTCCAGCTTCCTGTCTTTTTTCATCATATATCCAAAAGAAATTTTTCTTCTAACCAATTTTTTCATAAAAAAACATTTTAAAATGTAAGCAAAATAGTAAAATGTTTTATTATTGCCTTCCTGTTAAGTTTTGATCGCTCAATTCATATAGCAGGTCTGTGTAAACAGCGTTTCCCATAGGGGATATGGGTACAAATATACACTATCCCTATACATTCATTTAAGACTACTTAGAATGATGAAGAACCAGAATTCCAGAAATCTGGATTCATTGAGGAAATAGAAATCTGGATTTCTCAAGGGCTATTTGGAGACACACCCTGTGCCCAAAAGAAAAGAACTCCAAAAGCTTCATAAATAACCATTCACGTTTTTACCGAAAAATCTCACCAAAGATTGGAGGGGTATCTCTCAAGGAGCCAACCCCTCCAGACCCCTGAATCCTTCCCCCCAAATCTCTATTTACCCCTCCGATGTGTAAGTATGTGTCAGTCTGTCTGTGTGCTCATATGTATGTACATGTAAGGATGTACTGAAAAATAATTCTCTAATGTGTTGCTTAAAAACCAAGGTTTAAGAATTTTGCAAATTTTGAAAAAAATAGACTGACGAGTCTGATAATGAAGAATGTGGAATTGACAGGAAAGAAAAAAAAGTCTGGTTAGTCATTCAACAGAAAATGTCATGTGACCACCCCCTTTTGGCAGCATGTCCTCTTGGAGGTGATGAATTAAAACATCGCAAATAGGGACAATCATAAAGTTGCTTCCCTTGTATTTTGTTAGACAGTGATCCTTAAAAAAATCTGAATTTTTTAAAAAACAAGCAGTCGCAAATTGAGGGATCAATTTAACATAACCTTACATCGCAAATTGAACCCCTCCACAAAATCTATTCTATTATCTTTTTTAAACAAACTTTTTTTGAAGAATGATAACGACTAAATGTTAAGATTTTCTGTCGTCTCCATTGGTTCGGTCCGTACACATGATATATACATAACCAGCCAGCTGGACCAAACTGAAGACTTATGTTGAGGGCTTAGATGACAGTTTTGATTGACAATTTCTAACATATAACTAATATATATATATATATATATATATATATATATATATATATATATATATATATACATACATATATATATATATATATATAACCTAATTTTCAATTTCTATGAATTTAAAAGAGATGTTCACACAATGGAGAAAACTTGTAAGTTTATTAGAAACTGTCAACCAGAACTGTCAACATGGGTTTCTTCTGTTTTTAAGCTGGCCCTGCTGGTTGGCTATATATGTATGCATCCCATGTACAGGTCAGACCAATGGAGTTAGAGGGCTGAAAATTTTAACATATTCTGTCTTGAAAATTTTTAAAATTCCCCCCACTTGATTGGTTTTTAACATGGGGGGGGGGGGCCTCAATTTGCAGTGCAAGTTCATGCTAGATTGATCCTGAATGTGCGACATGCTTGTTTATTCAAAATTTCAGACTTTTCTAATGATCAGTGGCCAACAAAAGGCAGGAGCAGTAAATTATTCATTGATCACCTCTCCTTCCAATTTTTTGATTGATCCTCCCTAACACAGCATGTTGCCAAAAGTCAGTGGTCACATGACTGTTTCTACTGAGTGACTAACCAGACCTGGTTCTTATTAGAGAACCTGATAATAAAATCATATATTGCTCCAGGGTTATGTTTGGCAAATCAAGGCATGTAATCATACATCTAAATATCACCTTGGTATAAATATCAAAATTATGTAACAAGAGAATATATAAATAGATATAATGTTTTTCTTGGGGGGGAAAAAAAAATCGAGGAATTTAAATAATAACTGATGTCTTTTGTTTTGAATTATGAAATCTGATATAGACAATCAGTGCCCGCGGCTAGGGAAAGAAAGAAACAGAATCAAGAACAGCCAACATCAATATAGAATGATTAGAGGATGTTATTTTTTTTTTAGCTTGGGAGTAATAACAGAGGTAAAAGGTCAGATTTAGAAAGGCAATTTCAAAATTTGGCATTATGTTAAGACAAAGCAAAAACACCCTCATTTAGTTTGAAACTAAGTGGCATGTAGCCTTTAAGGAAGAAAACAAAATAAGATATAATTAACCTATTATGGGCTGCAATTTAAATTGCTTTTCTTTTATGGAACTCCGGTCCAAACCTGGAATTTTGTCAAACACCGGTCCAAACCTGTAGTTGACTTTGTTTTCCGACCGTGACAAGAACAACGAGAATAATCCTAACCAAATTTGGAGGAGCAAAAATGACCTTTCCCCCACCGTGATTTGAATGACAACCAACTGTTCAGTAGTTATGTCCACTATTGATCGAGCTAGATTGACAAGTCTTACACACAAGGGCTCATTTCATTCTAATAAGTACATTTATAAAATGAACATTTCCCTGCCACTGAAAAACTATTTTTTCAGGGTAAGTAACTCTTCAAATTTTTGTGATTGAAAAGACAAAAATTCCTTTATTTGATCGAAAAATGACCCATTTATCTGAGGGTTAGTACTTTCTGTAAACACATGTTATTTGTCTACATTTTTAAGACGGTGACATTTGAAGACGCCACCCAGTGTCAAATCAATTGTATCCTTTTACAAAGCGGTCAATCTCGGGGTACAAAGTAAACTTAATCTCCCAACAAATCTTTTTTTCTCAGAGCTAAGCAATTAAGACAGAAATCCTAAAAAGAAGCATATATAATCAATGGAGGATCCTGATAATCCCCTATAGAGCAGAGATATGAGACCTAACTAAAAGATTTAGCCTTAAACTGAGAACTCTGCAATGAACACATGAAAGAATCTTGCTCAACCTCACATGGAGGGGTCACAAGACAATGCAGTATATTAGAGAAAAGACAGGAGTCCGAGATATCATGTTGGAAAACTCAAATGGGTTGGACATGTTGCAAGAATAGCAGACAACCGCTGGATATCACAACTCACAACATGGATCCCAAGAGATCATATGCCGAATTGTGGCCAGCAGAAATAAGATAGCGTGACAAGGGAGATAAATTCAGAAAGTATTGGCTCCACAATGCCAGTGATAGAGAGGTGTGGCAAATCTTGGCGAAGGTCTATGTCCAATGACAGATGCTAGAAGGTAGATGATTATATATGTATATATACACAGAGAGAGAGAGAGAGAGAGACACATACAGAGACAGAGAGAAACACTTATTCATCAAGTTGATACACTTGCTAAAACCAGACTTCCGAACATACAAGGTATGACTCTACAATCTGATTTGAAATAAGTTGGTGGCAGTGAGGAAAAAATGGACAGAAAAATCAAACGACCAAGTCTTATTTATTTATTTATTTATCTATAACTCCTCCTATTTCATGAGCTTCCATTCATCTCCAGTACTGAGTGTTTTGAGGGGGGAAAAAACCAGAATGTACGTAAAATGAAGAGAATGAAACATGAAGGGGTTAATCCAGAATATCCGTGCATTAAGCTATGTACATTCAGCAAGAGATTGCTTATTCATAAGATATCGGATCACTGTATCCCCGCAAATGGTCCGTCCAACCCAACCAGTCAAGTGGGCAACAGATTTTTCTCTCTTTGCTCACCTGTATGTCTTTGTGTGCGTGTGCGTATCTCTGGGTGCCCCTGGTCACATTTTGGGGGCTACGACCTTGAGAATTTGCATAAGTGCACCAATAGGCAACATCTAAAAATACATTTATTGTTCCCTCAAAAAGTATTTTTTCAGGTCTCTATGATCATTTTTGACCAACAATGCCCAAATCTTATGTTGGTAATTTTTTTTAGATAACTTAAAAAAAAGATCCATTCACTTCAGATAATTTTAGATAAAAAATCAATTTTCTCCAGATAATTTTGAATAATTTTTTAGATAATTAGTTCTGGCATTCACAATGCAGTATAGATAATTATTTTGCCTTTTGACTTCAATTTTGTTCAACTCTGCCAATAAGTCCATACCAAAAAATATCTCCAAAAGTTCTCAATGAATTTCGATTAAATTTTCTGAAAGGATAGGCCTATGAGCTCAGAAAGAAGTGATTGAATTAGGGGGTAAGTCCAGGGGTTTTCACAGTCACCTCCCCTATATCTTAGCTAAATGTACTCCCAGGCAAAAAAAAAATGAGCAAAGATTTTTTAATCAAATCTTTTGCAGTTACTCTTTTATTCTGACAATTATAGATGAAATATTCAACAAAGTTATCTAACAATACGTACAGTGTTTGATTACTGAGTATGTTTTAGTATGGGATAGCTCTTCCCTAGTTTTTCTTCAAAAAAACTGAGCCATTTGGTCTGGTTGTCTGATAGATGTTTACAATACGCTGCAACAAAGTTGTTTCATTCATCTCCCACAGCTGGTCAGTGTTTCCAAATTTTCCTAATTTCAAAATAGGCTTTAATATATGCCTATGTGTTGATTTTGGATCATTTTTTTTGTCCTGGAGCGTGCAATTTGATTATCATTCAGTTTTTAGTGACAATGGCATTGGCAGAGTTATGCACTCTGTGGATGCTTTCTATTTTCCCTATGATTTTGTTCAATTTTCTGTTTTGGTTTTATAAATGCTACGTAAATAAGGATATCCATCATCAGCAGCAGCTGCTTTTTAGCATTCGTCATCGGGCATAGACCTCCCTCAAGATTCAATTGACATCTCAATGATGGATGTCGCAATACATTCTGGATTTGTCCACCTCGTCACAGCATCTTATTTTCTACTGGCCACAATTCAGCATATGATCTCTAGGGATCCATGTTGTGTGTTGTGATATCCAGCAGTTGTCTGCCATTCTTGCAACATGTCCAACCCAGAGCCATTTGAGTTTTCCAACAGTTTCCATGATATCTCGGACTCCTGTCTTTTCTCTAATATACTGTGCTGTCTTATGATCTCACCATGTGAGGTAGAGCATGATCCCCTCGTATGCATGCTGCATGGTTCTCAGTGCGAATACCTGAGTAACCTCAGATTTGCTTGAGATATCATCCTCTTTGCTAAGAACTTCATGAACTCGAAATAATGCTAGATGAAGAAATCAAAAAAGTTTGCCCCTGCATGAACTTCAGCAAAACAAATGTCATGTACAAAGAACATGTTGATTACAAAGAGACAACAATCAAAATCAAAACACGGAGCCGAAGAAAATAGACCACTACATCCACCTTAGACAACAGATCTCGATGGAATCCTCAGAAGAAAAAGTAATCAAACAAAGAACCACACTAGGTTTGCAAAGCTTTTGGTAGAGCGAGCTCGACTTTCAAGAACAGGAAAATCCTACTAGGGCTAAAAAGAAGGGTATACAACCAACGTATCCTCCCAATAGTCAACTATGAAGCAGAGACATGGATCCTAACCAAAAGAAAGATATCTAGAGATAGAATACAACTAGAGGATTTTTTCTAACTTTTGCTAATACTCATCCGGGGGATTTAGAATAACCTCAAACAATTTTTATACAATCTATCATTTTTTTCATATTTAGCCTCAGTGTCGTTGAATATAATTGCTTAGTTTAGCTTGACATGAAACAGAAACCAAATTCAATATTTTTTTCAATTTCCCATAAACAAACAACGCAGTCTATAAAAACAAAACAAAAAATTTAAACTTGCTTTTTTTTTTTTCGATCATTTTTGCATCATTCATTAATCCTTTTTCCATTAGATGGGAAAAAATGAATGATCAAAACCAAAATGTTGAACTTTCAAGATCGGCTTGTTTTGAGACCACCAAAAAAGCTTATGACAGAAGCAGCAGGTTCATGGCACCAGTGGCAGATTATCCATTAGGCTGAGTAAGCTCAAAGCTAGAGCCCCTTGATTAGAGAGGGCCTGACAGCAAAAAAGGATTCAAGGGTGTGTACACGTGAGCATTCTGGATGACATTTTAGTAAATCATTATCATTTAAAATGTTTAAGGCTACTTTTCAACTTCATCTTAATTTCATTAGTTGCTTTCTATCAGATTTCACTCAGTCCAATTTCCCTCTGGCAGTAAGTAGATAGCATTTGATCAGAAGCTCTAAGTGGGATTTGAACCCACATCCCCGATGGGAAGCACTGTTTATGCCGGTCTGCTCTTCCAATTATGCAACCAAGACTTAACCAGGAGACAGTAAAAAGACATTTTGATGCTCTAGCATATATATTATACATGTAGTATATTAAACCAGGTACAATGATATAAGTTATTTAATGAAGACTTTATTTCATTCAACAAAGGGTGAAGCAGAACAGTTAGGTCAGAGGGAGACTCACAAAACCCAGCTCAGAGGCCTGGGTGGTAGATAATCTGTCACCAGAGAGCGCAAGTCATATTTGCAAATGAAGATGATCTGAGTTCAAGCCCAGCAGTCATTTTGTCTGATAAGAAACTTGGCAACACCAGCTTCCAGAGAGCAGGTTAACATTGATATGAAAAGTAAAGATGGGACAGATCTGGTTAGTCACTAAATAGAAACCGTCACATGACCAACATCTTTTGGCAGCATGCCATGTTAGAGGTGATCAATTGAAACACGAGAAAAAAGGGTGATCAAAAATTTAACTAACACCCACCCACCCAGCCTACTAAAAACCTATTTGGGTGATACTTTTCAAAAACAAAAAGCTTTTTTCTAGACATAATAAAGAGTAAAGACTTGACAATTCAATCCTCTAGCTCCATTGGTGTGGCCTGTGTATGTGACCCTTACATAGATGGATAGCCAAACAGGCACAAACTTTTGAAAACTGAAGAAACCTATGTCATCCAGCTCTGACCTTTGACATTATGGACCTTTAATTGTAATCTTTTTTCAAAAAGATCCTTTCAACAACTCACCATCTGAATTAATTGGGTGAATTATCCACAGAGTGTTCCACAAAGGATACAACCCTGAGGATAAAAGGTAGAATTTATGCACGTATTAAATATACATTACATTAGTAGCAATAAATATCATAACTCATAATCATAATACTATAAAAGAAGATGATAGTTTTAATGATGTTATAGTTCAGCAGCTGCTATCCAAAATGCCCAGGATCAGAATAGTTTTGGATTTGGGAATTTTTTATAAATCAGAATATTTTTGTATACATAATGAGATGTATTGAGATGGGGGCTGGAATGTAATGGGGGTGATTTTTCATCTACATTTCTCTCCAAGTAATTAGATTTTGTGCAAAAAAAAAAAGATGTGTTTTTTTGTGCTGTGTTATGAAAAAAAAGTTCTTTCATTTTCTATCATTTTTATTGTTTACTTAAATGTTCAGACACAAAAAAGAAAATCATTATTGAATCGAGTTGGGAAATAGAAGCTGTTTTTAGTGAAATGAATGAATTTAAAAAAAAATAGATAAGAACGATTAAAGGAGGTTTCGAGGTCAGAAAATATTTGAAGGATAACAAACAAGAGAATAGCTTACATTACACTGTATGTTTTGGGGGGGGGGTTAAATTTGAAATACATAAAAACAAAAAAGCATTGAATTACAAGTAGCTGTAAATGTAATAGAAACTAACTCTGAGAATTTCAACTTGTTTCGTCTTTCACTGTTTGTGGTGTAAATATGATTTTACGTTCCTAAAGATATTAAGGAAGATAACTAAACTTTTACTCTAGTCAAAATGAGTTCTATGCCTTATTGGCAATTGAAAATTTGAAAAGTTGCTCAGTCGAATTGATAATAACGACAACGTATTTACATAGAATCAAGTGACACCGAAGAAGTTCCTAATAATCCTCAAGATGAAAGATTGCATAACTTTAAACTTTTGTTTACTAGTAAATGATTTCATCAATCAAAAACTTCTCAGCAGTTTAAGTAATTTTTTTACTTTTCAAACAGAAGAAAAGTTCAATCAATATTCAAAAGTCATCAATAGGCTCTTTGTTTTTTGACACTTATGAATACAGAAGAATATCAAAGAAATTCAATTAAACGCAAATCAATGCATGCTCAGAACAATAAATAGATTGAATGAATTTAAGTAGAAATAGTCTCAAAGGAACAATCAAATAATATTTTATCAAATTAGATTTATGGATTATTGTCTGTTCAATAAATGTTATATTTATTTTATGATTAAACAAACGTAGCCATCAAAGATGATAAAGGGTTCTATCCTTTTTTTTATATGTGCGTGTGTTAGTGGGTTTCAACGCTCCTGGCTGTACTGTTTTGACTACAGACTTGAAAATTGTCATCAGTACTTCACTAAACCCTTTTTTTGGATTTTTGGAAAAAATCTATTTTAGATGTTTTCCAGTGGAAATTACCTGTGATATCATAGATAGAATTTATTCAGACCAAATTTATTCTTCAATGGAATTTCTCTGCATGACTTCAAACTTTGACGCTAGAGTTGTTCAGTTATTAACTTTGATGGCAAGTTTTATTCATATTTATTACCTGATCTAAAATCGTGATATTGATTTTTTAATATAAAAGAATAAAAATATATATATAATAATTATAACAAGAAACTGTTCATATAAATCTATCAAGGAGGGTACTGCTTGTGAAGCAAAAAACCTAATTCGTACCCTCCCCAATGTTGTATAAATAAAATGTTCTTGTAATGAGATTAGTACGAAGCTGAATCCAAGTTAAAAGAAATCAGTTACAACATCTATTGTAAAGTTGAAATACGTGTAATTATCATCTTTTGTAATCCACTCATTATTTGTGTCTTCGAAAAAATGTTTTTTTAGATTTTAAATCGTATTAAATACAAGTTGTCAGGAACATGTTCTCATTCTTTTTGAAATACCCTGTATTTCTATCTTGAAAGAAATAGGAAAGAATCTCCTGCTACCATCTTTCTTTGAACAAACTTTCTTATCTCAATTGTTATGATTTTCATAGCAGTGTTCGGGAGTCACAGTCTAATTATCCTTAGGCATCATTTAAATGTCTTTCAGATTAGAGATTCCCACAATGCAACAGTTTCTTTCAACATCCTTCTCTGATGTCCTTTTCTTTGCTAATATTCAAACACGCCAATTTCAAATAGTTTTGAAGCATCAGATCAATGTTTTGCTTGTTTTTTTTAGATTCTAGCAAAAATTACCCAAAGAAGATTATCCATTTGCAATTCAGTGCCGAGAACAATTCTGATAAAAAAAACATGAAGCCTTAAGAATTTAAGACTTTCTTAGAATTATGATCCCAATTATTTTTCTTCCTTTTTTTTTTTTTTTAAAAATTAGAAAGACAATTTGGAGGTGCAGGATGGTCGAGCAAGGAATAGTATGAAGAATGGACTCGGCAAGCCAAATTCAAACTCCATCTTACACAGATTGTGTTCAATTTAGACTGATGCCCTGAAATGAAAGTCATAAATCCATCTTTTCCTCTGGCAAAGGATCAAATAGCACAAGTGATTGATGCCACTTCGGTTGCTTGTTACTTGTAAGTCTATTTCACGAATGTGTCAATTAAATAGAAATCTGATTTGTGGAGCTGAAGCAGGGATGGCAGAAGCCTCAGCCAGCTTAAGGACACTACTTACTTTTCAATTTTGATGACAATCTTTTTGTATCCTCGTTAAGAACAGAGTCATTTTGCTCATTTGCAAATATTGTTCTAATTTTGGTAATTCATCTCAGAATTAATGGGAGCCACAGTCGAAATTACATTAATTCCTTGTGCCCTTGGGACCTTGACCCTCAAATAGACTGTACTTGAGCTCCTGAGGAGAAAAGCTCAAATCGTACATCATCTCAAAACCTCCATTCATCATTCATATCAGAAAAACAATAACAAATGAGATATAAAATATGCAAGAACCTTTCCTACCTCATCTGCAGTATTCTACCTTGTCATTCCAGTCTCTGGAATGGGTAACCATATTCCCAAAGTCAAGGTAACCGCCCTCTCAAATTCCAGTAAAACAGTAGGTAAAAACATTTGATCTTTTTGCTGCCAAGAATGGCAGAAAACAATATTTCTTCTTAGTTATATGCTGTGTTATTTACTGATTGATAAAAAGACATTATTAGTACTGGTGTTTTTAGTTTGTATAAAATTTTAGGCAAATCAAGCCGTCTGCACCTGCCTACTACCTTAACCAAAGAGTTCCGTGACACCCATGGTTGGAACCCTTCCTGATGCAAAGATAGCTCTTGCAGTATCCACACCAGATTGTTGTTTGATTATTTTTAAAGGATCTCCCTTGCAAGGGACATTAAAGTTATCTTTGATAAATTTGTTGTGCTTGTATGTACAAACCACATGTGAAGCTTTCGTGGAGCTCTCAGAATAATGGGCACAAATCTTCATTTGCAATCATATATTGCAGCAGTGTGAACTATTTTGACCTTTTAAAACTGTATTTTTTAACATTGAAACTCTGAAAGCAGAAAACTTGACCATTTAAAACTATTTTATTAAATTTAACCACAAAGGATATAAGTTAGGATTAGGTTTAGGGTTAGGATTAAGGTAGAGGTTATATAAGTCAATAACAGAACAAATGAAAGCAGAAAACTTGTTATTATTGAGATGCTAGTTTTGTCACTGAAATTCCAAGAGATATGTCTGGAACAGAGCTGTAGATAAACCAAACTCTCACCAAGGTGTCAAAATATGTCCAGAATAGTTTACATTTTCCATACAAAGACAGCAAGTTCATGCTGCTACAATATGTGATAACTCATTCATCATTTGTTCAGGAAAGTTCTGCTACCAAACTTTACTTCATTTCACAGCACTTTGGTAATCTGCTACTAGTTCCAGAGCAATGCTGTCAAGGAACTCTTTGAAACTTGGCATCTTTCCTGATTCTATCAGCCCCATGAGGGCAAATGAATTGTAAGCAGCCCACATAAAGAATTTGATCATGAGCCTGAAAGGCTAGTGGTAATGTCTTCTTGACTTGTTCAAGTGCATAACCTGGTCATTCACATCACAGCCCTCCCTCGCGTACTTGTCGAGGTCGGAAATATCTGGCTCACAATACATAGTAAAATAGCACACAGCCAAAAATATCTGGCCTACTGTTTACAGTAAAATATCACTCAGCCAGAAATATCTGGCTTAAGGTATATAGTAGAATAGAACTCAACTTGGAATATCTAGCTTACAGTGTATAGTGAAATAGTGCCCCTTCAGAAATATCTGGCTCACAGTCTATAGTAAATATAAGCTTGGGGGTTCAAAGGCTAAGGTGTAAAAGTTAGACAAAGCTGTTGAGTTTAACAGATTGTAAGACTTGAATCCAGACCATCAATCATACGTTGTAGGATTAATGGTGGTAAAGAGTGAGCTTCCCGACTCAGACATCTGGAACCTGGTGATGGTCCTAAGCTATTTTCAAGAATTACATAATTACCTTAAGGGGTTTTTCACCCAAAAAGTGGCTCAAAATTAACAGCTTGACTTATTGTCAAATCAATCATGAAGAAAGGACAAAACTTTGTGATAGACGAGTGCCTGAGTCTGCAATGATAATGACCAAGCACAGCTTCAGGGAATGTGGAATCAGCAATGCTATGGATAGAACATATGATGACCTCTTCTTGTAAGAACCGGCTGACCAAGCATCAGAAAAAGAGGACACAAAATTAGAAGATGACCCTCATGACGTCATGACAGAAGAATATGTTCAATTGTTGATCACCATATCTGATGAATAAGACTTCTATGGATTCGAATTAATAGAGATTACATTTATAAGTTATCATTTACTTATATTCAGTCGGAGTTAAGTAAAAAATATGGAACCAAACTTGTGTGTTCGCTTTTGATTTCTCACAAAAGCAAAATCATCAAATGCCTTGATTATGGTTTTGGGCTCAACTTATATTCAAGTCATCAGATTAACTTAGCTTCTTTATTTACACTAATTTGAACTTATTTTTTACTTACAGCCAACTCATATACAAAAATGTATGGTATTTATCATTTTTATAATTGATTTTTTATATCTATGATATCTATAAAAATATTCAAATACCATTCAAAATTCTCTTATATATGTATATGCTTTCAAATATAAAGTTTTGGGATATCAAAAAAACAATATCTTACATCTAAATGCAGCAAAAACAATTCAAATTTAGATGTAAGATGTAGATGTTTCACATCTAAATCAAAACACTGCACACATCTGCTGAGAACAAGACTAATTTTCAATATATTCAATGTTTTTTCTAAATCCAGTCAATTAATCATTAAATCTTAAAAACTCATTTTCTTCGAATCATTTTTCAAAGGTTTACTTTATTTTGGGAAGATTTCTAATTAAACATTCTCAACAGTTTATTTTTTCTGTTCCAAGTAGTTTGTTATTGACAAAAATGAAAAATCTAAAACATCTATAAATGAAAACATGCTATACGAATAAGTTTAATTAATCTATGCTTATACAATTTATAAGAATGATAAAAAAGATTGGCAGAAAATCGATGACTGATGTAAAAAATTGGTAAATAAAAGTGTTATTCAGTCAGTTAGCAAATAATTGTCAATCATCAAATATGATATATTGGTTTATTGCTGATAATAAAAGTAATCAAGAAACCTTGACTATGAAACAGTCCTATTCTACTTACTTAATTGAGATTGGACAATTTAGACAAAAATTTGGGCTTTTTTTTTCTTTGTGGCAAAGCCAAGAAAAAATACTTGAGAAAAAATTTTTTGAAATTTTGATAAAAATACGTTTTTGAAATGAAAGACAACAACGTCCATCAGTGAAAGAAAACCAATGTAAGATTAAAAAATAACGTAAATTTCACTTTAGATCAACATATGTTTAAGTTCATTTTCCATTCTATCTATTTATTTTTTTGCAATATGAAAAATTAATATTTTGAGACGATAAATCTGCAGATTCATAAAAATGTCCTTCTGACGAAACAAGAAAAATTGGGAGATTCTTTGTGGAAAGTTATTTTTGCAGAAAAAATGTCAAGACAAAAAACACTACACAAAACAAAATGAAAAGGATACAAACTAAGTAAGAAGAAATAAATAGTAGACAACAGATTTATAATTACTACTAGTGTTACTATGATAGTTTATTTCTTACTTACTAGTATGGTCTTCATGCTTTGCATTCTGCTAATACAAATGTCCTCTTAAATTCTGGGATATTCACATGAATTCATGTTTTTAATGACCCTGTAGTATTGTAATTGGGCTCATTGATGCCACACCCAAAACTCGGTAATATCTGAAATTCAGGACATCCTTGGTCCTAGGGTTACCAAATTTGAGACCATTATTTGTAGGTCTACAGCGATTTGATTAAATGAAAGACAAAATATCGAAAGGCGAGTCGTTAGCGCTGGAAAGATGACAATAAATTTGTATTTTTCCCCTATTCTGCATCTGATTTGTAAATGTATTCACAAGTAAACGATACGTAAAATCTAATTTTACATATAAAAAAATCCTTAATATAATTTGCATGCTGTCAGTCTGCCCTTGACACGATAAACAAAAAGAGAGGGAAAGGAGAATTACAAACAAGTGAGCACAAAATAGCTGTTCTTCTTTTCTCTATCAATAATATAACAAATGCACAAACACAAAATAATTGTTCAGCCATGTATGGCTGCTCTTAGTATAACTACAACTACTACAACTACAACTGATGGTGATGTGTCAATATTGGTTTTTTCACCCGAAATGCACACAAACCGTTTACTTTTCAAATTACCGAGTAAACATACTGACCCAGAAGAACAGATTTAGGCAAAGCTCCGAACGCTTATTAGCGTTTTATTTTAAAAAGACAGGCTAATAGAGAGAGAAACGATTTCATTAAATCTAAAGTGATATTCCATCCTGCCAATTGTATTATGAAGCACTTTAGGTCTGGGTACGACACGCATGCATACAAGATCGGGGTTTTTTGTTTTTTCTTCTTCTTCTTCTTCCTCTTTCCCTGATGGAGAGAAAGCTGTTTTGTTAGATTTGATTTTTCTATCATTGGATTTGAATGGCACACTCCGGCATCAAGTAGAAATATTGAATAGATGTGTGAATGCACTGTGCAAACGGCAGGATTTAAATGTCAGAATGAAACGAAGTATAAGGCGGCCGTTTGGCGGAGGGGGGGGCTATTCAGGAGCTAAACGGCCAGAATCAATGGTCAGCAGCCGTTGGTGATCAATTCCACGGAGGAAATGCCAATAAACTAAAGACGCAACAGCTTCGAGCTGAATCCTTGAAGAGCAGAATCTTATTCGTTTTAGATACACAAGCATCTCTAGTACCGATTGCCCTGACAGACTGACTGGCAGGCTGACATACCAAAGCACTCCCACTATCTCTCATTTTTCCTTTCCTTCCTTCCTTCCTTCCTATATATATATATATATATATATATATATATATATGTCTGAAAGTGCAAGGGAGAAAATTCGCTCATCTATGGTCTGACTTTCAAGCTCATTGTTTATAATTCTTAAGATGATGATGATCATTATCATTATCATCAGCCATTTCAGGTCCAATGCTGAACTAAGGCCTTCCCCATTTCTGGGAAGTTAGTGGCTGATTAAGCTCACCCGCTGCTACTATTTTCTGGTGAACTGGTTTAAATTCAGAATTATCCTTCTCCTAGACTTTCAAGGCTAGAGAGCCAATTCTGCCCAGCTATTTCACCCATAGATGTCAGGGGGGGGGGAGATGGAATCATACCTTTCCCAAGGGCACTAGTGTAAAGTGAATGTAAACAGTCTCCACTGGAGTTTAAATTCAGCTTGCTGACCCCATTGGCTGTGCTGTAAACCCTTATGCCAGCTGTACCTCCTTATTTTATTCCTAATGTAACTTTATGGGAAAAACTAACATTCCAAGGGAAATTATGAATCACCACCACCACCACCACCACCCATAAACTGCATCGGAAGTGATCAAAGAAAAAGTTGGGAAAAGGGTGGTCCAAGAATAGATAACTTCTCTCACCTTTTGTTGGGCTGCGATCACTAAAAATAGATTTGCATTTTCAAAAGACCACAAACAAAAAAAACTACAAACTATAATTTAGCATATACTTACATTGCATGTTGAACCCCACCATTAAAATTCTAATTTGGAGAGATAATTTTCAAAAAGCAAAAAAAAATATTTTCCCTATTCATTGAGAGGAGTGTGTGTGCAAAATTCCAATTTTCTGCTGTGAACAGTAAAGGCTAGGTGAAGTCTGGATATATATATAGATAGATACATACATCCATATAAATGTCAGAACATATAAATAACCTAAACCCACCAACAGTGATTAATCCAGTCTGTTGTGGGTAGTGGTGATTAACTATTAATAAAAACAAGTCTGGCTGCGTTAAGGTCAAACTCCCTTGCTTAATTAGAATCTAAAAAGCAAAAAAAAAAATTACTCTACTTCATACAATACTATTCCCAACCAATGAGTTCCATTTCAAGTTTCAGTTATAGTTCCTGTAAGAAAAATAGACCTAAATAATTAAGCACTTTTGGTGGGGTTTGATTTGCATTTTATTTAACGAGACAACCTGGAGGAGCACCAAGTTTCTTCGATATCTAGAGAAATTGCTTGCTCAAAATTTGATGAAGTGAACAATTGTTTTTAAGGTTACTATCCTTACATCAATAATGACCATAACACTTCTGAAAGAGCCAAAAGACTTGGTGAGACTTGAATTTGATTTCCTATTTTGTCAGAAACATTTGAAAAAGACATTGTCCACAGGGCTAGCCCTCAGTTGTGGCAACACGGGCAGTCATCTTTGGCACCAAGTGTAAATGTCATGTGTCTGAAATAACAGGAGAGCTGACCACAATTTTTGGCTGCACAGAAATTCAATATTTACCACTACTTTTAGCACTATTTTTCAGCGATTTTAGCCAATGTCTAGCTATTTTCCAGCCGTTTTAGACGAATGTAGCCATTTACAACTATTCAAAAGGGCCATAAAAACAGTTTATTTTTTTTGGTCAATTTAGCGCAAAAGGATTTTTTCAAATCAGCAACATTGGGAATGACACCCTGAGTTACCGCCTGGGGTGAAAACAACCCTAGGAACTCCACTGATTAAAATTGTACTCATTTTACTGTGAAGAACAAATGACCATCCCAGAACAGGGTTGGCCTTATACCTATTTGACCGAACAGGGTCCATGCCTAAAGGCTCTCTTCACTAGGGTAACCTACTCTAATCTTGTCAAATACACACAATAACATATTGTAACATGCACTTTACCCTACATTGCAGATTTTACAGAAAACAACAACAATAATTTTAATTATCTTCTGAATTCTTAAACAGTTGGCAGTGTTTCTTTATAATGTTTGTTTTTTGGCTGCATTTGTATCAAATGATATGTTAATTATTGAACAGAGTACAAATTAATTTCTATAGAATCTTCAAGTGCACATTTTGATGGCTTTCCATTCTAGCATAAAGATATAAAGTCTTTGATAAACTATATTTATGTCTCTTAGATTTGACAGACCTTGGCTGTGAATCGGGGGACCCACAAAAAACTGTTTCCAATTGGGCCCCACAGCTTCTAAGGTTGACCCTGTCCCAGAAGCACAAAGCAATGGAATCAATAAAGTCATATAATGGGACACATACAGACATTTATTTATGTGTTATTAAGTTGATACTATGGAAAATTATAATATTTAAATCAAGTTTATAATACTAAAATGTTTTGACTTTCATTTTGTCAAAGTAACAGTCCTAAATGAAACAGTATTGAAAAGTCTGTTTTCCAAGTAAACAATGTCACAAAATATCACATGTGAATGGAATAAACAATTGAAGAAAATGGGGCTGCAGCAGGAATTGAACCTGCGACCTTTGAGGTAGCCCTTTATGTAGCATTGCTCTTACCATTGATCTAAACAGCCACTGGTAATGCAAAGGCCAAAAAAACTGCTTTCACTCCAAATTTAAATTTTCTCCATTCATTGTCAACATTTGCTGTTTTTATTTTCATTTTCTTTAATAGTCTATCCTATTTACATTGTCTAGGCCAAATGATACATCCACTGCATGATAACAAGAGATCATCTCATTTTTTTTTTTAAATATTTTTCAAGAATCTGGACAACTAACTTGTGTTACATGTGAGTGGATAGATTAATGCATAAACAAAGAAATTTTATAAAAAAGGAAAAGGAAATTGAACAACTCACTTTTGTGGCATGGTTGGATAGATGGATTGATGTATAGACAAGTGGATTTGAGTTTTCATTGTAAGAAGTTTTACAGCTTTAAACACTAAACACATTAAAAAACTTTTTCAAACATGTATATTTTGAGTCACTTGAGTCACTTATTTCCCAAAATCTGTCAATGCAATTTGTGTACTTCTCTTCAGTGCTTTTTTCCTGTATCACATATACTTTGTTATAATGGTACAATGAATAAATTTTCTCTTATTGGAATCATCAGTTGTTTACCATGTAACTGCTTTGAGGATTTTTAAAACACAACAGTTATATTAACATGGTACCCCAGTAGTGTTGATCAAACACCACTTCCATTTCAGCTATGATTTCAATATATAGCTTATGTCATACACATACACACACACACATGCATAAATATTTTTGTATATGAATGTACCGATAGGATTGATGAGCTGAGTCCATCTCTGACGTGCTTCTGGCAGCTCCTGCAGCCAAACTGATGCTAAATATATTGTGCTTTGGTTTCCTTTGGACAACATCAGCAAAGCTGAGAGGATAATTCAGTCCACAGGGATTCCATATACTTGGCGCCTGCTTCTGCCGCGGAGAGGTCACTCCAGTGTCATTCCTTCTCCTCCTTATATATATATATATATATATATATATATATATATATATATATATATGTATATGTGTGTGTGTGTGTGTGTGTGTATATATAAAGTGAATGTCAAGATATGTCATTGCTCTCAAAAATGAAGGCAAAATAGGATTAGAAGAAAGAAGGAAGAGAAAAAAGAAACTAAAACGAAATATGCATACCTGACATAAATGAATCACTGTAGCCCACACGAGCACCATGAATAATTATCTTTAAAACTATCTAGAAATAGATCTTTTATCTAAAATTACGAAAATAAAAATACCCGCTCAAAATTTGGGTATTGTTTGTCTAAAATTACCATGGAGACCAAAAGAGCACCTCTTTGAAAAAAATAAAATTCAAAATTTTCTAGATAGTGTTTAGTGGTATACTCATGCATATGACCAAGGGTGCCCTGGAGATATCCCCATGCACACATACACGGATACTAAAAGAGAGAAGAATCTGTACCCCACTTGGTTGGTTGGTTGGTCAGGCCATTTATTCGAAAGAATTAAAAAAAAGAAGAAAAAGGCAAACTAAGAGGAAAATAAAGGAAATAAAAGAAAAGAAAAATATTGAGAAAGAGTAAGAAATAATTGCAAAAAATATCAATCACGAAAATAGCAAATCTGTTGTCCTTTCAAACAGTGGTCCCCAAACACTAAGCTGTGAATTGGTACTGGGCAGCAAAGCATAATCTACCGTGTACGTGAGGAGATGATTCAATTTGGCACTATTTCTTTGTAAAATAAAAACAAATTCATTTCCTTGATTCTTGTCGAATCATATTCTACTGTTGTTTGCAAACAACCTTCAAATATTCAAGGTTTTTAGATTACAATTGCTGCTAGAAGATGTTTTTCATAAAACTGGACCAAATCTTCACAACATTTTTGTGGAACCATATCCCACTGTTTGTAAACAACCTTCAAATATTCAAGGGTTTCTAGGTTCCAATAGCTGTTAGGAGATGTTTTTCATAATACTCGACCAAATCTTTGCAACATCCTTGTGGAATCATATTCCCCTGTTGTTTGCAAACAACCTTTGTTCTCGTACACTTACGGGCTACGGTGATTCATTTAAGCAAGATACAGATATTGACTTACAGTTAATTGACTTGTCACGTATACCCCAGTCGTGATTAACAAACCCCAACATCCTTGTCAGTCGGTCTGCAAGAATATTGTCAATATTAAACCACTAAGTGGTTGAAAAAGGATGGGAACCCCTGATTGCTCAACAAAATGAAATAAAGACTACCCTAAAAAGGAAAAGGCAATTATGTGAAATGGCACCAAATATCTTTTTATTGTTCTTTATGAATAAAGTATTGTGCAGCAGAATCAGATAAGAAGGAAAACTTCAACACCTCTTAGGAACACTTTAAGAACCAACACAAGCAAAGCATCATTAGTCTGACTATACGTATAGATATTTATTACGGCAGATTCATTTGAAAATATCCTCTACAACTATATATATATATATATATATATATATATCGTAACAAAAAATATACATATATGTCTATGTACGCACCGACTGTGCTAGTACACACCTCTATTCGTAGCTAGGTTGGAATAGATAAGTCTTCATCAATCTCTTTTCTTTACAAAGTCAAATCTATCGTCCACCAATGAAGTAGATAATGGACCCATAACAGAGAGTACAATCAACACTGAAGACGAATCGGGGAAAATCTTGAACACTGATTCAGACTCTTTAGAATGCAATCTGAATTGTTAGAAACCGTCAACCAAAACTGTCAACATAGGTGTCCTCAGTTTTTAAATTGGTCTGGCTAGCTGACTATGTATCACACATACAGACTGCAACAATGGAGCTAGAGGGCTGAAAATTTAAACATTTACTCCTAGTCATATAAAAAAAATCGTTTTTTTTATTCACCCCCCCCCCAAGTATTTTTGGGGGAGAAGGGTTGTTTTTGTTTTTTGCTGTTGCTTTTTTGTTGGGGATCATCAGCAGAGGGTCCATTTCCAAGGCAAGTTTTTGCTAAATTGGTAAGTGGTTTGATTTTTGAAAATCCAGACTTTTCAGTGATCCAATAAAAAGCCAGAGAAGTAGCATATTGATTGATCGCCCCTTATTCCAATTTTCTGTATGCCGCCAAAAGATATTGGTCACATGACAGTCTCTATTGAGCAACTAACCAGACCTGTTTGGGGTTTTTTCTCTTGTTTCTATGATAGATATCTTGTGAGTTGTGCCACATCTTTATTGATAAAGGTTTTGTTACAATCTTTAGTAACAAATACAATGAGATTCATTGAATGCTGACCATTAAATCAACAAAGACCTCTGTCTTCAAGATCAAATGCAACCATAGACATACAGTAGACTCTTGCTATTACGGCACCCTCAGGTATTCAAGAGTAGATTTTGTATAAAGTGTACAAATAATGAGAAACCAAAGTGAACAGACAAAAATGACTTTTTATCACCCTTTCACAGTGTAGTGCCCCTTTACAGGTCAGAGGTCTACAAATAGAATGAATTAATCGAAAATTCTAATCTCCCAACTTGCAAGTATTAAAAATCACACGGTTTGAACACACGTATGTGTATCATTTGATAGTGCTGTTTAACGAGTAATATTACAATGAGAGTTTACTTTACTTTCAAAAATAGTTCTTTTAAACTATAATGAATATTGCATGACTGGCTGAGTACTAGTCACAGGGTCTCAAGGTTCATACATACCACACCAAAGGAGCTAGCAGGCTGACAATTTGTATGTTCATTTGTTATTATATCTACAAATAACTTTTTATTTTGTTTTTTGAAAAATTTTGTGGTATTCACTACAATGGTGAAACAGGTCAACCCTTAAAAATAAGAATTGCAAAACACAGGAGGGCCATGACATGCACAACATATTCAAATCTAGCATAACTGATCATACATGGAATGAAGTTCATATTATAGACAGGGATAACTATTGGAGAATAGGATATCCGAAAGAAGCCTTGTATATACTTTGTTCAGTCAAATCAATTGGGAGACTGAGCATTGATAAAAACAAACCCCTTATCGAAAAGCCATTTCTGAAAAAGTAAGTAATTCACCTAACAGAGGGGAAGCAACTCAGGATTTGGCACCAAACACACAATATTGATGTGTAGGCCTAAAAATCTTAAAATTTTACTGAAAATGAATACGATATGTCTACTCTAATACAAGCATGCAATCTAAAAATGATTCTGTGTTCTATAACAAAGATCACCCAACGAAGATCTTAGGGTATATGGCTGAAATGTTTTCAAGAAATGAACATATATATGAGGAAAATAATCTATATCATACACAATGACTAACCTCCGGTTTTAATGTGTTTGTCATAATGCCCAGTGTTGGAATAGCTATACAGCAAAAGTAGTATATGCTACGGGCACCATTATTTCAAAGGCCCTGCACTAAATCCTTCCAAGATATCAATTCTGATTCAGTGATTCTACAATCGCTCTATTTCTACACCTCTTAACTTTTATCAACGACTAGGTGTTTAAGGTTAGCAATTTCAACAAATTATCACTGAAATGTCAGACATATTCGTCATATTATCTGTCTCCATCAGCAAATAAGAAAAACTAATTATTTTAAAGGAAGAAAACGTATGTGTTTTAATATCTGTAAGCATTTTCTAAACTTAATGCTCCTTTACAACGTATGTTACATGTCCTGCACCAACTTAATCTGCCCCAGATGATCTTAATGAAAATCATTCACTCTGATAAATGATCTCATAATGTATGTTCACAAAAAACAATTGAGGCATCAGTACAGCTATCAGCTTGAAACAAATGGTGAACAGAATCATGGATTGAAGAACAAATTCTTCACCCAAGAGATAGATAACCAAAGAGATTAATTCTTGCATATAATAAATGAGAAGTCGATAAGTCTTTGAGTTTTAAGAGATCAAATCATTCGAGAGCGTTTTGCTAGCAAGTTCTGCCCAGAGGATTCATATCCACTGAAAAGGATGGATTTTATATTGATTACTAATGCCAAGAAACAAGAGGATTTATTCGAATGCCAAACAATTGTTACCCAATCAAAATTTGCTTCAATTGAGTCGATACAAAAGTACTGAATAGTTCTGAAGGTCAGCAATAAGATAATCATTTTTTTTTCTTTCTTCAACATGTTCTAATCTTTTGATGTTTTTTTCCTTGAAGATGTCCATCCATCTCAATTAGATGTTTTTTCAATCAGTTGTCAGTCCCACTGATGCTAAACAATGGAAATAGGAAGGAAAAGTTTGATGTCATTTAAAGATGTGATGTATCAAAAAAAAATCATTCACGATTTTTATCAAAAATAATACTGTCAGCGTATTTTATATCACAATATTTTACACTTATGAGAATCAATTAAATCAAAGAAAGATCACTGTCCCTCCACCTCCTCTTCCTCCACCACCTCCATTTGCTACTATTACAATGGATGGTTGTTGCACCATTGAACTTATGGTTCTTATTTTCAAAGTCTTGGCTTTCCTTTCTCATTTGAAAAAGTAAGATTACGGTCTTGCAAGTCAAACGTTTGGATATTTCTTGTTCAGAAATAAAGAACCGCAACAGGGATACTGTATTACTGTATGCAACTCTCTTGGACTAATTATGGCTTGGATTCAGGAATGAAAATTTAGGACAGTCTTCCATATCTGTTGCAGACCCTCTAGTGGCCAGTAAGGCGTATGTAGAAGAGGCAGGCTTTTTCTCAGCAGCTGGTTGGTTTTGACATGGGATATTGCTTGGTAGACTTTATGTTGCCATACATTCTGTCAGCTGCTTCAATCTTCCACTTTCCAGGATTGTTCCCATGTTTCTTCTATGGGGCCCCTCTTCTCCGCTATCCATGGACTAAGATATATTATTTTTTATCATATTATTAATCTTGCCTAGTTTTTACCTCCATCCTAACTTTCAGTTGTTCTTTATCACAATTTTGACTCAGAACATAATTCTACAGCATTGATTGAACATAATCGGAGAGTGAGTTTACAGTGAGAATCAAACTCACAAAGCATAAAGGAAACTGAAAGATCTAAAGCAGCTAATGGTCCTCCATCCTTGCCACATGTCCTGCCCACCAATTCATGCTGTTTTGCATTAACTGGGTACTTCGCAATGAGTGATCGTATTTTAGATTTAGTATAGCCTGAATAAATCATGAATAAGAATAACTTGGACCAACTTTGAGTCACCAACCCTCTTTACTAGTGAATATTTCCATTGGAACACTTAAATAGCAATGGGCTAGTCATGTTGCAAGAATGGCAGACAACCGATAGACATCACAACTCACAACATAGATCCCAAGAGATCACATGTGTAACCAAGGTCCGCAAAATACAAAATGTAGAGACAAACTAGATAAGTTCAGAAAGTATTGGCTCCACAACCCCCATGATAGAGATGTCTGGCAAATCCTGAGGAAGGTCTATGTCTAACAAAAGACAATATTTATAATAAGGCTGATGATGATGATAAATTTAATATTCAAACAAACTCAATAATAGCATTAGTGAAGCAAAAACAATCAGAGACACTTAAACTTGTCAGGCAATCTTCAATATACTATCTGTACTTCACATGAATGAATCACCATAGACCACATGTGTACCAGAATTAATTATACAATAATCTACAATTATCTAGATATTATCAAAAAATTGTCTGAAAATTATCTGAAAAGAAATAATCTTTAATCAGATATTATCTTTAAAAAATAGATCTTTAATCTAAAATTATCTAAAAATATTGATCTTTAACTTAAAAATAACTCAGAAATTGATCTTTAATCTAAAATTATCCAAAAATTGATTTTCAATCTGAAATTATCTTACCAGCACATGATTTGGGCATTGTGGTCCTAAAATGACCATACAAATCCAAAAAAACACCTTTTTTTAAAAAAACAAAAAACCAAAAAAAGAAAATTTTAGGTGATGTTTATTTGCTCATGCATATTTTCAAGGCTGTAGCCTAAAAAATATGACCTGGAGTACCTGAAGATACACACACACACACACACACACACACACACACACACACATGATCACAACCACAGACACAAACAAAGAAATCAAATTCTGTAGCCCACTCGGCTGGTTGGTCAGGCAAGTTATATGTCTACAGTGCTTTGTTTTGCAAGGTTCCAGTCAGTCTGTGACAACAAACTGGAAGAGAAGAAGGGCTATTATGAACACATAAACACAAAATGCTGTGTGTGTGTGTTTTTGCTTGCTGGCTGCTGATGACATAGCTACTGCCGCATCAATTCCGTTCTTTACCCAAAATGAATACAAGACTTTTAGTTAACAATACCTTCTAAATCATTGTGTAAACATACTAGTGCAGAATACAACTTTAGGTATACTGTTAGCAAAGTAACAGGCATTTACTAGTAAAAGGTAACATGTGCACGTAACTATGCCAAAACCAGTCAACAATGCATTTGGCTTGTATTGTATTTACGTCTTCAATGACGGGTAATGGTACAGTTCATTACTTCAACACCAAGATGAAAAAAGACCTTCCCAAATCTCCTTTAGTCAGCACAAAGGCAAGATAGATTCAAACTATTAGTGAACACAAATAAACCGTACAATGTGTAAAGGTCAGAGAGTGTGCCAGAGGGACTAAATAGAAGTAAATTCAGTGACTTCTTACGTCATGGTCAGACAAAAAGGACAAGCACAAGAGAACGGGCAGGGCGGGGTTGGTTAACGGGATGGAGAATGGACTCAGAGAGCAGAGTTCAACAATGTGAATGGGGCAGCTTGTGTTCATTTCACAGCAATGCTCTTTATAAAGGAATGAATCCATCTCTTAAAGAGTAGTAATGTTATATGTGGAGCCTCAGCGGGGATGGCTTGGAGCCATAGCCAGCATAAGGGTACTGCTTACTTACTCACAAGAATGCCAAAAAGATAAGGGATATTTCAGGTGCTGGATGAAGAAATGACTCATCATCATCATAATCATCAGACTTTCAACTTCTGTTGTTGGACATAGACCCTTCCCAGGATTCGCCACACTTCTCTATCATGGGTGTTGCAGAGCCAGTACTTTCTGAATTCGTCTAACTTGTCTCTCCATCTAATACTCTACTGGCCTTGGTTGCACATGTGATCTCTGGGGATCCATGTCGTGATTCATGATGTCCATCAGTGGTCTGCAATTCTCGCAACATGGCCAGCCCATTGTCATTTGAGATTTTTAATGGATTCTATGATGTCCCTGACTCTTGTCATAATTCTTTCACGTGCACATTGCATGGTTTTCAATTTGCAGGTCTGTTGCTTGGTTAGGTTCCATGTTTCAGCTCTAAAAGTGACTATTTGGAAGATGCATAGGTTGTACACCCTTCTTTTTAGGATTAATAGGATCTTGTTTTTGAAGCTTGAGCTTGCTCTGCCAAAGGCTTGCCATCCTAGGGTGAATCTTCACTTGATTTCTTCTCCTTTTGAGGGTCTCATGGAGATTCGTCATCCCAAGTAGATATAGTGATCTACTTTCTCCAGTTCCGTGTCTTCGATTTTGATCTCAGTGTTTGTTTTTTTTTATATGGTTTTTGCTACTTTGTTTTAAATAGAGAACCATTTTTTTTTTTACTTTTTCTCCTCCAGTGAGGAGAATTTAGATTTTTTCAAACTCTAGTACAATGTCCAAGATTAACTTTGTTTTCCTAACATAACAACCACAAAAACAATCCTCACCAAAATGAGACGTATGGACCAAAACGTAAAATCCACACTGACCGATGTAAATTTTACATATCAGTTTATAACCCTTATTTTGGCGAGACTCGTTCTTGTTCTTGTTAGGGTAGGAAAATGA
Organism: Thysanoteuthis rhombus; assembly: GCA_963457665.1. Taxonomy (NCBI): domain Eukaryota; kingdom Metazoa; phylum Mollusca; class Cephalopoda; order Oegopsida; family Thysanoteuthidae; genus Thysanoteuthis; species Thysanoteuthis major. The sequence goes on along the minus strand of OY735216.1, from coordinate 55,533,058 downwards.
ATTCAACTCGGGTTTTGGAGTTTGACAATAATCGATTAGCATTGAAAGTGTTAATTTATTATGCTTATCAAGTCATTAGCAATCTGATAGCTGAGGGGATTTGAGGAACATTAGTTTTCTCTATCTCAAGTGGCCAGACAGTGACAAGCCTCATAAATCAAGAACATTGGAAGCAGCATCGATTTCTTTTTTCTTCTTCTTTTTCTACTCAGATGACGATGATGATGATCATCATCATCATCAAATGCGTGAAGATTTTTTGTTACAATGCAGGAACTATGAAATATTCACGTATTCAAATCCTGACGAGAATTGAACAACCAAGGCCACCAAAGGTGGGAAAGGGTTTCATATGTCCGTATGTTTGTGTTTGTGTTCGTGTGTGTGTGTGTTCCAGTGCTCATAGCCATACGTTTTGTCTACACACTTGAAGATAGGCATCAGTTTTATCCGCTAGACCCTTACTAAAAGTGAATTTTTTCGAATTTTAGTAAAAAAAATTTTTCTTACCTTTTGGGGGCGTTCTTTTGATAGGTTTGAATTATAACCAAAATCTAGATAGATTCTTTGAACTCTATTTTATCTGGTTCCGCATGGAAAATGCCAGTGATATCATTAGGTAAAATTTATTCTGACCATATCTATTCTTCTATGGAATTTTCATATATGACTTCAAATTTTGATACTACAGTTGTTCAATAATTAACTGTGATGACAAGTCAACTTTAACTTGGTGAACCATGCAAGTGATGGCTTTTCTAGCATCAGGTTACCAAAAGAAAAGTTTTCATCAAGAAATATAGAGAAAGTTTCTCTATTATGACAAATAAATGTTTTGGAAAATTTCAAAGCAAAAGATTCTGCTCAGCAAATGAGTATCAAAAAGGATAACCAGTTGCCAAGGTTTATGAGAGGTGGGGGTGCAGCTGCTTACAAGGGGTCAGGTGAGAGTTCCTAGGGTAGAGCTGTGTATTAAAAGTCAATATGATATCAGTACCTCGCATAAGTGAATCACTATAGTCTACACAAGTACCAAAACTAATTATCTAATGATATTATCTAAAGTTATCGTAGAAATAGATCCTTTATCTAAAATTATCTAAAAAGAGATACCAGCACAAGATTGGGGCACGATTGGGCCCATAAAGACCATAGAGACCCAAAAAGCGCCCTTTAGAAAAAAAAAAATTGGGGGATTATACCAAGTGGTATACTCATGCAAATTTCCAAAGTTGTAGCCGAAAAAATGTGACAGGGAGTGTCTGGAGACACACATACATACACACACATAAATAGGCACACTAACACAGACACATATAAAGAGAAGAAACTGTAGCCCACTTGGCTGGCTGGTTGAACCATCTGCAAGGCTGCAGTGATTCGATGTCTATTGATAAAATAGGTTGACTCCATCGTTTAACACTGAGTGAATGTAGTATGACATGCTAAAAGGGTTAATTCAGATGGAAAGAGGGTGTCTAAAGGATGACAGTGTTTGTGCTGGGTGCATGAGGTGGTGGAGGAGGGTGGAAACAGGTTCAGGGAAGGAATTGGATTAGATGATTATGACCATGTCATTGAAGAAAGAGGAGCTAACCTGGTTACGTGCGGCAAAGATAAATAAATCTTAAGGATCGGCTTTCAAAGAAAGTGAGTAAGCACAATAGGTCTGGTTAGTTGCTCAAAAGAAATCTTTTGGCAGCATGCCATGTTGGGGATGATCAATCTAAAAGTCAGGAAAAGGGTTGACAACTAAATAAGTTACCTCTCTCACCTCTCGTTGGGCAGTGATTGTCAAAAGAATCGGATTTTTGAAAAACAAGAGCAAAAATTACTGAGCACAAACTAAAGGACCAATTCAGCTTAAACTTACATTGTAAATTGCAATAAAAACTTGGGTCAAAAAACAAAAAACATGAGGAGTAAATGTTAAAATTATCAGCCCTCTGGCTCCTTTGGGGCAGCCTGTATACACAACATGCATACATAGCCAGCCAGAATCATTAAAAAAAAAGAAACTTATGTTGACGGTTTCTAATACAATAATGATGAACAATCATAGACTTGAAGATACTCCTCAGCTAGTTCTGAACTGAAGAGACATCAGTGAATATTGTTAAAGCAGCACTATAGATACAATATGCACTTATATAATATGACACATGTCTACATCTTTTTGTAACATTTGTCAAGGGGGATAACTATTTAATGTTAAGAGAGACTCTTTCTTTCAATTTTTGGGGTCAAAAGTGTTAGGAAACATCAAAATATGTGGGAACCCTTTTATAAGTCATATTAAGGAGGAGAGGTTCTTCTCTTCTGGAGTCAATCCAGGGAGAATTTTTTTCAACCCTTGACATAACAGACAAAAAACATAGACGCATATGTGACGTATTATATAAGAAGATTAAACATACATACTGATTATGTTGACACCATATAAAACCTATGAAAGATCACCCAGAAGATGGTTATTGGTATCTTTGGTTCAACTTTACACTTTTAACTGAATTTACTATGTTCTGCATCACCTCATCTACAATGAACGTCAGATAGCGAGTGTATATGCGAGTTCATATGTGCCCAGACATAGGGAAAGAAGTCGTATCAAATAACAGACATTTTTCTGGCAATGACACACGCCTGATTTATAAGTTCCAGACTGATTGTTGACAATCAATATCGTCAATCTAATTCCTGCACTTAACCTTGAAAATGACATGATTAGTTTGTTGCAACTATTATCTTGATTTCTGTTGTTTGTATGTTCATCGTACCATAAAAGAAAGTATTGGTTTCCTCCTGCTCAACTCAATCATATAATCATGGGCTGCAAAGATTTTACACGAAGAATCCAAGGGATTTTGAGAACTCACTTCTATTCCACTTTTGGAAAAAGACTTTTTTTTTATCACTTTACATAATTTCGAGGCTGACGAATAGAATAGGATATTTTTCTAATTGATCAATTTTTATATCAAATTACCCTATCTGACATTTATCATAGGTAAGTTGATTCAGAACAAAATCAATTTTGCTGATTCTTGATTAGTACATATTCTTGATTTATATATATATATATATATATATATTTTTTTTTTTAACATAAAAAGAAAATTTGAAGTAGGTCTATTATAAGAAAAAATACAAATTTCTTCTCTTTTTTCCTACAGTTTTGGACTTAACGGCCTATATTTTATACTTCATTGTGAAATTTCTCCTTTCTCAGTTATCTTATTATGTCAGAAGTGTAAAATGAAATTACAGAACAAAACAAGGTGGGGGTAAATTCATTTCTGGACAGGTGCCAGGGGAAAATAGGGTGAGAACAGACAGGAGCCCCTAGATCAGAAAAAGACTAAAATTAATACAATGGTGTATATGTGCCAATGTGTTCTCATGGGGCTTACCATTTCTATCTAGTATATATTTTTGCTTAAACAAATATTACAGCAGCCTTTAGTAAATGGTACCTTCTCTAAGAAATGTCACAATAACAAGATTCAGTTTTGATTGCACAGTGATTCATTTGATCATTCTCATCTCATAATTTCATAGTTAATAAAAAACAGTGTTGTCTAGATTGGCAAATAACCTAAATCCTCTGAAGTATTTACCATAACAAATTTGAGAAGCCATCCAGTATAGGAGAATCACGAGTTGGACTCTGGACAATTTTTCTTACAGTAAAGCATGAAATCCAGTCAAATGTAATGATAATTAGAAATAATACATAGAATGAAGAACACTCACTATATCTACTTGTGTGCAAAGCAACAAATTTAATATAGAAATAAGGGTTAAAACTTGGGACCAGCATTTTGTTAGAGTGTAAAAATAATGTGAAGTAGCCTGACTATTTCAGGGTTAAACTTTACTCTAAACGCAATTATTTCAGCAACTGAAAAAAAAAAGTTTTCTTATTGAAGAGAGTGTGTGTGCAAAGTTTCAAGTTCCTACTATAGATGATTAGGGCTGAGAAGAGTAGAGAAGGAAAAAAAATTAAAGATGAAAAAAGAAAGAATAAGTAAAACACACATTGATACCATATGATGTCATGGAATCACTCTTTCTTTTTACCCCTCTCTCTCTCTTCCATGTTTAACTAATGGTGACAATAAAGTCAACTCTCTAGGAGTTTGACAATAAGAGTGGCAGCAGCAGGGTCAAACTCTACTCCAACTTCCATTCCCGAAATGATTACTGCAACTTTTGTACTGTATTTATAATAAATAAAAAAACTATGAAAATGTACATTTTTTTTGTAAAAATCTATTCATCTATTAGAATGAAATCAGTTTACACACCTAATTTTGGTGAGGATTGATCTTGTTCTTCTTGTTATCATGGTTGGAAAATAAAATCAACTCCAGTTTTGAGTTTGACAATATATATATAGATAATATCTGTTCGTGGCATAAATGAACCACCATAGCTCACAAGTGTACCAGAAGTAATTATCTGAATAATTATCTGAAAGATTATCAAAAATTAATAGATCTTTCATCTAAAATTATCTGGAAAATACCAGCGCCAGATTTGGGCATTGTTGGTTCCAAAATGACCATAGAGACCAATAAAAAGCAGTTTTTTTTTTTTTAAAAAGCACTTTTTTGAAAAAAACAATATATGGTACCTGATGATGTGCACATGCAAATATTCAAGGTTGTTGCCCCCAAAATGTGACCAGTAGTACCCAGAGACACACTCACACCCAAAGAGAGAAGAATCTGCGGCCCATTAGGCTGGTTGGTCAGACCATGGTAATTTGATAAAAGAAACGAAAATTTTGTTTCTGCACTTTTCACTTAATGGCTCCACCATCAAATGTATTGGTATTAAAAGCCAATACGACATCAGCAAGCTGAATATTCATTAAATTTTATAGATATTGATAACTTCTCACATTAAGGGAATTCAGGTGATTCGATATACACAGATAGATTAATGATTATTATCTACTCTAGGTTGGGGTCGCATTATATTCAAGATCGCATTAGACTTGAGAAAATATGGTAAGTATTGAGGAATCTGTAGGCTGACGAATATATGAAGTCAAATCAGAGTTTTTACAATTTGCTGAATAAGAACAGATATCCAAAAGATGATTATGGATCTAATGCAGTGTTCTACGTGTGCTACTTTCATTGAATAAAATCAATAAGCTCTAAAATCTCCAGTGCAGATACATAAACAATTGTTGATTCACTTCCCAAATAGGATATTTGCTTAAACACATATCTGGCATTAACAGACATCACAAACCAATTGAACAATATTTACTTGAGTTTCATCTCTCTTCCTTCACTCTCTACTAATATACATCGTTTTTTTCTGATTTTTACCTCTTCATTTCTCTACAGCACTCACTTTTCCACTTTCAATGTCTTTCTCTCTCATTAGTTTAATTTCTTTGATTTTGCCTCTTTCACTCTGGCACTTTCTTTTTAGAATCACCGCTATCCACAACAGATCAGTTTAAACACTGTTGCATATATATATAGGTATCTGCAAAGACTTTTCCCAGAGCTAACAGTCTTTAGTAGAAACTAAAAATTTTGAACACACTTCCCTCAATGCATAGAGAAAATGTTGTTCATTCCATTTTTTGAAAATTCCCCCTCTAAGTTTTTTTTCCTAGCTTCAGTTTGCAATCAAAGTTTATCCTAAATTGATCACTCAGTTCATGCCCACTACCGCTCAATTTATAAGGTAACAAGAAACATATATGGGTGGCTGTGATTCATAATTTCCTTTCGGAATGCTAGTCCTTATTATTTTTTATTTTCTCAAACTTGAGCTGCTTTTCCTCCTTAATTTCTCAAAACAGAATTTGTTAAGCCTTAAGGAGAAATAATTCCTTTTCTTTCTTTTATGATTTTTCTAATTTCTGAATCCTTTTTCCTTCCTTCTTTTCTCCATCCCTCCCTTCTCTCTTTCCTAAATTCTTTTCTTCCTTCCTTCTTTCCATCCTTCCTTCTCTCTCTAATATTTTCTAATTTCTTTTCTAATTTTTTTTTTTTTTTTTATTTCTCCAAGTCAACTTGTTAAGCTGAAAGAAGGAAAAATCTTTTTTTATTCTTTTAACAACTTCTTCTTCTTCTTCTTCTTCTTTAAAGCCTTTTCCATCCCTGCTTACTTTTTTCCTTCTTTCCTTCCTCCTTACTTTTTCTCTCCGTGTGAATAAGATACTTTATTCTTCTGATTTTTACTTTTCTTTTTTTTATTTCTCCAAGTCAAACTTGTGGAGCTCAAAGAAGAAATTCTTTTCCCTTTTAACCCTTTTGTTTCCTTCTTACCTTCATCAAATTCTTCCTTTAACTCTCCTCACTTCCTTCCTTCATTCCTTCCTTCCTCTTCCTCTTTCATTCCCTCAGTTTATTTTCCTCTGGTTCTTACTTTATTTTTTTTTATATCTATGTCAAACTTGTTAAGCTCAAAGAAAATTTTCTTTCTTTGACAATTTTTTTTTTTCCTTTTACTTCCTTCACTCCATCCTTTCTTCCCTCCTCCACCCCACCCCTCAATTATTCATTCATCCGTTCATTTCTCCCTCCCCACCCTCCCCTTCAATCCTGCTCTCTCTTTTAATATAGTCTTTTTTTTTTTTCTGATTTTCACTTTTTTCTATTTCTCCGAGTCAAATTTGTTACGCTCAAAGAAGGAAAAAAATTCCTTCTTTTCCTTTCAATCCTTATCTCTAACAGATTCTCATTCCTCAACACCGTCTTCTCATTCATTTCAGTTTTCATCGAGCAAAACCAATAATTTCACTCGTCTTTTTTCCTCTCCTTCTGAATGACTCAAACAAATTTGCACTTTGCCAATTACAAACCAATGTCAGGAAATGGAGAAATGAGAGAGAAAAGTATGAAAATTGAAAAACCAAAAAAAGCTTGAAATAAATATTTTTACCTTTGTAACCCTGCTTGCAAAATCACAGGCCAGAACCAATGACTAATCAAAGAGATAAAACCTTAAGCCAGTTTTTAAAATAAACAAAAATTAAAAATAAAGTGAAGGAAACAAAATATGATTAAAAACAAAGAAAGGTTAAAAAGAAAAAAAACTTAACACTAAAAAGGTGGTGATTTGGAAATCTTCCAACATGAAGGAGAAAAAGTTAATAGAAAACTGAGGACAGAAGAAAAAATAAAGAATAATAATAAAGAGATATTTCTTCTTTTTTTTTTTTTTTCCTCCTGTAAAAGAGCAATTTTGATTTTCGAGCTTCCGCAATTTAAAATTCGCAGACATCAATCAAAAGTTAAAAAATGTAAAAAGGAAAATGCAATTTAAAATGTTGAAAAAAATCCGAGTGAAAATTTTCTGAATTGTAAATTTAAAAAAAACAGAAAAAATTATTTGCCACCAAATAAAAGTTATGAATGCATATTACTAAATTAAACACGAAGCATTTACAAACAATAAATAAATAAACAATCATAAGATTGTAGGGTAGGTACATTATCAAATAATACCTATATTCTATTGTGCATCCTTTATATATATCTATAAATGCATACGACCCAGCCACCTACACATTCAGCTGTATTTTGATATCAATACATATCTAACAAATACACTTACTGCCACAACAAATGTAAAAATAAATGTACATGTGTATAAAATCAACAGTAAACATATTCATTAACGAATAGATTTTCATATATATGTGCTTATGCTCACATGCATATAGTCTTATATAGAGAAGCTTGTATCCAAGTTCACATTGACTTTCTTTCATATACACAGGTGGAAATATTTACATGAGTAAATACATATTTAAGCATGCTCTCCAGCTTATATTGGGCATGTATGCAGATGAATATTTATATCTGTGCATTCATACATTTCCTTTCTTATACCTATAGTTGTGTAATTCCATGACGTGTTTTGTTTTTTAGATCCATTGTAATGAAACCAAATTGGAAAAATGCCAAGGATGTTTAATACTTTCTCATGCAACTGTAGTTTGAAACAAAATAGTCCTATGGACAGATACACAAATCTCCACAGTGTCACTTTCCAGCTCATTTAGGTTTATCTTTACCTCTCTGATTAATGCCCTCCTTGCTGGGTCCGTTAGTTTTGGTGAACAGACCTCTCTAGGCAGGTTTTTTTATGGTCTTTGTGATTTTATAATAATGGGTTTAATAATTCTCCATGAGATATCCAAAGTTTGGGATCTCTTTTCTATGATTCAACCCCGATTTAAGCTTCTTCACAAATTTGTCCTTGACCTGTTTAGAGAGTTCTTTGGTCTTGATGATGGCACTTGCTTGGGGGTGTCTATTGCTTGGTAGCATTGCAGATTCAGGGGCCTTTCAAAACAGGTGTATATATACTGAGATCATGTGACTGATCCTGTGACACTCAGATCGCATTCAGATGGACTTTATCCACCCAATCATATGACTTGTGAAGGTTAGTGGTCGCATCTGATCAAATTTAAGAAGTTTACAGCCAAGGGGTTGGATACTTTTGCACATGCAACTTTCCAGTTTTTTATTCTTTAAAAAATTTCAAAACAAGATTTTTTTTCAAAAACTTCATCTAAACAATTTAGACTATTCAGTTCAAATCCATGGAATGAATTTTTTTAAAAATTAATTTAGATAACAAGTTGTAATGTAAAGAGGGTCGGATACTTTTCCTTGCCACTATAAACATTAGTTCTTTGTCATGTATACATTTCAATTGATAAATACTGATACAAAGACAATGATGTGAAATTATTACCATAAGCGCATTTTTTCTTCCAGGTATGGATGATTGCATGTAGTATATTCATGAACATAACCCATACCCAGATAGATTTTAGTACATATAGAGATTATCATAGAATTATAAGAACACACACAAAGACACATACCAAATATTATCTGCTTCTCAACAAGCAAATACAAAACAAATGTCTTCAAAGATAATCAAATCCCCGCAGCTCAACAAATGGCCCACCTGACCAACCAGTACCACAACCTTGAGAATTCGCATGAATATACCATAATGCACCATCAAAGAATTTTCTCATTGTTTTTTTTACAAAAAAGTGCTTTTTTTGATCTCTATGGTCATTTTGGGCCAACAATACCCAAATCTTATGCTGGTATCTTTTTAGATAATTTCAGATTAAAGATCTATTTTTTTCAAATGATTTCAGATAATGTCCCAGATAATTAGTTTTGGTATGCCCGGGCTATGGTGACTCATTTATGCAAAGTGCATATATATATATATATATATATATATATATTCTGGTCAATCAATTGGAATAATTGTACTGATTTGATAAAAATGCAATAGCTGGGAAGGGGGCAAACAGGGCATTTGATCCCCCTCAAGTCTGCACACACAGGGTGAGGGAGATTTGAAAGTTGGAATCTTATAGTTGATGAAGGGTCATGGTGCAGTACAATAGTTTTATATAATCCTAGTTTAATATACCTATATACATAGATGGTACTTTTCTTAGCTGATAATAGGGTTGCCGCAAAGATATATTCTGAATATATAATCTCCTACTCCCATAGCAATATATCCTCGGGAAAAAATGTCAGTGAACACCCATGATTGCCACTGTTAATTTATAAACAATTTCATAAATAGATCAAAAAATACATACATCAGAGATGGTCTCTTCAAACAAGCTGCAACCATTTTTAACCAACTAAAATGTTGTCTTACCTGCAAGATAATAAAAAGAATTAAATAGTAATCGATATTATAAGATAAAATATTAGTATAAATAAAATAATAAAGATCTATTTTTTCAGATGATTTCAGATAATGTTTTAGATAATTAGTTCTGGTCCATGCACAGATTATAGTGATTCATTCACGTGATATAGGGATATTATGTTCAATTCTTAGACAAGTTCTTTCAAATATGTTTTACAAATTGGACTCTCCAATATCAATCTATCATAATTTCAGACAGCACTCTGAGGGCCATGAATCAGATGTGAGAGAAATAGCATAAGTTAGGTGTGTCCAGGAATCCTTACTTCCTCCAAAACTAGTTCTTGAAAAAATACAATTCTGAAATTTACTTAGTGTGGTAAAATCATGGAGATGGCATGTGTTATTTTCTAATATTTAGAAAGCTTGGATTATCAAACTTGACTGAATATGCTGAAGATCAATATGTATAGACTTATATACATATATGTATATATTCACTCAAACACAGAGCTACTTGCTTCTAATATTAGATATTCATAAGTTCTTCTTAATCCTCTTATACAAATACAATAATAGCTATACATAATCAGCAAAACGATTTGTTCAGAGAACAATTTCAAATCAATATTTAATTCAAATGAATAGTTAATTAATAAGTAATTCACATTTTCATTTTTGATTAATCAATCAAACATTGAGTGCAGGAATACCTTCAACGGTGCGTTCCTGATTAGTACAGGTTTTGATATAATACACTTAAGGTATTACTGTACGCATCAATGTAACTGAGAATAAGCCCCCCCCAAAAATTACTGAATTATGATAAGACTTCAAACAGTATGGTTTTAAACAATACAGAAGCTTTTTTTGTAATGAATTAACCAACCTTATCAAGGTATACCTGTACTTGCAAGCTTCTTTTTCAGATTTGCTTTCATTTTCAAATAATAGATTAATGATACTATTTATCAGTCTATATCATTATAAGCTAACAATTACAAATCTAATGAATTAAATAATAGAAGGAAAAATATCTTTCAAAACAAACTGATGCATCCAGAGATATCATACACATACGTATCTTATGTTATTGAGAAGACGATAAATGATCTGATGGAATGATTATATATTGCGTTATATCATATCGAAACTTATTTGGAATGATACCCCCTTATTACAACAAAGCGTTGCTCTAACCATTGAGCAAAAAAGTACCCAGTAATGCCAAGGTCAAAACAACTGCCTCAACTCCAAATGTTCATTCTTGTTCATCCATGGTCTACATCTGCTCTATTTGTTTCTTTCAATGTAACAATGGTGTTATTAAGAAGTTGATATATGATCCTACAGAATGATTATAGATTGCTTTATATCATATTGGAACTTTCAATTTAAAATGATCACCTGTTATTACACAGTGAATGTATTATTTGGCATAGATAACGTAAATAGAATAAACAATCAAAGAAAAGAAAATGAACAAATAGAGAACAAATAGACAGTGAATGAACAAAATTTGTATTTAGAGTGAAAGCAGTCATTTGGGCCTTTGCACTACCAGCGGCTGTTTAGATCAATGGTAAGAGCAACACTACGTAAGGGGCTACCTTTTTGGTAACAGACTCGATTCTAGCAGCAGCCCCATTTTCTTTAATTGTTTACTCTGGAAAATGGGGTTGCTGCAGGAATTGAACCAGCAACCAATAGGGTATGTTTTTATGGGGCCTGGGATGCATGTATATACACTTGCATGTATCAGGTTTCTACAAATCTTCTTCCCTTTTCTTTTTTTCTTTCTTAAAACAATGTGATCAAGCAAAAAAGAAGAGGTAAAAAAAAGAAAACAAAAGAGAGAGCATGAAAAAAAGGAAACATGGCTGTGAGGCAGGATCTGCACCCAGGATCATTAGTGTAAGCATTGTATGGATCGGCTGATTATAGGTTCGAAAGGCTAAGTGGCAGGTGGAGTAGGAGGATCAGTGTTTGAAGATGAGACACATCTAAAACTATTAATGGATAATGGGGGGGATGGAAGGAAAGAGCTGAAAGGGAGAGAGATGAACAACTGAAGAAGAAGAGGGGAGAAGGACAGAAAAAAAACAAATGTCTCGATCTATTTCACTGATACTTCTGTCTCTTATCTCTAAGTCTTCTATCATTTGTTCCAGAAGAAATCTTACAAAAAGACTTGTGACCAATCACGCAATATTTCTCTCCCCTGAAACTCAATTTGAATGGTACAAGGACTACTGTGAACTGGTCAAATGCGTCAACGGTCGATATAATTTTTTTTCATCTTATCAAGTTCGGATTTATAAATCAAATTTTTAAATCAACGAAATGCATGCAGTGATCCTTTTTTTGATTAAAAAAAAAAATGAACAGGTCTAGTGAGTCACTCAATAGAAATTGTTACACAACAAACATTTTTTGGCAGTATGCCGTGTTGGGGGTTATCAATTAGAAAAATTTGAAAAGGAGGATGATACATATTACTTCCCTCATCTTTTCTTGGGCAGTGATTGCTAAAAAGCCTGAATTTTCACAAAACAAGTGGACATAAACTAAGGGATCAATTTAGCATGAACTCAATTTGCAAATTGAACACACCATTAAATACTTATATGAGGGGAGAGAATTTAGTTGTCATTCATAAACCTGTCAAAATAAGGCCCCCACAAGGTAAAAAAAGCTCATTCTCCAAAAATTAAAAATAATGTTTTAAAAAGGGTTTACTGGAGTACTGATGCCATTTTCCAAGTTTGTAGACCAAACAGTATGACCATGAGTGCTGGAACAGATGAACACACACACAAATAAAAAAGGATAGACCCCTTTGGTGACTAGGGTTGTTCAATCAAAAACTAAATATGGTACATTTCCTGATAACTTAACGCATCCTGTGAAGCAAGTTAATTCTTCAATTCTTAAAAAATCTATTTTATAAGTAACAAGACTGGTTACTGCAGGGTAAAACCCTACTCTAACTTTTATTCCGACAGAAGATAATTTCAACTTTCACATTGTATGTATGATAAATAAAAAAATTCGTAAAAATACATATTTTTTGATACATGTATTTATTTGTTAAAATAAAGTAAGCCAGTGCAATTCCATGCCATAAATCTTTGTTGATATCTAAGATTAGTCAATTTAGCTCAGTCAATGAGACAGCCTCCAGGCAATTAGTTGGTTATGAATTCTAATCAGGATAAAAAGAACGTGAATCTTACATGTCAGTTTACATCTCTAATTTTGTTGAGGATTGTTCTTCAACTTCTTGTTACGATAGTTAAATGAAGTCAACTCTAGTTTTGGAATTCAACAAAAACTTAATGAATATTCAACAAAAAAATTCAATGTACAAAGTTTTAATGGAATTGAACTTCTTTTCAAGGCTATATTAGTAAAAGTCAAATTTTCAACAATCCTTTTTTGTCAAAGTCCTACTATAGAGTTTTTACTTTATTTTCATATGTAACAATAATGACAGATGACAATGACCAGATCAAAACCAGAGACATCATGCATGAATAACAGTGACATACACAAAAACTGATAATGAATCCATTCGTACCTCTAAAGCTCAACCCAGGTCAACATGGTTTGCTAATGTTTGCTAATCCCATTTATAGGCACTATTAATAAAGGAGTTGAATTGAAACATATAGTTTTGTAATTATATTGTATAGAGAAATAAATTCTGTTTTCTTTCTATTTTTAGATTTTAATGAAACCCCAAAGCAGCCAAGCTTGTTATTCTTACTATTACATTTGTTATAATTCAACAACCAAGATGATTAATGAAATATTAGAAATGGTTGACCAAGACTATCACCCGACTCTCAAAATAGTGTTCTGGTCCCTATTCACAAAGACTGGGGGTCTAAATCCACGTGGGATAATTTGTGTGGTATTTCTCTTTTAGAGTCTGTTGGAGAAATGAATTCTGTTTTGTTTACCTTTTAGATTTTAATGAAGCAAGGGTATTTCACCCTAGTACAGCCAAGCTTGTAATTTTGTTTTCTTTTCTTTTTATTCATTTAACATCCTAGGCAGAATAGAGAGGGCCAGTTGACATAGGCCTATGATTATGAACAGGCCCAGTCCTCCTCAATAAAGAATATTGATATTATAAAGAGAGTCACAGGGGACACTTTGGTATAAAATATCAATATCTCAAAGTAGATCCATAAAAGATTAAATTAAAAGATAAATTCCAACCACAGAAAAAAAATTGAATGTCTTATTGTAATTACAGTTTCTTAAGACATCACTCTACTCTGTTGTTTTATATACAATTTGAAGAAAATTTCTTGTCGTTGACTTTTTCCATGGAGTGTTCTATTCATTTATTCTGTTTAATTACTTGTAAATAAATCATAAACCCTATTTATACATGTATATACCTATACATAATTCATATGTATCTAGCATTGATTACAAAAATACTTGAGCAGTTTGAAATGGGGCCTACATTTCCCATCTGGCCTGAACCTTCCACCAGTTTTGCCCAAGTCTTTCAACATCATCCAAATTTTTTCAACTCGTACTATAATCTTTTTCTCTCTCTCTCTTTGTTTCTTCCTTCAATCCATGCAGTCTCCATGACAATCTAGCTATGTATCTCTTCAATGCATCTGATCAGCTCTATTTTCTATTGCAGTCTGTTCGTAGCTATCGAGTCTCCTTGACTATCTACCTAATTTAATCTGCAGCTTGAAATAGTATTAACTTGGCTCTAGCAACAAGTGGCTTTTAAAACCAGCTTAAAGCAATTGTGAGGTTTTTAGGTCATCCTCCCAAGTCAGAATATCATAAGAGACTCATTCTGAGAGTGCTTCTCTCAGAAGACTGAGCAAAAAAATAAAATAAATAAAAAAGCCATCTCCAGTCTTCAAAAAGACAGAAATATCTATCCAATGAATAATTTTGTAAGGAAAAAAAAAGGAAACTAAAAATGAAATAAAATAGAAAACAACATGAAATATGAGAATGAATTATTGTAAAAATCTCTATCTTATATTTTGAGAGATGGATGGGAATATATCTGTGAATACGTTCGAATCAATCAAGTGCCAGGATGTAGCAAAACTTTTGAAACTATGAATGAAATGTAAAAATTACTCGCAGTCCAGAACAAAGGAGTATATTAGTGGGCTGGACATGTTGCAAGAATGGCAGACAACTGCTGGACATTATGATCCCAAGAGATCATACGCCAAAATGTGGCTGACAAAAAGTAAGATGGTGTGACGAGATATACAAATTGAGATTATTGGCTCTGCGACGCCTATGATAGAGAGGTCTGGCAAATCTTGGAGAAGGTCTATGTCTAACAACGGACACTAAAAGACTGATGATCATGAGTTTATTGTCATACTTACATTTGGAGAGAATTGCTTATCATCGTCTTTTTCACAAATCATTCTAATTCTTAAATATATATATATATATATATATATATATATATATATATATATATGTATGTATGTATGTATGTATATATATATATACCCATAAATAAATCACATGATTAAAGAAGTCATTACAATGATTAAAAACAAGATAATGAGCACTTTGAAATGGGGGCCAATATTTCTCATCTGGCCTGGGCCGATTACCAGTTTTGCACCGGCCTGATCGCTGGCTACAAAAAGAGTTGAACCAAACAAGTACAGTCTAGTTCTCCCTTCAAATACAAGTAGAGGCTTCACACCATTTGTCTAAAGATTAGAGAAATAAAAAGAAGAGGTCGGTAATTAAATAATCGGAATTATATGAGGATTAATTTTATTTTCACTTGAATAAAAAGCAATAAAATAAAATCAAAATTAATCCCCATGATATGCTTAATGGGAGCAGTTGTTTAGACTCACCATAGATAATAAGATGGATCAACTAATTCCTCAAAAATGACTCATTTAGGATTTGGATATAACCATACCGAGACCTAATACCATCCGCCTGATTCTGGGGAGTTTGAGGACTTGAAAAATTTAAATAGGATTAATTTATTCTAGATGCCAGTCAAGGGGTTTTATTTAATTAGAATAATCAGATCTCTGTGTTCACAACAATTAACACCGATCGCTTGCTTTGATCCATTCAACGAAAATTGTTAAACAGTAACAATTCCCCTCTTTAAAGGGTAAAGGTTGCAGGATTACAAAGTGTAACTTCAGAAAATTGAATTTATTGTCCCAAACTACAATGTACTGTATTTGTATAGATATTTTTTCTTCAAAGCTTTTAGCCAAAATCATAAAGTCATTTTTTTTTTTTAAATAGACATCGGAATAATTTAGTAAAGGTAATATCTGCGCCCTATATAGGACAAAGGAAGACATACAGCTCATCTGGAATGAAATTACAATGATTGACAAATTATCGCATCGGAAATACACAAGTTGAAAGAGGCAGCATGTATGATTCTATCAAATTATTTTCTCATCAAACCCACAGTCGGAATAAGTACTATGCATAGACACAAGTAACAAACAAGTCTGCTTAGTTACTCAACAGAAACAATCATGCGACCAACATCTTTTGGTAGCCTACCACGTTGGGGATGATCAATCAAAATATTTTGTTGGATGGGAGAATGTACAGAAAGCAGCCCATATGAGTGATACATATATACATAGCCAGCCAGCCAAACCAACTTGAAAACTGAAGAAACAATTTTGATAACAGATTAGGTTGACAGTTTCTCAGAGCCCAATTAAGGTTGCATGGGACCCCTGGCTTAACTCAAACAGGGGCCCTCTCGTCAAAATGATTACTAGTGTAAATAAAACAAGAAATTCTAATGAACTGGATCATGATTACTTTTAATTTCATCCACATAATTATTATTATTACATTGTACATTTACAGACTTTTCACATGGAAATATTTTCTGTTGAATAATTTTGGGTGCCCCCTGAATATTGGGGTCCTGTGGCTTTAGTTAGGGATAATCATCTACCATTAGACTTGAAAACAAGATCAGAATTCTAATAATGTGTCCATACCCCTCAAGAGAAACCATAGATAAGAGAGACCACCAGAAGGGAAACTATAAATTATAAAAAAAATTTTTTTTAAACCAATTTTAATCTATAATATCATGCTTGGGAATACTGATGACATTGCTTATCCATTCGAAAGAATGCTGGACCTATATTTCATGTTTTTCTCAAAGCTTATTATGTGTATTCTCATACAAAGTTATCACCAGTTTCATGAAGATTTACTGAAAAGATACATTTTGTTTTGTTTTTTTATTTGCTGAACGTGTGGCCAGGAAACCTACGAATAGATCCATACTGTGGAGAGACAAAAGAGAAGTTGCAAATGAGCCAACAGAAGAGGTGTAATGAAGAATGATATTAACTAAGAAGCAAAGTGATTGCAACACGATCGTCTGCCGGTGGGAGAGCAAATAGGGAATTCACCCTATCCTGGATCAGGCCCTCACAATGGGGGTGGGTAGAATCAGAAGTTGGAACCTTATTGGGACTGGGGACCGAGGGATCTGAATAACAGTGACAGGTCAAGGAAAGTCACAGCTCAGACACTCTCTGGTCCCTCACCATAATTCAATGTCCAGATATATCTTTTTTGCACCCCCTATCTAATACATCCCTTTGACTCACCCCATCCTGGAAAGCAGAAGCAAAAGCTCGCAGATGGGAATCACAAATTTATGGAAATAATTGTGAGTCTGTTAGGAAGAGCTGTCAGAGAAGAATGCGGTTGGAGCAAAGTTATTAAAAATTGCACCGGCATCCTGTGTTTGGTTGAATGCAAGCAATCCCAGCGTTACAAATGAGATCAAGCAAGGGAAAATAGAAAGATGAAATAAATATCAATCGGGGCCAATTCTTTGAATCAATGAGCTCTATAAAGAGATGAGCTGCTGTCTTTGAGATACAAAGAATTGATTTCTTGGTGGTTAATAGAGATTTTGGCCGCAAATCAATACTATTCAAAGGATGGACTCAATACCTGATTGACAGACACAAAAAGTTTTCCACCGTGAATATCAACAATGCTTGAAGTTAACATTTCTTACGCCCAAGAAATGTTTCATTCTGTGCTAGATATTACTTACTCACTGATTTCAGGAGAATGCAAAACAGACTCTTCATCAGATTCAGCCAGGGCTTCTGAAAAGTGGGTACGACCAGTGTATTGCACTGGGGCCTGGAGAGCCAAGGAATGGAGCCAAAAAAGTTTCTTGTGTAGAGCTGTGTATTGAAAAAGTCTATACAATATGTTCATTAATAAAATATCTTGGTTCTATTGTTTACCAAAGAATGAATACAGTGTGGTGTGCTAAAGGGGTTATAGCAGATGAAAACAAATGGGGTAAAAGACGAGGGTGTTTTTGCAGTGTATATGGAAGCGAGGCAGCTTTGCACTGCTTTATAAAATTTCTCTCAGTGGCTCTGGTTCCAGCAAGAAACACAATGAATAAAGATAGTTATGAACATCTCTGAAGCTCTGTAATTTGTTCGGAAATATCCAAACAACCTTTCTGGGTTATAGAATTTCATTCCGCTATCATTTATGCATCATACACATGGTGTATAAAAGGCACACACTCACTCACATATATGCTCAACACACACATGATCACATATATACTTATGCATGCATATTCACTCACATATATACTTGATTACACATACATTCACCATTCACTCATATACATGCTTATACACAATCACTATCATATACATTTACAACTATTCACTAACATATATACTTACATACATTCGCTCAAATATATATTTATTTACACACATACACACACACGTATATATATATAAACTTACACACATTCACACACAAATATACTCACATACATATTTACTCACACATTTTCACTCTCATATAGACTTTTCTTTAAAGTTTCTAGTTTATCTTATCAATTTTAATTTGTAAGCATGCACACACACACACACACTTATATATACATATATATATATATATATATATATACACACATACATACATATATGAAATAATGTTTGCAAGGACATGTACCTGGTAAATGTATACATTTCATGCCTCTCACCTCCTTCAGCAACTGTTCATATATATATATATATATATATATATATATATATATATATATATATGACTGTAGCAGGGTAAAACTTCACTTCTACTTTGGTCCTGAAGATGATTACTACAACTTATGTATTCTCACACACACACACTCATATGTATACACACATTCATGAACATGTATACTTACTAACGTACACATCAACTCACATATATACTAAAACACACACACACACATACAATCCATGGGCAGAGAGGAAAATAGTACAGTATTTATTTGTGTATAATAAGCACTTTTTTCCAGATCTCAATCTAAAGATCAGGGACGCAAACTAAACACAAGAACTTAACATTACCCATATTTCCCTGGTCAAGCATGTGGCCATATTTGGGACAACATGACTGAAAGTAAGTTATAGTTATCGTTTGAGATAACTGATGTGTCTAATAAAGATTTCAAATCTCTGTAATATTACATTTTTCTATCATAATGTCAATACGATGAATGTTCATTATGTTTTACAGGCATGCACTAAAGATGTGATTTCATGCTACTAGTGCAAATATTGATACCAGTTGCGCAAAATGATACTAAGGAAAAGTCAGAACATATTATACACAGAGTTCATCACATCCAATTGAAAGCGGTGCTTATTTAGTTCAGTAAACAAGAGAATGTTTCCAGATAAATCAAGATTTCAATCCATCAATATTTTTGCAAAACCCAATCTTCGAATGAAGAAACCAATAGAAGAAACATAAGTATTTTGACACTTACATTTTACCTGAAATCATACATCCAATTATGGAGTGAATTATAATTAATTTCATCAAATGAAAATAAATAATAACTAGCGTTCCAAGGGAAATTATGAATGTTTTGGTTAGGTTCCATGTTTTCACTCCATAGGTGACCATCAGGAGGATGCATTGATCGTACACCTTCCTTTTTAGGACTGATGGGATTTTCTTGTTTTTGAAGATTGAGCTTGCCCTACCAAACGCTTACCAACCTAGAGTGATTTTCACTTGATTTCTCCTTCTTTTGAGAGTTTCACAAAGATTCATTGTCTGAAGTAGATGTAATGGTTCACTTTTTTTCAGCTCTGCCTTTTCTATTCTGATCATTGGGTCTTTGTCCTGTGCATGTTCTTGTAGGGGCATACTTTCTTGCTCTCTTCATTTAGTCTGTCTAACATTCTTTGGAGGTCATGAAAGTTCTCAGCAAAAAGGATAATGTCATCAGCAAATCTGAGGTTACTTAGATATCTACCATCTACTCTGATTTCTTTATTTTCCCAGTCTAGGTTTTTGAAGATCATCATTAAGAAGGCCGTGAAGAATTTGGATGAGCTAGCATAGACCTTTTCTTACTTCTTTTTTGTGTTGAAAAATTCCTTGAAACTAAAGGATGCAATAGGTTTATCAATAAAGACATTGAGCCGTTTATACCTCGCAAAATTCGGATGAAATAAGATATCTTTTCATTGTGAACCTTTGTCAAGCAGAAGCCACATATATTATTCTTTGCTTTCTCTTAAAGACAGAAGTAATATTCATATTTTTATTTATTTCATCTCTCAAGAGACAGTCTTAGAGGGTTTGGTGATTTGCCTCAGTGAGGGACGGGCCATGGAACTTGAGCGTTTCTGTCACGCACTCAGTTCAATGCCTGCAAAGTCATCCTCTTGCCCAGACACCTGAACCTCCGACATTGTACGCTCAGAACGCTGGTTGGTCAATCGCCATCTCTATCGGGTGTCCGAACCATTTAATTCTCTGGCACTGGATGAAATTGTGGACTGGCATGGTTCTTTCATGGCTAATTAAGTTCCTCTCCATCTTATCGGTTATGATAACTTGTAATTATCTGATGATGAGAAAGGATTTGTTTCATTTCAGGCTTTTGGCTCATCTTCTATGACAAGGTACTAGAGTGAAGGAAAGAATAGAGAGAAAGTGTTCATATGGATTTGTGATCATCATCTGCACATCAGAAGAAAAGATACACATGTAGTGGCCGTAGATTTTCTTTGTTTTTATTTGATATCGGACTGACAGTGGTTGATTAAATATAAATTGGTGAACATAAAATATTTGATACAAGTAAATACTTGATTTCAAATATATATATATATATATACACATGTATATGTATGTATGTATGAGAAAGGGACATATGTGGTCTGACAGAATGATTATCAAACGTGTTATATTATAAAGGAAAACTTATTTGAAGGGATCACCCATTATTGCATGGTAAATATATTACAGCACATGTATCATAGGCCGAGATTAAACATGATGAGAATTTGGTGTGAAAGTGCTTATTTGAGCCTTAGCATTATCAGCAGCTGTTTAGCTCAATGGTAAGAGCATTGCTACATTGAAACTGCTAGTTTATAGGTGGCAGGTTCATCTCCTGCAGCAGTCCTATTTTCTTGGATTTTATTCTATTTATGTTGTCTAGGGTGAGTGATACATTAAATGTGTAAAGACAGGAAATAATCTTAGATAAGTTTCTATATAATATAATGCAATTTATGTATATATATATATATATATATATATATATATATGTATATACACAAAAACACACACAATACAAATCAGGAATACAATATAATGTAATAAATCATCCAATATATGATGTGAACAGTCAGATTCACCTGAAGTAGCCCAAACAGGGGAGAAACAAAAACGTGTTTGTGTAGCAACTCTTTCACTCCATCATATATATATATATATATATATATATATATATATATATATATATATATATTCTAGAAAGCTTTATAGCTTTGAACGCTAAACATTGAAATACTTTTGTGTCTCTTTAATCACTTATTCTCAAAAGCTATGGAAGTAATTCATGTAAATTTCTTCAGCGTTTTTCATGTCTTACACAAAATTAGATATCATGGTACAATGTGTATATTTCTTCCTGTTGGAATCATCGGTTGTTTATCATGTAATAGTTTCAGGGATTTAAAAACAAAACAGTTTTATCAACATGGCTCTCCAACAGTGTTGATCAAGCATCACCTCATCTTCAGCAATGATCTGAAGAAAGCTTATATCATGTCATGTATAGTACCTTATTTTATGAAGGGTATTATCATAATGTATTGTACACGGAGGTTATTTTATATTACATATCATTCAGTTTTTTGAAACACTCACTCACATAGGTTACCCCAAAAAACATATTTGACAATGAAGGATCAATAAGTATAACAGCAGACGTGACTTTTCGTGTGTGTGTCACTTCTATTGAGTGTTCACCCATGCTGATATTAAATCTGTTGTGTCGGATTTAATCTTGGACCACACCAAACCTATGATATTATCTTTAAGAATATAGATAGATAGATATAGATTGAATATCCAATGCAAATGTTGTTCTGAATTATCCTTTTATAAAAGATTATAAATGTCAGCCTTTATTTCTTCTTTATAAATCCATGATTTCACATGTCACTGCTATGACTCTAAAATTATTTTTTATCCCAAACAACAAAGATGTATATATATATATATATATATATATATATATATTCTATTATGTCTGTTTGTCCGTCTGTCAACAAAATATCTCCAGAAGTCAAGGGCAGGCCATGAGGTGAGGAAGGATTGGTTGAATTTTGGGATGGATCCAGGAATTTCCTTTCAACTGAGAGATTTTTTTTCCCATACATATACATATATATATTCATTCATGTTTGTTTACACAAGATCTCAAAGCTTTCTCCGAAAATTTCAATGACATTTCATGGAAGGTACAATTGTTTGAATTTTTGGATGGATCCTGTATTTTTACAGTTACCACCCAAGCACCTTAACAATCTATGAATTGATTTTCATTCAATTATCAGTGATAACACCATTGGCAGAGATATGCGCTCTCTGAGTACCTCCTAGTTTATTATATTTTAATAAGAACTATAAGTTGAACGTTACTTCCACCATCCTTACATCCATATCAGATTCCTGATTTCAAACAGATACTAAGATAGTAGTAGCATTACCAGGTGAGATAGTAGTAGCAGAAAGAGGAGGAAGAAGAATATGAGAATTGTTTACCTGAAAATCTAAGAAAACAATCAGCAAGTTTCAATTAAACTAAGTGTACGATTGTTATCAATAATTTGTTCTAGCATCCTAGTGTATGGTTATTTTATTCGACATGTGTGTATATAACATTCATAGCTATAGAGTTAGTAAAAAATTGAAAAGTTTAGCCAATCTTAACCATTTTAACTGGCAGTTTTAGCTATTGATAATAAACAATACCTAGGAACATAGTAAAAAAAAAAGGCTTGATACGTCATCTATTGGTCGAAATATATTCAATGATGTCACACTTTTTCATGATATCACACATCTTCTGTCATAACAGCAGCTGGCAAATAAAACATAAAACCCCCTCCTTCCTCTTCCTGTTGTTTAACATAATTGGGACCGACAGACCTACTGAAAGGCAACTAATAGAGATCAGTGAACATATCGAGCATTTAACTTGACTAATAAAAATTAGCATTTCTCCTGGAACGCAGTATGAACATTTCAAATAAGAATTACTGTTGCATTAAAAAGGTCTCTGCTGTGGAA
The DNA here is from genome assembly GCA_963457665.1 of Thysanoteuthis rhombus. Lineage (NCBI taxonomy): Eukaryota > Metazoa > Mollusca > Cephalopoda > Oegopsida > Thysanoteuthidae > Thysanoteuthis > Thysanoteuthis major. Next base: position 55,509,703 of record OY735216.1, on the reverse strand, counting down.
ATGTTATTCAACTTCATAATCAATTGGTTTATTCTGTTCAATTCCGTGTGGGAAGCCATGGAGGATCAGTTGAGAAATATCAGGGGAAAAATCATCAGAAATGAATTGTTAAGCTTTCAAAATTTAATGGCTCAACAATTTTCGGAAAAGATAGTAGACAGATCAATATGGATGTAGCTGTGTAGATATCATTATCTAAACCATCTTCTTCCTTTCAGAAGATCAAGTGGGAAGTAAAACGAAAATAGAACAATTATAACTTCTGGCAACACTTCTACCTTCCTACTCACTGTGTTTTTTTAGGTTTCAGAAACAACAGCCTATGGAGAGAGGGAGAGAGAAAATTAATTCGATAGAAAATATGAGAAGTTATAAATACATATAAAAAATTTCATGAATATTTAGCTTGCTAATGTCATATTGGCTTTTGATACTAATACATTTGATGGTGGAGCCATTAAGTGAAAAGTGCAGAAACAAAATTTCCATTTCTTTTATCAAATCACCGTAGTCTGACCGACCAGCCAAGTGGGCTACAGATTTTTCTCTCTTAGCGTGATCACGTCTATGCGTATGTCTCAGGGTACTCCTGGTCATATTTGGGGGGCAACAACCTTGGAAATTTGCATGAATACACCATTAGGCACTATCTAGAAATACTTTTTGTTTTTTTAAAAAAGGTTCTTTTTTTGATCTTGGATCAACAATGCCTATATCTTGTGCTGGTATTTTTTTTTAGACAATTTTAGATAAAAGATCTGTATTTTAAAAATAATTTTAGATAATTTTTCACATAGTCACCGATTTGTTACCTACATAGGCAATGGCAATCCATTCATATGTGGAAAGGATATTATTTAAAATTTTTATAACTACATTTTACCTTTGTCTTAATTCTGCTCTACTTTTCATTGCAACTTTTGCTCTGGTCGATTCTGCTCTAGCAGTGAAAACAAGCGCAAAAATATCAAAAATAATGTAATCAGCTTTTTGTTTGTTTGTTTTTTGGGAGTGCTTTTTTTTTGGTTCCTATGGTCATTTTGGGACCAACAATATTGTGCTAAAATCTTTTTTTTGATAATTTTAGATAATTTTCTTTAGATAATTTCTTTGAATAATTTTGTTCTGGTACATGGGCGGGCTACATGGATTTATGCACTAGAGTTTTTCAGCTTCATTTACTCTCTCTATTTCCTTACCAATTTCACTTTTTTTTTTCCTTTCTCCCTTTACATTCTGAACATTTGCACACATCATCATCATCATCATCATTTTTTCCCAGCAACTTCTAAACGATATTTCTTCAAAGCCAAAGATTCTTATAGTTCATCGTTTTTCACAACTTCCAGACATTTCATTCTCTGAAGAGTGTCAAATGAAAAAAAAGCTTTTGGAAAACTATTTTGTTCAATTTTGATTGAACAACCGTAACCATCAAAGATAACGGAAAGGTCTGTCTTTTTTGATATGTGCATGAATTTAGTTGTTTATGTGTTCCAGCACTCCTGACCATACTGTTTTGTCTACGGACTTGAAAATCGGTATCAGTACTCCACTGAACCCCCTCTAAAAAATGTTTCTTTTTGATTTTTGGAAAAATAGTTTTATGAACTTTTAGGGGCCTTTTTCTGATGTGTTTATTAATAATATCTAGATTCTTCAGTTTCTGGATCTCTGTTTTAACTCTATTTAGATATTTTCTAATGGAAAACATCAGGTGTCATAAATAGAATATATTTTGATCATATATCATTCTTCAATAGAATTTTGTTATATGACTTTATTGTTACTGTACTTCAATTATTGACTGTGATAGCGAGTATTTATATATATATATATCGTAAATATGTGAAATTCATTTTGATTGGTCCTAGCTGAACTCGTTTCCGCCAATCAGCAGTAAATTCATAAAAGTTTGTTCAGATTGAGAAACTTTTATGGAATATTAATGGTACAACAATCAGGATGTTGAAAATGACCTAAACAGGCGTAAAATGTACATCAAAGGCATCCATCAATAGAAAGAATGCACAGAACGGGTCTACGTTTGCAAGAATATTCAGTTTAATATGTATCCAGTTGTTATGCAGATTTTAGAATTTGAATTCTTAATTCTCTAAGTTTTTATTGTCTCTTTTCATACTCTCCCTTCTTGAGTGTCCAACACACAGCAATGTTTGAATCATGAACTGACAAGCTGAAAATCCACATTATCAGGCGGTTTTCAGCTTGTTCCCGGAGTAGGGTTAGGTGGTAGCTACAGCAGTTGGCTGGATACCATTCAGGTATGGCCACTATCCCCCAAGCCCCTAGGACAAACACATGACCTACTTTTGACTGATTACAAGATGTAATTAATGTTATTTGAAGTGTAATTAATATCATTTTTTTCTAATTTTACATTCATATTTTAGGTGTTGTTTTTTTTAACTTGAATAATCATAACAAAATCTGTTCAAATGGTTTTTTTTCAAATGCAACACGCTGACAACATCACCTGAGTGATGTGACATTGTTTTTGAGAATATTCATACCGATAATTGAATATAGGATTGTTGCCTTGTTACACTCTTCTTAAACTTAGTACATATAGACAGAGAACTAGGTGTGCAAATTTGCAAATTCCCCATATACATATGGGGTGTTGGCCCTCTCTCTCTCTCTCTCCATATGATATTAAAAAAAATCGACATAACTTTGATTATATTAAATGTTCATTATTTATACTGTTTTACAAACTTCTAGACAAGTTCAGAAAGTACTGGTTCCATAGGCTTTCTCTCTCTCTCTCTCTATATATATATATATATATATATATATATGATATAAAATAATCAACATAACTTTGATTATATTAAGAGTTCATTATTTATACTATATTAAAAACTTCTAGACAAGTTCATAAAGCACTGGCTCCATAACGCCCACAATAGATAGGTCTGGTGAATCTTGGGGAAGGTCTATGTCCAATGACGGATGCTAAAAGGCAGCTAATGATGATGGTGATGATGTTGGTGTTGGTGCTTGTGGTGCAGCAGCAGCAGCAGCAGCTTGCATAGATATGCATAAATCATGCTTCTTCTTTTTCTATTTTCCAAGACTTTAATCCAAACAAACAATCTTTTATTTGGACATTGGATTATTTGGATGTCTGCCAATCAAAACATACACTTTACGTCCCTCAAGTAATATCTGTAAAAACCTTTCATGTTCCGTTCTTCTTCATGAGCATAGACATCAGACTCAAATGTTGTAGACACGAAGTTTGGGCAAAGAGCATGCCATCAAAGAGCGTACCATCTGAATAAACAAATGCTTTACCTGTCTAATTAATTAGGCTACAAGTTCTCTTTCAAACAGGCTTCTCAGGATAATAATGGTGATCTTCATTTGGTAAGTAGTCCATTCAAATTCTAATGGTTGGTTGGTAGATTGGTTGGTTCAATGGCATTTCAACTCTTGAATGGTTGTGTAATACTGAAATCAGTTGTGAAGGAAGGAGTTTGTGCGTTTAGAGAGTTTTTTTTAATTTCATGTCATGGTTTTCATTTTTACAAAATATAGAATTAAGAATTTAGTCCTTCTTTCTTCACAAAATTTAGAAAGTACCAACAAGTAGGAATGGGGAGAGGGGGAGGATAAGGAGAGAGTAATTAAAAAAATTGGTCTCAAGGACGGAGCTGCGACCAAATAAATGGAAAATAAAATAAGAGGGCCAAGGATCAGGGTATATAGGGGTTTTTTTTGGGGGGGAAGGGGCTTTGAATAAGGTTTGGTTGAATTCCTTTCATTCGGCCCGTCTACTAGGAATTGAATTCCCACCAGCATGGCTCTCCAGGTCAAATTCTGATGGTAGGGGAATTGTTTAGAAATTTCTGCTGTCTCAAATACCATCTTCAGAACCATTGAAGGAGTTCACATCTTATTAGTTAATTAAATAGGCGGATTTCATGGTAAAATGTCATTGCAATGCCAAATATCATAAATCATCAAATGTCTGCCCATTTTTCTGTCATTGTATAACCCAAGGATGGCTACAGTTAGGGCTAACAAAATTTCAGTGATTACCGATGTCTTATTTTTAGCATACTAATAACATTTTTGAAAATTCCAAAACTTCCAAAGTTTTTTTGGAGGGGGGTACAAAACAAGTATATTAATGGACTTGACCCTTATTTTATCACCATACGTTTTTGTTTGACCATATAGAGTAAACATTTACAGGTCAGGTTTCCTGTTTGACTTTTGAATTGAGGAAATCTTAAGTCAATTTTTTCTCTCTATATCAGCTGATGAAAGGACAACACTATACTACTGAAACAAAAAGTTATTTAGAATTGGATTTGTTAAAAACATGACTAAATCTAATTTCTTTTATTAGCTGCATTTACCGTTCATGAATTTGTTGGATGAGATGAAGTATTAGTTTTTGTCAGTTTAGAAGCAAGCATCTGTATTTTAGTCTTCTGATAAGCACTCTGGGGTGCCTAATTGCACGCTTAACAGTTTAATAATTCTGGAATAAAGCCCATCCCCCCCGCCAGTCTTATTAGCTAATTAATTTTCAAGAGTCCATCTCTACTGTCTTCTCCCAAACAATAGGGAGGGGTGACAACAACAGATTTGTCAAAATTTTCCCCATCAAAAGACAACTATTACAAAAAGTGAAAAAGGGAAAACTTGGTTGACCAATTTCGATTATATCAGCTAATTTTAGTGATTTTGAAATTTTGAACCACCAAAAAAATTTTCAACATATTTCCTTGAAAACAAAAGAATTTTCTCATTCCTGTCAATACTGTACGTTTTTACTTCCCATGTATTCATCCCATCCCTACCATAAATCTCTCTTCAATGACTTAGGGTTTTCTTTCATGTGGATCCTACTAGATTGTTGGTGGTTATAGTTTTCTAACCACAACTGGCTTATTCCTCCCTCCCCACTGCTTATGTGACAGATTTCCCAACCCCCCTGCTTGTCCCAGCTTCCACCCCACCAATTAGGCACCTAAGAGTTTGTATTGTGTGAAAATGAATGGGTATCCCAGAAATAGATATTAATTGAACTGTTTGAGCGCACATAGTAGATGAAACGTAGACTTGTGGTGGTGATGTCTAAGGAGGTGTTTAATATTAACACTGTTACCAAGCCAAAAAGAGATTTGTTTCCTGTAAACACTCTACTTGTTATATAATAAAGAAATCATTTCTTTTTAGAAACTGTCAACCAATACTGTCAATATATTCAACACAGATTTCTTCAGTTTTTAAGTGATTGTAGCTGGCAATCTATCCATCTGTCTATCTATCACACGTACAGACTATATCAATAGAGTTGGAGGACTGAATATTTAAACATTTACGACTTAATATCTCTAAAAGAAAAAGAAAAAAAAAAACTAAAAAAATGTTTTTTGTTTTTCTGGAAATTGCTCCTCCAAATAAGTTTTTAGTGTAGGATTCAATTTGCAATGTAAATTTATAGTACATTGGTCTCTTACTTTGTGTCTCACAGCATTCTTGTTTGTGTTTTTTAAATTCAGATACTCTTAGTGATCACTTAACAACAAAAGGTGAGAGAAGTAAGTTATTCATTCATCATCCCTCTTTCTCATTTCCTAATTAATCACCCCTAATTCTGTTCAGTCACATTTAATGGAATTTGTTTCAGAGTTGAGATAAACATCTTTCTGGGAGTACTTCAATCCTTTCAGTACCAGGCACTTTTTATCTAGATCAAATTTCTGAGAAATCATGACAAATTCTGATTCAGTGCAAGTATATAGGCAAGTTGTTTCATGAAGAACAAACTTAATTCCCAAGTATAATTTTTAAAAATACTCCCCCTCACAGTCAATAACTGAACAACTGCAGTGTCAAAATTTGAAGTCATGTCAAAAAATTCCAATGCTCAGAATAAATTCAGTCTATGACATCATGGGCATTTTCCACAGGAAAAAAACATCTAAAAATATCTAGGTTCTAGAAATATCTAGATGTTATTCATAAACCTGTCAAATTGGGGCCCCCAAAAAAGCCAATAAAGCTTTTTTTTTCAAAAAATTTTTAAAAAAGCTTTCTTAGAAATCTATAGACAAAACGGTATGGCCACGAGTGCTGGAACACATAAACACACACACGTATAAAAAGGGACAGAATCCTTTGCCAACTTTGGTGACTACAGTTGGTCAACAGAAAAATTCACTCAGTCTGTGTGTGTTTGTCTGTGTTATTTGATAAACAATTCTATGCCTGTTGAAAAAGTAACCCTTGGCAATACCTAATACATTTCTGCTTTGATTCATCGGCAGATTGCCTTACAAATCTAATCATTTCTTGTTGAATACTTTTCCATCAAAATCTTCCCTTCTCTCCACTTCAATCACCTGATTGAAAATTTACGACAAATTCAAAAAATTTGAGAATTCATGACAAATTCAAATATTTGAAAATTTATAACGAATTTAAATAATTCAAAACTTATAACAAAATTAATATAAAATTTATAGCGAATTCAAATAATTTAAAACTCATAACTCCATCATTTGGAAAACATTCCACAATCAAAGGATGGAATTTTTCTTAAGAACACTCCCTTTGTTAAAGAAAATGAAGAAAGAGAGCTTTAAACAGAACCAGCCCGAGGCACGAAAACTGAGCAGCTACTCATGTCCTTGTGGCCTCCAAAGGACCCCCAGTATATATGGGGGCCCCAAAAAGCGGTGAAGTCCCCCAAATTTTGCCTTGATCCCCATAAAGGCCTGGGATAGCCATAGCTTTATAAAATACTAACTATAATCAAAATTTTTTAATATTTTTAGGAACGGTTTATTGTTTTTTCTAAATTCATTTGTCATCTATAACATACAAGCATATACCCATCATTATTTATATAGGGATCAGCTCAAAGAAGCCCATTTTATTAGGTAATTCATTTTTAATAATTCAAGTATACTTTGATTGTTTCTTTTAGCTAACAATCGTCACTGATCGTGCGGTGTAAAAAAAGTCATTAGATGAAACTCATTTCACTGAAAATGTTTCATCACAAAATAAAATCGCACATTCACTTTTCTCTTCGTTTATTCTTCTTTTAGACGTCCAGCCATTTTATGATGGATTATACCTTGATATTTCATAACAGCCAATCTTATTTTGAAACAACACTTTATTTTTTTTTAGCTGTGTTAATTCATTTCACATGGACCAATCTATTATAACATTTATGTCATAAGAGGAATTAGACAAAACAGACAGACAACCATAAAAATATAAAATTAAACATATCAATTTATATATGAGGCTTTTATAAAGATAGATAACTTGTCTTAACATGTCACTTAAGATATAGCTCATAGGAAATTCTGCAGTCACAATGCAGTTCCTTGTAGTACGGTTTGTGTTACAATACCAATGGATAATTGACCCCAAAATATTAATCTAGCCTCAAAATAGCAAGGTCTAGATCCAAAAGAGCTGGACCTAGCTCATAATAGCAAGATTTAGCTTTGAAACAATTTGTTCAAGTTCTAAAATGACTAGTTTTTATCACAACTCGATTGTAACTCAGTCAGCTTTCTTTGACCCTAATACCCATGTTATAATAGAGAGCACCAGTAGGAAACTGAAATAAGTGTTTTTCCTGCAATCTCTGTGATTAGTTTGCAGCTGAAATCCATCAATAAAATCTAGGTACATAAGAAAGTCTTGGCATACATAAGATTTTGTCAAAAGACACTACATTATTATCATATTTTTTTTTTTTGAGGAAAAGGGTTTATGTGAAAGTATTCAAATACCAACGTGGTCATGGCTGAAGCATCCCAACAGAATCCCAGAAGGGCAATTGTATTTCTGGGGGAAAGGAGCTTTCCACTTTAATCCCAAATGAATTCATAATCATGATGGAAACAAGAATTCATGCTGAGAGCACATAACTCTGCCAAAACACCACACATTGACTGAATTAGATTTACAAATATTTAGTTATTTCCATTGAAATTTGGATTTAGCCTTTTTTATTTTCAACTGTTCGTTTTCAACTTCTTTTCCTGCAGAATGATTAAAGATATCTCTCAATGAGAAAAAAAAATTTCTGAATCTGCTACAAAATTTTATCACTTCTTCCAGAACCCACGACCCACCTATCCACAAAATTTTATTGAAATTCATTGAGAGCTTGCAGACGGACAGGTGGACACTCGTGAATATATAAGTGTTCTGTTGTTTTTTTTTAATCTCCGCCAATGAAGTTGGAAGAGGTAAAAAAAAAAAAAACATTACTTGGAGAAATATAGTTACATGAAGACACATCTGCATATTTCAGGACGACATCTTACACCTGAGGTTGCAGCTACTACGAATTGGTGTCCTCCTACTAAAGTACAACAAAGTACATGATTCACTGCTTTGGCTATTGCAGCAGCAGCAGCAGCAGCAATGACAGTTGCGGTGAGAGAGTAGTCGGAGAGGCAATCGATAGCACTTTTTAAGCAGCAACTTCTTAGCAAGTGGCAGGATAATCCTCAAGTGAATCTGCAGGGCCTCGAAAAAAAAAAAAAAAAAAAAAAAAGGAGGAGAAAGAAAGGGCAACGAGAGTTACAGGTACAAAAAGTCACACTTTCCCAATCTATCTGCAGAGTGGGCGACGTGTCTTTTTTGTTTCTCTGTCCGTGAAATAGACTATTAAGAACTATTAGGAATAATGGTTTTGCTGAAAAAAATATCTCCCACCACCCATTTGAAACAATGGACTCTACCACTTAACACATTTCAGCCCACTTTTTAATATAACCTCATAAAAATCAATCAAAAATTGATTAGATGTAATCATTTATTTACACTAATAACAGATTTGAAACAGTGAACTACTGTCTTTAAAGTAAGTGAGAAAATGTGTAGAAACCAGAAGAAACTCCACAGAAACACTCGCATATATATATATATATATATATATGTGTATGTATATACATATGTATATGTATATGTTTGTATATATACATATGTATATGTACATATATATATATATACATATGTATATGTACATATATATATATATACATATGTATATGTACATATATATATATATACATATGTATATGTACATATATATATATATACATATGTATATGTACATATATATATATATACATATGTATATGTACATATATATATATATATATATATATATGTACATATATATATATATATATATATATATATATATATATATATATGTATATATATATATATATATATATATATGTATATCATATCATAATGTATTCCTGATTCATATCATATATATATATATATATATATATATATATATATATATATATAAAATATGAATCAGGAATATGATATGATATTACATGATATAATATAATATCGGTGTGTATTAGGTTTATTTCATTAAATGCTTGATATATTCAATATTAAACATTAAGTTGAGTTGGAAATAGAGCTTGAAATACGATGAAATAAAGGATTCGCCACACAAATACATTTATGTTTCTGCCCTTTTCTGCAGGCCTGAAGAAATCTAAACATAGTAAAAACATCAATGTGTTTGTATAGCGAATCCTTTACTTCATAATATATATATATATATACATATATATATATATATATATATATTTATAAATGTATATATATATATATATATATATGAGTGTGTGTGTGTCTGTGTGTCTGTGTGAAGTACAGGTGCAAAACCAGGAAAGTTACAAAATCATTTGTAAACAAATTCAGAGCAATATTAAAAAATAATTCTTAACGATTAAAAAAGATCAACATGAAGCAAAGAGAGTAACAGGATGTAGGATATCATACAAGTAATTAAGCTATAAATATGGAGATGGGCAGGGCACATAGTGAGAAGAAGGGATAACAGATGAAGTTAAAGGCTAACCAATTGGCATCCCTGGGATAGTAAGGAAAAAAACTAACAGACGATGGAGAGACAAGTTGGAAGAGTTTGCTGGTAAGACATGGTAGAGATTAGCGCAATCATGCTCATCATGGAAGGAGATGGGAAAGGTCTTTGTCCTGCAATGGACATAACGGATATTGATGATCAGGATATAGATATATATATATATGCCACATTTCACTTTAAAATTCCATCGTACAAGCCTTTGGGATATTCACATCAGGCCCTGTCAGCATAGCATCTGTAAAGACATAGAAAGCCTTCCTGGGTCTTCGTTCAGGAAGCCAAGCCACTATATGTGTATATGTATATATATATATATATATATATATAGTGTAATGACTAGCATATCTGCATCCTACATAGGGTCCTGGGTTCGATTCAAGGTATGAGCAGAGTGTGGAAAACTCTTCATTGGGACAAATTTTATATATATATATATATATATATATATATATATATATATATATATATATATATGTATATATATACATATTTGTGTGTGTGTATATCCTTTGAGAAATGAATGACAATTACTGAAACCGTTTCACAAAATACACATCAAACTATAAACCTTCATCATCAACTTTTATTGTCCGTCGTTGGACTAAGACCTTCCCCAGGGTTCTTCCTGTCTATTTCATCTCTCCATCCATTTTCTCCGTTTCCCTGTTTCTTTCAGAAATGGATGAAACATTCATAAGATATTTCATTTATTTCGACAAGAGTTCCAATATTGTCATTCATTTCTCATATTGCATTAAACATAATCCATACCAAAATTTAATCAGAGTTTTCCATCTATAAGAAAAGATGCGGTAGAAATTCAAATACATCTGATGATTTTTCCCTTGGAATAACTAATTACTAAATATTTGTGAGATTTCGTTTGATATGAAAACTTTTTTCCAGATTTGTTTTTTTCTTCTCTCTATTCAATCTTTTTCTCTCTTATTTGAGACCATGAGTTAAAACTTTCACAAAAACTGTCAAAATAGGTTTCTTCAGTTTTCAAGTTGGTCCAGCTGACAGTCTGGTTGGCTATGTATGTATGAATGTATCACACATACAGGCTGCATCAATGGAGCTAGAGGGCTAAAACATTAAACATTTACTCTCAATTACGTCTTGGAAAAAAAGTTTAATTTCTTTTTTTTTTTCTTCAAATTCACCCCATAAACAGGTTTTTTGTGGAGGGGTTCAATTTGCAATGTAAGTTAATGCCAAATTAATCACTTAGTTTGTTTCCAGAAGCATTCAAATTTGTTTTTTTTGTTTTTTGAAAATTAAAACTTTTTTAGTGATCACTACCCAACAAAAGGTGAGAGAAGTTACATAACCATTAATCATCCCTTTTCCTATATTGATCATCCCCAATATGGCAGCCTTCCAAAAGACAGTTTCTGTTGAGTGACGAAGCAGTTTCTCTTTATTGATTTTAGGAGAGTTATATTTAATGAAAAGTTAACCGTTTGCGAACCAACGCATATGGCAATAACAAGTTGGACAATGTTGATATTGAATAAGGATAATTTGTAATAAGCATCACATATTAAACATGTATGGCATAGAAATGGTGCGTATTTTTATATTCCGTGTATATTGATTTTTTTAAAAATCAAATTAAATTAGAATTCATGAAGAAAACAATCAGAATAACACTATCATATAATAATGTGTAAAATTGAAAATGGAAAGTTAACGTTATGTTTTGTTGATGTGAGAGGAACAGATACTACACTTTGATTTTGAACTAGATGCCCCAAAAGGCCAGACTATGATAACTAGGATAGTGCCTTGGAATTACTAATTATTATCTTTACCGAATGATGTAAAAGAAAATAGAATGAGGCACAACAGAACTGCCTTTGGATTTACAGAGCAATGTTCACAGAACATGGTGAACTACGGAACAAACTTATTATTCACCGAACAAGGGTTAACAACGACATGTAACAAACTTCCAGCCTTAGCGATAACCTCCGTTCACCAATTAGTTTGTTACAGCAAAAGTTCACTGCATATTTATACCAGCCAGTTCGCATATAGCTATTTATATTTACATGTGTATGTTTAGCTGTATTTTCATGTGTGCGTTTATGTTTCAAACTGACTGTTGGCTAACTGTAAGCGGATGTATTAGTCAATCTGCATAGATGAATTTGTGCGTGTGCATATGTATGAGTTCATGCATGTGTGAGTGTGTGAGACAAATCCAGTGTGCAATTGCTTATAACAACTCATCAATGTTTAATAACAGCAGCTGCAGCTGAATAGAAGGCAGCCACCAAAAATTAATTTACATACAGGTCTGGTTAGTCACTTAATAGAAATTGTCACGTGACCAACATCTTTTGGCAACATGCCGTGTTCGGGGGAAGGGGAGTGATCAATGAATATGTTGCTTCTCACACCTTTTGCTGGACAATGATCACTACAAAAGTCTAAATTTAAAATTTTAAAAAAAGAACAAGCATGAGTGTAGCTGGGCACAAACTAAGGGATCAATTTAGGAGGTATATACATTGCAAACTAGACCCCCACTAAAAACCCATATTGAAGGGAATTTTCAAAAACAGCCTCACACTGCCTTCAATATAAAAACAGAGTGACTGTAATTGGGGCAACATTAAAATAGAGCTTAATTGTTACATAGATGGTGTAATGGTTAGCGTGTCTGCCTCATATGCAGGAGGTCCCAGTTTCAATGCCAAGTATAAGCAAAAAGGGCCGAAAACTCTACATTGGGATAAATGCACTTGAGCACTCATCTGCAAATCAAGTACACTTTAAACTGTCTGATTAGGGCGGAGGTATCCCTTCAGTAGGTATTGTCAAGGTCTCAACCACACTTGAAACTTGCATAGATCAACAAGATGACGCATACAAAGGAAACCCGAGACTTTATCACCAGACGTTTGTACTCAAATGGCAGCTGTCTCTTTAGAAACGGACACTTTTCCTTTTTTTTCAATTATTCATCCATCATCATCATCAGAATTTTAGCGTCCTCAAGATTCGCCTAACCTCTCTATCATGGGCGTCGCAGAGCCAGTACCTTCTTAATTTGTCTAGCTCTTCACACCATCTTAGTTTCTGTAGGCTTCTCTTGCGCCAATGACATCTGGGGATCCAGGTTGTGAGTCGTGATGTCTAGCGGTTGTCTGACATTCATTATCAAATAATGGTGACTTCCAAGACAGTAACAAACTTTTCCAAATTCATTGTATTTCTTCTGAATACAGTGAAGTTCTCCAAGACAGAACCAAAAGTTCATTGAAGTACTGATCGTTTCCAATGCAGCTTAACTTGAGTGATCATACCATAATTTTCCTGACAGATCATTAGATATAAAATATACCTAAGCAAAGCCAAAGTACTAATCAACCGGAACCTTATGTTAGAAAAAACTAAGATGAAGATACTTACCCGCAAAGAACATGAAGCAACAACATGAGTTTCTGTTGTACTAATAAAATTATTTTGATATAAAGGCATGCTTTAGTGTTGTTGATTGTTCAAAAATTTTCCGTACTATTCAAAACTGCACAGTTGGAGATTTTTTTTCAATCTAATGTGTTTGTTTTTTCCCCGTTAATACTTAGTTGCATTAATTTTTACAGCAATGCCTTAACTGTACTTCATCAAAACCTGTGCTATTCAAAGTATTCTTGTACAAATAATCTATGACCATGTATATGTCTGAGTCACCGGTAAACTCTAATCCAATTTTTATGTCGGGGATTCCATTCAGAAGAAAGCCTGTAAGTGGAAATAAAGGTGCGGGATAAGTATTATAAGTAGATAAAACGATATAGGTCTAATGTTTTTTAAATCTATTCTCAGTGTACATTTTAAAGATAGTGGTCGGATTTTATATCAGATTGCACCTCATTTGCAACATTCATCTTGCGAAGTTTCAGAAAAATAAATTAGCGGTTAAAGGTGAATTTTTATCAGTGACTCCCACACTGTGACGGAAAAACCAACAGTTTAGCGATATCATGAGGTAATGCTGGGGCGCTCTGGGTTAGAAGTAATGATGCTTCAGCCAAGAAACCATACCTATTCTGATGAAGGCTTTATTTGCAACATAGCCGGTCATTTTTTTTTGAAGTAGTATGTATATGAAAATATATATACGCTAATAGAATAAAACCAATTATTAACCATTGTTAAGAAGAAAGCAATGAAAAGAAGGTAATTCTTAGTGTAGGTACCAGGCTTCCTCGGTCGCACAGGGCAACATGCCATGGAATCGGTTGATGCTTTTATAGCTTTGCATAAATCTCATGAATAGGCAACTGGCACCTTTTGCCAGCTGTATTGATCAGCAATAGACCTTTTAAAGTTGAACACTACCATTGATATATCTTTTGCTACAATCAGATTTGTTTTGACAATGTTTCTAAGCTGCATTTATACCAGAAACACATCTTCTCTTCATAACCTTCATACCCAGCCTGACATGATATAATGAAATTTTACTATAAATATTATTTGTTGTGCTGTCTCTACATAAATGTTTATGCATCTATATAATATTAAAAGTCTGATTTTGTTAATTAATTACTGCCACCCACAACAGACTGGTTTAAACACTGGTACTAGGTTTAGGTTATTCAAATGTTCAAATTTTGCACACACACACACACTCCTCTTAATGAATAGTGAAAATATTTTTTTGTTTTTCTGAAAATTCCCCTCCAAATTAGGTTTTCAGTGGGGGTTCAATATACAATCTAATATTATACTAAATTGGTCACCAATTTGTTCCCGCTTGTTTCTGGAAAACTCAGACTTTTTTCAATGATCATACCTGAACAAAAGGTGGGAGAAGTAACTTATTCATTGATTACCCCTTTTCCCAACCTTTCAATTAATCACCTCCACCACAGCATAGAAGGGTGGTGAGGATTCATAATTTCCCTTGGGGGTGCTAGTCTGTTTGTGACCTCTGAGCAGCTGAAAGAGTACATTGTAACCAGAATTATTGAATCAAGGTACCCTTAAAATACACTAACTTGAAGAATGCCAAAAAAAATGTGGGTGACTTGTAACTTAATAATAATAGAGTTGGGTCTGGATTAGCACACACCCTTAATTATATTATAATGACTGATTTGTCAGGGGAGATATCAATTAAATGTTGAATGTAAATTAATCCCATTGGCAAATGCATGAAAAATCTGGATTCATTATGGTCACATCAGATTGCACTTATACGTCCGTGGGATTGTCTAGTAATTATACATGTTATATTTATCATATTGTTTCTATATATATATATATATATATATATATATATATATATATAAGCATGTCACACAGATACAAATATCAAAAGAAGATTTCAAGATGTGTCTACACATCTAAAATAGATGCTCTCTGGTGGGTTTGTTGGTCGTTTCCAGTTATGTAAAACAACAGACAGAGGAAGAAAGGGAGAAGTATGATGTCATTAAAAGGTGTGACATCATTAAAAGAACATTTATTCCAATCAATTTTTCTTTTACCAGATGCCATGATGTCATAGTAGGATAAACGAGGTGTGCATTTTTGTATTTAAAAAAAAGCCAAGTATCTCCAATTAAGGCCAAAAATGGTAATTTATGATTTTTATTGAAAATAATACCCGCTGAATATTTCTGTATTGCAATAATTTTACCAGTGCGAGAATCAATTCACTGAAAGGACTACCTGCTCTTTCTAATTCTTTTTCTTGCTGCTACTACCAAAGATGGTGGACACATCGTTGAACTTATAGTTCTTGTTTTTTTTAAACCTCGCTTTACTAAAAGAAACAAATGTACGTGCATGTTTGTGAGGCACACAATGAGTTCTTGTTTCATTCCTGTCTGCCGTTTGAATATTGTATCTGCAGTGCAATCAGACATCAAATACGAGGCCAAATGCAGAATGAATTAATCACAAGTGAAATTGGGCACTTGATCAATTCCATATCCTCACCCCTTACCCACAATCCATACATCCCGGGCCGCACTTTCAAACCCAGTCTGCAGCGTTATGGCATTTCTTATCAAAACGTCTCCCTTTCTTCCTCTCTGTTTTTCTTTCTTCTTCCTAAATTCACTAATGCTTCACATCCTCCTATTCTTTCTTCGCTTGGTCAGATCACTGTCCACTCAGTAACAACGGCTATTAATCGGCATTTTATCGATCTTCTAAAAATAGTTAACTGACCAATACATTCATTATACAAAATTGATGCAAAGAAATATATACGGTTTATCTTTTAAAGACTTTAGTTATTTGATATATTTATGGCCAACTGCTTAAAGAATAGCGCCTGCTCACTTAGAGCAATACTTGATTCAGTTCCAAGTCTACAAACAATTATCCGAACGCATAGCGGATATTTTTTTGGTTTCTTTTCATGTGACCATCAGCATAAAATTATTCATGCGGTTATGAAATATGCCTTTGCCAAATGAAACAATTATAGGATTGGAGGTTGTGGTTTATCGAGTAGAAACAAAGGTTCTCAAATCATTCAACATGGGCTTAACGAAGACAGGACAGGAGCATGCATAGTTGCGCTTTAAGTATCACAGCCATTTTGAATACATAAGGAGGTCACATGACCATTATATTAGTATAATTTTGCCATAAATTAAATCAATATCTTATTTTATAATGATGAATCGCTTGCCAGGTTTTTCTTTGAGTGGCTGAGAGAACTTCTGTAACCGGTGAAAAAACACAGGCCTGAATGAGTTAAGGCAGAAGTTATTAAACTGCGTGCCATAGCATAATAGTGCACTGTAAGTATCTCCTTGAATGTGGCCAATATGGGTATTGTGTTGGTCCTTCTTCAACCACTGTGTTGACAATCTGGTGGTTTTATCTCAAGATTATATGAGAACTTAATATTTTTGACAACAGGGTGATAAAAAGTGATGAGCATGTATTTTCTCTAATTTGTTTCATTTTCTCACCAAGTCAACTTACAGTACACTCCTTTATTACTACCTTCAAATACACACACATATATACATATATATATATATATATATATGATCATAAATTGAATTATATCATATTGAAACTCAATTTGAAATTATCTCGTTATTACACAATGAATGTATCATGTGGTCTAGACAATGTAAATAGAATAAATGATTGAAGAAAATGGGGCTGCTACAGGAAATGTTCATCTTCAGGAATATATCTATATACATATATATATATATATATATGTATATATATATATATATATATACATATATATATATATACATATATATATATATACATATATATATATATACATATATATATACATATATATATACATATATATATACATATATATATATATACATATATATATATATACATATATACATATATATATACATATATATATACATATATATATATATACATATATACATATATATATACATATATATATATATACATATATACATATATATATATATACATATATATATATATACATATATATATATATACATATATATATATATACATATATATATATATACATATATATATATATACATATATACATATATATATACATATATATATACATATATATATATATATATATATATATTCTTGAAAATTAAGATGCCACTTATTCCAACAAATCTTCATTTACAAACACCTCATACAGCACCATTGTCCCTCTTCCAACATCCGGAAGATCCTTGTCGACAGCAACAAAATATTCCACAAATGCAACAACATTAGGGAAACTCCGAATACTAGAAGCCATACAGAGTAAAAATACACAACCTGCCATTAACAGAATATTCTATGAAATTGGAGAAGGCATTTTAAAGTGTCTTTAATCACACGGTAACACCACCACCATGTTGTCGTCATTCAATTCAGTGATGAATATCAATCACAGATTGAACATTATACAATGAAAATTTCAGATCAAAATTCAGCTAATAACGGCCAGGCTATGGACTTATTGATACCCCTGCATCTAAAATGTGTATTATTTACAGTTGTGGTTTGCAATTGCTTGTAATTAGCCACTCAAAGAATTTCTCCAGCTCCTTTTTTAAACTAAAACCAACTTGTATCTTCATTATACATAGATTTTTTTGGACTCTTATCCTCATCTTAGTTGGTTTTTTTCACACAACGTAGGCATTGTAGCCCTACTGCTTTTTCCAGGTGCATATTAGGTGATGCAAAGATAGTATCTTCTCCTGTTATTTTTTAAAACATTTCAGCCAAGATATTTTTTGACCTTTTCCGTTGCATCCAAGAGTCTTCAGAAGTCGCCTGGCACTTTTTTCTCTCCTTTTCATCCCCTCAACATGAGAACTGGTTTTTATTGATCAAAAAGTCGAATATCACCTTCATGCTGGATATGGCAAAGTCATCCCTGGTAGGGCATCATATATCACCAGTTTTCTCTATGCTCATCTATCTCTTGCTTGACTTTGAAGTTCTTTAAGGTTCAAGATATGTGACACTTACCATTATCATCATCAGCCTTTTAACTTCTGTTCTTGGACACAGACCTTCCCAAAGATTAACCAAACCTCTCAATCATGGGTGCCACGGAGCCAATAATTTCCGAACTTGTTTAGTTCGTCCCGCATTCTTATTTTTCGTTGGCCACAGTTTCACATATGATCTTTGGGGATCCATCGACTATTTATCCATAGCTAGAGGGGGGGGGCAGGAGATGGAATCATGCTTTTTCCAAGGGTACTAATTCAAAATGAATGCAGATTATGCCAGTCAGAGTTTGTACTCAGCTCACTGATTGCATTTTCCATGCTGTTAATCCCTGGGCAAACAACACCTCCCCTCTGTTTTTGTTGAGAAAAAGAAGTAGTGAGTGAATTCTTGAAATCACCAGATGTAACATGCACTCAAAAAAAAAAAAATCAAAGAAATAATGACTGTAATATCTTGTTAAAAGCAATGAAGATATATATACAAATCTGGAAACTGAATGGAATACTAAAAAATATTTCATCTCAGAACTTCGAGAAAACAGTGAATATTAAGTGTACCATAAAACTACCTCTCAGCAATTTCTTGTTAATTTATTGATA
This sequence comes from Thysanoteuthis rhombus, assembly GCA_963457665.1. Taxonomy (NCBI): domain Eukaryota; kingdom Metazoa; phylum Mollusca; class Cephalopoda; order Oegopsida; family Thysanoteuthidae; genus Thysanoteuthis; species Thysanoteuthis major. The sequence continues at coordinate 55,490,692 of OY735216.1, read as the reverse complement.
GTTATTACAGATTTTATGACTAGAATATTGATTTCTGGGTGAATGGTATGAAAACTTCTTCCTGACCTAAAGCCTAAATCTTTATTTGGTAAACCAAAACTTTTTGTCTTGCAGTTGTATGAACTCTGGAGCTGAAAATTGATTGAGATTACCTCTTTCTTGTGTAAAGATGTACATATTTTTTTTTTCTAATACTGTATTAGCATTGTATTAACATGGTTTATTGGAAAAGTTTATCCATTAGACAACGTGCAGTTTCAAGTTACCCTTTTCTACGCTGAACCATGAACAAGAACAAAAGTGAGTGAAGATTTTTTTCAAATGACTTTCAACAGATAACAAAGCATAAAGATCTGTTAGTTCTGGATTCTTATTCTTGTCGTCATAGCTAGGATCAAGGTGGAGTATCAGTTTCCTTTTCTTTCTTTCTTTTGCTTCGACGATAGGAAATTTGTGAATTACTAATAAGACTTGATAATGATCAATACATGTACAGGCCTGGCTGATCACGCAATGAAACCATCACATGATCGATTAAAACATTGGGAAAAAGGGCTGATTAATATACATGTATAGATAAATAGCCAGCCAGTCAGCCAGAACCACTCAAAAACAGAAGAAACCTGTGTTTCTAATACACACATATATATATATATATATATATATATATATATATATATATATTAGGAAATGGACATATCTGGTCTGACAGAATTAATTATGAATTGCGATATATTATATAGAAACTCATTTGGGATGGTCTCCCATCAATGATTAATATATCACTTGCCCTAGACAATGTAAACAGGATAAACAATTAAAGAGAATGGGGCTGCTGCAGGAATCAAATCTGCCACAGATAGGGTAGCCTCTTCAATATAGCATCTAAGCAACTTGCTCCTACACATATGCAAGGATGCAATCCAATGATCTAAAGGGTGGGGTCAGCCCTGCAAAATTTGCAGTTCACCTCAAAACTTCATTGTCCTGGCTAGAAGGGTCACAGAAGATCCTCCAAAAATCTTTGTTTGCAAAGCCAAGCCATGCATTTATACTTAATAAGTTTGTCTTGAGTTGAATGGAACATTATGGAAATAAAACTTAGTTCCCATCAAATGATCAAAGACAAAGAGTTACCTCACGGTCAAAGAAATATGAAGATATTAAAGGTATCATTTTTTTTCCTGAAGTATTTTGACATAGAATATATTGCGAAATATGTCACATGATGAGCCAGGATTAATGATAGCAATCACTCTGCTTCCGTAGTTAAAATGATATTCATTCAATTCTTGTCACTTGCAGCCAGGCCAGTCAAAGGTTGGGAAGGAGGCTGATTTGGTTCACATTACTGAGCATCATGTAGAGATTGGTCTCCCCCTTAGGAGGATTGATGGGAGACCCATGAGAGGTTCTCTACAGGGTCCCCAGCTATGTACGGCACATGGCATTCCAAGATGGTCACTCATCTAGGTATTGACAAGATTCGAAATTGCCTGACTTGGGTGGTTATATGAGAAACGCTGCATCAAACACTATTTGGCTACAACATAACAGTCATAAAGGAGCTCACGGTTATCCAAACAGAATTGCTACCATCAAGAAATTCTGGTCCATCAGTAAATAAAACACGATTTGAAAAAAGCCTACAGCCTAAATATTCAGCAAACAGATATACACGTATACCAACATTACATATGTGTGGGTGTATGCACACGTTTACAAACATAAATATCTACCTATCTCTATAGAATAGATTTATACATTGATGTGTCAAATTATAGATGCACATATAAACCAATATATCAAAAAGTGTGCAAAATATACATATTCATAAATGTAAGTGTATTTGTTCATGAGACACACATCATTATATCAGTATACCCATTCATACAGAGCTATATATATATATATATATATCCATGTTCACATACCGAAGAGATATATGAAGAGCTTACAAATATGATTAGATTGTATATATATATATATATATATATATATATATATAGAGAGAGAGAGAGAGAGAGAGAGAGATACATACATACATACATAAATTCACAAACACATATACATATATATACACATATATACATGTATATATATATATACACACACATATATATATACACACACATATACATACATATATACATATACACACACATATACATACATATATATATACATATACACATAAATATCCATACATATACGCACAAATATAAATACATATACACACAAATATAAATACATATATATATATATATATATATATAATAACACACATATATGTCTACTCACTTATACATATATACACACACATGCATACATATATATAACTTATTCAATCCAGATGTCTGCTGAAAAAAAATTCTCACTTCATGCTACTTGCGTTTTTTTGTTTCTTTATATATATGTATACATACATACATACATACATACATATATACATACATACATACATACAGTCAAATGTATTTATGCACTTGATAAAAAATAGTCTGACAAACAATTTATCAGATGCATCAGATATATTGATGAAAATGGATTTTTGAGGAAAAAGAAACTCAAATTAAAAAGTGTTTTCAAATAGAAAATGAAGGAGAATTCCCAAGAGAGAGAGAGAGAGAGAGAGAGATGTTAGTCAAAAGACAAAAGTCTGCTTTCACTTGTAGGCATAAAGCCAAGAAAGTGCTGAATACAAATGACAGTAAAATAGCAGCTATGAAAAGGAGCGCAGTGAAGGAGAGCAAGTGAGGAAGAGTCAGATTCAAGGAGAGCAGAGATGAGCAGAAAAAGAAAAGGATAAAAAAAAAAAAAAACATACTTCCTCATCAAATGGAAGAAAAAGCCAAACAAGAAAAATCTTTTCAGGGAGGAAATTTTTCAAACTACTTCACATCTTATCAGAACAGTTGATGGATATAAGAAACACATATGTATACAAAATGTAAGTACAGGAATACAATATATATATATATATATATATATATATATATATATATATATATATATATATGTATAGTTAAATATGTATATTATGATGTTTACACAGTTATAAATGTATGCTCATATATACATTAAAACGTATGCATAGAGACACTTAAAAACATATGTATTAATGTGTATATTAAAAAGTCATATAGAATTATATATATTCATATAAAAAAGGATATAAGCAAGCAAGAAAACTTCTCAGAAAATAAGCTTAATGTATATATTAGAAACAGTCAACCAAAACTGTCACTATAACTATCGACACAGGTTTCTCCAGTTTTCAAGTTAGTCCAACTGGTTGGCTAGGTACGTATGTATCACACATACAGGCCACACCAATAGAACTAGAGGGCTGAAAATCTGAACATCTACTCCTTATCATGTCTAGAAAAAAATATTTAATTTGTTTGTTTTTTCAAATTCCTCCCTAAATAAGTTTTAAATTAGGGATCCGATTCGCAATGTTGATTTATGCTAAATTGATCCCTTGTTTTGAGTCCAGCAGCAATCATGCTTTTTTTTTTAATTAAATTCATACTTTTTTACTGATCACTACCCAACAAAAGACAAGAGAAGTATCCATATCATAGGTTTGCAAATTCTGAGTTAGAGTGTTTTGTATAATGTGCCTGCTTGTTGGCTCAAGCCTAAAATCGAATAATAATAGAAGAATGCTATTGTCCATCATGCTACATACAATACTTATTCAAAAGAATAGTCACCTACAGATGGTAAATGATAGATCTAATGATTAAGTGTTAGACAATTAAGCTAAGTGTTCAGACTCTGATACCATCAAACAAATCTGTCAACATCAACAGAGGTTTCTTCAGTTTTCAAGTTGGCCTGTCTGTATAAGTGTGGCACATGCAGGCTGCATCACTATTTTCTTCATTTTCTCAAGTTTTTAACCCCCCCCCTGAATAAATTTTTTGGGGGGATTCAATTTACAATGTAAGTGCATGCTGAATTGACCCTTTAGTTTGTGTCCAGCAACCTTCATGCTTATATTTTTAAATTCAGACTTTTTTAGTGCTATGCATTTATCGTGCCTACAGGACATACCAGTGGAGATAGAAGGCTGAAAATTCAACTATTTACTCCTTGTTAGGTCTAGTGAAAACATTTTGTAGGTTTATGCTAAATTAGTTGCTTAGTTTGTGTCCAGCAGCGTCCGCACTCAGTGGTTGAAAATTCGGACTTTTTTTAGTGATCACCATCCAACATGGTATGCTGCCAAAAGATGTTTCTATTGAGTGACTAAGCAGTATTTTTATTGATTTTAGGGTTGGCGGATTTAGTCAAAAATTTTCATGACTTTTAATTGTGAATCAGTGCACATGGCAATAATGAGTTGGACAATATTGACAGAGAATAACGATTCTAAAATGAAATTTTTTTAGTAAACAATTACCCAAGAGAGAGAAAACAGATTTAAACTATCAACTGTAATGTCATAGGATTCAAATACACAATTGTTAAAAATACAGAATGAAACAATTAAGAGGTTTGTTTTCAGTAAATAATTTTTTTCTTTAAAATGGGTCAGTTTAATTAGTGTTGGTTGACGGTTTCAAATTAATACTTTAAAATTTATATTTCTCCTAAAAATCTGAAACATGCCACGATTTGAATTCATGATATCTTTACATATCACAACTATTCTTTTTCCTGAGCAAATTAAAAAGCAAAGCTAGCAAATTCAAAATTAAGGCAACAAAATTTGTACACATGCCAAGCAAATTAAAAAGATGAGCCACAATTCAGTTTCCTTGTCTTCTTACTTTGCTTGGCATATTTTTCAATTTGCTCAGGGTAGGAAAGCAGAGCTGGCTTACTTATTCATAAACAACACAAGTACAACTTTGTAGGATCCAAATCTATCTCAGATCATGTAGCCAGGGTCATAGTACAACTCTCAACTATCTACACACTGAACATCATTCAAGTCTATGCTCCCTTTTCACAGTCTACCAAGGAGGAGATAGATAACTTCTACAATGACTCCATACCCAAAAAACACGAAAATATTTCAGTATCATTATAGGAGACTTCAACACTCAGGTCGGACAAGGAAATGAACATTGCGTTGGCTAGTTCGGACAGAAGGTCTTATAAATTTTGTGACAGCGAATGGATTCAAAATCATTAACACCCTCTTCAAAAAGCAAACCCTATAGAAAATGCACTTGGAGGAGCCCCAATCATGAAACCAAGAATGAAATCAACTGCATCCTGGCAGACAAGAGTAATGTAGGGAGTGACCATAGAATAGTAAGATGTTAAATCCAAATTAACACCAACAAAGAATGTAGGAAAATGTTCCACACCAACCTACAACCAGTAAACATACGAAGAGAACTCAAACTACAAAGCAGAAATGACCTTTTTACCGGACCGGAAGAGAGCGAAACCGAAACTAACAAGATTTACAACAAAAGCACAACTTCTCTAATAGAAGTAGCCAATATGTTTATACTTAAGAATAAACACACCATCGGTAAAATCGTAGAAGAGACCAAAAACCTCAGAGAAAAACACGGGATTCTCAAACCACTGGCAATAACAAGAAAAAAGATTGAAGCAACCGAATTGAGTAAAAACGTCCAAAAGAAACAAAGAGAAGATTAAAGAAGATACACAACAGTCATTGAAGTAATTCTTGCAAAGGGTAGAGGGATTCAAAGCTTTTAACAAAACCCTTAATGCAGGAAGAAAACAAATAACCAGTGTGCTTGAGCATAAAGGAGACCTAACAATGGAGAGGGACCCAATGGTTGAATATGGGAAATGAAGCAAGCCATCAAATAAACAAAGGAAAGGAAAGGCCAATGGACGAGATAACATCACCAGCCAGTTAAGTCATTAGTAGGAAGCTAGCCAACCTATTCAACTTATGCCTCAAACAAAGTGAAGTCCCAGAGGATTTGAACATCACAATCATCATGCTCTTATATGAAAAAAAAGAACCTGAGAGATCTCAACAACTACAGGCCAATAAGCCTACTCAACCAAATCACCAAAGTACTAGACGAAAACTGAACAACAGGCACAAGCTAGCTTTAGAAGAAGCTACTCAACCATTGACTACCTCCATTCAGTAAATGAACTGAAAGAGAGAGCAGCAGTGAATAAAATGCCACTCGTTATAGCATTTGTTGATTCAAGATGGCCTTTGACTCATCGGAAATCTCCAAGGTAATTGATGCTATCATTCAACAAGACATACATATATCATTAGAGTACTGCAACATATCTATCGACATGACATTTTTTTCAGGCTACCTCAGGCATCTTAGGGAAGGACTATGTCCAACGACAGATGCTAAAAAGCTGCTACTGATGATGATATTTCTAAAGCTTTGTAAGCAGTGATGGAAATGGGTTTTTTGAAAACTAGGTAAATCGTCTGTAGGGTTTAGATTCAGGGATCACAGAGGGGTCCATCAGGGATGAATGATGTGAAACTGTGCAATTAAGGAGTTCTGAGGCACTGTTAAACCCCCCCATGGGTAATATCTAAAAATGTGTCCAAATTCAGAGCCATTTTGAAACATACTAAAAACCAGGAAATTGAGAAATTGGTATACATAATATCCCTTCCTCACTGTAAGTAAATATCTATCAGCAAATAAAGTATGAGAAAGACAATTGGAGATATGCAAGGTCTACATTTTTGTACTTGGAAAAAAAAAAGGGATAAAAACATCCTGAACAGTCATTTATGATTTTTATAATTTCACTTGCAGAATACTTCCCTATCAGAATATTTTACAAATACAAGAATCAATAGAGTTGCACTTGCTGCTTCTACTACTGCTACTACTACAACTAACGATGGTGGAATCATCGTTGAACTTATGGTTCTTGTTTTGATAGACTTACACTTTGAAAAATCATTTCAGGGAAAATGTCTCCAGGAACCATTCTAATTTACTAACTTTTTATCTGATTGCTTATTGAACTTTAGGAATGGTAACTGGAGATAGAATTTATACAGTACTCACAGTAATCCCCAAAACAATCTGGTAGGTTATTTTAAAATCAATCTGTCTTTGGGGAACTTTTCAATCAGTGAGCTGTCCACATGTATTTCATTCTCTTGTAAGGATGGATGCAGCTGACTTCTTGTCAGAGATTAGAACAACTGACCATCAATATAATCTGTCACCATTGAAATTGGATTCCATTTCAATTACCTACACTAGCCTCGTCGTCACTCCAGTTCACTATTCGCCTGTTGCGATCCAATCACGTGGATTAGATTAGAGCGAATAAAAAAAGCTGAGAAAAAAAACAAGGAAAAGAACAGACTCTGTTCAAAACCTGCGACATTGTTTATACATTTTCTGACAGCGTTAGGCAACATTTGTCAGCATTTGTTTCTGTAATAACAAGAAAAAGAACAGACTCTGTTCAAAACCTGCAACGTTGTTTATACATTTTCTGACAGCGTTAGGCAACATTTGTCAGCATTTGTTTCTGTAATAACAAGAAAAAGAACAGACTCTGTTGAAAGCCTGCAACGTTGTTTATACAATTTCTTACAACGTTTGGCAACATTTGTTTCTGTAATAAAAAGAAAAAGAATAGACACTGTACAAAAACTATGATGTTGTGTACAGATTTTTTGACTGCATTTGTGTCTCTAACTAAACTATTCATTTCGAATTGAATTTTAAAGCTAATTCCCATTAAAACATCTGAAACAAAAATAATGATCTCATAAAAAAAATCAGCCAAAATGTTATGAATATATATATATATATATATATATATATACATACATACATATATATATGTGTGTGTGTGTGTGTGTGGAGTGTATGTAAACACTTTATAGTCTGCTTGTTTTGGGTTTGAAAAAAATAACATTGTCTATCTCTCTTTGATCACTCTCTCTTTCTCTCTCTTCAAGTCACTCAATTTCTCATAAACGCTGTTTACTGATTTGAAAATTGGTCTGAGCACGGAATTGGTCTTAACACAGAAATTTCTCTGTTCTGAGAACTGTCAATTTTAGTCACTGTTAAAAATATCAAAGAAGTTTTTTTTTTCAAAATTTATTTCTTTTCAGCCACTTCAGATTGCTTAATTCCTTACAAACACGGCAACTGATTCAAAAGTGTTCTCAACATGAAATGTTACCTGTTCTTAGAACTGCCAACTTACATAGTAGTTAAAAATCCATAAATGCTGATTTAGGGCACCAGGGCTGGCCCCAGGTACTGGCAACATGGGCTGATGCTCAGGATGCCTAGTAGTGTAGGGGTTCCGGTCATGTATCTGAGACAGCAGAACTTCCCAAATATAGATAGGAAATGGGAATAAACAGTCAATACAAAAAAAAAATTTCCCAACAGTAAGTCAGATTTTCCAGGAATATCTGACAGTTGAATACTTTCTGGTGTGGTGAGACTATGATCCTACACATATAGGGCACCATAGTCCAGCTTGCCTAAGGCACCAGGAACACGATGGCCAGCCCTATCAGACACATAAACATTCATGTGAGTCATGTTATACAAAATATATGCTATTTCTTCAAGAATCAGTATAGTATCTCATAAAATATTTCAGTAGCTTGTCTTCAAGCTCTCCCTCTTCTTTTTTTTCTCATGCTTATATAAATGATGATATCATTGTATTGTTTAGTAATCTGTGAATGAATTAAACTATCGATTGGATGTTAGTAAATCCGCCTTGTTAAACTCACTTGATACTGGAATTGCAACGGCATCATCCCAGCAAGAGGCTGGTTGGGTCATTCCTCATCACAAGGGCTTATGACACCTGCTGGTAAGAGTCTACAGAAAGCCAGTTCAGCAAACAACCTTTTGATGACAGAGGCTAAAAATCAGGAAGGGACCTAAAATATCAGATCCCAGTTCAAGAGCGGAAAATCAGCTCATGAGGTGGACTAGAACCCACAAGCGAATAGTTGGGAGTTCCAAAGCAGACCTGAGAAGATCAGTTGAGAGTGAGGCAGAGGTGGCCAGACTGACATGGACCCAACTGAGAGCCAAGTCCTCTCGTGGCATGGTTGCAGCCTTATACTCTACAAGGGCTTCATGAGAATAAACAAACCCAAATCTTTCTAGAGGAAGGGCTGAGTTCCTGAATCTTTGAACAAAAAATACAGGATAGAAGGACAAAAAAAAACTTTATGAATAGAAATTGCGAACAAAAGATCTCAGACTGAATATTCAAAATTGTATCTTTTCTCTCAATATGGAAACATTTTAATCTCATTCAGTTTTAGGAATGTCAGGTTCCAGAAAACAGGAAGTTAATTTATTCATAATAGAGACAGCAAACTTACATAACATGAAAAAACAGTGAATTCCTATTATCAAAAAAAAAAATACTGGGTACAGTATCTAAACATTTATCTGGCTTCCAGAAATTATCAGAAAAAAGGCTATTTTTTGAACTGGTTAATTTTGGATCTGGCGAGATTTATAGTAATTCACCATTCAGCCTCTCTTTGTATTAATTTCCGTGGCGTAGTCAAATTTTTTTACAAGTTCAATAATTTGGGTCTTCTGAATACAATATGTTCCTCCACTTCTCATTGTTTATCTGATGCTTCAAGTACATAATGAGCCTTGGTCTATAAATCCATAAATGTAGGTCACCTCCGGTCCTGAGCTTGCTAAATAAATGGTCCAGTACTGTAAAAGTATTTCTATTGTCTGTGCATTTTTACTAAAATCTATATGCAGAAGCACTTCAGAATGCATTCAGTATCGAATGATTGTAAATCCTTCAATTACATTTTTGAAACTATTCACGTTCGACAGAAATATTCCATGATCGTAATGATTCATATTAAACAATTTTTTTTTTGTTGAAGAAAAAAAGAATCATTTCCTAATCTCGAATGAAATAGCGTTATTCGAGGAGTTTTCCAGACAATCGAACTTATTCTTCTTATTATTAATGTTTTCCACATGTTTCAGCCAATCCACTCTACGGCCTCCCTCGAGTGTACTATCAGCATGTAAAAAACGAGGCTTTTTTTTCACAGTACTATCAGGTAACGGTAACAAAGAGCATTTTTTTTTTCCTAAACAACATTGTATGAACTTACAAGAAGAATGAATTCGATTTTCTGAAAGACTCTTTCAATGTTATTGACTCATCTCAAAATTACAGTTCTAGTTAGTTACTCCAATGAAACCATCACTTCCCCAACATCATTTGGCAGCATGTTGGGGGGATCAATTAAAACATTGGAAAAAGGGGAGATCAATGAATAAGTTACATCTCTCGCATTTTCCGGGGCATTAGTCACTAAAAAAGGATTTTTTTTTAAACAAGCATGAATGTGGCTGAGCACAAACTCAGGAATCAATTTAGCAAAAACGTACATTGCAAATTGAACCCCAACTAAAAATCTGTCTTGGGGGAGTGGTAAGAAAAAAAAACCAAAAACGTTTTTTTCTAGACATAATCAGGAGAGAGAATGCTCGAATTTTCAGTCCTCTAGCTCCATTGATATGGCCTGAATGAATGATACATACATAGCCAGCCAGACCAATCTAAAAACTGAAGAAACCTATGTTGACAGTTTTGGTGTCAGTTTTCGTTGACAGTCTCATGGAGACAATATCAAAATAGAGTTATATCAACCCCAAAACAATTTCCTATTAAACCGAGAGAATTTTTCCGAGTTTTTGAAAACTAAAACTCTCAGGATACACATTACATGATTTGGAAACTTTACGCAAAGTTCTCTTCAATAAAATGCCAGATATTAAACAAACACAAACTGTGAGTCCTATCCCCATTCCCGCAACACGATGCACGTACACTAGCCCACTGCCAATACCAGCTGGATTCATTGAACAATAACTTATTTATTGTGTTTCTGCCGGTTAACCCACTCCCCACCACCCATCACTCCTTTTGAAATGATATTGTACTCCCCCTACTCCTTAGCCTCTCAGGCACAACTTGATAAACTAGAGCCTAACAAACCAGTCATTGATCTAGTGCCCGATCAATATCAACATCTCCCGTACTGAAATCCGACACTCGACACAACGGGTGATCATGATGATGATGATGACGACATCGATGATGATGCTGCTGCTGTTGCTATTACGACTGTGCTTCATGTTGCTGCCTTTCCTCCACTGTTGTGACTTACTGATGAACAGTATTCAAACAATGCAGTAGTCTCCAACAATAATCTTGTCCGTTAGACATAGAGGGATGAAGGGGACTACAAAAAAAAAAAAAATGCTTGTTGGTAGGATCAATATTTGTGGTTTGATATTGTTAACATTTCAATGATTATTCACATCATCCGCGGCTCATGAGAAATAGGGCTCTTTTTGATCCTTTTTGAACCACTGGGTTTTTTTTTTGTGAGTGCGCTTGTTTGGGGATAGGGGACATGTGAGTGAGTACGTTTTTCCAGTGACAGAAGTTCAATAGCAAAAGTTGCGGAAACGGCTCATATCGTATGCGACTGGTTTTTGCTACTGTCTCTAGTTTCGGGAAGGGTTGTGAACATACAATAGCTTTTCCGGACAATTGAAAACCTTCTTCTTGTTTAACTACACCAACAAAAAGGAGTCATCATCATCATCATCATCAGTCTTTTAACTTCCACCGTTGACATAGACCTATCATGGGCGTCGCAGAGCCAGTGTTTTCTGAATTTGTCTAGTTCATCTCTCCATTTTATATTCTGCCGGCCTCAGTTTTGCATGTTATCTCTGGGGATCCATTTTGTGAGTCGATGATGTCCATCGGTTATCTGCCATTCTTGCAACATGGCCTGCCCATTGCCATTTAAGTTTTTTAATACATACTATGATATCTCGGACTCCAGTTTTCTTCCTGAAATACTGTGCTTTCTTGTGATCTCTCCATGTAAGGTTGGGTATGATTCTCTCATGTGCACGTTGCATGGTTCTCAATTTGCAGGTCTGTCTCTTGGTTAGGTTCCATCTTTCAGCTCCATAAGTGACTATCAAGAGAATGTATTGGTTGTATACTCTTCTTTTTAGGATTATTGGGCTCATCTGCTTTTGGAAGCTTAACTTGCTCTGCCGAAAACTTGCCATCCATGGGTGATTCTTTGCTTAATTTCCTCTTTATTTGAGGATGTCATGGAGATTCTGTCTTGGGTAGATGTAATGGTCTACTTTCTCCTGTTTTGCATCTTCGATTTTGACAGTCATGTCCTTATTCTTGATATGATTGTGGCACATGATTTTTGTTTTACTGAAAAGGAGTGCAATTGTCTAAAAAGACTCTTTGAGTGGTTATTGCTAGTCAAGTTATCGTTGATCGAGGCTGTGGCAATAATTATTGTTACTTTTCTTAGCGTGTTGGTTATAACAGCTTGAAAAAATAAAAGAAAACACATTGGTCCAAATGTATCCAAATGGTCAACATACTTGGCACCATCCTGTAGAAGAGACTTTTGTGTCCTGTTTAAATGAAATAGAGAATACTGATGCTAAAGAAATTATCAGAAAACCAGCTATATTTTTGAACTGGCCTGTTTTGAATCTGGCGGGCTTCGTAGTACTTAGCTGCTCAGCCTTGTTTTAATTTTCTCTGTGCGGTTGACTTGTCTTCAAATGAAGATTAATATTGATTAAACAAACACTGTTTTTGAAGTGGATTACTTAGCATATGTTTATGAACAGTTTTTTTTTTTCTTGTCTTATAAACGTTTTCTTCTTATTACGTATTTCATATTTTATATTTATATTTTTAGTACAAGCACATTTATACAGTATGCACGTAAAATTATGTACACTAATGGTGAGGAATTTATGTGGTATATCCCAATACTGAATCATTACAAGTGAATATTAATATTGATAGACCAGAACATACATAAGGAGATATATACTCATGCATGGATTCACTGATATTAGGTGATCATTTAAATTCATCATCATCATCATCATCATCAGTCTCTTAACGTCTATTGTTTGACATAGACTTTCCCCAGGATCCGTCACATTTCTCTATCATGGGCGTTGCGCCATTTGAATTAGGGGACCCCCAAACTTTTTAGACTATCTATCCCTCCACAGGGTCCTTGATTATCTTATGCAGTTTCCATCTGCAGTAGTAAGGGAAACAACATACCACAACCTGCTTCCCTGGGTGGTTATGGACACCGAAGTAGCAAATTTCGGTTGTCACCCTACAGGGTTGTTACATGAATAAGTATATTTCAGTAGACAGAATATGAAATTAGTATCCAATAAAATCTAATTATATATAGTCACTCAATAGAAACCATCACGTGACCGATGTCCTTTACCATGTTGGGGGTGATCAATTGGAAAAGCAGGAAAAAAGGGTGATCTTGCCTCTCGTTGGATGGCTAAAAAGCCCAAGTTTTTCAACAAACAAGCATGAAAGCAGCCTAGAACAAACTAGGAACCAATTTAGCATAAACTTAGATTGTGAATTCATTCCATCCCCACTAAAAACATATGGGGTGGGGTAAAAAAAAAAGATTATTTTAGATATAGTAAGGAGTAAATGTTTAAATTTTCAGCCCTTTGGCTTCATCGGTGTGGTCTGTATACATGATACGTATTCATGTACATATAAAGCTAGCCAGCCGCACCAACTAGAAAACTGACAAAACCTGCGTTGACAGTTTGGGATGATGTTTCGAGTTGTATTTCATGTACATTATTTCTTATGAAAATATCAGCTTCAAACCTCCAAAAGTTCAATAGACAACCCACAAAGAATTTTTTCACCCCAGGCATTAACGGACCCTTGGATAGTCCCATGAGCCCCTAGAGATCGATATCAATCACTTTATGGGCTCCTAATATAGATATTATCAAAAAGTCTACTAATGAATCATCTTGATGAACATAAAGGCTGGTATAATTACTGACAGAAACATATGGCTTGCAAGTTCCATCTTTAATTGTAAATAGTTAAGGATCTCTCACTTAAGAGACCAAAAAAGACATTGAACAGTTTTATTCTGCTAATAGACACGTACTTGTAAAATATTTGTTTTTTTGCGGGATAATCAGTGCATGACACATGAAGTCAAAGATGAAGCAGCAAGGAAAACAGCATTTGCCTGGATCATTACTTTCCCAGATTAGAAAAAAAGGCAAATTAAACTCCTTTTAGGAAGAACTGAAAAGATGCACACTAAAAGATTCGAGTTACGCACTTGTATAATGAGCAGTCTGACTTCTTTTGTTTCCAAGTTCATAACAATAGAATCTCCCACTTTTTTTTGTTTTGTAAATCCACCAACCCCCTAATTTGTAATCATTGACTCTTCCACTATAACAAGTTCAGTTTACTTAATAAAACCTCAGATAAATTGATTAGCATAGAGATATTTAGTAAATACATTACATACTCTTAGATATATAAATATAAAGATATATATATATATGTATAATTGTTATACTCATGGTTACTACATCTAATTTGTTTCTCTAACCTTGGATATCACTGAGAAATATCTATTGAAAAAATATCAGAGAAAAACCTCCAGAAATTACCTCCTATTCATAGATACAATTTTAAAAGATCATAAAATTTGTTTGAAATTTTTATAAATTATTAGGATTTATACACAATTTTAACAATGTTTTTTGTATTTTCATAGAGTACGAATTTCCGATAATGTCATCAGAGTATCTGAGTGGATTCCTGACTGACGGCCCTCGTGGCAGCAAGAGCTGGTTACCACCCTACTCCTAGACCAATGATCATGACCAGCCCAGAACACTGTGCGTATTCGTTCAGATCTTTAGCAAAATTAATGATACACAGTGAGAGGATTTTCTTACATCAATACGCTCTCCACACAACATCAGATTGATCAAAATCTTATTCATAAGAGTCTGGAAAACACAAGTATCACAAGTTAAATTATTTGTTTTCATCTTACATCTGACTGTAGCGTATCATTTTCTTTTGTAAGAAGACACAAGAACAGGGATGTGCAAATAAAAAGTTGCATATTTGTGGAACAGATTTCACGCTTCAAAAGTCTTGACTCCTATTGGTAGATATAAATTCAATGAGACCCCCAAAAAGGCAGAAATGCTATACACAATTGAATTAAGTAGGACGTTAAGTAAATAAAAGTATTTCCATTTGGAATGCAATGATTCAGCAATTTTTGATGGGGTAAGCAATGTTCACCTTGCTTTTTAAGAGAATATGCCTCTGAAAAGAACATCAATGTGTATCTCAAGCAAGACCTTATTTGGTTTGCAAGGTCGACCTGTCGAGTCCTATTGTGGTTTATTATCTAGTTCAAACATTTGTAATCAAACGTTCGGTGCCTGAGATCTATCCAAAGATTTTATCCAAATATGCTTATGTCTGTAGGAGAGTCTGTGGTGAATAATAGCTTGTTCCAGGTAGGAGCGAATTTGTCTGAGGAGGATTGTTTCCAAGTGCAATGGCCGTTTGAATTTGTAGCTTCTTGCTGTGGCTCCTTGGATGTCTGTAGCCTGATTTTATTTGGACAGATGCTAAACTTGCAGTCTTGAATTGCTTCAGGTTTCTCGCTTGAAGAGTTCTTGGGATAAACATGCCAGAAAATTGGTGCATTTTAATTCCAGAAAGAACAGTAGATGTGGATTTTGGGGCTCAGGATACAGAAAGTGTGCATGTGTCTGCTTTTACTTATGTTAAAATTTGCATCACTCTACATATGAGAATTGGAAATATTTAAAATTTGTTGAAGAGGCATGAATGGCCAAGAGGTTAATATCACAAAAATTGTGATCAGCAAACCAAGTTTCAACCCCAGCAGAGAGAGTTCATGTTCACTTCTCACTAATGCTCTTAGGAAAGACATATATCCATCTCTTCCCTCCCAGCAATATATGATGAGCCAGTATGGCAGGATAAGGCCCGCCATTCCCCATGTCTAACACTTATTTGGGGGAAGGCACAAGTTCAAAAACTAACCTTAAAGGCTGATTAAAAAAATGGAAATTTTAATAAAACTGGTCTGGTTAGAAACTGTCATGCCAATGTCTTTTGGTAACATGACGTGTTGGGGATGATCAAACAGAAAAATCATGAAAAGGGCTGGTCGCTGATTTAGTTACTTCTCTCATCTTTTTTTAGGCAGTGATCACTAAAAAAATCTGAATTTTCAACAAAAAAAAACAAGCAGACACGAACAATGGGGTCTAGCGTAAACTTACATTGCAAACTGAACTCCCATATTAAAAAATGTATTATGCAGTATGATTTTGAAAAAAACAAAACAAACATTTTTTTCTAGACATATTGAGGAGAAAATGTTTAAATTTTCGAGCTCCATTGAGCATACATACATACATACATACATACATAGGCAGCTATCCAGACCAACACAAAAACTGACAAAACCTATGTTGACAATCTTGGTGACGATTTCTAATTGTTGAAACTTTACTATTCATTGGGAGATCATTGGGCTCATAGCGACAAAACAGTGTGATAGATTTCCTTTAATGTGACACTGCTGAACACCTTTTTTCTCATTGATTAAACTGTACAAGTCTCCGCCAGGTGGAAAGTGATCCTCTGGGCGGGTGTGGCGGTGTGTGTGTGTGTGTATGTGCAAGTGAAAGCACGAGAGAGAGAAAGTGGATGTAAGAAGAAATCTCTTATTAGAATCAATCTTAAAAATAGGAAAAGTAGACAGTGTCGAATTAAAAGAGAGATGCACCCATGACCTAGAGTTCTCTATTTTCCTGTCGTCTGTTTTCAGACGTAGAGGACAAAGACTCGCATTAGAGAGGATTGCGAAGCCAGGACAGGAAATAGAGGTGAAGGTTGTAGATATATTGAAAGGGCAGAAGTGAGTATGTTAAATTATATACACATCAAATTGGCTACAACTATCTCCATTTTATTTTTCCTAACCTTTTGCTCCTCCTTTGAGAGAGAGCTCCATCAGAGAGAACTCAATTTTCGTAGCATATTTCCTTTGTGTTGAATATTAAATTTAAGGTTCCAATGATTTTCCCGTTCCGCACATTCTCCATCTCCAAATGGATCAGCCATCTTTTATTCCTAGAACCATTCTTTCTCCACACATGAAAGAAAGATCTCCATGAATTATACTTTATGAAATTCCCAGAATCCTCATTTACACTTTCAAGTGTAAAGTTCTTTCCCAATATTTACGTTGTTGATGATAGCCAATTGAATCGACCACAACGCCCTCTTGAATGTTGAGTGGCTCCTGAAGATGACCAATTACCATTTATTGTTTGTTGTCATTTTTTTTGTTTTTTCATCAAGCTCCAGTCCAAAGCTGGAGTTGATTTTGTTTTTCTACTAGAACACTAACAAGGACAACGAGAACAATCCTCACCAAACTTAGGAGTGTATAGATTAACATTCCCCTCCCATGATTTGAAATCCCAGCAAATAAATTGGTAGTCATGTCCCTTACCAACTGAGGTAAATCGACAAGTCTTAAGCATCTACCAAAATTGATATTAGAAATATGCAAGGGTTTATTTTCATTCTAATAAATAAATAGTTATAAAATTTAGAAATCACAATCAACTGGTTGGAAAGGCTGATTTCTTACCAACTGAGCTAAGTTGAAAAGTCTTATATATCTACAAGACTTATGCAAGGGATTATTTATAATTTTTTTGGTACAAAAAGTTTCAGTAACCATCTTCAGACAGAATAGAAGTAAAGGTGGAGAATGACCCTGCAGTAACGAGGCCGGTTTTTGTTTGAATATAGGTATATGGTGAATAGACGGAAGGGACTTTCTCCTCTATAACTCACTCTAATCTGGAGGCTGGGGTGTACAAGTCAAAGAAAGATGGGTGGGAACGATGAGGATATAGTTTACAACATGAAACTGGCAGTTCGAGGGAATTCAAGAACTTGCCAACAAAAGCAATAGAGTCGCTTCATCAATCAATCATTTTTTTTTTTTGAAAGTCTTTTAAGATCTTTTGGTTCGACATTGGCCTCCCTTCTCCCAGTTAGTCCATGATACAGGGGGATGATCACCAATGATGTGTTGACAGAAGAGAACCCAGCTCAATGATCTCATTCTCCGCACCGGTAAACACTTGGCCACTCAACCTTGCCTTTGAATCCTTATGCTTTGGAATTTAGAAACAGTGGCATATCTAACAACTGACCAGGCTCAATGTTGCTAAACCAGAATGAATTAGTGCTTTTTAATGTTATGGTAGTGTAGTACAGAAGGTGAGGAGAAAATATTTTTATGTATTCTCTTTAATCAATTGAAATATTTTTGCTTGTTTAAATTTGATGGGCAAGAACTTGCTGCTGTCAATTGGGATAAATTCAAAAAAACATACATACATTAGAGACGGTCTCTCCAAACAAGCTGCAACAATTTTCAACCAACTAAAATGTTGTCTTACCTGCAAAATAAAGATAAAAAGAATAATAGTAATAAATATCATGATATAGAAGAATATAAATAAAGTAAGATTGAAACACAGAAAGAAAGACAAATGAAAGTCAAAAAAACAAAAAGAGGGAAAATATTTTTAGAGACAAAAATCAATAACAATATCCAGAAGTGAAGAATGAATCAAGGTGAACTTTCCTTCAATGTTTATACAATCTCTTCTTCGTCTCTTCTTCAATTTCAGTTACTTTCTTTCTCTTGGATATTTCCATTTTTTTTTTTTCTCAATGCAACATCATCTGTTTATTATCTCCCCTGAACAGACTACACAATCTTTCCTTCTCTTCCACTCCCTCCCGCCTTCTCTTTCACTCCCTCTCTCATCTTCTTCTGCTCACTCTCTCATTTTCTTTAATGTCAGTGTTGTTCCATACATTCTAAGTTTCTCTCTGGTTATTATATTAAGAGCTCTTCAATATCTGAGGAGAAAATATCATTTCAAGAAAAAAATACTTTCACCTCAATGAATGATATTTCTATTATGCCAAGATTTATTTAATAACACTTCAGAATTATTAGAAATTGGCTTACAGCATAAATATATATTTACATAAATACATATATAGATATAAATGTTCTCCCGGGACAATTTTCATTATTTGTGTTCACGCCTACATGTGTGATTGATCGCACAAAGAGATGTTTAAAAAATGTATCCAGATTTTCTTTCGATTAAGAAAAAAGAAAAAGAAACAGCAACAATCTAACAGCAAAAAACAAAAAAAAAACATCCTCACCTATATTGAAATACTTCATAATAAAATTCAATATCTATCACAGATAAATGATATTTAGTAAAAATTATCATCAATGCTGTTAAAATAAAGAGATTATTCAAAATAACAAAAGTCATTGCAATTTACAAATATAAGTATATACACACCACTACATATTTCAATCATTCATTTCAAAACATTTTATACATCATCATCCTTAACTACTCATACTCACATTATAAAACATGCATATAATCTCATTATCATATACAGCTCTAACTATACCAATATCAGGTTATTGCACCCATTTTGATTAATTCACAGAATCAAACATCTCCCTGTCTAGCACACCATGCAGTGTTTTGCTGGTCTTACTTTAATGGAATAGATTCCTTTTGACCTCAATTACCCACAACTCAATTTTGATTAACTTACACACACAGTCATTGATATCTCAAAATGTCAGTAACAATCAGCCCATCTGAAGGACATGAATTCTTTATGATTTCCCACATCAGAATGCTGATTTCTCCCCGGCGATTTATCATGTATCTCTGCACAGCAATCCACTAAATTAGTTATTATCCCCACCAACACAAGTCACAAACCAAGTACAAATACACCATTTTCTTATATACCTCCATGTTCCTTGATAAAGCCAGCTTCGGTGAATTGTCAAAATGAAATGTAAGAATCCATTTATACAGTTGGCCTACTGATATTGTCATTTCACTCTCACATGTACACAATCCATTAATCATTTTATACTCTATAAGTAAATGCAAAAACACTGTATAGAGGCAAATAAAAGATACAAGATATATTCCCTCCTTGCTATTTATTATAAATGAGGGTGAATCAACAAGTCTGTGGCTTGATTCATGGTTATTAGCTGAATTTTGATCTGAGATTTTCACTGAATAATGTTTAGTCAATGTTATTAATATTCAACACTGAATTAAGTACATTGACGAGAATATGTTGAAAAATGAATATTTGTTGCGTAAAATAAATACTCTTTTCATCATTAAGTCACGGACTTTTGATGTAACAACATATACGGCCACTGGCTAGATCTAGATCTTCATACATTTTCTCATGTATTCTCATGAAAAAAATTGGCTAGGGCTAGCTCTAGTTCTAAGCTTCTAACCAATTGCAACTCAGAATAATTTCTTCTCTCATGTAGGAAATAGATTGATAGATCAAGTTCACACAGACATGCAAAGACGTATATAGATGTAAATATAGATAAAAACTACATACTAATCTGTACAAATATGTATTAGTACACTATACTATATAAATATGTGTAGATATATATATATATATATATTTATATGTAAATATATAAATTGACATAAATATGTATATACATGAATAGATGCATATGTCCAGTGTAAATACACACAGATATACTAGAGTTCATTCATTTCTTGTCAGTCGTAGCCAGGCCAGTCAGAAGGTTTAGGAGGGTTGGTAGTGGCATGGTAGGCATTTGGTTTTTATTGTTGAGCGTAGTGTAAAGATTGGTTTCATCCTAAGGGTGATTAATAGGATCACCACAAGAGACTCTCTACATGATCCTCAGCTGTTTACAGCACCTGATATTCCGAGATAGTCACCCATCTAGGTACTGACAAAGGCTTGACATTGCTTAACCTCAGTGATCATACAAGAACCAATGTTTCCAATGTGATTTGACTGTAACTACACATCTCTGTGCACTCGGATGGTATAATGGTTTGCATGTCTGCGTCACATGCAGGTCCTGGGTTTTGATTCCTAGACTGAGTGACAAGTGTGGAAAACCCTTAATTAGTACAGTTGTGTGATTAGTTTGGGAGGTATCTTGTTGGACTTGTATCCTGCCAAGGAGGGGGTCATAAAAAAGGTGTAAAGTCCTGGTCTTAACCAGACTTGAGACTTGCATGGATCATTGAGCTGACACATGAAAGGGAAACCTTGACTTCGTCACTGATCATCATATTCCATTAAGGGTTGTCTCTTTAAAGACGTGACACTCTTACATATCTGCTAAGCTTAAAAAGTTTTAAAAAAACATTTTCCCCACTCATTGAAAGGAGTGTGAGCAAAATATCAAGTTTCTGATATGAATTATTAGGGCTGGGCAAAGTCCGGATACATAAAAGATGTCTATGTCAGAATATATGAATAGCCTAAACCTAGCAACAGTGTTTAAACCAGTCTGCTTTGGGTAGCGCTGATTAACATAACATTATTCTCATCATATTTAAAAATAATCACATGCTTGTAAAATTCATAATGCGCAGGGAACTGTGAACATTTATCTAAACAAATTATATAAATCCGCAAGTTTTACTATTTCCTGCTATATGATACTTCAAACCTGAATTACAACATCCATTTCCTTTGCTGAGATTTCTGTTATGATTAAATCATTTCATTTGTAGCAGAGATTTTAAACATTTAATAATAATGATTCATTAATTTAAAAGCCATTTATTTATTTCTGCAGAGCTACCTGATCATTCTAACTTTTTTTTTTTATTTTGATAAATGAATGTTCAACTCTTTTCTCAGGATAGGTGAGAAGAATGAAGAAGAAAAAGTAAAAACTGTGATTTAAACTAAAAGCAAAGCCGGTTCGTTTTGAGGCACCCCACACAGCTTTCAAGTAAAGCTTTCTCTTCAAATTGCTCTACTCTTTATGATATCTTGAGGAACGGCAAGTTGATCACTGTTAAAGCTAGAATGATAACTGAAAGAGAAGGCAACAGTGGCTTGAGGAGGAATCAAGAAGAAATGCGGTTGATTCTAAAAAAGCACTCAGGGACAGCATACCTCTGTCGATGACTTGAAAATAGATCTTTTATCTGAATTTATCTCAAAAAAAAAATTCCAGCTCAAGATTTGGGAATTGTTGTTCCAAAATGACCCTAGAGACCCCAAAGAGCATTTTTCTTTCAAAAAACAAAAAAAAAAGATTTTTTAGGTGTTGCTGGTTGCTGTAGCCCAAAATATTGTGACCAGAAGTGCCCTGAAACACACAGATACAGACACACAGACAATCAAAAAGAGAAGAATCCGTAGCCTGTTTTACTGGTTGGTCAGGTGGGCCATTTTTGAGGCTACGGTTATTCGTTATAAAGGTTGTCAAAAAGACAGTTGCCTCCTTTTATTTAAAACATCCTGTTTTTCAAGAGAAGAAAGATATTTATTCATTCATTCTTTTTCAAAAAAAAGTTGCTGAATCTAGCCATTCAGTTGTTGGTTCAGATATCAATTTCATGCCAGAATTCCCAGCAATACGAAATGGCCAAATACCTCACGTTATTCTTTTCTTTCAAAATCTTTTTCTCTGACAAAGGTTTCATATCCTTTTCTCTCTCTCTCACTTCTCCTCACCTAGCTGCACCTCCTTCTTTAGTCTTGCTCTACTAATGTTCTGTGATGCCCACCAATACAGAACTTAGACAGTGACTGTCATAAAAGTGCAAGAACATTATTATACAGATGAGAGCATTTCTGATGGATAAATCTCGCAGGCCCAACGCAATACTTAAACCAGTTCTTCTTCATTTTTCCTTTTTTTTTTTTGTTACGCCTTGTCTTTTTCTCCTCTCTTTCCCCACTAGACTTACTACACCTCCCTCCGCATAATTCTTTCTATTTACAGTAAACTCTTGTTATTATGCCTCCCTCGGGGAGTTGAAAATACCGTTAAAAAGATTTTGCCGTTATAGCGGGCGGATTTTATATAAGGTGTATTTATAATGAGAAACCGAAAAATACAGAGAAACAGTTTGTACAGTTATAGGGTCTGAAAGTGAAATGTATGGTATAAAATGTTTTTAAAACAGGTCTGGTTGGTTACTCAATAGAAACTTTCACGAGACCTACGTTTTTTGGCAGTGTGCCATGTTGGGGATGATCAATTAGAAAATCGGAAAAACAGGTAATAAATCGATAAATTGCTTCTCTCATTTTCTGTTGGGCAGTGATCACTGATAAAAATTCTAAAGAGTTTCCAAAAAATGAGCCTACACAAAATAAGGGATCAATTTAGCATGAAGTTACATTGCAAACTGTTTTTTGAATACTTAATAAGGAGTAAATGCTTAAATTTTCAGTCCTCTGGCTCCATTGGGGCAGCCCATACACATGATGCATATATACATAGCCAGCCAGCTGGAACAAATTGAATACTGAAGAAGCCTATGTTGACAGTTGGTTGGTTGACGGTATCCAACAATGCACTGAGATTTTCATGTATCGTTGCTGCAAACTAATCTCCGACAATAATCTTGCAAGAATACAAAAACAAATCTACTGTTAGATTGAGTGTGTCATTGAATTGTGCCTTTAGAACAAGTGTTGATACAATGAGATTTTACTGGATTTTATATCTTTTTCTCCTATTCTCCCAAACTTCTTTTTTTTCCCTTTTCACAATCAAATCCCCATAGCCCCACAAATGTGTGTCTCTCCTGGTGCTCCTGGCCATATTTTTGGGGCTACAACTACGAAAATTTTCATATTACATGATTAGGAACCATCTAAAAGTGATGTTTTATTTGTTTTGGGGTTTTTTTTCAAGATGCTCTTTTGGGTCTCTTCGGTCAGTTGAGACCGTCAATGCCCAAATCTTGTGTTGAGGCACCTCTCCGGGGTTGGAATCTAGAGGACTAGGCTCACCTGTTTTAGGCCACGTCTCACCTCAAGATGAGAACACTATAAAGATACTACACTATAAGTGATTCATTTATGTGAGGTACTGATTATAAGTTTAAATTAATCATTACATCTAATCAATTTTATCTGAGTTTTTATCAAAAAAAAAGAAGTGACCTGACCTTGTTCAAGTGAAAGAGTCCATTATTTCAAATAGTGGGTAAGAGATATTTCCAGACAGAAAACTGAAAAAAATCACTCTGTTCATTATTATAGTAATAATAAATTGAATAGAAAAGATACTTGATATGAAATAAAAGTTCATAAAACTAGCCATTACAGTCAGTAATTGGACAACCATAGCATCAAAATCTGAAGTCTTATAAAAGAGAATCCCATTGAAGGATAAATGTGGTCAGAATAAATTCTATTTATGACATCACTGGTGTTTTCCACTGGAAAACATCTAAAATTGAGTAAAAAAAAATTTACTATCTAAATTCTAGAGAATGTAGATATTATTAATAGCTCCATCAAAATAATGCCTAAAAATATCAAAAAAGCTTTTTTTCCAAAAATCAAAAATAGCATTTTCAGAAAGTGTGTAGCAGAGCACTGATGCCAATTTTCAGATCTGTAGACAAAATTGTATAACCAGAAGCACCGTAGCACATTAACAAACAAACATATATAAATAAATAAATAATATAACCCTTTGCCATCTTTGATGGCCATGGTTATTCAAAAGAAACAATCATGGCAAAATATCAAGAAGCTAATATCAGAAAGTCCAAGTAGGATAAGGTAATCAATATTGAATAATTGTTCTGACATGGTAGTTTTCAGGGTGCTTTTCAGCCTATGGCCATTATCAAACGACTGATGATTACTTGTTGACAGCTAAACATTTTTAAAATAAAATCCAAGCAATTTCTTTGGTTAATGATAATTAGAAAATTGAATTTTGTGCCTCAAAAGAATTCGACTAGAACTCATAGTAACTAACGGTTGAGGCACCAACCAGTTAGTGATTTAATCAATGCAAATTCATTAGTGAAAACTGTAAAACAGTTCATATGAATAAATAAAATAAAACATCTGATTCAATTTTTGAACTAATTTGACATTAGCTAATGGATTGATAGGGATACCTGAAATGACTCGATAGCAGCCTATGTAGTTAATCCCACATTGTCTCAGAAGACAATATTCGAGAGAGTAATTACCATTGTTTTGAATCCTACTGTGTTGACTTCATTTTTCTAACCTAACAACAAGTTAAGACTTCCAGTCAGGACTATATGGTGAAAAGTTTAAAATGATGGATAGAGGAGAGAGGAGGGAGAAAAAAAGAGACAGATTCTATTCCTGTATCATCAATCAATAAAAGGATGGAAGAAAGAAAGAAAGAAAGAGAAATAATAAATTGAGAAAGAGAAAATGGAAATTTACGAAAGCCAGATTAAATTATCCGGTATCACTAAACAGATTCTTTTAATTAGAATTTATTACTTTTTTTTCTATATCTTTACTATAATTCTCTTTCTTTCTTCTCTACTTTCCCCTAACTGTTCATAGTAGAAACTCAAAATTTTGCACACACACTCCCCTCAATGAGTGGGGGGAAAATCAATATGATTTTTTTTCTGAAAACAAAAAGCTAGAAACTTTAAAAACCTTCCCATAGGTCCATCGAGCATGCATGCCAAATTTGACTGGACAAATCAGACTTTTAATTCAGATCATAGAAAATCAATGGAAATGCGATTATTACCAGAGTAAACACGAACTCAGACCCAGCATAAAAATTTTTCACAAAAAATCTAGAAACTTTTTCTTTAAAATCATCCCCTAGGTCTATTGAGTGTGCATACCAAACTTGGTGGGCTACAAACCATGTTTAGGTGGTTTCTATAGAGTGATGAGGGAACACTTCTAACACAAATCTCACCTCACGACTATTGAAGAAATCCGTCTGTGTGAGTAAGCACTACTATTGCTCGAAAACTGGTTACAAAGTTGATATTTACCAGATATATTCGTCAGCACACAAGGCAGAGTGATGCCAAGTTTGAAGTTGTTTTTCATCAGCCGTTCTCGAGAAATCCAATAAAAATAAATATTTCTCTCTAACGCAAGCTTCATGTTGGCCATTAAACAAAACCACAAGTTTTTTTTTCTACCTCTCCTAGCAACATTGCTGTAACACGTCTCTAAAATGCGAGCCTCATGTCCGCCATTAAACTCAAATAGTTCACAGTTTCTATGCATCATCTCCCTTGACTTTCACTCTTTACTAATCACTTATAATGGTTACATACATGTATTTCATTCAAAATTACTTTACAAGACAATTATGGCAGGCTGCTCTACACATCTTTGGGTCCCAGCCCCATCCAAACATGCACCTTTGGAAGGAGCAGTGTGCTCATACATTCGATGCCAATTTGTATTCAGTTACACTGTAACAGATCATTAGTTGGAAATCCTACGGATAGGCTTTTGGTTGGTATGGATAAGTCTTTTCTAGCACAATTTTGTATTCCTTCTTGATAAATATCATATAAGTAACAATAGTTTTGGTTCTTATTATAATCCACAGAGCTAAATCCCTTTATTTTTTACTGGACTAATTTTTCCTTTGAATCCAAACAATATCAAGCATGTAAAAGAAAATGATACTGTGCTGATATTAATCTGCAGCAAAAGATCCTGTAAGATCAGGTGCCTTAGATACCAATATCTGATTTTTTGCAAAGTATGATATTTAAAACATATAGCCCATGTAATCAGACTACCTATTTTTCCCCGTTCAGGAACGATTGCTATTTGCTGATAAAGGAAAAAAAAATTCTCAAGAAATTCATGGCTGAAGATTGAGACTTTGAGTTCATCTACCATACAAATCAAACAAAAATGACAAATAAAAAACAGTTCATATCTTGATATGCCAATGTTATCAGCATTCGCAAAGGCTCTAAAGGCACGAAGAGTCTAAATGAGGAAATATGATGATGATGATGATGATGAAGAAGAACAGCACCAATGACGGACGCACTTGATTAGCAATAAGAGAATCAGAAAAAAATTTGTCCGAGCAATTCCAGTCCACAAATTAATCTAGTGCCATAGAATTAAATCGTTCGGACACCTGACAAGAATGGCAATCGACAAAACAGCGTTCGGAGATTACAATCTCACAAGTTCAAGTGTTGGGGCATGAGGACGACCTCAGAGGCAGATGGATTGACAGTGAGGCAGAAATTCTGCTGTCCGATGGCCTGTTCACCACAGAGGTGACCCACCGAGCCATAGACCGCCATCACCACCCCGCCATGACACATTGCTGTACATGTGGAAGTAAAGGAAAAAACATTTTAAAATAAGATCCAAAGATTTTTAAAACACAATTATCTAAATATATAACAAGCATGTATGCAAATTAGTCTGTCCGTTTATTTGGTTTATCTGTAGTATTCACGTTCCTGATATAACCTTAAAGTTTTCATGGATTAGTCCATGTGAATAGATTAATAAAAACAATAATAGGGTTTTAAAATAAGAACGTCTGTTGTGACACAACACTGTAGATTCATCATCATTATCATCATCATCATCAGTCTGTTAGTGTCTGTCGTTGGACATAGACCTTCTCCAAAATTTGCCAGACCTCTCTATCATGGGCAATCCAGAGCCAGTACTCTTGAATTTATCAAGCTTGTCATGCCATCTTACTTTCTGTCAGCCACAGCTTCGCACAAGAACACTGAGGATCCACGTTGTGAGACATGGTGCCCATCAGTAATCTGACATTCTTACAACGTCCAGCCCATCATCATTTTCTAACGAGTTTTCTAACAGTTCCTGTCTTTTCTCTGATATACTGTGCTGTCATATGATCTCTGTAAGTGAGGTGTAGATTACTCCATAGAAACTCTTAAGACTTTACATCTGGATGACATATTAAACGAGTTCAAGTTGAATTGAGACTTTTAAAAAAATTCAATTTAGGATCTAATAAAATAGATTAAGGCTCTTAAGTGTTGATCCATACATAAATAACACCATCATTTTCTATAGGTACATGCTAGTTCCTATATAACAAACCATTTACATAGACAATGATATTCATAGACTAGAAAAGATATCTAAAAAAATAGACTCTAACTAGTGAATTTAAAATGGACTTGGTTAAGAACTATGACTGCTGATATGATGACGAGATAATGGTTTGAATTGAAACAAATCAAAACTAACATTCCAAAGAAGATCATTAATTAAGCAATGGTAATAGTAAAATTAAGTTACCTAGATGAGAATAATACCAGTATGGTTTGAATCGTGAATTCTTCTTTTTTTTTTTCTTTTTTTTTTTTTAGATAGGTCTAGTTAGCCACCTGATTAAAATCTGGAAAAAAAAGGTGATTAATGAATAAGTCACCCTTTTTGCCTTTTTGGGGTCACAATTACTAAAAAGTATAAATTGTTCAAAGAAAATTAAGCATAAATGCTGCTGGACAGAGTAAGGGACCGATTTAGCATAAACTTTTGTTGTAAATTAAATAAAAACCTATGGGGTGAGGTTCAGAGAACAATGAGATATTATCCCCTATTCATTAAAATGGATGTGAGTAACGGTAATTGAACTGGTCTATTGTGGGTAGATGTGATGAATTGTATCTATTTGGCCTGTGCAGTTCAATGTAGAAAGACAATGAGAAAAGAGCAGGAAACAAAAGATCGGAAAAAGGTAGAGCCAGTTCTAGGCAGTCACCCAGGGTGCCAAGTGCTACGGGATGTATGCCATGTTTCTAAGACAGGAGGGCTTTACCAAATACAAATTTTAAAAAATGGAAAATAAATAGATATAAACAGAATGAAAACAGTCAAAATAAGAAAGTTATAAGTAACATAAGGGTATTCAACCAATGTATCCTCCCGATAGTCAACTAGGGAGCAGAGACATTGAACCTAACCAAGAGATTGACCCTCATACAACGTGCACAGGAGAGAATCATGCTCAACCTCATATGGAGGGATCAGAAGACAGCACAGTACATTAGACTAAAAACAGGAGTCCAAGATATCATAGAAACTGTTAGAAAAACTCAAATGGCAATGAGCTGGACACATTGCAAGAAGGTCAGACAACTGCTGGACATCACAACTCACAATATGAATCCCCCATAGATCATATGCAAAATTATGGCTGACAGAAAATAAGATGGCGTAAAAAGCTAACCAAATTCAAAATGTGCTGGTTCCATGACATCCAGATGCTAGAGGTGTCTAGCAAATCTTGAGGAAGGTCTATGTCCAACAACAGATGCTTGAATGTGATGGACATAAGTTTATGATGCAGCTACACTTTTTTGTTGTTCAGTGTTTGTATGTAATAGAATTGTGTAAAGATGAAGATTATATCTCAGTAATGTGACTGGATACACTTGCTGTGTTATAATAATGAAGTTGTTATATTCATCGAACGATGGTCTGAAACTCAGCTGCATTGTCAGGACTATTTTCTTTTATCTGATTAATGTAAATAAATGAGATAATACTATAATTCGAAGGGAGCCAAAATTCAGCTTTCCTGGGGATGCCAGGAACATTAGAGTCATCCCTGGTTGGAGGAGGGTGTTAGGATAAAGAATATTGGGATATATAGTTTATTGTTCCAAACTGATGTCGGACCAAGAAAAGAAAAATCAAGAACCTTATGCCAAGCTTTATTTGAGTTTCATTTTTATTTTCTCCTTCACTCAAGATTGATGTTCAAAGGAAAGAAGTTGCAGTAGGACAAGCATAAGAAACAAGATGGAGAGATGAGATAGAAATGTAAGCCCGCAAGACATGGCAGAGGTCAACCCAGTCATGGTCTACATGGAAGGAGTTGGGAAAGGCCTCTGTCCAGAAGTGGACTTGTGATGCTGATGATAATGATGGTATATGTACGTCTCTTAATGAAAAATGATACTCTAGCTCTGGTGTCCAAAAGCTCCTAACTCGATGACCAAGTGATTAGATGTTAAGTGACTTAATAATTAATCACTTTAACTCGTCAGATAAATAGCTTTAACAGTTCATTCATAAACCAGTGCAGGTTAAAAACAAAGGAGTAATAGATAAATCAGAGATAAATTTCAGAGGAGTGACACAAATATCACCATAATTAGTGACAATGTAAAGTGCTTCTGAATCAATTTTACTGGCTCAGAGGTACTTCTGAATCATAAAATAAAACAAAGATCAACTCATTACTTTTGAAGCATACAGTGTCTATCCAGAACGATGAATAAATTGTCAGCTTTCAGTTGTGCTCGAGGTCTCAATTGGAGCAATTGCAGTTGGAGCTCTCTAACATTTTCACTTAAATATCCTAAATATCTAATATGTTGCCCCCTCAGTACAGTATTTATATCATTCCTTTAAACAGGACTGGCCAGGGCACTTTTGTACGTCAGAGAATAAATACTTAAATCTTCTTCATTAAACCAGAGGTCATTCTATTGACTTGTAATCATCAGTCAATCTATATAAGCTGGAACAAGAACCATAAGATGAATCCACCATCCACAGTAGAAGTAATAAAAGGAGGGGGAAGAAGAGCAAGTAGTCTTTCTTTATTTCAATTGATCCTCATACTTGTTAAATATTGTGATATGAAATATTCTGCAAGTATTATTTTCAATAAGAATCAATGACCATTTTCTGCCCTTTCTGGCCATTTTTGGCTCTTTTTGAATACAAAGATGCAGACCTTGAATATTCAATTGTGACATCATTAGCAGCTGATGAAAAAGAAAAATTGATTGGGACACATTTTCTTTCAAGGACGTCACACCTTTTAATGACATCATACCTTCCTTTCTATTTCTGTTGATTATTGTAACTGGGGACCAACTGACAGTGCAACCGATCGACCGGAGAGCGTCTAATAGAGATGTGTGGACACGCCTAAAAACGGACTGAATCAAAAAAGAGATAAGCATCTTCCATCATGGAATTAAATGGAGAGTCCAATTACTTGTAGGGAGATGATGTAATCAACATGCAAATCTCAGTTAAACATGGACATTTCTCAATAAATGAGAAACTTCCCGTCCGGTTATCTCGAAGGCATATCTCCACATGGACGACAAAAACAATCACCATTTACAACTAGATAAGAATCTTGCCAATGCAGTAAAACTTTTGCATATCAAAACTAAAAAATATAGCAAATATCCATCTCACATGAATGAATCACGAGAGCCTGTGTATATATCTGAACTAATTATCTAAAAAATAAGTTATCAAAAATCATCTACAAAAATTATCTTAAATGAAGAGATTTTTCATCCAAAATTATCTGGAAAAAAAAAGATCTTTTATCTAAAATTATCTTTAAAAAAAAATACCAGCACAAGATTTAGACATGGTTGATCCTAAAATGACCAAAAAAATTTTGAAAACCAAAACCTGCTTTTAGACTGTACCTTGTGCTATACTCATGCAAATTTGTAAGGTTATAGCCCCAAACATGTGACCAGACACACACAAACATGAACACAGACAAGCAAAGAGAGAAGAATCTGTAGCCCACTTGGCTGGTAGGTTGGGTCATTTGTGGGGCTAGGATGATTCGATAATTATTGAGGAGTTGATAAGTGAAGACGATATTATGTAGCATTCGATCATCAGTGATGAACTACAGCTAATGAATGAAAGAAACAATGTAAAAGCAGCCTGTCTGCTTCAGGGTCAAACTCCACTCTTGCTTTCATTCCAACCAAAGATGATTATTGCAACTTTTGTAAAGTATATATGATAAATGTGAAATCAAAAATATGTATATTCTTTGTATAAATGTATCTATTTATTAGAATGAAATGAGCCTGTGTATATCTGTAAGATAAATGTGCCCCCAAGTCTCTAGCTGAGCCACTGGGGGGGTTGTATATCTGATTGATAAAAGATTATATGAATTGAACAACTGTAGCCATCAAAGATGGCAAAGGGTTCTATCCTTTTGTTTATGCGTCTTGTGTTCCAGTACTCCTGGTCATACAGTTTTGTCAACAGATTTAAACCTGGCATCAGTATTCCATAGACCACTTCTAGAAATAATTATTTTGATTTGAGGGAAGAAAGGTTTTTTGACCTTATTTTGACAGGTTTTTTTTTTTTATAACATCTAGAAACATCTAGATTCTGAAGAATCTAGATGTTTCTAGATTCTGAAGAATCTAGATGTTTCTAGATGTGTTTTTTTTTTCTCTATTTTTGATGTTTTCCATTGGAAAACGCCAGTGATGTCCTTAATAGAATTTAATCTGACCATATTCATTCTCCGATAAAAAAAATTTCTACATGGCCGCAAATTTTGACGCCACGGTTTAATATATATGTATACCTGAATATATATGTCCATTTATCAGAACGAAAAAAGCCTGTACGTTATCTGTACGATAAATCTGGACCCCCTAATCTCTAGGTACACCCCTGGCGGACGGCAGGGACCCGTTACAAGCGAGCAGAGGGTTAGTGTCCTTCAGTTACGCGATGCTAATCACAATGATGAACGACCGTCGCCCTTTATAGATGAGATTGAACGGCAGAGCACGTGTAGCCTAACAATTATACAAGTTCTTTTCATTTGACCCATGAATGAAGAAAAGACAATAGTGAGCTCTCGTGTTCGATATCGGGGCGCATAAGTACCGAATTAGCTAACGAAATATCGGTGCTTCAAAGCGAACGGCCTCTCGATCAGGTGATGATCGCTATAGTAACCTTCTCCATGCTCCGACTACCTTACCAACACTAAATGGTCGCCAGGCTTCTCAAGGAAGCAGCAAGCCAGTCAAGTCACTCGGGTTGTACAACATGTAAGCAGAATAGCATTTGTCGTGGGGGGCAGGGGAAAAATAAGGAATTAAAAAAAAAAGGAAAGTACTTACTCGAGACCACAAGATCATTGTTACTCAAACGATTTGATCTCGCGGACTGGTTACGGCTTTCAGAAGTGTCTACTGCCGAATTATTATCCAGGTACATAACGAGTAAAATCTCAATCGAGCATTCGTAACAATATTTATTAACACTGGAAAAATATGATGAATGTATCACAAGTGGATATCTTTTTTTTAATCTATATTTACTCCAAATACAATGCAACATTTCTAAATCATTAAGTTTTTTTTTTCTAAACCCAACCTCGGGCAAAAATATTGAAGACACGTTAATAAGTAATGAAATGACAAATTGTAATGAGTGCAGTGAACTGAAGACAATCAAAAACAGGCCTGGTAAGTCACTCAATAGAAACCGTCACGTGACCAACGTCTTCTGGCAACATGGCGTGTTGGGGGTGAACAACTAAAAAAAATTGCTCTCTCTCACTCTTTTTGTTGGCCAATGGTCACTGAAATAATCGGAATTTAAAAAAAAAAAAAACATGACACAAACTAAGGGATCAATTTAACAAAAATTTACATTGCAAATTACCCCCCCCCCACACACACACACACAGCGCCACTAAAAACCTATGTAGATGGGGATTTTTTTTTCAAATGGTTTTTATAGACTTAATATGGTGTAAACGTTTAAAATTTCAGCCCTCTAGCTCCATTGGTGACCTGTACATATGATACATACATAACCAGCCACTTTAAAAAGTGAAGAAACCTATACAGAAAGTTTTAGTGTGATATTTGGTTGACGGTTCCTAATACGGGCATGTGGTCTAATTTGAAAGAAGTATGTGCTTCATCTTAGTTATTTTATCTAATCTTTATTCAAGTGAAGACGATGCCACACAATTGAGAACGGATATCCATTTAGTCATCTAGACATTATAGGAGCTTTACATAAGTTTCTCTATCTAAACATATCATAACTACGTACGCGAATTTCTTCTCTGTTTGCGCGTTGACCTCACTGGGTAATTTCCAATTACGACAAAACAATGAGGATCATGTCAGAGAGATTCTTACGACTTGACACACCTTAGTGCGGATCAATACATAAATAACCTCATCATTTTTTTTACGGGTATATTCTAGTTGTGAGATAATGCCCACACAAGACAAAGAGCGTCATTGAGTAATATATCAATAAACACTTTAAACGTCATTAATGAGAAACAAGCCGCCTACAGGCAGCCTTTGGTTCGTTTGTTAAAGCCTGCATTCATACCTCACTTCCAGCAGCGCTGCTAGACATTGCGGAAATCACATACCTGTCTTCCACAATTAGTTCAATTGATTATAATACAAAACTGTCAACATATGTTTCTTCTGTTTTTAAATTGGTCTGGCTGGCTGGAGAGCAAGCTCTCTGGCTATCTGGCTATGTATGCATCATGCATACAGGCTACACCGATGGAGATAGACAGCTGAAAATTTCAATATTCAATCCTTATTATGTCTAGAAAAAAATGTTGGTGTGACCTGTATGTGTGATACCTACATACATAGCCAGCCAGTTAGCCATACCTCCTTGAAGTCTGAAGAAACCTATCTTGACAGTTTTGGTTCATGGTTTCTAACAAGGAATAGAAATATTGATGATCCAGTTTCAAAAGACAAAATTGAAAAGACGAACATAAATATTCAAAATGGAAATACAAATGGACGATTTTATTTTCCCTCTGACAATGAACTGTATCATGTTCTGGAAATTTTGTAATAATTAGTCAGATACTCATAATGTAGTAAAAAATTGCTTCGATTTATTGCTCACACAAACCAGGATCCTACTTAAGGCAGCATTAGCAGTGCAGCTTTGAAGGGCCCCCAGATTTTAGACCCCCGTCCCCAATATATCTTGAAAAATATTTCAACATTTTTTTTTATTTTTTGTAGGTAAAAAGAAATATTGTGACTCAACAAGTTCAAGGATTCGTAAGTTTATACAGAGAGAAATCATTGATCCATAAAGGACTTCAAATCAAATTAAACAGCATCATTTTATGAATATTTCATTTTTGGTTCCATTTGTTTGAAAATAATACCTAAATTTAAAATAAAAGGACCTCAAAGAAATCTTATGAACAGGACTCCATTAATGGTAAATTCGGCCTTGGCAGGAGCAATGGCTACACTTCAATTGTTTAGTTTAGTTTAGCTTCATTTAGCTTAGCTTAGCTTAGCTTAGCTTAGTGATATTTTCTGGAACAGGTTTTATGTTAAATCTTCTTCTCCAGACTCCTGTAAACATTTTAGATTTTCACATGACTTCTAAATGCTTATTGTTAACTTGTTGTACAGAATCTCCTGTTTATCTCGATATTCATCAAGTTTGTCCTCAAAAGAATTCATATTTTTTAAACAAACTTTCTAATTAGGTAGACTATCCCATATCCACACTATGTGGACATTGAAACTGAATTTCCGTACATCCAACGTAGCTCTTCATTGATACATTTTCTGGTTGTTTCCCCTGTTTCCTCTTCTCAGTGTATTTGCTTTCTACTTGTTGATGGAGCTATCAACCTTCTTGTCATACTTTGTAATACATTGTCATACATACTTCTGTCATACAGTGTAAACTAAATCTAAATAGATTACTCCAGTTACACACAATTTCTTAAGGTTGAAGGTAATAAACAAAAGTTCATTTAATTCTCCTCTTTTCTCTGCCTCTTTTGGTTTAGATTCTCTAAGCTATCAAAATGTTAGCAGTGTTCTTTCCGTTTTTTATAATGTAATTAACCTATTGTGTAAATTCAATCAATTAGTTAATTAAATCACTTTCAAATTTCCCCTTTTACGTGTAGTTTAACTCCATTATTGTGAAGTGACCTGGCTAATTCTAAACCAATCAAAATATTTCACTTTGTAGTCGAGTATCATTATCGGAATTTAACCATTTAATCTTTTGTGATTTTATATAGAAATAGAAATAGATAAATTAACAGAATATAAAGGAAATTTCAAAAGAGAATCTGTAATTCTATCTCTTCTTGAACAAATCATACATCAAGGGGTGGTATTCGATTAAAAAAAAAAAAAAAGTAGGATATTGGCCTGATCTGAGAAGATAAATTTGTAAGATTGAAATTTTTCAAACGGGCCAATACAAATTTTAAATACAGGTTTACAAAAAACTATTTGAAATCCTATCTGAAAATACCCAATCTACAGGCAGTTATCCCGAACGATATGGAGCCATGCAAACTGAACCACAGCACTGGACCAAAATCATTAAGGGGGCCCACAAATAAATAGCTATGTAAAATTTTATCACTATTCCCTTCTGAAAAAAAGATCAATCATAAATAAAATAATTGAGCTTGTGAATGAAAATATAATTTTATAGACAAAATACCCCTTTTTTAGTTCATAGTACGAGACGCTTTACATTAGTTAATAACTGTTATTACTATCTTTATAATTTACAGCACATTTCTTACATTTTTCACATAGACTAATTATGAACTTTTGGATTGTTAAAAATATTTTTTGTTCCTTTTCTTTCCATCACATTTTTAAAAATGTCTGCTTATGTTCCAATATAAGTTTCTCGATCGATAAACTATTTTTGCCACGTCTATGTTTCAATATAAACCTACATTCCAAATCTCAGATATTCTTAATATGGCTGACCCCAAAATTACAGGTGGTGAAGGATCTATCGTGGTCTTAATCTAGCCCTGATACGGAGCCTATGGTTGTAAAACCATGAGTCAAGAGATGATTTAATGTTCTTCAGCTGGAGGCTCCATATAGCTCAGGATATAAATTGATTCATCAGTTCTCTCACTCTTGGAAATCACAATGCCAAAACTTTTTGTGAGACTTGTTTAAATCATCATAGAATCTTATCTTATGACAACAACAATTTTGCAGATAATCTCAGGAGATCTCTATTGTGAGTCCTGATATCTAGCGGTTGTCTGACATTCTTGCAACATGACCAGCCCATTGCCATTTGAGTTTTTTAGCGTTTTTTTTTTCATATCACCCACCCCCTGTTTGCTGTCTAATATAATATTCTGTCTCATAATGTAAAAAGAGAACAATATCCCAAATGAAATCAAATTTCTCTAGAACAGAACAAATTAGAGCTATTTTGGTTGTATATAAAATTGGTGTATATCAACGAAAATTGTTTTGAAGAGCACTGTGCTGACTTCAGTGTTAGTAGCCACTACCTCTTTCTATTGATGTCAGAAAGAAGAGTAATCCCAGTGGATATTCAACTAAAGAGATTTATCCTTTTTAGTCGATCTTTTCAAAATCCATTGAAATCAGTCTGTTCCCCTGTGGTCAGTACCATAAAAAAAAGTAACCAAAGCTTTGTAGTTCTTTTGAATGGTTTTAATTGGGCAACAACTGCATTGTCATCATTATCAGCAGCCTTTTAGCATCCATCGTCGGACATAGACCTTCCCCAAGGTTCACCAGATCTCTACTATGGATATCATGGAGCCAGTACTTTCTGAATTTGTCAAGCTCGTTACGCCATCTTACTTTCTATTGACCACAATTTTGCATATGATCTCTGGGGATCCATGTTGTGAGCCAAAATTGTAGTTGTCTGGCATTCTTGCAACATGACAAGCCCATTGCCATTTGAGTTTTCTAATAGTCTCTATGATATCTCGGGCTCCTGATTTTTTTTTTAATGTACTGTGCTGTTTTATGATCTTTCCATGTGAGGTTGAGCATGATTCTCTCATGTGCACATTGCATGGTTCTCACTTCAAGGGTCAGTCTCTTGGTAAAGTTCCCTGTCTCTGCTCCATAGGTGACTATCTGGAGGATGTATTGGCTGCATACCTTTCTTTTTAGGACTACAGGTATTTTCTTGTTCTTGAAAGTCGAGCTTGCTCTACCAAAAGCTTGCCTACCTAACGTGATTTTTTGCTTGATTTCATCTTCTTTTTAGGATTACATGGAGATTTGTTGTTCCCTGTAGATGTATTGGTCTAATTTCTTCAACTCAGCATTTTTCAACTTTAATCGTTGTGTCTTTGTCCCCAACATGTTCGTTGTACATGACATTCATTTTGCTGTTTGTCAATTCGGGTCAAAAGGAAGCATTTAGAGGTAACATTTTTTTTTATACATTCACAGATTATCAGGAGTAAAACCAAAACACAGAAGAAAATAACAATGGAATGGAGTGTTTAGGATGAATGGTTGGATGGATGTAATCAACTTCTGATGGGTTATTTAATGCCAGAACCAATTAGAATTGCAAGTCGAGGATCAGAGAATTATACTGTTAGATTTTGATTTGGTTTAGAGGAGGAAAGAAATTTTGCTTTAATTCCAGTTCTTCTTTTTTTTTTACGGGTCTGACACTGATGGTCGAATGACGAACAGACGTAGATCCTTGACTTAACCTGTGTTGATTATCACTAACCAGGGATGATCACATCTTGGAATCGCACGCCGAAACTTCATCCTCTCTCTTTCCCCAACACTGGGAAGTGCCTAGAGTGTGTAGAATAAGATTCAAATTATCCCACAAGTCACTTGAGGAATAATGAACCTTTAATGAAAGATAATCTACTGCGTGACATTCGCTCCTCCGCACAGAGTCTCTCCCGTAGTACAAATTTTCAAACAATTAAAAGTTAATAGCCTATTAAAAATGCGCACAGTTCAGCCGGGAGATGATTCTAGAACGTCTTTCAAGGAGCATGAGACGTTTCTTCAGATGTGTTTTGTGATATAGGCTATTTTTTTCATAAGGTAATTATCATTTTAGTTTGATATAATAATTTAAAGATATCTTATCATTATTATTCTACAATTAATGTAATAATACCAGCTGGATCCACGGAAACTCTCATAATCATCAAGAGACCTGTAGGTAATAAGATAACTAAAGACTTAAGTTGATGCATTTTGAATAACTGAATGCATTACACATACTATATGTAGGTAGAAGCAAGCACATAGATATGAAAATGTCGTATATGTGATATATCTTGTTAAGTGCACTGAATGTAACTCCATTGGAATGATTGATGAGTGTAAAATTATCATGAAAGTAAGTATTACTCTGATCTGGATTTACAAGACTTTATAGAGTATGATGAAGCTTGTTTGAATCAATTAGATGAGTGAATATATTTATGAAAAATAAATTGAATCAATGTAGCACCATAGATGGCCTGCCTGACCAACCAGCTGCCAATTCTTCTCCCTTTGCTTGTCTATGTGTTTGTCTGTGTGTCTCCAGATATTCTTGGTCACAATTTTAGGGGCTACAACCTTGAAGATTTGCATGAGTACACCACTAGGCACTATCTAAAAACAGTTTGTTTTTTTTTTTTCAAAAAAAGCGCCTCTTGGGATCTCTTTGGTCAATTTGGAACCAGCAATGCCCAAATCTTGTTCTGGCATTATTTTTAGATAATTTTAGATAAAAGATCTATCTTTTTAGATAATTCTAGATAATCTTTTGATTAATTTTGGATAATTTTTTATATAATTGGTTCTGGTACCTTTGCAGGCTATGGTGATTCATTACTGCGAGATACAGAAATGTTCTTTGGTCTTGAGATCATAAGAGGTTACAAAGAGAAAATCTAGTTGGTCTCATTTGTAAATACAAAAGGAAATCAATATGACTCATGTAGCTATTGATCAGCCAGAAAGTTATCATTACTTATATTCATTTGCACAAATACTTTTTATAATAGTATACAAGTGAGTCGCTGTAGACCTGTTCAGTAGGTCAAGGGTTCAATCCATCGCCATTGTACCAAAGACTTTAAAAATGGTACTCAGTGCCTCTCTAATAAGCTCTCAGCATAAAGAGTAGGATTAAGAAAGCCTGGAAAGGGATGTGCTCCGTCAGCTTATCTTGCCCAAGACACATCTGTGATATGAGTGCCTCAACAAACCCTGCACTGTGTTACAGGACAGAGAACTAAACATACCAATGATGATCATTATTATTATCATTATTTTCATCATCATTATCATCATTATTATTATTATTCAGATTATTATTATCATTATTGTCATTATCATTATTATCATTATTTGTAGTATCATTATCATTATTAACAACAGAAAAGGAAATATAGACCAAATGATATAATCGAGAAATAAAGGGCAACAAGTGCAAGGATAGTGAGGAATGTAACAAGGAGAGAAAACTGAGTAAAAAAACTCTCCACAAAGAATTTAAAAGAG
This sequence comes from Thysanoteuthis rhombus, assembly GCA_963457665.1. Taxonomy (NCBI): domain Eukaryota; kingdom Metazoa; phylum Mollusca; class Cephalopoda; order Oegopsida; family Thysanoteuthidae; genus Thysanoteuthis; species Thysanoteuthis major. The sequence goes on along the minus strand of OY735216.1, from coordinate 55,450,733 downwards.
AGGTTGAGACAAAACGGACATGATTACACAGAGGATCCCTGAGAAGAGATATTGAATGTCTTATGATGAGGAGCAAAGGTACCAGAACCAATTATATCAAAGTAAAAGAAAAGAACAAAATCTAGAAAAAATAGAAAATGCAGCCTTTATAGAGAAAAAGATATGACTGTATCATAAGTGATTGCAGCAAGTGAAAGGAATATAAAAACATGCATGAAAGAGTAGAGTCAGTCATAAAGTGAAAACTGTAAAAACAACTTGGGTTAAATTGCGTAAACAAATGAAGAGTTTGGTTAAAAAATGCTATAAATCCACCATTGTTACCTTGAGAAAAAAATTGTCTTTTCCAGAGAAATTGGTAACCTGAAAACCGCTCATTGATATAACACTTGGAGATTGTACTCTTTTCTGTTTGAAACCATGATGTAACACTATGAGGTTGTACTCTTTCCTGTTTGAAACCTTAATATGACACTATAAGAATGTATTTTTTCTGTTTCAAATCTAAATATAACAATAGGTTGTACTCTCTTCTGTTTGATAATAATATAACACTGTAAGAATGTACTCTTTTCTGTTTGAAAACTCAATATAACACTATGAGGTCATGATAAGATGAAAAATTCAAATCCAGAATCTGACTTTCATGATTTTTTTGAGCAAATTGATTTTCTTTTCAAATGGAGTCCACCAGATTTTGGAATAGAACTCTTCTAAATGATATCAGCACGAAGCAGAGGCTTTCCTAGATAATAAAAACAATAAGATACTTCTGGACTTTTTTGATCCAGACTGACTAAACGATCCAACCAAAAAGACCTGATTTGTTGGTCGTAAAAACATGACAAATAAGTTCTGCTAACTCATAGATATGGTTCAGTCAGCAGAAAAAGGAGGAAGAAAATGAAAGAAGGCAAAAAATTGGAAAAATAGCAGGACCTTGCCTGGGAAGAAAAAACTTTGGAACATGGAATCATTTCTAAAATGTACAAGAGACTACACTGAAATCTCAATTCTAATTAATTTTGACTTTACATAGTGGTCAAAATGGTTCCAGAAGGCCCTGAATGGGCTGTGTATGAGAGCAAAATTTGCATATGGTTTGCACTTATGCAAAAAAAAATTGTTTGGTTTGTGTTTGCTTTCAACCCAATAATAATGATCAAATTTTGATGTATTTCTATACTTAACAATATCTTGAATAATGCCGTTTTGATTAGTATAGGTTTTGATGTGTTTCAGTTAAGGTTTTGCTGTACCAATAAATGTAACTCAGTATAAACTGAAAAAAGAAACATTGAATTATAACAAGACCTTGTAGAGTGAGGTAATGAACGGAACAGAAAATTTTGGAATGAATTATCTGCATTATTCAAGGTATATCTGTTATACTAAAAGTCTGATCCACCAAACGAATTCTACAATACTTGATTTTCAGTTGAATCACTTCTTTTTTGTTACTTTTGACTTTACTCAGTGCCTAAAATGGTTCCAGTGGGTCCAAAATACATTGTGTATATATGTAAAATTCACATGATGTTCAGCGTTTGCTCTTACTCCAATTATAATGAACTGATTTCTACATAATTATATATAGTACTTGAAGTCCGATTTACCCAAATAAATTTGGCAGGCATACTCGATGGACCTAAGGGAAAAATTTAAAGTAAAATATATACAACACCACAAGGCCGACTAGTTACATATATGATAGTAACCATACCCTTCAATCTTAAAAAATAAAAATAACAGGTGTGGTTAGTCATTCAATAGAAACCATCCTGCAACCAATATCTTTTGGCTGCACACTGTGTTGGGGATAATCAATTAGAAAATTGGAAAAGGCATAGATCAATGAATGAATTACTTCTCTTGCCTTTTTTTGGACAGTGATCACTAGAAAAGCAGACACAAACAATAGCAACAATCTAGTAAAGGCTTACATTGCTAACTTACCCCCCTTCTAAAAAAGAGAAGGGGGAGTGAAAAAACAAAATGATTGTTTTCTCTAGATATAGTAAAGCATAATTGTTTGAATATACAGCTTTCTAGCTCCATTGATACAGCCTGTATGCATGATACATTCATACGCACATAGCCAGCCAGACCAACTTGAAAACTGAAAGAAATCTATGTTGACAGTTTTGGTGACAGTTTTTGTTGACAGTATCTAATAGCAGGAACTGTTCACAATATTGAAATTCTACTTGCTCACACTGTCAGAATAAGTGAGTGATTTTTATGATTTATCTACAAATATCATCATCATCAGTCTTTTATCCCCAGGATTCACCACACTTCTCTATCATAGGCATCACGGAGCCAATACTTTCTAAATTTGTCTGGTTCATCTCTCCATCTTGAATTCTACCAGCCTCGGTTGTGCATGTGATCTATGGGGATCTATATAGTGAGTCGTGATGTCCATCGGTTATCTGCCATTCTTGCAACACGACCTGCCCATTGCCATTTAAGTTTTCTAATAGATTCTATGATGTCTCGGACTCCTGTTTTCTCTCAGATACACTGTGCTTTCTTGTGATCTCTCCGTGTAAGGTTGAGCATGATTCTCTCATTTGCACGTTGCATGCTTCTCAGTCTGCGGGTCAGTCTCTCGATAAGGATCCATGTTTCAACTCCTTAGGTAACTATCAGTTCTATACTCTTCTTTTTAGGATTTAGAGGATCTTCTTGTTCTTGAAGGTTGAGCTTGCTCTACCCATGGCAAGTGATCCCTTACTCAATTTTTTCTTCATATGCTTTCAAATGATGGTAGTATTTAGAGAATTTTCAATTTGCCCAGTACTTGAAAATATCGAACATATTTTGCTTTGAATTTTCATACTTATGTTTAACTAGGATGTACTCGGATCTTTTTAGGCATCGGCAAAAAAGATGAATAAGTGAGGGAGAGTACTTTATAATGAGCATTTAACAGTTACTCCCCTAGGCAAATGTTAGAGACAAAAATATAGACCAACATGTGATGTAAAACATAAGTAGATAAAATGAGGCAATCACCCGTTCAATTCTAGAATATTTATAAATTCAATACAGACGGGGAGGTAGAGAGCCTGTAAATTGGATATTTTCATGACCAACATGAATTGATAATAATCGAATTTAATTAAGAAAGACATCGTTCACTTTTCACAAATCAATTAGTTTCAATTATGAATTTTCTCTTTCATCGTGTCAGTTATGAAAATTGATTTTGAAATTAAAACTCTTTATCATGGAAATATTCACTCAAACTGATCATTTAATTCAATCGGAAATAAATCAGGTCTGGTTAGTCACCGAATAGAAACTATCATGAGACCAATGTCTTTTGGGCGATATACTGTGTTGGGGATGATCAATTAAAAAATTGGAAAAGGGGGTGATCAATAACTGAGTTACTTCTCTTGCTGTTTGATGAGTTTGAACTTTCAAAAAGCAAGCATAAATGCTGCTGGACACAAATTAAGGGATCAATTTAGCAAAAACTCACATTGCAAGTTGAATCCCCCACTGGAAATATATATCTGGTGGAATGAGTGAATGTTTAAATTTTCAGCCCTGTAGCTCTATTGATGTGGCCTATACGTGTCATATATAAATAGCCAGCCAGTCAGACCAATTTGAAACCGTGACAAACATCTCTTACCAAGATGCTGTGTAAGAGGTGATCAATCAAAAATTTTGAAAAAGGGGTGATCAATGAATATAGGTGCTCCTCTCGTCTACAAAAGTCTACATTTTCTAAGAAAACAAGCATGAGGGCTGTTGGATACAAATTTAGCATAAATTTGTATTGAAAATTGAATCCCCCACAAAAAAAAAGCCTATTTGGAGGGTGATTTTCAAAAAACAAAGAAAATTTTTTTTTTCTAAACAAACATTTAAATTTTCAGCCCTCTAGCCTAATTGATGCTGCCTGTATGCTTGATAAATTCATACATAGCCACCTAGCCAGACCAACTTGGAAACTGGAAGAAACCTATGTAGACAGTTTTCGTGACAGTTATGATTAGTTGTTCTTGATATTTGTATGAAGCAGAAGACGGAAGATTATCAGTAGTTTCTTCAAAGTCAGATAGTGAATTATAGAATTAAAAATAACAACCGAGAAAAAGAATAAATTGTTTTTCACATTTTTAAAAGATTATCAGGCTTCATGACAATCTATCTAATATTATATAGCTGTATAAAATAGAACATATCCAGGTGAAAAAAAATTCAAGGTCAGCTATTATCAGTTATATTCCAGGATACCCGTACCTCAAATAAATGAATCATTGTCGTCTGCATGTGTATAACAACTAATTATCTGAAAAGTTATCAAGAATTATCTAAAAAGAAGGATCTTTTATCTATAAATATCTAAAAAGGAAATACCATCTCACAAGATTTGAGGATTGTCCGTCCAAAATGACCATGGAGTTTTTTTAAAAAAAGCACGTTTTTTGAAAAAATAATAAAACCGTCTACAGTTTTGAGAAGGGTCATTAGCGTTCAGAGAGTTCTTCAGGTGATAGAACCACTTCTCATTGTTGGCTTATACTGGAGAAACTGGCAGGCCTCTCTAAGTCAGACTCGGCAGACATAAACAAGCTATAAGCAAAGGCGAGATAGAAAGATCAGGAATGGCTGACCACATTTGGAGAGAAAAAGGCAAATATTTTCCTCTCTAGGAAGGAGTTTGTATAATAGACATAGTAAGCCGTTGGAAACTGAACAAAATCAAGGAGACAGTCCATATTGACATGACGACTGAATGTATAAGTCAGGCAAGTGTAGAATTCAACCTGTTATGGCTTCCACTGCTCAATAGGGACAAGGCATAGAGATCCAGGCCTAACAAGGAAAGAAGAAGAAATCAACATTATCTGAATCCTATATAGTAGGATGGCTACCATTGGAAAATTTCTGTTCACCACCATCACATTCGGATATTACACCTAGAGAAGGCTACAGAATAAATCAGCCGAAACGTTATGTTAACAAACTACTCAAACAACAAAAAAGAGTTCAACTGTCCGGAAAACTCTTTGAACAAAACCATTTTTTAATGATGCTAAGTGGGGCACTCGTGCAAATTTTCAAAGTTACAGCCCCAAAAATCTGACCATGAGAGCCCCCAGACACACATAGACAGACTCACAGACACAATTAAAAGAGGAGAATCTATAGTCCACTTAGCTGGTTGGTCCGGTAGCTATCTGTGGGGTTACACTGAGTCAATATTTACCTTGAACCTTTTGTGTTTATAAAGTCTAGGGAGCTTTACAGCTTTAAACGCTAAATAAACTTTTTTTTTAAAATAGGAGGGTCACTAATACCCAGCATCTATTGATGTAATTGATATCAGTTTCTTCAGTTTTTTTTCTCCTGTTTCACATAATTTGTTATTATGGTTCTCTGTATAAATTTTCTTTTGTTGGGATCATCAGTTATTTACCATGTAACTGTTTCAGGAATTTGAAGGACAAAACCGCTACATTAACATGACACCCCAGCAGTGTTGATAAAACACCACCTCCATTTCAGCTATGATTTTAATATAAAGCTTATCACACAAGTAATTTGTTATTTTAAATAGGGTATTTTTATAATGTATTGTATATGGATGCTGTTTTATACTACATATCATTCAATTTTTTGAAACACAGTTCTTAATTACGTAGGTTACCCCGTACATGTATTCAACAATGAGGGATGATTAAGTACAACAACAGATGCAACTCGCTATTCATATCACTTCTATTGAGTGTTCACCCATGTGAATATTAAATCCGCTTTTAATCTCAGACTGCATGCAAACCAACTTATGATGCCATCTTTAAGAATACTAATTATATAAAAACTTCTTAGAATTGATTCTCAACCAACATATATATATATATATATATATATAGGTGCATCAATAAGTCCATAGCCTGATGGTGGGAAAAGCGTTTATTTCTCAAAGCAAATATCTATTTTGAACATTATCTTGCAGACATTCTTGATCTTTAATAACAAGGAAATGCTAAATAAAAACTGGATATTGAACTAACTTAATTTAAGAACAAAAAAAAAACTTATTCTGCATCCAAGAGAATGAGGAAGATCATTTGCTGGTATTCCAAAGACATTTTTCAAAAAGAGACTTTGATTTCCGATAATTTTAGATAAATGATCTATTTTTTTGGATCATTTTCGATCATTTTTAGACAATTAGTGTAACTGTGCGATTGCTCTTACAATAGATTGCGTCTCGAGTGGTAAATATTAGTATTCTGTATTGAGTAGCAGCAAACCATGTTTCAGGATTTGTTTACCTTTCTCACACTGAAAAAATCGTAGTCCATTTTAGAGATGGAATGCAGTGCAATTGGCCTCAAACTATGGAAGATTTAACTAGAAAGCACATTCCGATGCTTATGCTGTAAACTAACTAACAAGAACCATAGGTTCACTGATGCATTCACAATCTGTGAAAGTAGGAGGAGGAGGAAGATGAGTGAGTAGTCTTTTTTTGAGTCAATTGATTTGCATACTTGTAAAATATTGTGATATGGAAATATTTTGCAAGTATCATTTTCAATAAAAATTGTAAATGGTCATTTCAGGTGCCTTTGACCATTCTTCATGTTTTGAAGCTATTTTTGTCTTTTTCAAAGAACAATTATTCTATTGTGATGTCAAAAGCAGCTGGTTAAAAAATTGATCAGAATTGTGTTTTTTTAATCCTGTCACACTCTTAAGATGTCACATCTCTTCCTTTCTTTCTATTTCTGTTGTTTAAGATACCTAGGACCAACCAACCAACAAACCAACCCATCTAAAAACTGAATGAAAATAAAATAGAACTGTAAATGTACTGATATTGAGTTTCTTCCCTTGAAATCCAAATGTAGCTTTTTTTTATCAACGGTTCGTTTTTAAGCTCTTTTCCTGCAGGATGATAAAAAATACCTCTCCATTGAAAATAAATTTCTGGATCCGCTCCAAAATTTGATCACTCCTTCCATAGCCCATGGTCCAAATCTCCATCAATTTTCATTGAAATTCATCAAGATCTCCCAGCGGATGGTCAGAAAGACAGAAAAGAATGAATACATATATCATTTCCAACTTCGGTAGGCTGAAGTTAATAATCAGTCTTTGGATTCACTGGAGCTGATACCTGAGATTTCATAGCCTTTTAGCAGTGATTGTAAATTAGAATGATTACTCGATGCCAACTTGACAAGAGACATATTTAATGGTCACTTGTCTAAAGCCTCCTGAAAGATCACAATTAATCTAACATCCTCCTTGATGTTAATTTGACTGAGCCCTTATTCATTGGCAACTAGCAGAGATAATTATTAAACAGTTTCTTAGTTAAGCGAGAACAGAGGTTGGGGCTAAGGGGGTCAGATGGCGTGGGTGTACAATACTGAGAGGACCAACTGCCCCAGGTAGGGGCAAATACCATAGCATTTTCTGTCTTTCTACAATACTCTATTGTCTTATTGAAAACCAACAACCAAAAACTATCATTATCAACACAGGCAGCATAGCCAGCATGGGTTTCTTCAGTTTTTAAGTGGGTCTTGCTGGCTGACAGGCTATGGATGTATATATATATCATGCATACAGGATGGAGCTAGAGGGCTGAAATTCAGACATTTACCCCTAATTAAATCTAGAATTATGGTTTATTTGTTTTTTTAAACCCCCTCCCCAAGAAGTATTCAGTGGTAGGGTTCAGTTTGCAATAAAAGTTTATGTTAAATTGATCCCTTAGTTTCCATCCAGCAGTGTTCATGCAGATTTCTTTAAAAAGATATGAACTTTTTTAGTTATCACCATCCAGCAAAAGGTGAGCAAAAAAACTCATTCATTGATCATCTCTATTGTCCATTTTTCAAATTGATAACCCCTAACGTCATGCTGCCAAAAGACGTTGGTCACATGGCAGTTTCTACTGAGTGTCTAAAGAGACCATTACATATTTTGAATAGAGTTGCTTGCCAATGCCTTTTTTTACATAAATTGTGCCAGTTCTTTTTCTCTGTTGTGGCATTTGTAAGTAAATCAGGTACACTCCATCTACATGTATACATGTATACATAGTCCTTGAGCTAGACCAGATATCAGGACTGTTAAATAATAACTGACAGATTCATCAACAAACACATTCATTAACAACAGAAGTACTAAGAAAAACTCTTTGTACTTTCAACTACCTTGTCAGTCTCTCCATCACCTCACTAACAAATATCGCCTCTCTCTTCATTTACCCAAAAAGCAACATGGCCGTCTCCCCGGAAGTCTTCAGCACTGATTACAAAAATACTTAATTGACAGTTTGAGATCGGGGCCTACATTTCTCATCTGGCCTGGGCCTATCACCAGCTTTGCACAGGTTTGTGTTGATCCTAATTTGACTGAGCTCTCATTCATTGGCTACTTGCTCAGATATTTATCAAACAGTATCTTGCCAGATTTATCAAAGCTCTCACAGATAAATCTCTTTTTGGTCGCTGTACTTGGTCGCTCGACAAGGTTTCTTTCATAATTAATTCAGTCAGAGGACCTTTCAAAAGATTACTTCTCAATCAAATAATCATTGGTTTGCTTTGATTGAGAATTCATTCTCTACTAGACAACCCTGTGACCTGTTTGGACAACCTTTAAGAGAAAATTAGTGCAATCTGATGTGACCAGAATGAATCCCGTAATGATTACAGATTTTTTTTACACATTTGCAGATAAATAAGTAAATATCTAGCATTCAGTAGTTATCTCCCTTGACAAATTGGTTGTTATAATATTGATAATGAATTTTTTAGAGGTACCTTAATTTGATACCTCTGGCTACAATGCACCGTTTTGGTTACTTTGATGCCACAAACAGATAAAAACAAAATCAGACTTTTAGTATTATACAGATTCAGTCAAAAGAAGGCTACAAATTTGAAGATAAGAATTCTCAACATCGGTTGCTTTTCTCAAAATGGTTCCAGTTTCATTTCATTGTAATTTCAACAGTTGTCGATTCAAAGTTTTATCTCAGGGTGCTATACCTGAAACCCAATGATCACTCGACTGAAGTTCTTCAACAGATTTTACAAGCATTGGTCAGCTGGTTAAGGTCCTTCAAAATCAATGCGACTATGCTATACTGTATACTAGATAATCATTGTGGAAAAAATTCAAGGTAGATTTGAATTTCTATGAGATTCTTTTTTTTTTAGAAATATCATCTACCAAGCTTGTTTCAGTGGAAGAGTCCGTTGTTTCAAATGGTGGGTAGCAAAATTGTTACTTTCAAGTGGAGGAGTCCACTGTTGCAGATGAAGAAATAGAAAAAAAAATAACACTGTTCATTCCAAGTGCTAGCTCAGGTTTACGATCGACTTTGTGACGGATGAGCTCAAAAAAACATCTTCCGTCTACAACGCCTTGATGATTGAAAACTTTACACTTTTTTAAGCTTAAAGTCAGCAGCGGTTGAGGATTTAAATTTTCACATGAATAAGTGTTAGCTTGAGATCAGCAGCAGCTGTCACAGCTGATGATTTAAATCAAATAGTGAATAAATAAGAATTTGAATTAAAATAAAAGCCAGCTCCACTTCGCTCAGACATGTAAGTTATAATTATATAAGTGGATTTGATTCGATAAAATCTAGAGATTTCTTATCAAAGGACTTGATTGATGTCCAACTTCTCAAAGGATACTTTCAATCAGAAGTGACTTATAAAGAGATGAAACCGGTGTTTATACTCCAAGATTGCAAGAATGGCGGACAACCGATGGACATCACGACTCACGACTCACGACATGGATCCCCCGAGATCACATGCGCAACTGAGTCCGGCAGAATATTAGATGGAGAGACGAGCTAGACAAGTTCAGAAAGTACTGGCTCCACGACGCCCATGATAGAGAAGTGTGGTGAATCCTGGGGAAGGTCTATGTCCAACGATGGACGTTAAAAGACTGATGATGATGATGATGATGATAATAAATACATGGAAACAATCGTTAATGTACTGTTTTTGAAGGCCATAGAAAATGACATTATCCTATTCTGAATACTCTAGAAATGCAATCTTGCAATGATGTTGACCTAGTCAAACAGATAACTTCATATAAACTGAAAATGTCATCACATCTCAACGTTGGCACATCAAATGTCTTTGAATTGCTAAAAAATGGTTAGCAAAACCAGGTCAGTTGCTTTCTTTGCACAAAAATCTTATGGACGGATAAGATGATAGAACTGATAACATAATCAAGTGGTACAAACAGAGCATGTTGAGACGTGTACAGAGTGTGTTAAAAAGTATAAAAATGAAGTATGGTTAGAGGTATACAGAGTATATTTAGAGGTATACAAACAGTGAATGTTAAGAGGTATACAGGGAATGCTAAGAGGTATACAAACAGTGTATGTAAAGGGTATACAAGCAGTGAATGCTAAGAGGTATACAGAGTATGTTTAGAGATATACAAACAGTGAATGCTTAGAGGTATACAAGCAGTGAATGCTAAGAGGTATACAGAGTATGTTTAGAGATATACAAACAGTGAATGCTTAGAGGTATACAAACAGTGAATGCTAAGAGGTATACAGAGTATGTTTAGAGATATACAAACAGTGAATGCTTAGAGGTATACAAACAGTGAATGCTAAGAGGTATACAGAGTATTTTTAGAGATATACAAACAATGTTTAGAGATGAACAAACAGTGAATGTTAAGAGGTATACAAACAAAGTACGTTAAGAGGTATACAGTCTGATTCTGATCATTCATTTGTATGAAAAAGAATAATGAAGCCAGACCATGAAGCTAGTTGGGAATTCAAATATGGCTGATGATGATGAGAGAGAGGCAGGAATTGATTTTTGTTGTTTTATAATGTTACATCCCAGAAGAGGTGTTCATTTTTATTGGATGACCACAATACTCCCAAGAGGTCATCTGATTAAGTATTCATCATTAGGTATTGTTATTCTTTTATGAAAAGATCAAAAACATAGCAATTAGGCTGATCAAAAACCCTCTCGTATTTTTAACTGCTATCACACTGCATGGTTCCAATTTGTCTCAAGGTAGAGACAAAAAAAAAAAAAGAAACGTGTGTCAAAATATATCAGCTTTATTAAACTTTAGTTTTCCTCAAAGGATATTGATTGAGAAAGGAATTTTAGAAAAAGTAATAAATTTCATTAATAAATCAAATTTATGCAAATTTAAAGTTGTTTATTTTCAAATATCAAATTGCATATTGATCAAAGATTTGAAGCTTCAAGTTGAAATCAAGGGAAGAAATTTATGTATCAATATGAATATGTCAAGAAAATTCAATGATTGCACTGAGGATAAAATGTGCATAATTCTTTCAGTTTTACAAATGGAGGTTCTCTTGTGCTTGCCCCTAAATAAACTGATGAATCATACATAATAATCAGCTAAGATGAACAAGTGAATGGTAGAAGATGTTTTCCTCATTAGATACCTTACGTAAAGTTCACACAACTCAAGTACTTTTAACCACTCTCAAGTTTTCGAAACTCTGGCTGTTTGTAGTCGACACCAATAAACCTGTCAGCAAGCAACTACTACTGAGGAGCATAATAGTAAAATTTAATTTGCTTGGTAACAGTGATGTGGCCAAAATCTCGATGGGTTCCAGTGTGTTAAGTGCTTCCATATGAGTAAAAATAGGAAATATTGCTCTAATTGGATTCGACAAGATAATAAAGAAAGAAGCCGATAAATTCAATGATCCAAACACAGTCAAGACAGTCAGAACTAGCAGTTTCTCTTGGTCACCATACTAGACAAGCAGAAAGTTGGAGAGAAGGAGAAAATGAAGCAATTCAAGCCAAGATACTCATAGAATACAAGTCGACTGTGTTGAAGAGAGTATGAAGCCAACATAGTCCTCACAGCCAGTCAGCCGAGAAGAAAAAGATGAAGAAGAAGCGTGTTCTATACTGATGGAATATCACGGCCTTCCTACTTAGTCCACTACTAAGTCTGGACACTTTTCTGCTGCCCACAATTGGTCTAATAGGGAGCTGAACTTGTTCAAATTGTTTGATTCTCTAGATGGGGCTCATAATAGGGGATCCTCATCCGATTCCATTACATACACAGCATTGGCTTCTTTGGATGGAGACCAAGCTTTGGTATGGTTAGTGGCAGTTCATTTCACTTTCTCCATGATCTCTTGCATTCCATGCTGTTATGAAGTATCCATTTTTCAAACATCTTTATTCAAAAAGTGGAATATTTCTACATAGTTTACATACTGAATCATACAAGGAAGATCACTGTCATTCTGAAATGGTCACGTTAGGAAAGGCTTTCATTGATTTCGTTTATGTTAAAAAAGATCACCAAAAATATCACTAGATGGACGGAAATACAAAGGGAGAGGGACTGATGATTTTTTTCCAAAGAGAAAGCAGCAGGAGTTCCAAGAAAGTTTAATGGTCGTAAGCAAGGAGTATAGATCAGATTTGTAGCCAGCTTGAAATGACGAAAATATTGACCCTGAATATGTGGCTAGGGATCAAATGCATAAGTAGGAAGGAGAGAGGAAAGGAGAGTAAATGAGAAAAGGTAGGCAAGTGAAGGGAGTGAATGACAAGAAAAGAGTGAGAGAGGTATAGGAAATAGAGAGAGGGAGGAATTGAATGAGTAGGTAATAAACAAGGAGAATGGACTAAGCTGAATGAAAGAGAGAGACAGTGAAGAAAGAGTATGAGTTGTTTGTATTTCGCATAAAGCCCATATGTATATAAGAATTAATTACTTAAATTTTTCTAAGAAAAAAGAAGATATCTTATCTAAAATCATCTTTAAAAATAGAAATTTTAATTTAGAATTATCAAAAAAATACCAGCAAAAGGTTTGGGTGTTGTTGGTCTCAAAACAACTATAGAGACCAGAAAAAAACCTTATTTTTTTCGTTTTTTGGAAATAAGACAATTTTTAGATGTCGTTTCACAGCGTACTCGTGCAGATTTTCAAGGTTACGGCCTTAAAAAGACGACCAGGGGTGCCCCGACACACACACACACACATAGATGGATTGATATATAGACACAGACACTCAAAGAGAGGAGAATCTGTAGCCCACTTGGCTGGTTGGTTGGGCCATTTGCGGGGATACGGTGATTTGATGAAGAGAGAGAGGAAGTAAGAGAGAGAGGGAATTCGAGGGAGAGAAAGAGTAGGAAAAGGGCAAATGTTCAAGCCAACTCAGTAATATCAATAGAATGTTTCTCTTTCTAACAAAAGTAGAGTAAAAAAAAAAATTGTTATTGGTCAATTGTGGTACAGTTTCGTGAGCCGACACACATCAGGCAAGGTCCAGGTATGGATTTCATTTACTCGGTTCATTAGTAACCGAGTTTGCACACAATCAAAGCAGGAAACTATAATATGAACATTAGATATACTTACACGCATACACACACACATATATATATATACATACATATACATTATTAAGAAATTGATATATAATCTGACAGAATATTAATGAATGCATTATATTATATGAAACTCTATTGAAATAATCTCCCATTGTTTATTGTGATCATCAGCCATCGTGAATCCACTGCTGGACAAAGGCCTTTCCCATCTTTTTCCATGACGACCGTGATTGCACAAACCTCTACCACGTCTTACCAATATAACTTCCTATCTCCTCCCTCCTTCCTGTATCTGGTCTTTTCCTACTGCCTTCACTGTCCCATGGGCACAACTCAGTTAAACTTTTGGTCCATCTGTTGTCCTTCTTTCTTGCTAAGTGTCCTGCCATCTCTATTTTTGTCGCTTGACCACTTGTGTGATATCCTTCACCCTGCTCAGCTCTCTGATACATGTTGATGATTTTCTGTCCCTTAGAGTCATCCATAACATTGTTTTTTTTTCAATTGCACTCAATGTGGTTTTATTTTTTTTTTCAAGTGCTCTTGTTTGTTTCCATGTTTTGTATCTGTACATTCTAGCTGGTTTTATACATTCATTGTACACTTGGAATATTGAAAAGCACATTGACAATATATATATATATATATATATATATATAATTGACATATATATAACAGACAACACAATTTACCCACAATGCATAGCTCCTGATAGTGGACTCTGGTTCCACATGGGAACTTTTAACACACTCTCACATAGCACACAGCACTGATGATGGGAAGAATCCCAAAACATGTCTGGACAATTTACATATAAGGAATAATGAACCTTACCTCTAAATACCCTACTCCCGAGTCTGTCTCACTCTCTACAGTACACATTATATATATATATATATATTGAAAAAGTATATTTTCATTAATAAATTGAATAAACCACATTCCACTGCAAACGGTAATGACGTAGGTAACACAAGATAATAAATAGTCTAAATTTGAAACTGTGACTAACAACGAGCCTTGGGAAAGACCAGCAATGGTTGAAAGTACTATGATTTATCAACACATACAACATAAATTATGGAAAATTCATACACTCCTTCAAACCAGATATTAGGGACAATGTTCGAAACCTGAAAAAAGTAACTAATGGGACAAATCAACAAGAGATGTCGATATTGTTTAATGAAATATGTATAAAAGAAGAACTGTTGCCTAAAAGTATATATAAATATCAAGAAATGGATATATATGATCCAACAGAATGATTATAAATCATGTTATATTATATAGCAACATTTATCTAAAATGATCTCCCATTATTACATGGTTAATGTATCACTTAGCCAAGACAGTGTGTATAGAATAAACAATTAACAAGAAGATAGGGATGCTCCAGGTATCAAACCTGCAACCGATAGGCTAGCTGCTTCAACGTAGCGAATACCAGCAGCTCTTTAGCTCAATGGTAAAAGCATGTTTCTATATACTATAACACTATTCATAATCATATATATATATATATATATATATATATATATATATATATATATATATATAAACATGATATTATGATTGTTATATGTATCATAATATCATGGATATGATATCCAATAGATGTACATAAATTAAATAACAATGGGAAATCATTTTTCAGATGTTTCATTCTACTGAATTGTTCTAACGTTGTCAAAGTTTTGAATTTGAATGAAATGTTTTCTCCAAATTCATATTGCCGCATGATAACATTTTGACGCATGAGATTGGACATCAAAATATTTTGATGATATTAAAAAACCATAGAAATAAAAAAAATGAGCTGATACATTTAAAAGACACAATTGGCAGGGGAAGAAAGACCACAGGGGATTTTGACAAATTGTAGCAAGATATGATAAAAAATTGAAAATTATATATATATATATATATATATATATATATATATATATATATATGTATGTATAGATAGATAGAGAGAGAGAGAGAGAGAGAGATGGTGTAGAGACAGAAATTGACGCTCATGTTAACTCTGGTGTATATATATACATATGTTCAATCACTGATATCAAGCACTTATAAATGACACGACTTTATCTAAAAACAATAACTATATATATACATACATACATATATATATATATATATATATATATATGTAATGAAGACAAAGCAGGAAAATGAATAAATGAAAGAAATTATAATTTCCATTTTTCCATATTCTTACGTCAAGTTAATAGACATGTTTCATTAATCTGCCATCATTAATGTGAGGTGAAAGAATGAGAAAGAGAACAATGGAGCTATGAATGTTTTGAGGTTAAAATAGAGTTGAATATATGTATATATACCAAGAAATGGATATATGTTATCCAACAGAATGATTATGAATTGTGTTGCGTTAGCTCCTTTTCTTTAATTGTTTATTCTCTTTACATAGAGGTGAGTGATGTATCAATTGTGTAACAACGGGAGATCATTTCAAGTAAGTTCCCACATAATATAACGCAATTTATTTCCATATATATACATGTATGTATGTGTTTATGAAAATAGCAGTTGGAAGGTGGAAAGAAAAACAAAAGAGATAGGTGTTACATCTC
The DNA here is from genome assembly GCA_963457665.1 of Thysanoteuthis rhombus. Taxonomy (NCBI): domain Eukaryota; kingdom Metazoa; phylum Mollusca; class Cephalopoda; order Oegopsida; family Thysanoteuthidae; genus Thysanoteuthis; species Thysanoteuthis major. Next base: position 55,434,718 of record OY735216.1, on the reverse strand, counting down.
GGAATCTTTTATTCCATTATTCCATGGGCATGTTTTGTTTCAATGCATTTTGACAGGAGCCAACCATCTTTTTCAGAGAAAATATTTGCAGAGTTTTGCAGAAATTTTCTCTCTTCCACATCAAAACCAGTAAACAGCAAAGTTTTCTTTGAACCGCTACAAATATTTTCACTGAAAAAGATGGCTGGCTCCCATCAAAATGCATCGAAGTACACTAACAAAATGATAGAAAAAATTTAAGATGTCACGCATATCTCTTGAGTTTTCCTCCCCTCCTTCCAATTGTCATTTTCATCAACACTCTATCAGATCACTTTTCAGTATAAACACACACAAATATATACATATATATATATATATATATATGTGTGTGTGTGTGAGTGTTCCTTTGATGTTCTGAAAAGCTTCCAAATTCGTTTCTTGAAGCAATAGCTACAATCAACCAGCAAATAAAAGAACCAAGTATATAATGTGACAGCATTTCTAGACAACAAAAATCATTCCTTAACATTTGATGTAATGAAATAAACAAAAACATCTCACCTTCTGACATAAATGACAACAACACTAACAAAAAATGAATTTAAAGTGAAAGCTAATTGCATTATTTATGATATTTTGAACGCTATTTATTCAGTGCCAGAGGATAATCAGACTGAGCAAAAAATTGCGATAAAAAGCAACCAGCAAAAATAAGAAGGTAAAAAGTAGTCATAAAAATTTAAAATAATATCCATACCTCATATAGAATGAATTCAGTGAATTGCAATAACCTATGTATATATCAGAGACTGATTATGGAAAAATTATCTAAAACCATTTTAAAAAAACAGATCTTTTATCTAAAATTATAGACATTTTTGATCCAAAATCAAAAAAAGCACTTTTTTTTTTAAGAAAAAAAAAAGATTTTCAGATGGTGCCCAGTGGTGTATTCATGCAAATTTTAGCTTTAGTTGCCCCCCCCCCCCTAATGTGACCAAGGGTGCCCAGAGACACACAAGCACACACACACACTGACACTCAAAGAGAAAAATCTGTAGTCAATTCGTCTGGTTGTGGGGCTACAGTGAATCAATAAAAAAGAGATTAGAAAATAGACAAAGGAAATCCTATGTAATAATTCTCCACTTTCTGAATGATGAAGACTGACTGAATTGGAGACTTCTTCATTGCTATTTGAATTAAACAATCATTGCATTTTGGACAAGGGTTACTCATTACCTCCACCAACTACGTTGGAAGAGGTGTATGTTTCATTTCGTGTCTCTCCGACTGTTTGTCCGTCCGCACAAGCAACCTGTCGTATATTCAGCAATTCTAATTTGAGAAATCTGACCCCCTCCCTCAAGCATGGACAATCGAATGAGAACAATCTACCCAAGTGGATTGAATAAAAGATTCAGTTTGAAATTCCCAGAACGTTACCAAGTACGACCAGGCACATTTCCAGGGGTATGGCAAGTGAGGGGAGGAAGGTGCATTGAATCAGGCGGGGCAGTGAGAAGAAGTGCTCAGTGTTGCTAAAAATAAGATAAATGAAGAAGAAGCCCACGCTAATTTAGTTGGTGATGGCCAAAAATATATGATGAGAGGTGAAGCAGTTTCAAGCTTAGGAGATGCATTGTAAAAATGATTTACGTCATAAACCCCACTCCCTGGTGACTGGCCCAAAGAAGGTCAGAGACACTCCCTGGTGACAGGCCCGAAGAAGGTCAGAGAGTATAGCAGCCGAAATGTGGCAATAACAAGCAAGATGAAGGCACTATCCAGAATAAATCTGTGAATGATGAATTTTATTTTGTTCTGGGTTTTTTTTTTATTTCTAAATATAGATTCACTCATTTGATCGAGTCCTTTCACTCTCCTCTTAATATCTCTGGATCTGGCTAAGATTTCACCTCTATTTACCATATAGACATTCAATTATTATTTAGACAATTTCCTTTACGCCAGTAAGTATACTTCTTCTAGTCTCTCACAGCCCAAAGAAAAGAAATCAAATTAACTGATAAAGAAATAGAAAAAAGAATCACTGAAAAACTGGAACTAAAATAAATAAATGGAAGCTTATGATTACTAAATTCTTTTACCTTTAGGCTCATATTTCCAGTTGTACAACCGAGGAAGCCATTTGTTGTGCAAATAGGAAATCTTAACATGAGCAACAGAACTGAATGAATACTCCAAGATACACTTGAATGTGGAAGATGGTACTAAATAGTTCAAACATAACAGCTCTAAATCTCGTCCGACTCTGTACAACATATTGAATTTTTTTTTTCTTGTTCATGGGTAATAAGTGTTATCTTCTAATTAAGCATGTCTGGAAAAAAAACAGTATAGAAAATATCAATCATTCCTTTCAAAATTTGCTTTTGTGACCAGGGCAGTGATAATTTGAAATCTACTTATATCCAACATGGCGACAGGCAAATTTGCACATTTTTAAACATGTGAAGTGAGAAAAATAACTATCTGTGAATATCACTGTCCTGGTCACAAAAGCAAGGTTTGAAGGAAATAATAGCCATTTTCTATACTTTTTACATATAAGCAATCAGGGAAATAACACTCAGTACCCAAGAACAAAAATTGCAACGCTCAGTGTTACCTAATCTTATCTAAGCATGTAAGACAATGCATATAATTTTCAACAAGGCAGTGTTTTGTATGGATGACAAAAAATACAAATAAAGTATTTATTGTTCTGAATGATCTTGAGCAGCTGGATCAGCCTAAGAAGTTCAGAATCTTATCATGGCTTCTGCATGCGAATAATTTGCATCTATGCTCAAGAAATAATCTACGTTGTATATCAAAGTAAAGCAAAAATCTCATACATTTGTAAAACAGGAAAAAAACACTGGTGAAAATAACATAAATTATATCAACAGATATTGGGAAATAACTGACAGAAGGGAAGTTTTTTGATAAGTTTAGTGTTTTCTACACTATATATATATATATATATTCATATCTATATATACTGAGGTAGGTGAGGACATTCACCTGGGGGAAAGACGCAGTGGCTTAAAATGAAAGAGCACTGAATGCTGCTGTGGAATGTTCCATTCTACTACAGTCATATATATATATATGATAAGTCCCAAATAACTGTTTTAGCTCCAAATTCTCATTTTGCTTATTCATGGTCTATATCTACTGTATTTGCTTCTTCCGATGCAGACAAATCACATTATCAATAAATGGATATATATATGACTACCAATGGTAAGAGCAACAAATGATAAGCTCAATGGTAAGAGCAACGTCCTTGACAGGAGAGAGATGTCCACATGATCCTAAGCTTATGGTACCTGGTATTCCCAGATGGTCACTCATCTAAGTACTGACCATTCTCAATGTTGCTGAACCGGTGATTTTATAAGATCTGGCATATCCAACACGATTTGTGGTTATACATGACACAAAAATAACAACAAATACATAATTTTTAAAAAAACAAAACTACAGCACACATATGTTTAAAGGGGGTACCCAAAAATAATGGGAATCATATGACTCATCTCCAGTCGAAATTTTGGGAAGAAACTCTAGATCATTTCAAACTTGTTCCCCGAATCATTTTTTTTCTATCCCCTATTAACAAAAAAGGTATGAATTCGATGGAAACACGTTTCATTTTCAAATCTCCTGTTAACATTTGCCGGCATGAATTCCAAGACAGACCAGTCACCTCAGATGTATCATCAACGGCCTGACAACAATCTTTATTGATTGCATGGCTATCTTTCTCAGTATTTTTGTCCCTTTGGTCTCCAAGTGACATTTCACCACATTTGAAATGTTAATACCACTTGTGCATTAGTGTTTTGTCTGAAGTTCTTTCCTTAAAAGCTTCTCAAAGTATTACAATAGTTTCAGCTGCTGTTTCCTCCAGAAGAATACCAAAGTTTATGTGCACTCTGTATTCTTCTTTTTTCTTTTTTTTTTCAGCCATTGCGAACATCGTAAACACACTCATGCAAACACAGGAAAACAAAGCCATAGGAAACAAATCAATCAATCCAGAACGACGCCACCTGACTAACTTGCTTAGAATAGTGTTGACTTGTAATACCTAGCGGTGCAATGTGCAACTATGTCAAGTTTGTGTATATCATTTGAATCCTGTTCTTTTAGGGTCAGGGTGTAATACCCTCACTAATATATTTGCATCCAGAGTGAGAGAAAGACTATCTCAATATTGCAACACTTTGAAAGAAATAGATAATATGAAAAGCACAACTGACTGAAAACTGAGAATACTTCCTTAAACTCAGAAGTGGTAAGTGTATTGGCAGCAGTGTAAATGGGGTGGAAGTGTACTGCATATACCTTCTTCTCAATTATATGGTCTCAAAATGGCCCAGGAATTGGCCATATTTTCTTTTCTTAAATCACCCCATGGGAATTACAGTGCCCCAAAACCTCCAGCTGTATGCGTTCAATTCTCCCATCCCTGATGGACCCTCCTGTGATCTCCGAGCATAAATCCTAAATACAGCCAAACAGTATACTTAGTTCCCAGAACCTATTCTCATCACTATTTGTTCGGATACTTAGAGATCATATGAAATGAAAATGGATAAATAATATGATGCAAGATGGATGAATAGATGAATTATAAAATAGAGGCCAAGTTTCAAATATGTGTGTGTATGTGAGAGAGAGAGAGAGAGAGAGGGAGAGATTGAGAGAGAGAAAGAGAATAATCATATTATTTTTCAATAATGGAGAATACTATGGCATACTTCAGTCTTCAAATCCTCAAAGGAACCAATCACGGAATTTCTATTTCTGACCATCAAAGACATCCAAAGGGTCAACAGGGTTTTGACTTCTCAAGGGGTTGCTTCCACAAGACTCACAGAACATAGGATGCTACAGAAAAAAAAAGCTTAAGCATTGAAAAGAAAAAAAAAACATAAACCAAGAAAGGAATCAGGACATTAGATTGAACCAGAGATTTTTTTTCTGCTAAATGACATTGATTTGCAGGCAGAGCCGAGTCTATGATACCAATCAATCAAGTTTCCACGCTGATCTAGAGCGGCTTCCATTAGAATTGGTCAAAGAGTTCCAGATCGAGAATGGGGTGAGTGGGGTATCGAGGTAAATAAAGAAGACAAATCGAAATGATGCAAGTTGAATACTAATACTAATACTTAAATACTAATGGCTCTCTTCTGTTTGAATGTTTGCAATGAAGGATCATTGATTACCAAGATTCTTTTCTGACTGTTGTCCTTATGCTGGTTGTTTTCCATTTTAAATCAACATGTTAGCCATTTCAACCAATGGCCTTCTTTAGAAGGGTGTTGTTTGTAAGGGATATGGAATGATAGAACAGGAGACTCCTTTGAATCGTGGGGGCAGAATGTCTTTATTCCATCTGCTGCATATATATGTATATATATATATATATATATATATATATATGTATATATATATATATATACATATATATACAAAGTATATGTGGTACAAATCAGGCTAGCAGTATAACATAATATAATAGCATATCAAAAATATAAAACCACTTCTGAAATGCAATGGATTTATTTCATTCACCTGATGAGGCCCAAAGAGGGCAGAAACATGAGCTAGTTTGTGTAGCGAATCCACAATCTACTATTTATATATATATATATATATATATATATATATATATATATATATATATATATATATAGTAGAGAGAGAGAGAGAGTCATGTTTTCAGCAAATTGTAAGAATACAAAAAAGAAACAAATTTTTCCCATTGTTGATGATATTTAATTACAATGCTCAACATTTATCAAAGCAAATAGAGCGATTAATACATGAAATAAAATCTACAAGAGCAATACATATTGCCGGTTGCTGAAAAGTGTGTAAGGCACGAAATGTTGGCATACACCAGATAATTATCCTTGTAAATTTTATTTTATGTATATATATGTGTATGTGTGTGTGTGTGTGTGTGTGTGTGTGTAATTCAATGATTTGACAATCTGAAAAAAATGACTGGATAAATTTTTCATATACTTTTTATTTGAATAATTCTAATGTGAATTGTACAAGGGGATGCCCATAGAGGTATTTTTATTAAATAGAAATTAGAAATATTAGAAATCAGAAATACTTATTCCACATTAAGATATACATTCATTCTAGTCATAAGAATGCATTACAGAAATAAAAAGTAAATGGAAAATCTATAATTCAGTCATTTTTTCTAAATGTCAAATCATAAAATTGCATATTGTTGGAAAAATCTTTCCAATTATAAATAAATATAATAACATATTTATATGTACAAACACATACAGCAGCCCCCTTTTCTTCAATTGTTAATTCTATTTACGTTGTCTTGGCCAAGTGATATATTAACCATGAAATAATGAGAGATCATTTCAAATAAGAGTTTCAATATAACATCATGCAAATTCATAATCATTCTGATAGATCATACATTCATTTCTTAATACATGTATATATATATATGAATGTATTATGGTCCAGTGGTCTGGTTCTAGAGCTTTGAACCTAAAGATCATTCTTGCATAATCAAAGGCTCCCATATGGTGTTAAACCCAACAGTAGGTCTATTGATGAGGTTATCAGAGCCCAGCGTGTGTGTTAACTTTTCCAACCATCTCACCCTCCAATCATGTTCCCTATCCAAAATGTTGGTGTGATTCCATAGAGGTTCGTGACTTCCCTTTCACTTTCTTGAATGAATTGCCAAACCATCATTCTGACCCCTCCTCCCACTTACAACATCTTCATGTAGAAGGCTGTAGGGTACAATGGCCAAAACATCTTGCTAAAAAAAAGAATGAAACTAAGATGACAGTCCGTAAAAAAACTCTATGATCACTAATGGTTTTATACTTCAGAGATCATTCCTTTTTGGCTTCCCCACACTATCTCCGATTTCTCAACAACTGGAAAAAATTATCATTTGATACAAGACTTTCCATCTCAAAATCAATAGTAATACATTTGTATTACCTTTGAATGTAAATGAATAGATATCCATACGTCACATGAACCACCATGACCCACAGGTGTACCAGAACTAATTATCTAACATTATCTTCAAAAAATAAATCTTTTATCTAAAAAAATACATCTTCCATTTAAAATTTATCTAAAAAATACCAGCACCAGAGTTGGGCATTTTGGGTCCAAAATGACCACAGAGGCCTAAAAAAGCACTTGAAAAAAAGAAATGTTTTTAGATAGTGCCTAGTGGTGTATTTGTGCAAATTCTCAAGGCTGTAGCCCCAACACTGCGACCATGGATGCCTGGAGACATACATACACACAAACACACACACACATGTAGGCACATATAGACACAGACACTCAAAGAGAGAAGAATCTATAGCCCACTGTAGCTGGTAGGTTTGGCCAAATTGCGAGGCTAAGGTAATTTGATATATCTGGTGTACCTGTAAAATATGAATGAATATCATTGAAAATCCTACCTGTGTGAATCAGTAATTACCACAACAGTGACTTCTGCTCCAAAGACATTCTTGGATGTTTAACAACCAATTTAATATCAATAATGCCTCTCGATATCTTCTTTTATTGATACAGTCTGTCTGTAAGAGTTCGAAAGATTTTGCTCTGATTATTTCTATTTTCTGAATGATAGTTTTCAGTTAAAATTCTCTTCCCTAAGTCACCTGAAACACAGCTTTCCAAATGATGGAGAGAGCGAAGCAGTAGTTCTCAACCTTTTTTGGCTCCATGACCCACTTGACAGCTCAAAAAATCTGATGTTCCCCATTATTAAATCAAAAAAATTTATTATCTATCATGAAACAAATGTTTTGAAAGTAAAATATTTTTCCAGTATGAACTTTGAAGCAATTACTAAAATCTTTGTAAGTAATTATTAGTATCATATAATTAGGAATTAATCAGCAAAATCTTAAAAATGACTCAGATCTGAGCCACAGAATGATTTTCACTATTCACACCTGGATCCAGATTTGCCCCCCCCAAAATATTGCCCCCTTTGTTTTGTGTGTGCCCCAAATTCAGAATCACAGTTTCTTTGACTTTAAAGTCATCAGAATAACTTTACTGATTTATCAACACTATAGGCAGCTAATCATGTTGAACAATCAAAGATGCTCTACAACTTACAATTATATCCTATTCATTCCCAGAGCATACGTACACACTTTTTTCAGCAAATTATTACAAAAGCGTCCTATTGTGTACATTTGGGGAAATGTAATCCAATTACAAATTATCTCCCTTTCCTTTGTCTTGACTTTTTCAAATTTAAACAATCTGGAAATGAAATTACAGCTTTGTAAACCCGTGTCGTCGGTTGAAGAATGTACTTAACACCATAAGAATGATATATGCGAGTCAAAGGCAGTGAAACAGAGAAGTAAATCCAAAATTGATTTTTTAATAAATAATTTACGATTCTACGTCTATTTTTTCTTCATGAAATAATGTATTTAAGAATTATAGCTCTTCACCTATGGTTTCCCTTAACATTTCATATTAGATGAGAAAGCATTCAAAGAGCACATACTTCTGACGACACCATTGTCATTAAAACTGAATGAAAATCAGTTACTATATACCTACGATGCTGAGGAAGTAACTGTAAGAGAATTCATTAACCAACTCAAAAATTTAGAAAGACTACAATAGCATTTAAAGAGCACACACCTCTGCCGACACCATTGTCACTAAAACTGAATGAAAATCAGTTTATATATACCTACGATGCCAGGGAGATAATTGTAAGAGAATCCATTAATCAATCCTAAAATTTGACACATTCTTCTTTAGCTTTCCACAAAATGACATTGAAACTCATAGAGAACTTTTAGAGATATCATGTGAACAAACGAGATTTATGATAAAAAGATTTTTTAAATCTTTCAATCAAAAAAAAAAATTCTGTTAATTGAGAACTCTTGGAGATATTGTGTGGATATATAGCTATGATGTAGGAGAGATAACCATAAGTTCTAAAAAATCATGGATCCAACCCAAAATTTAATCAATTCTTCCTTTGGCTACTAACCACACTTCTAAATGTCACTGAAATTTATTGAGATCTTTTGGAGATATTGTGTGAAGAAAAATATAAACTGACAGATGAACTGACAGACTAACAAATACAAGTGAACACATACACCTCCTCCAACTTAATCGGCAGAAGTAAAATATCCTTTCACATTCGCAGTCAAATCTTCTTGGATTATAATTTTTTTTTCTCTTTGGATGGAAATAGTAAGTCTTTACAAATTGATAAAACAAGTTGTAAAACTTTTTTACTTCTTGATATAACAAGTTGTTGAATACCTTTCTTTCAGACAATTCATTAGTGTTTGGGAGAATTAATGTAACATCATCAAATATTGATGGGCTGCCATGCACACATGCAAAAAATGTTTAATAAAAGATGCATATTAAATCCCAATAGATACATTTTGTTTATCTTGTGTGATGGCATTAATGGATTTGTTTTGGAGTGAGCATATATAAGGGGGTACTAAATAATCCCCAGTCTAGAGGAGTAGGGTGAGATAGATGCAATGCCATTGGCTGGTTTCATGGAGGCAGAGTGAAACCAGGACCAAAAACAAACTTGGAAAAATAAACCTTTACTCAGGTACAGTTTGCACAGATAAAAACCCTACCTTATCTTCCCTTAACCTATAAGATCCTTCTTTTTTTCCCCCCGAGAAAATAGCACGGAGATAAATATAACCTACGTCGTCAAGCTTCACATTGGCTAGAACTTGATGGGAGGTTGAAAATTCTTGATGATGAATTTTTTAAAAATTCCCTTACCATAAATTTTGTGCCTCTCTATGCTTATGCTATGGTTCTTGAAGTAAAAACAGAGGTCAGGCACATGGAATCTATACGTCTAGAAATGCTTTCAAAGCCTTATTCTATAATGCCTCCAAAGATATCTCAGATATGGAAATCTCTACTTCTGAGATATTTGCTGAATAATATAGACTTTGACACAAAGTGTATACCAACAGACAAAATAGCAGTCAATGGCTAGCAAGATTAATGTGTTAATAGCATGTTCTCATTTTCTCTACAACGAGATTGGATTAAAACAAAAATAAGTCTGGATAGTCAGCCAATAGAAACCGTCACATGAACAATGTCTTTTGGCAGCACGCTGTGTTGTGGGTGATCAATTAAAAAATCTGGAAAAGGATAAAGTTACTTCTCAGACCTTTTGTTGGGTAGAGATCACAATAAATGGTCTGAATTTTCAAAAAAACAAACATGGATGCTGCTAGACTCAAACCAAGGGATCAATTTAGCATGAACTTACATTGGAAATTGAACAACCCCCTTAGAAACTTATTTTGGGGGTGAATCATTTCAAAACAAAAAGTAATCTTTTTCCAGACATAATAATGAGTAAATTTTGAAAATTTCAGCCCTCTATTTCCATTGGTACATCTTGTATGTGTAATATATAGCCAGCCAGCTAGAACAATTTGACAACTGAAGAAACCTACTTTGACAGTTTTGGTCGACAGTTTTGGTTGATGGTTTCAAGCAAAAAACGAAAAATTCCATGTCAGTCTGCACCTGACTTTTTCCAATGAAATAAGGATAAAACTAAATAAATAAAAAACAAAAATAGTAAATATTTTTTCTCCAAAGTGATTAATCTTTCACATTCTACTGCCTTTGAAATCCATTTTTTAAATATGAATTTATTCATTTAAATCCGATTGTTTAATCAATTTTCTTAGTATGAAAATAACCTCATTAAAAAGAGATTATCTCCCCTTCCCGTTGGAAAATCCACAAAAAATAAAAAAATTCAAGAAAATACACAACTAACGTGCCATTAGAGGTTGAACTAGTGTAAATAAAGAGGGGAAAGAAAGAAAGAAAGAAAAAGAGTGAGAGGACTGAGGATTATGACAGATTATCAGATATCTGCAGCTAATTTGATTAGCATAATCCCTGCTTCTTCGGGGTTTTTCTTTTTTATAAAATCATTTGTTTTTAACAACTTCATCTCCTTTATTTCTCTCTCTTCGTCTCCCCTCAATCATTCTTGATTATTTTCATTTCTGTCTATTCGTTCCTCTGAGTGACTCAGTCCGTTGTATGATTATGAATTACCTGATCCACAAATTGATTATGCACAGGTAGAAAATGAAACTTTGCATTAACTGCACTTGCAAAGGCTAGCTTCAAATGTGTCTTGTAATTCTAAAATCCTTATTTTTTTTAATTTCTGAAATCCAGGGCCGGATTTAGCTTAATAGGCCCTTGAGGCACAGACAAGTCAACTTCCTCCCCCCCCATATATATATATGTGTGTATATATATGATGAGTCTGTTGAGATGATATTTGACAATATTATTAAGTGGACAATATTGAAAATAGTGGTATTTGAATCAAGTTTATTATACCTACATGTTTTGCCTTTCGGTTTTGTCAAAATAGTAGTTTTGTATGAAACAATATTGAAAAGTTTCTTTTTCAAGTAAAAAATGTCACGTAATATAACACCTTGAGAGCACAAACGCAAAATGCTTTAAATTATGTTTATATATATATATATATATATATATATATATACATATATAACACACACACATATATATATATATATGTATGTATATACATACATACATACGACATAATGGATAGATAGATAGATAGATATAGATATGTGTGTGTTACTGAGTGGACAATACGGAGAAAAACATTCATACACTCTCCTATTTTTTGAATATATGGACCCATTTTTCATTTTGCCACTTCTTCCTAATTAAAAACACTTGGCATTGGTGTTCTCACGATGTAACATCACATGACATTGTTTACTCAAAAAAAAAAACCTTTTCAATATTGTATCACATAAAATTATTACTTTGGTGAAACCAATTTGCGATATATTTTTGTAAAATAAACTTGATTTAAGTGCTATTTTCTGTATTGTCCACACAGTAATACACATGTATTTATATATATATATATATATATATATATATATATATATATATACACAACAAGAACAAAAAAAAAAAACGAAGTTGATTCATACTATTTACTATAAAAACTCGGGGTATAAGCCAGCAATTTGGCTCCAAATTCTGATCCTAATGTTAAAGGAATCAGAAGCAAAAGAAACTCAAACTTTATGAAATCAATACAAAATAAATGATATGCAGAACACATTTACCGGCAAACACTGTAGTTGTCGAGAGAGAGTGAGAGAGAGAGAGAATGAAAGAAAAAAGAGTGAATGAGTTTAAAACTTAAACAGCTGACCACCATTGCCAAAGGGTTAATGAGAAAAAAAAAAATTTCCAAGCCATGGCCTACTCAGGGGCCCCTAAATCTACTCCTTAGAATCTGGGGGCCAGAAACCTGTGCCTATGGTTAATTCAGCACTGCTGATATCAATCATCCTTTTAAAGTTACAAAAATAGTACTAGAGATGGTCTCAAATAGTAGGTAGAAAATAAATTCAAAAGAATTAAGTAAAATGTCTCATAAAAGACTTGGAACTTGAGGTAGAAGCAACACAGAAGTTTTAACAAAAAAATATTCATTTTAAATTCAACAAATGTTTCCAATTGTATCTTTGTATAAATGGAAATTGCTCTAGAAATTAAACAAATTGAGACTAGGATATTTTTGGATGATGTCATTTTGGCAAAATATCTCTTTAGTGATTCATTGCTTTCATTGTCTTCCTCACACCTACAAGTTATGTTGAATCATTGTCCAATTCAATAGTATAGTAAGAACACCTAGCACAAAAGGATTTCTGATGAGATATCTTATCAGCCACTCCTAAGTGGTTAAATCTCTTACGCTAAGCAGTTCAGCATTATTTTTGGTTAAGTGTAGCATCTTATAGTCTCTTCTTGCATGCTAGGAATATGCCAACCATGATTCTCAAGTTCCAAACAAGTCATCAACATGATTATAATGATTGACAGGTCTAAGTACATATCTTATTCATCAATTGGCTAATCTGTGTGAGCATCTACATATATAAATGGGTCATTCTTTGACAAGTGGACCAATTTTTGAAAAGTGCCTCACTCTGATTTATTGGTATTTACTTCTAATGATCCTTTTCTGATATGTGGAGCACTATATATTCCCTACAAATATGGAAAAATGAACTATATATGTATATATATATATATATATATATATATATATATATATATATATATACACACATATTTAGGCAAAGTAAAAAAAATAAACAATTAAAGAAAATGGGGCTGCTGCAGGAATTGAACCTGCTACCAATAAGTAGCCACATCAACATAGCGATGCACTTACCATTGAGCTAATGCAAAGGCAGAATAACTCCTTTCGACCCAAATCCTTCTCTCACTTATTCTTGGTCTTTTTTTGTCTCTCTCAATGCAACAGTATGTATTCAAGAGATGGGCATTTTGGTCCAACAGAATTCATTTTAAATTGCATTATATTATACAAAATAACCGTTTAATGACGGGGAAATCATTTCAGATAAATTTCTGAATAATATAACGCAATCTATAATTCATACATATATATATATATACATATACAAAGTACTAAACATAGATACAATATAATGCTATATCCGATGAGTGATGGGTTTCTCTCATAAAGTGCTCTATACAAACACATTCAAGCTTTTGGGCTCCTTCAGGTGAATAATCATTAGCCTGAAGAAGTCCAAACCAAGCAGAAACAAACGTTTTTGTATAGCAAATCATTTATTTCATCATATATATATATATATATATATATATATATATATATATATTATATATGCAAGCAGATTGTATAAGATTTTTAACTTGGTATTGATTCACAATGCAACACAATAATGTTTCGTTGGAATGGTGTAGTTTTTGCAAACTTTACGTTATTTCCTTGGTATATTTTAGGACACTTTATACAGATGTAAAGCCCAACTACAGAACAAAAAAATAGACTTCTAAACAACAATGAATAAAAGAAATAATACACCAAAATCCCAAAGATGGACAAAGGTCGCCTAAAACAACAACATAAACAAGTTTCAAATGCTTGAAAAACATTGAATATTTTTTTACATTATCATTTGGAAAGATATTATATATATATATATATTAACAAAATAGGAACAGCATTTCATTAGTAATCTGACATGAACAAACACCTTATATATTCTTATGTTCATAACTCTTGAATTGTATCCCAGTTTATATTATAACAAAACAGTCAAATAATCCAAAACATGAGTTCAAATGATGCAAAGAAAACTGGTGGCTGGATATTTCTGTCCCAAAATATCTGTAGCCAATTATTTCCCCAAGTCAGAGATCATGAAAATAATGAAAAATCTAACCAACCAGCCAAGAGGGCTACAGATTCTTCTCCCTTTGCTTGTCCATGTATCTGTATGTTTTGAGGCACTTTGGGTTACATTTGAGTGTTACAACCTCGAAAATTTACATGAGTACACCACTAAACACCATCTAAGAATGCTTTTTGTTTTTTTTTTCAAAAAAGTGCTTTTTGGATCATTCTTGACCAACAATATCCAAATCTAGAGCTGGCATTTTTTAGATAAGTTTAGATAATCTCCTAAAACAATTAGTTTGGATACACTTGCGGGTTTTGGTGATTCTTTTATGTGAGGTGGAGATATCATAATCATTTTGACTATACAATCGTTTATTATGCATACATATTATGTACACACAGAGAATACTCAAAGCATAAAGTGATGGTTAGCAAACTCATTTCCTCATCTAGTGCTAGTACAGTAAGTCCGTGAGTTAAGATCGTCTGACTAACAGACACCTAGTACTTATGATAGGAATGCCAGAAAGATAATTTGATCAAAATTTAAGTTAAAAGTCTAGAATGCTTAAATTTCTTTCTCATCTAGCCTCGCAATCGTGGCCCAAAAGTGTAAATCCATTTCAAGAGTCGATTATAAGTTTAAGAAAAAGAAATTAATCACAAGTGAAAAGGAAGTGAAATAGATAAAAGAGGTGAATTATCATCAGTCTTTGGGAAAGCGTTTGGCTACATTTAGCAAACAATTGGAATGATATTAAAAGATAAAGAGAAATTAATAAAGCATAGGGAAGGTCCTGCCCCGATGAAAGCTACAAGTATTACTAAGCAAGGTTTAATTGATAAAATGAAAATGCTACGAATAATTAGGTTAGATGATCAAAATTAGCATAATATGCTATTAGCTTCGCCTTGGTGAAAGAAAAAGCTCGAAGCTTTTTAAATGATTTGAAATGATTTGAAGAAGATTTTGTTGCAAGTTTAAGAGGAAAATCCCATTTTTTTTTAAAAGAAGGGCCTACAACTAATACATCCACCTGAAAGTCACCTATGGAACTGAAACATGGAACCTAATCAAGAGACTGACCTGCAAACTGAGAACTGTGCAATGTGCACATGACAGAATCTTGCTCAGCATCACATGGAGAGATCACAGACAGTGCAATATATTAAAGAAAAAAACAGGAGTCAAGAATATCATAAAATCCATTAGAAAACTCAAATGGCAATGGGCTGGTCATGTTGCAAGAATAGTGGACAACCAATTCACTTGAATCCCTGGAGATTATATGCAAAACTGTGACTATAAAAATATTGGATAACCTGACAATATAGACAAGTTCAGTAAGTATTGGCTCCACAATACCCATTATAGAGAGGTCTGACAAATCCCAGATAAGGTCTACATCCAACAACAGACTCTTAAAGGCCGATGATGATGATACATAACAGGGATATTCCACTTTTTATAATGTCTGAATTGGACTAAAATGAGATCTTATATATTCTCCATTCAGTTTAGAAATACAACGTTTACAATAAATTTAGTATAAACATAGACACACCTTTCCACAAAGATAGAACAATATAGCTCTTGAAATAAGCACTCACGGAAAGATTTGAAATATAAAAGAAACATAGGTAGTAGGCCAAAGAAAAAAAATCTTTCAAGTCATATAAAAAAAATACTATAAGAGAATAAATATAGTCAGAATAAATTCTATTTATGACAGTGCCCAAAAAGGTAAGAAAAAAAAAACATTTAGAAAGGGTCTAATGGAGTACTGATGTCAATTTTCAAGTCTGTTGGTAAAACAGTATGGCTCGGAGTTCTTGTATACACATGCACATAAACAAACACACAAACGCAAACACACCCAAATTTAGAAAAGGATTAAAAAAAACCTTCACAATCTTTGGTGGTAATGGTTGTCGAACTTAAAGGAAAATATTGCCAATAGATAGTAAGTACCAGATTAACTAATTAGCAAAAGTAGCATGTGCAACAGACCCTACATCTCAAGAGCCCTACACTAAATCCTTCCAAATCATTAATTCCAATTTAGTGACTCTGTACTTGCCCTGTTACTATAATGTGAACTCCCCTCTATCTTTATGAACAACTCGGTGTATTTAAGATAAGTGATTTTAGTCAATTCTCCGCTCTAATTAGGGTTATTATTTTAGCATAGCAATTAAAAGGTGTTTGCTATCTATGTAATACATGTACAATACATAAATATGGAGATATTTGAAGCTGAAGTCAGAGCCGCTGCACAAAACAAAAAAATGAAGTCATATTATTACTGAAATGTCAGACATATACATCTTATTGTAGAAAATGAAAAAAAAACGAATAACTCTGCAAGTGAAAAATAAGTAAGCTTTAATATTCGAGTGTATTTTCTCAATTTAGGGCCCCTTTATAACATATGCTACAGGCCCTGCACTACCCCTAACCATCCCTGATCACTTCCCATCAAGAAATTGAGCAGATAAGAAGGCAACATCAACTACAAAAATTGTTATCCAAATATATATAAATGAAAAATAAATTAAACAATGAAGTGAAAATAAGAATAACAATATTCTGGAATTTTTTTTTGAAATTGAAATTTTAGAAACTCATGAGTTGTAATTGAAACAAAAATGCTCGAAGAAAACAGCAAAAAACAAACCAGCTTTTTGTTCATTTAAATTTTTCGAAATGAAAAAAAAAGTCGAAGTAACATTTTGAATGAAAAGAAGGGAGAAACGCAGGTATCTCCTAATGTTCTATCATAAATTAACTCCTTTATTCTTCAGTCTAAAAAAATTATTCAAAACAGATGTAGTTAGTCACTGAATAGAAACCATCACATGACCAATGTGTCTTAGCAGCATACTGTGTTGTGGGTGATCAATTAAAAAATTTGAAAAAAGAGGAGATCGATGAATAAGTTACTTCTCTCACATAAAAACAACCAATTTTTTTTTTAAAAAAAGCATGAATACTTCCAGACACAAACCAAGGGATCACTTTAGCATAAACTTACATTGCAAACTGAACCCTCAACTAAAAATCTATTTGGTGGGAATTTCTTTAAAAATCATGAAAAACGTTCTCTCTAGACCTAATGAGGAGTAAATGTTTGAATTTTCAGCCGTCTAGTTCCATTTATGCAGCCTGTACGCATGATACATACATACATAGCCAGCAAACCAGACCGACTTGAAAACTGGAGAAACCTATGTTGACAGTTTTAGTGACAGTTCTGGTTGACAGTCTCGGGGAGAAAAAAAGCGTTGAATTAAGCTCTCTGTTGAGTTTTGACAAGATAGAAGTCGAACGTGTTTGTGGAGTTTGTTTATCCTTATTTTTTCCAATCAATTATTTTCATTGATTTTAAACAGAATTCAGTTTGGTTTTTTTTCTGGGTGGCTTTTCAGCTTTGTTCCCTGATTGAAATGTAAGCAGGAGTTCGAGCCGTGAAAAAAATTTAAAAAATGGAGAGAAAGGTTTGTTGGATAAGAGAAAAAGGAAGAGGATGTATGGAGAACCCCTTGAAGCATTGAAGATCAATTTTGAACAAAGTGGAAATTTCACAGTAAGGAAGGTTCAGCCCCTTTAGGGCCAGTAACATCAGTGTTCATATCCATGGGGTTTAGACAAGATGGCACTTAGTTGCTCTCCTCCTTTCCTGTGAATTGATGCACAATCACTTTAGGAAATGTCAGCAATCAGCCTTTTCAAGTTAATTCAAATGAGCTGAACCTGTAAAATTTCTTCAGTGCGTCATTGCAATCTACACGTATAATAATTACAAATGTGCAGATGTCTTCTGTCACGATGAGCAACGCAACTGATGCGGTAAAATAGAATTTCACTGATGCAGCCGGCATACTAAAATAGAATTTCATTCATGTTCTAATCACATGATAAAAATATTGAATTTAAAGAATAATACCTGAAAGAATTATCTAAAATTATCTTTGAAAAGAAATTCTCTTATCTATGATTATCTCAAGAAAAAATACCAGCACAAGATTTAAACATTGCTGATTGCCATAGAGACCCCAAAAAACACTTTTGAAAAAAATCAAAGAAATATTTTTAGATGGTGCCTAATGGTATACCCATGCAAATTTCCAAATTTGTAGCCCCCAAAATGTGACGAGAAGTGCCCAGCGACACACACACACATATATACCTAGGCACATAGATAGAGACACTGAAAGAGAGAATAATCTGTAGTCCACTTGGCTGGTTGGTCGGGCAACTTATGTGGGCACAGTGAATTGATAGAAAAATTTTTAAAAATAAGAATAAAAACAAGAAATAAAACTAAATCTGTTGTAGTCATCAGGACGCTTTCCTCCGAACTCACTGCAATGCAAATCTCTATCATCTATAAATGCAATATATATCCATAAATTTCATATATGCTGTCATTTTTGGCAGCACAGATAAACAAGTCTATAATATCATTTGTGACGTGTCTTCCTGTCTGTCCCATAACAAACAGAAAGAGGGGAAGGGAGCAATGCAAATATACGGACAGGAAAAATACTGGTGTTCGCAGATCTTTACCGACTGCTGGCAATATAACTACTGCTACTGTTATCGATGCGTCGATTTCGTTTTTCACACAATTTACTTCAAAGATGAAAAGAGGGTTGGGTGCTAGGGTCAAGGTGGGGGGGGGAGAAGAAAAGATATTGAGGGATTATTTTTCAGAAACTAGTTTCAGTTGGAAAGAACTTTTTGTCTTAAATTGTGGGTGGGAAATACTCTTATCAGCAAAATTGTTACTTTTAAGTGGGGGAGTCTATTGTTTGAGACAGAGAAACAGAGAAAATTACATTGTTCATCATAAAGGTAGATAAGAGATTCGTCATGAATATAAGATACAGATCAGAAACAATATTATTCTCAATTTTCAAGAATTTTACGACACAAATAATTTAATGCAAAAAATATTCCTTGCCTTTTTATTCTAGTCAGATTGATTCTTATCTGAACTTTTACAGTTTGCAATGTCCTAACTGGGGAGTGGAAGCAACAAAGTCATCAGTGGCTAAATTCTAGGTGTCAAACGTTCCACCCAAAACCTCATTTTTTGTCATTAATCTCATAGAGCTTTTCCATTTGTACAGAATAATAAACAGATCTGGTCAATCACTCAATAAAAACCAACATCTTTTAGTAGCATGCCTTCTGTCAGCCATCTGTCAGCCTTCTATCTTACTTTGTGTCCTGCCCACTTCTATTATTGTCACTTAATCACTTCATCTATTCAATGAGCTGTGTCAGCAATAATAAATAACACCAAATCTCACCAGCTTTCCGAATCTTTTCATGGCATTGATAAAAAAAAATATGACTCATTCGGTAGTTTTTATTTTTAATTTGAATTTGTCCTTTAAATCATAAATTTTATGATTGATAAAAATAAAAAAAAATGATAGGGTGATCAATTAAAACAGTGGAAGAAATGGTGATCAATGAATAAGTTACTTCTCTTGCTTTTTGTTGAACAGTAATCACTAAAAAGTCTGAATTTTCAAAAGCCAATTGTGAATGCTGCAGGACACAAACTGAGGGATCAGTTTGGTATAACCTTACATTGCAAACTGAACTTCCCACTGAAAACCTAATTAGGGTGAGAATTTTTTTTTTTTTTTAAACCTTTTTCTTAAAAAAAACCCTTTCTCTTAGACATAATGAGGAATAAATGTTGAAACTTTCATCCCTCTAGCTCCAACCGGTATGCATGATACATAAATAGCCAGCCAGCAAACCAAACTCAAATACTGAGAGAATCTCATGCCAATAGTTTTACTGACATCTTTTAATCGATTGCAAGTAGTAAAGTAACCTTTAACTAGTTTTACGTAGACTAATTGTTTGAATACCAAAAATGTTATGCATCTCATAGATACAAAGGAAGGTATAAACAAACACATTAATAAATACATTAAGAGAATCAATATCATCTCGCTTTAAATTTACTAATTCACATCACTTTCAAAATTAATTTCCATTTATATCTTAATAACTTGTACTCGCGGTTTCAAGGCGAGGGGAGTTGGTGGTGACATTGATTCTATCAATCTGTTTCAATTTTACTTGAATTTACTTTATGATAATCCCATTACAACTTGCTAAGCCTGTCAAAGCTTCACTAGAACCTCGTCAACCATACATCTTGGAGATACATTCCCTGGTCTGACCATTGCCAGCCTCTCACAATGAAGGGTTGGAATTGCCCTTCGGAATTCAGAGTTATCCGTCTTCTGGACTAGTAGCAAACTAAGGCCTAGGAGCCAAATCTTTAACCATAGTTTGGGGGGGGGTAGATTCATGGCTTTTCCAAGGGCATTAGTACAAAGTGAACACAAACTGTCTCCGGGGGAATTTTATCTAAGTTCAGCAATACCATTTTCCCCGCTGCAAACAATTAGGCCACCAGCACCTTCCTTCAATATCATTCCATTTTGGTTCTTCGAGGCTAATAATGTTTATTGGGATCTGTTTTCATCAAACTCCAGGAAAAATCGAGGAGTCATAAACCAACAATAGTTCTGTTCAGCCGATTCTATCTTCAGACACTTACATAATACTGATTTCTTTTTTTTAAAATCGACCTAAACATGTCTGCTATAGATAATTGGAGACTTGCTGATTTTGGATATGCCTTTGTTTCTGTTCTGTGATGTGTAGTTCTCAACATCTTGGAGTGCAAACACACACACACATGTGCAAGTACTTTATGATATAGATGCAAAAATGTGAACTGAATTTAGAACAAAAAAAAACAGTCAATTTGGAAAGTTTGAAAAGGGGAAAAGAATGTCACTAGGTCTCCAAAGAAAGATATTGCTGATTGCAAATGTGTTTTGCAGTGAATAAGGTTATAAATTAGCATAAGTTAATAAGACATTTCACTATTGATTGGGGGGGGGGGGCATCTTTTTTCCTCAAAAGTCCAGAGAAAGAGGGAATTGTGGCTAAAAGCATACTTAATAGCAACAAGACCGACCACCGCAAGGTCAAACCCCATTCCAACTTCTATTCCGACTGAAAATGATTACTGCAGCTTTTGTATTGTATATATAATAAATAAAAAATTATTACAAAAATTTTCAAGGATATGTCAGTGACACTGGTCAGTTTGGTAAGAGGGCCAGCTATTTATCACTTGGTCCTGTTTTCAAATCACGGTAAGGAGATGTTGATTTTATTTCAATCAGCAATACCCATAACAGACCAGTTTAAACACTGCTTCAGGGTTGAGTTATTCATGTGTTCCAACATTTCTATGAATCTAGTGCACTAACAATGGATGATGATGATTCATTGGTCACTCCTTCTTTCTAATTTTTTGATTGATCACCGTCAAAAACATTTGTTCCATGACAGCTTCTATTGAATGACTAACCAGATACGTTTTTATTTTTAGTATATTTTTTTCAATTGTGAATTTATGGTTCAAATCATACAGGGAGTATTTTCATCCAGGTAACTTTATTTAACCACTACCACTGCTCAACTTATAAGGTAAAAAGAAGCATATATGGGTGGCCAGGATTCATAATTTCCCTTGGGATGCTAGTATTGGTTTGGTTTAGCATGAACAGACACTTGAGAGTTTACTACCCTAAATTAGGTGAGGATTACTCTTCTTGTTGTTCTTTTTGATAGAGAGGAAAAATGAAGTCATCTCCAGCCTTTGACTTGCTTTTGAATTCACAGGGAAAAAAACAGTGGCAGAGTCTGGAGCTCACAGATCCTGCAAACGGGAGTACTAGAGCTCTGGAGGTGCGCAATTAGACTTCCCATTTAGACCTTTCACTTCTGTAAAGGGGTACTAATTTAATAATTTGCAGGGGGCATGATCGGATGTGGCGTGACTGTGGAAAAGGAGGTAGGTAAAACCAAAAATTGATAATTTTGCCATGGAATAGATAACTGAACAGCCATCAAAACCTTCCTCAGATGATGACTCTGGGGTCAGGTATTGCCTAAGCATCATTACCACTAACTCTGGCAGTACCTTACAAAACCACCACTCTCTACTATGTCTGACTAATTACAATAATGAAGTCAATTCTCTAGGAGTTCAACAATATCAAAGGGCAAAAAAAATATTTTGAAATATTCATTTTTCCAGGTCAATAAAGATAAAAACCTTGCTTCATTAGAAACTTTATTGCAAGCATATCATTCTAATTGTTTAAAGTTAACAATCTTTTTTTAAATAGTTGGAATAGTTTTTGATATAGTTGAATGATCAAAGGTGGTAAAGAGTTCTCTTCTTTATGTGCATGTGTTTGAGTGTTCCAGCACTCCTGGCCATAATGTTTTGTCTACACACTTGAAAATTAGCATCAGTATTCCACTAGACCCCTTCTAAAAATGTTTGTTTGGGGTTTTTTTTACCTTTTGGGGCACTGTCATAAATAGAATTTATTCAAAAAATGTTTCTTTTTCAATGGAATTTTTTTATATCACATCTGTTTAATTATTGACTGCGATATCAAGTTGATACTTATTTTTAATAATGAATAGAAAATATATTGGAAAATCTTATATATATATACATATATATATACATATATATATATATATATGTGTGTGTGTGTGTGTAATGAACAATGCGAATTTCTTGGTTTGCCTGTCGCAACATTGTCAGTGATTTCAAGGGTTTTGTAGTGAGAAACAGAAAGAAGATCAGTTTCAATAGATGACGTCAGACAACACTGGCCATTGGAGAGAAAGAAAGAAAGATTGTGAAATAGCTAGCAAGAGAAAGACGTTTTAAAATGACTGAAACAGACGATCGATCCTTGAGCATCCACTGGCGGGGATGGGAGGTGGCAAACGACGCATTTGCTCCCACACCCCTGGATCAGGCATCCACACCTAGGGTGAGGATGATTCGAGAGTCGGAACGTAAGAGTCAATATAAAAAAAAATTGATAATGCAGTACAATTGTTTATTGCAACCTGTCGGCTTTTTATTACATAACCATCCAAAAATCTTAACGAACCAGACTCAGGAGAATTGCACCAATGAGATACGAAAAACACGCCAATTCAAATGGCCAAATAATTCTAATACGAATCAACAGCAGCAGCTCTCAATAAATATTTTGGACACCGACCATTTTTCGACCAATGAAAATTCATCTAAATTTCATGCTCCCAGGAGCCTGCCTATTCCATATATAAACAAATGACAGATTCATTATTCAGTCGCAGCCTTGTGTTTGGCATGGATGTAGTACACATACACACACATGCATTCACCTGTGCAAGCAAGACACCCACAACCCACAAAGGCGAGTAAGTAACTGTCACACATATGCCTATGCTTGCATACACACACACCTCATGAAAAAACAAGTGCATAAATGACCACTCCTAAAGTAAATTAATTCTTTTGTTCCAATAAAGCTGATGAACACTTCTCAATGCAAGAAGCATCATTTTCCTAATATTTCATTCATTATTATTGCTCTAAATATATATATATATATATATATATATATATATATATATATATAATAGGAACTGGATTCGCTACACAAACAAATTTATGTTTCTGCCCTCTCTGGGCCTCATCAGGCAAATGATTAAAATAACAAAGAAAAAACTCAAATAGATCTATTAAATAGGAAGAACAAAATAATACTAAATGCAGGCATCGTTTAAAATTCTTATTAACAAACATGATATAGCAATCCATATATTAGTAAATTAAAGGTAATATAGACAGTTTATTCATATATAAATTAAAACCCAAGTAAATTATGAATAATACAATCCACTATGGTCATGAAGGATACCAACATGGGCTATAAATTTAATGCCAAATATTAAGGTCCAGATCAAAACATCCCTCAGAACACAATTCAGCATCCATTTATAGATAATTCCAACACCTAGTTCACACCCTTTGACATATAAACTACAACCACCAGCAAAAACATAGATACTACTAAAAACAATAAAACAAAATGAATAACTCCTCCTACTCATAGTGTTACCCACCAGACTCTCACCAAATTCCCTGGAACAAGAATCTAAAATAGAACATATAATCATTCACCCGATGGGGCCCAAAGAGGGCAGAAACATAAACATGTTTGTGTAATGAATCCACTCCCTATTATATTTCCAGCTCTACTTGAAAACAACTTGACTCTCGCAGAATTAAGTTGAATATATCAAGCACTCTATAAAATAAATCCATCACATATCAGACATTGCTTTATATCACATTATATTATGCTATATTGCAAACCTGATTTGTACTATATGCACTATACATACACACACATATATATATATATATATATATATATATATATATATATAGGGCAGAAACATAAACTTGTTTGTGTAATGAATCCACTTCCTATTATATTTCCAGCTCTACTTGAAAACAACTTGACTCTCGCAGAATAAAGTTGAATGTATCGAGCACTCTATAAAATAAATCCATCACATATCAGACATTGCTTTATATTATATCATATTATGCTATATTGCAAACCTGATCGGTTCAATATATATATATATATATATATATATATATATATATATATATATATATATATATATATATATATATATATTCAGGGTTGAGCACACTTCAAGTGAGGTAACTCATTCATTATAAGCTTATGCAATGCTCTTTCACAGGTATAGAGCACTCTGGTGGATGGGGAATACATATGCTAAATAAATATATCGCTTATATTCAACTTTACTGACCGTCTAATTCCTGCCTCTGGGTCTGAAGCAAAGGTTTCAATCCTACCTCGCGGTACTGGATGAGATAATGGATAGTCTATACCCACACTGAAGAGTTGTAATACAACGAAACAGCTGTCTGTGGACAACACAATAATATATATATATATATATATATATATATATATATATATATATTTATATATATATATACATGTTCGTTCTTTCATTTATTTCATTTCTTCATTTCATAAACCGTGAACAGGGCCAAATATCATCTATTATTGTAAACGTAGATAATTGCTCATCCCTCAAAAACTGGTAACTAGCTACCCAAGTTTCTATAAACCCGAACTTGATGCACCCATATGAAAAGATATTATTATCAGCCGGTGACAGGGTTGCTGGTAAAATATGTTCCGAATACATCCTTTTGCCCCCCTCCCTCTTTGATTGACCCGGTTGAGAGCGACAAGAAATGAATGAAATTCATTCTTTACAAGTGGTTAATACATTTCAAACAAATCCTCTGGATTTCATAGATTTTATATCTATACTCAGCGAAAGAGAATGTGGCTGGCAGTTGGTAACTTGCATGGGTTGGGTTGTGGCAAAAAGGCCATCAAAGCCAAATCATCTCTTTACTGTTTTGTTAATAGCTTTGTAGCACCAGCCTTTTTTGAGAATTGTTTTGATGATTGCGATCAAGTATCTCCTTATATCTTCTCTTCATTTCTTTCGGATGGTTTTATTCAGTTTGGTTGTTTTCAGTCTGTCTCTCCGAGACTTCACAGAATCCATTCAGAAACTCAAATGGCAATGGACTGGCTATGCTGCAAAAATGACAGACAACCGAAGGACATCGTGACTTACAACATGGATCTCCAGAGATCAAATACAGAACTAAGGCCGGCAGAATATGAGATGGCGAGATAAACTGGACAGGTTCAGAAAGTATTGGCTCCGCAACGCCCACAATAGAGAGGTCTGGCAAATCCTGGAGGAGGTCTATGTCCAATAAAAGACTGATGATGATGATGACCTCTCCACGAACTTTCTTTGCTATGAATAATCATGACCAAGCTCAGCCAACAGTAACCAGGGATATATTGAAATCAGCAGCAGCAGCAGCAGCTACAGCCATTATAGATCCACTGCCTTTCCTAGCTCCTTCCATGCCAACTGTGACTCTGCTAGTCTCTGCCGTATTCTACCAGAAAAACCTTTCTATCTCGACTCTCCATTTTATGTCTGCTCTTCTCAATCTGATAACCTTTTAGGCCTTCTGCTATCCCTCTATCTTGCTTTGTGTCCTGCCCACTTTTATTATTATCACTTAATCACTTCATCTATTCAATGAGCTGCATCAGTGATAATAATAAATGCTGGATCTCACCAGGCTCTCAAATCTGTTTTCATGGCGTTGATGAAAAAAAAGGCCAATTCGATAGTTTTTATTTTTGATTTAAATAAGTACTTTAAATCGTAAATTTTACAATTAAAAAAAAAAAGAAATGGCAGGGTGATCAATTAACAAATTGGGAAAATGAGTGATCAATGAATAAGTTACTTTTTTCAAAAAAGCATGGAAAATAAGGGACAAATTTGACTGGATATCTCCCAGGCAGACCTCATATACAATTAAACATCACGAAAGAACAGGTCTAGTTAGTCACTCAATAGAAACTATCACATGACTAATGTCTTGGCAGTATGCAGTGTTGGGGATGATCTATTGAAAAAATTGGATGAAGGTGTGATCAATGAATAACTTACATCTCTTACTTCTTTTTGGGCAGTGATCACTCAGAAAAAGTCTGAATTTTCGGAAAAAAAAACTAAATGAATCAAGCTGGGCATGAGTAAGCAATCAATTTGGCATAAACTTTGATTGTAAATTGGACCCCCATTAAAGACCTATCTAGTCAAGGGAATTTTCAAAAGATAAGAAAAACATTTTCCCTACTCATTTTAGGGAGTATGTGCAAAATTTTGAGTTTTGACAATTGCAAGGCAAAGTCAGCATACATTGATAGATACATAGATACATACATACTTATGAATATCAGAAGACATGAGTAACCTAAATCTAGCAACAATGTTTAAACCGGTCTGTTGCGGGTAGCGGTGATCAATGTTAAGATTGATAAAAGGTTATATTTTTCCAACTTGAACTAATTACTCCAGCAAACATAATACTCATCAAATCCAATCAAATTATCTCATGATCTAGTAGATGGTCGGGACCCCATGCAGGGTCCTTTGTGGTATTTCTTGGGGCAGTTTGGGTTTACATGGCAAGGCTAATCTCCTCTCTAAGTAACATACAAAATTTTACTGGTTACGTAGTACCAACAGCAAAAAGTAAACCCTGACTTGACCTATTGAAAGAGGTGAATCGGTGCTTTTCCAAAGGGCATTAGTGTGAATGAATATGTTTCAGTAGGATTGCAAAAATATTGATTCAGTATTTCCATGAAATCCCTAGTTTCATAATCAGCATAATGGTTAACAAGGGTGTCATGTTGACCATTACTACTGTAATGAGTTTGATCCTAACTAGGAGCCCTTTATTGTGGCCTTATGTCAAACTAAACTTGAATTGATAAATATCAACTATATTCTGCTTCAGTATTTACAATGTATGTGCAGCTTAGTTCGACACAAGGCCACTGTAATGGAGCACCCCATGAGGATTAAAATCCTTGCAGTAGTAATGGTCAGCATCACAAGCTTGTTAACCGTTACTACACCGATGGTGAAACTAGGGATTTCATGAAATTACTGGAATGTTTAGCTATTTCACAAAATCCCTAGAGGTATCGCAAAATTACTTGTATCACAATCTTACAGCAACAAATATAAATTCTTCAGGCGGAACTTGAACTTGAGTTCTCTGATTCCCGTTTACAGCGCCGTGAATCCTTAAGCTCTGCACCTCTGCACAAAATGCTTTGATTTTTCTTTTAAAAAAAAAAAAAAGATTCTTTATAAAGAAATATTAGTGCAGTAGTTGCTTTGCTCCGAGACTGCTCAGGGTTGCCATGACAACAACAAATCAATAACATGTGACACTGCAGAACCGATCAAAACCAACCATTCACAATACACATGCACACAATCTTTTCACAATACATGTGTGTGTGTGTGTGTGTGTGTGTGCGTATTTACATGGAGATATATTTATTGTAATTATTGTGGCTACATTTAATAATAGTGTGTATACAGCAGACTCCCATTATTACCTGGTGCCATTAAGAACAAATTTGAAGTCATAACGGGTGCATTTTATACATATATACGAGCTTATAATTGATTGATGACCTTCTTCAGATTTTTTTCTCAGATTCCTGTGTTACTTAAGGCAGCATTATTTTAAGGGTTTACTAATTTTAGTTTCTGAAATAATGCACTGAAATATTCATGCGTTGTTGCTGCAAACTAATCAGCGACAATAGTCTTGAGAGAATATAAAAACCAAGTGCGATTAGAACATGTGTATCATTGAATACCACTGTAAGAACAAGTGCCATTATAGCAAGTGTTTTCCGTGAATTATCATACGTATATGTGAATTTGGTTGTCTGTAACAATGTTTGTGTGCACACATGATCAAAATTTCTTGCAACTGCACTCGTCGTGTTTGAACACACGACCCACCTGCTAATAGTCAGATACTCTACCGAACATGCCACAGTGACATCTTGGATAAACATGATCAAAAATCCTAGCCACAATCTCAACGTCATCGTTGGTAAACAGATCTTTTCAAATAACCATATTTAGAGAATGTATTTTTGAAACATATTTTTTCAGAAAATTAGTCACACAGGAAACTTTATCTCAAAGATTGAAAAAATTCCAAAGATTAAGTTGGAAATTTATTCTTCAAAACCTTTAGAACAGGGTTGTGTTTACACTATGACAACAACGCTTAACTGGACCGTTACTTTCAATCTGTCACATTGAAGTACACCTTCTAAGTATTCAGTAACTTCCATTTGTTCTTTTCAATCGTTTCCTTTTTTGTTATGAAAATATCTGGCAGTCCTTCAAGTAAATTCTAACCATTGTCAAAATCGACTATGGATGCAGAAATATACACAGCAATAATAATATAATTCATATATCAACTTCTTAATTCCTTTAGTGAATATTTTACATACTCACTCTCATGACACTAAAGACAACATTTTTAACATTGAGTGAGTATGTGTAACTTTACAATTTATTATCATTATTCAATACAATTGGTTATTTATATTTCAGTCACTTTATTTTTGCCCTTTTCTGCATCCATTTTGACAATGGTTAACATTTTTGCCTCCACAAAACGAATGAATAAATATCATTTATGATTGAAAAAAATTTTTATGAATTTCATATTATTGGAATCTTAAACCCAATCATGGGAAAAGCAATGCAGACTTTTTCAACCTATCCAAGGGTGCCTGGTGGCCTCCGCAAGGTCTGCCAAGGAGTCTATTCAAACCTGCCTGAGGGTTTGTGACACTGATGCAAAGATTCCATCACACAATCAGCCAGTGAGTTTGGAGGCTTGTGCTACCCCAGCCCTTATGGTTGTATTGTGTAAGGAGATATGTATTAAAGAACACTGTATTTTCAAATGTGCAGTCATTTCTTCTACGGATAATGCTGGGGTTCCCTGCCACTATGTGCTTAAGATATATAGCCAAAACATATGCAATTCTCCGAAGTAAATCTAATGTAATAAATTAGAACTAAAAGGTTATTCTAGAGATATGGAAGGTAGATGAGCACAGATACGAAAAAAAAATTTATTCTTCATTAAGTCCTCAGGGTTGGAAAGGGACTGGACGTTCCTTATTGATTACCAAAGTTTTTAATTAAGACATTTACCAACACATATAATAATTAGCAAAGTGCAGATGTCTCCAGTGGTGGTGGTGATGATGAAGATGGTGAATTTGTGTAACTGATGTAGTAAAATAGAACTCCATTCATGTTCCACTGACATAATAAAAATACTGAATTTAAAGAGTAACATGAAAATAGAAAAGTAATTAAAAAAAAACAAAAAATAATAATCCGTTAACAGTCAACGGAACGCTATTCTTCAAGCTCACTGCAATGGAATATACGATGCAGTGAGTATATTCGTATCTCTCATATATGCGGTCATTTTTGACTGTACGAGAAAAAAAGTTTGTTTATAACCATCATAAAAAAAACAACAAGTAATATATATCTTTTGTTTATATGATTAATTCATACATACATGCATCATAATATCTATTGATAGATTCATTACATATATGCACCTATTTATGTATACATGTATGAGTACAAAAATAGTTTTTACAAATATTTTTGTGATAACTTGTAGGTTTCAAATACTTATCCAGTATTCCTGGGCACCTGTTGTAGAATTAGAGTTATCAAGATTGTCTTGTATACCATTGCAAGTACTTCAGCCATATACATACATGCATATATATACATACATACATACATACATACATACATATATATATATATATACATACATACATACATATATACATACATATATATATATACATACATATACATACATATACATACATACATATATATGTATACATACATACATACATATACATGTATACATACATACATACATACATATACATGTATACATACATACATACATACATATACATATACATATATATATATATATATATATATATATATATATATATATATGCATTTTTCCCAATTAGGGAAACTATTATGCAGACACCCCTGTAGAAATGGATTATTTAATCTAAATTTGTAATTATTTTCCTCACAACAGAGCAAAAAAAAGGTAGATATAGATATATAAATGAATTCAATTACAAGAACTGCATATATATATATATATATATATATGTATACATCTAAAAAAAACAAAAAACTTTGAAACACTCGGAAATGAGTACAGATAACACAAGTGCATTTTCTTTCATCGCAGATTTTTTTTAAACGTGTCAATATATCTCAATGAGACACTTTTCGGTCAGTCGCTCGGTTCTAGTTCCGTTGAACAACAGAAAGAGGAAAGAAGGAAGGAAGAGATGTGATGTCATTAAAGAACATCCATTCCGATCAATTTTTGTTTACTAGATGCTATGATGTCATAATAGAATATACTAAGACCGTATTTTTGTATTTTACAATTGCCGAAAATAGCCAAGTACAATTTCTATTGAAAATAATACTTGCGGAATATTTCATATTGTAATATTTCACAAGTATGAGAATCAGTTGACTCGAAGAAGGACTAGATGCTCTTCTTCCACCTCCTCTTCCTGCTACTACTATCACTATTAATGGTGGACGCACCATTGAACTTATGATTCTTGTTTGCTTAAAAGAGACTTATGTCCTTGCGTATTTATTCAGTTTGAAAGGAACAATAGAATACTTAATGTTCTCCTATGATGGGGAGTGGAACAAGGACAGACAGGCATTTAATTAACATGAGATAGAAGCATGAGTGCCAGCCCCCCCCCCTCTGCCTATGAGAGAGAGTGAGGGATAGACAGGGTATTTGTCATCACCACCCCTCCCTCTAGATCAGGCCTTATCATTAAGGGCAAGGGGATTCCAGAAAGTTGGAACTTGGGGAGAGCAAGGATCACAAGGGATCCCTTTGAACAGTCACACCTTGGGATCACCCTGGACCCTTGCCTGCAGATCAACATCTGGATCTTTATTTTTGCTCTTATGCCTGCCAATCCCCCTGTGAATTTTGACCCTCTGCCCTGGTGAAAAAGTAGCAGCAGAGGCCCATGATAGAGTCAAACAGAGATAAAGAGGCAAAAAGGCACACAGACAGACAGACATCTGACTAAGCAGTGGCACTAATAGAGAGAATAAATGAATCACAATATCCTGCATGTGGACCAGAACTACTTATTTGAAAAATTATTTGAAATTATCGAGAGAAATTCATCTCTAATCTGAAATTATCTTCTAAAAAAAAATGTATCTTTCTATCTAAAACTATCCAAAAAAATCTTTAAAAATCAACGCAAGCTTCAGGTATTGTTGGTCCAAAATGACCATAGAGACCCCCCCAAAGCCCTTTTTTTTTAAAAACAAAAAGAACATTCTTAGATGGTGCTTCCTTGTGTACTCATGAAAATTTTCAAGGTTGTAGACCCAAAAATGTGACGAGGAGAGCGCGGTCACACACTCACATGCATAGATTAATAGATAGATAGATAGATGGATAGAACGACACAAACACACAAAGAGAGAAGAATCTACAGCCCACTCAGCTTGTTGGTCAGTCCATTTGTGGGGCTACAGTGATTTAATGAAATTACTATACTGTAATAACATAGTGGAGTCAAAATATGGCAACAAATTGCATTAATTCTCAAGAAGTACACTTAAGGTAGCTTGCGACAACCAATTGGTTTTTATTAACTTTTTCCTTCCGACTAAATTGCCATGTTTCATATAAGATGACTAGATAAATAGATGGATATTTTATTATTCATGTTCCCCAATCGACACAAGTATGAGTCATCAATTTCTTTTTTCTCTACATCCTGATCTTTTGTCAAATCAGGCTCTCTTTCAATTAATTTCCTGCTACAGCATCAATTTTCAATAGTCAATATTTCAACTCTCTCCCAACCAAGCAGATTATCCTTCTATCCTGTCCAGTGGTAACAGCACAGTATGGAACACTACAGCTCTGCTTCTTGAACTGGTGAATGATTCAACCAAGGGTGAATGGAATTATTTCATGGCTGAATGAAACTAGAACGATGAATGAACACTGAATGAAACATGGTAGATGAATGACTTGATTCACTCAGATAATCGAATTTTTCCCATCGTGAAAAACAGTAATTTTTGGGGTTTACACATATAAGAAAACAGTATTTCTATAAATCTAATTCCAAGTTCTAAGACCGTTGTTTGCTAACTTTATTTAAACTAAAAAAACTTCTCTTTATTTAAACTAAAAAACTTCTACTGTTGAGCATCACAAACTCTACAACCTTGAGACTAAGGGTGTCCCTAGTTCCTGGAAAAATTCCCCGGTTTTTGGTGTAGCATAAACTAGGCCTACTTTCAGGTACCAAAGGATCGGGTCCTCAACACCACAAAGTCACATGAATAGCACAGAATTTAAGAGAACCCTTATATTAACAAAATACTTGTTTAATCTTATGAAATCTCTATAAAATATGTTCTGCATGCCAAAAACTGACAATTCTGAAATTAAATCAATTGAAATTTTAATCAACGATTTTATTTATCTACTACTATATAAAAAAAACTAGTCTGGTCTGAATTAGGTGAGGATCAAAAAAGTACTGTGGGACCTGCATACAGACGCATGCACCCACAGAGAAACACATACCCATTTGCCACCCGTAATAAGAATGGGTGAGAAGAAAAATGAGCAAAGTAGAAAGCAATTATTCAAATTTGCTGATGATTAAATTTTAAAAAAACAAAAAAAAATAGCAGGGTTTCTAATGTTACCGAATTTCTGAGTCCGAGTTTTTAATACTCAACTGTAATACTTTTATGGTGTTAATTGTCTATCACTCCAAATTTTCTTCAAGTGTTTTTAGGATGATCGAAAAATTGAATAAAAGAAACACTTTGGAAGTGAAATAAGTTAGGTTTTTTTTCGCTCATGACACAAAATGGATTCTGTTTAAAATTATACACAAGGGAGAATGAGATGACAATGATAATACGCACCGGGAAATTCAGTCACAGGTGAACGAAATTTTGTATTAAGGACATCTGGGTGAATGACACTCGAATAATTTGGGAAGCTCTGCTCTACAGAACCATGAGGATTCATTTCTCACAGAATAATGAAGACGAAAAAAAACAATCATCCTTCCTTTCCTAGTATTTTTTTTTTCATTTTGAATAATAATTTTTCATTTTGAAATATAATTTGGGGCATTCATCTTCACTACCTCAGCCAATGAAGATGGAAAAGGTACATGTATCCACTTGTATCTGTCTGTCTGTCTGTCTATCTGTTAATCTACACAAAAAAGTTCTCAATGAATTTCAATGAAGTTTAGTGAAAGGGTAGGTCATGGGCTAATGAAGTATCGGTCATACTTTGGGGTAGATCCATGAATTTTTTTAGTCACCTCGTCTGCATCGTAGCTATACATGAACTGATTTTCATTCAGTTTTTGTGACAATAGTTTGGATATAGGTATGCACTCTGAGTTCTCTCAAGCTGAACTGTATGGTATTTATAAACATATTTTGTTTTACTCGAATCACTGACTATTTGATAGGTTAACAGTAAATCATAGATTAATCCTTATCATAATTTGAAAAGTGTTAGTGTGTATATGCACGCACTGAGATAACCCAACAACTGGCCATTGTACAAAGTTGATATTCAACAGATATTTTGGTCCACCCGCTGGACATTACAGTGTCAAGTTTGAAGATGTGGAGAAGGGTAACTGATTTACATTAAAAATCTTTACTAAAGTGAACACATATCTCTTTGACTGTTCCAAATTATGAACAATAATCAGAAACTATCAACAAAAACTGTCAGTATAGATTTCTTCAGTTTTCAAGTGGTTCTGCCTGGTTGGCTATGTATGTATACATGTATCATATGTACGAACTGCACCAATGGAGCTGAAAGGTTGAAAATTTCAATATTTTCTCCATATTTTGTCTAGAAAAAAATTTCTTTCTATGGTGGGGAGGGAAAATTCCCCCTCAAAATAAGTTTTAGAGGGTGGTTCAATTTGCAATATATGTTTATGCTAAAACGGTCCCTTGGTTTGTGTCTGGCAGCATTCACACTTGTTTTTTGAAAAATCTGACTTTCTAGTGATCGTCATCATCTTCATCATCATCATCATCATCAGTTTTTTAACGTTTGTCGTTCAACATAGACCTTCCCCAGCATTCGCCACATTTCTCTATTATGGGCATCAGGAGCCAGTACTTTTTGAATTTGTCTCGTTCATCTCTCCATCTTGTATTCTGCCAGCCACAGTTTCGCACATGATCTCTTAGGATGCCTGTTGTGAGTTGTGATGTCCATTGGTTGTCTGCTATTCTCGCAGCATGACCTGCCCATTGCCATTTAAGTTTTCTAATAGTTTCTATCATGTCTCGCACCCCCGTTTTCTTCCTGATATACTGTGATGTCTTGTGATCTCCCCATATAAGGTTCAGCATGATTCTCTCAAGCGTGCATTGTATGTGGTTGTATTCTCTTCTTTTTAGGATTGATGGGATCGTCTGGTTTTTTAAAGCAGAGCTTGCTCTGCCAAAGGCTTGCCATCCAACAGTGATCCTTCACTTGATTTCCTCTTCTTTTGAGGATCTCATGCCCAACAAAAGATGAGAGAAGTACCTTATTCATTGATCATCCCTTATTCCGATCTTATTAGTTTCTATTGAGTGATTAACCAGACCTGTTATTATGTACCAATGAACACGTGATCAAGGGTTCTATCCCTCTCATATGTGTGTGTACTGGTGTGTTTATGTGTTCTAGAGCTCCTGGTCATACTGTGTTGTCTAAGGACTTGATAATTGGCATCAGTACTCCACTAAACCACTTCTAAAAACTTTTTAATTTTTTTATTCTTAGAAACGAAGCTTTTGGGGGCATTATTTTGTCAGGTTTATAATTAAAAGTTAAAAATATTAAAAGAAACGTCTAGAAACATCTAATTTCTGGAAGATCTTTCTAGATGTTTTTTTTCAGTCTATTTTAGATGTTTCCCAGTGATGTCCTAAATAGAACTTATTCTAACCACATTCATTCATTGATGGAATTTTTTTTACACAACTTCAGATTTTGATGCTACGGTTTTTCAATTATTGACTGCGATAGCAAATCATCTTTATTTTTTAAAGGGAATTTCATTTTTAAATTTGAATTTTTGAACGCATCAATAACGATTTTTTCATCAGTTTTGAAAAAAATGAATCAATAAAAAAATGATTCATATACAATATATTTGATTTTGAACAAACAAATTAACATTTTCTATACAATCAGTTTTATTTCTGTTTTCATTTCCTGATGTATTCAAGCAAAAAAAATGAATGAAAAGTACAGCAAAGGGTTCACAAAATTTCATTCTGGCTAGATTTGCTTCCGTCTTTCATTTTTATCTAATCTATGCTATAGAGAACAGATAGATAGATATGAATATAGATAGATAGATATGAATATAGATAGATAGATGAATATGAAGATAGATAGATAGATATGAATATAGATAGATAGATAGATAGATAGATGAATATGAAGATAGATAGATAGATATGAATATAGATAGATAGATAGATAGATAGATATGAATATAGATAGATAGATAGATAGATAGATATGAATATAGATAGATAGATGAATAGATATAAAGATAGATAGATAGATATGAATATAGATAGATAGATGAATAGATATAAAGATAGATAGATAGATATGAATATAGATAGATAGATGAATAGATATAAAGATAGATAGATAGATATGAATATAGATAGATAGATGAATAGATATAAAGATAGATAGATAGATAGATAGATAGATAGATAGATAGATAGATAGATCCATACATAGATAGATAGATAGATACATAGATACATAGATAGATAGATAGATACAAATAGGCTTGGATAGATACATTGATAGATAGGTAGATAGATATGAACAGACATAGATATGAACAGGCTTGGATTGATAGATAGATAGTTAGATAGGAACAGAAATAGACAGATAGATATGAATAGAGATATAGATAGGTATGAATAAACTGAGAGAGATACATAGATAGATAGAAATAGATATGAACTATGAAAAAAATTACTTTTCTCACCTTATACTCAGTGATGATCATCAAAAAAAGTCTGAATTTTCATAGATACAGGCATGAATGCAAAATAAAGAACCAATTTAGCATAAATTGTATAAATTGTAAATGGAAACTGCCTTCCAAAACACCTGTTTTTTTCTCAACATTATAAGAAGAAAATCTTTAAATTTTCAGCCCTCTAGCTCCACTGGCCCATAGATTACTTGAAAATTGAAGAAATCTATGTTTACAGTTTTGGTTGATGGATTCTGATAGATAGATAGATAGATAGATAGATAGATAGATAGAAATGAAGAGATTGTCTTTAATAGATATGAACAGACTCCCATAGATAGATCCATACATACATATATAGAATCTGCTTCCACTATAGAAAAAAAAAAAAATTTCATAAGACTACTTGTGAATAAATTGTCATCATACCATATATTACCTACTTTTTATAATAAGTTTTGAAGGCTTTCTCAAGCAGTGCTAGAATTTATAACTGAAAAAGAAAGATCACAAATTTACAGAAACACTCAGTTATTTTCTGATAGAGATTTTCAAATCTTCTAGTA
This sequence comes from Thysanoteuthis rhombus, assembly GCA_963457665.1. Taxonomy (NCBI): domain Eukaryota; kingdom Metazoa; phylum Mollusca; class Cephalopoda; order Oegopsida; family Thysanoteuthidae; genus Thysanoteuthis; species Thysanoteuthis major. The sequence goes on along the minus strand of OY735216.1, from coordinate 55,397,218 downwards.
ATCACACATGAAGTGTAAATCTCCCACTTGAATATTAGAGCATTCAATATGCTGTAGGCTTAACACTTCACTTGATATCATACTTGACATCAAATATATATATATATATATATATATATATATATATACACATATGTCTGCACCTCACATAAATGAAACACCATAGTCCACATGTGTACCAGAGCTGATAATCTAAAATATCTTTTTAAAAAAAATTTTTTTTTTTTTTATTTTTTTAAAAAAACATTTAGAGAAATAGATCTCTCATCTAAAATTATCTAAAAAAATACCAACAGAAGATTTGGACGTTGCTGGTCTAAAATGACCAAAACCCCAAAAGAGCACCTTTTCTGAAAAAACAAAAAGACGTTTTTAGATGGCACCTGGCGATGTACTTGTGTTATTTTTCAAGGTTGTAGCCCCAAGATTGTGACCAGGAGAGCCTTGAGTCACACACACACACACACACAGAATGACACACACACAAATAGATAGACATACGCTGAAAGTGTGAAAAATCTGTACCCACGTGACTGGGTAGTCGGGACACTTGACCTTGGTGAGAAATCCTGATCTAGGGGAGGGACAATTGCCCCATTAGCTCCCCCCCTCAATAATGCCAGTGTGACGACTACACTTTTAACATTTCCAGATCCCTTTTATAAAACATTAACGAAAGAATGAGTTTTTGTGATGACAGATCTATACCAGATTTTTTAGAGTTTATATGAAAACAAAACCAACAGGGTCAAACTAGATTCCTACCTCCATTCTAACAAAAAATGGTGACTGCAACTTTTGGATTGTGTATATAACAAATGAAAAATTATATTTTTTTTCTCTTTTTTATATAAATGAATTTATCTATCTGAATGAAATTGGCCTGTGCATATCTGAACAATAATTTTTTGTTAGTATCTAAGACTTGTCAATTAAGCTCAGTCAGTAAGACAAACTCCTCATAATGGTGCAACCTGTACGCATCATACATACATACATACATACATACATATGTAGTCAGCCAGACCAACTTGGAAACTGAAGAAATCTATTTTGATATTTCAGATGATGGTTTTGGTTTAGGGTTTTTAATAAAGGACAAAAAAATTTTACCCCCCCCCCCAAATTGACATTGAATTATCTAAGGTTTCTAGAGTCTGAAACCCAATAAAAATCGCTCTCCCTTTTACAAAAGATCTACTCAACATAGCATTACATAATGTAAAAAGTAACCAAGGGTGTCTTCTGGGGGGTGCATTTGCCTTCCCCTGAAACAGGTTTTTTCACTGAGAATAAGTCAGTTTGAAAGTTGGAACCTTATAGAAGCCAGGTATCAAGGGGTCACTATGTAATAGTAACAGTTTAGAATGAGCCACAGTTTAGGCACTCTCTAGTCCTTTACCCGACAATCAACATTTAGATATATTTTGCTCCCCACCTTCTGAATTTAACTTTTAACCCTTCCCTGGAAGGGTGGCTGTTGACACCCATGAGTGTAACATATCCCGTAACCCAGTGCAGGTTGTTGGGACACTGCAGATGATTTCATCATGGGTATGACAAGGGCAAGATAACACGACAAAGCCATTCCTTGACAAGCTGGGTTTTTTTGGGGTTTTTTAATCAGAGTTGTCTGTCTCCTAGACTGGCTGCCAACGTGCATTAGTGCAAAGTAAACGCAGACCGTCTCAGCCCAAGTTTGAACTTGGCTGGCCATGTTCATTTTCCATGCCGGTAACTACTCAGATACCTCACCCCTCCAGCCGTACCCAACGTGACCAACACGAATAGATACTCTAGCGTCCAGATGCCACACCTTCTTAGACATAACATTTAATACATAATATTCAAGATCTAAATAAACCGTGAAATATATAAGCATAAATCACTCTCGCCTTTACAAAATATTCAATCAACGTGACCAACATAAACTGTCACGTTATCATTCAGATACCACACCTTCTTAGACATAGCATCTAATATCTAATATTTAATACTACCTCTGTCCCATTATAGTTGTTGAATATGTATAAATTATGATGTAAATGTTGTAACTATTGTGGGACAGGGATAGTATCCAAGTAAATCTTACAATATATACATGTAAGTATATATATATATATATATATATATATATATATATATATATATATATATATATATATATATATATATATATATATATATATATATATGAATATTATAATAACACTCATGGTCAGATGGCAAATCACTAAAAAATGTTCCATTCTATTGTTCACACAGCTGTACTCGACATGGCAATTATGCATCTCTTCAATAATTTTATTCGTATGTAGCTTAATTTTATTAAGTAGAAGAGTATAAAACACCCATATATACCAGGATACCAAGTGTGCAATCAGGGGGGTCAACCAACCTACACCAGAACTAGGTAAAACACAATTTAAAATTTTCCCTTAAAATCTTTATGATGATATCGTGTAAAAAAAATCTTGAGTAATTATGAATTAAACTTAAAAACAAAAATTTAATATATCAATTGTCTATAAAGTAAAAGAAAATTTTTTTTAAGAAAATTGGAAAACATCCCTACCCCAAACCCTCTCAAAATCCTGGATCTGCCCCTGCATAACCTTCCACACACATAAAAAGAAATAGAATAGAAAATTCTTTCATAGACATTTTTAGAACATTCATTTTCAGGGCCAAGTTGATAGGACCCAATGAATGATATTTCTTGAAGGCCCTTCTTTTTTTGTATTTAGCTTTTATTTTCAAACAAATCTCAACAAAAATGAAATAATCCATACAATTATGATGTTCAATTTATGGTGAAATCCTTTATGGACCAATAATCTATTTCTATGTAAAACAATAAATCATCAGACAAGTCAAGTCGAGACATTTTATCTTTTTTACCTGCAAAAAATTAAGACATTGAAATATAATTTAAGATATATTTTTGGTGGGACCCCCAAAATTTGGGGGCCTTGTGTAGCTAAACTGTTTGTACTGCCTTCAGTATGGCCCTGGTCACTTGCCAAATACATAATCATTACCCAAAAGGGAAGATGGTTTAGATTAAATGACATTTCAACAATTATGACTAGTTCTGACCGATTCCAAAACTGTTCTCTTCATTTGAGAAACTCATTTTGCTGTTCTAGAACTTCCAGAAAATTATCAATACTGTTCAAACTTTGTAGAACATAGTTTCAAATATATATTATCTATAAATAAATACCCAGATATTTTTGTCTCAAGAAAACGTACTCGACATTACAAAAATGTCCTTTTTTTTCTTTTTAATGCAAAGGACAGGAATTTTTATTTAAATACTATTTTTTAAGAAAAAGAATTGAATGACAGACTAGTCAAAATTAATAATAAATATATTGTGTAACAATACTTCATCCAATAATAAGAATAGATTAAAAATTGCATATTTTTTGATAAGGAAAAAGATTGATTCAAAATTATATTAAAGATTTGTATTTAATTCTGTAATTTTTATAAGAATGTCAAGACAATAATGATAAGTTTGCATATACCCACAGACATTTGTATAAATTTCGACTGTATGTTTCACACGTGAAAACATGAATAAGATTCCATTTACATTGATTCATAGGAATGCACAAAAGCTTTTATTTTCGAACAAATCACAGAAATATACCAGTGTAAACATATAGCTGAATACAACCTTAATGTGTGTATATTGGTGTATATACATACAGCTAGAAGGGGAAAGAGAAAAGAGAGATGTATGTGCATGAACAGACAAATATTTAAATATACAAATCACTCTATTGCTTAGACGGCAAGGCCTTCATAAATATGCACAGGAGAAGATATTTGTGGACATTTAAATGATCTCTGCAGAGGTACTTACAGGTACTTATAGAGTTGTAGCTGAGGAGGGGGGGGGGGCTATTTGAAAACATCCTTACCCCAACAGAGGGAGCCCTTAAAACTAACAGTTCATCTACGCCCTTTCTACTGACAAATCTCAGTCAATGTTAGAATGGCCCCCACCAAGAAGCCAAGACCCAACCAAATCTCTAACTATGCCTCAGTGAAAAGTATCTGAAAAGACCTAAAAAATAATTGTCATCAAACTCAAGAACTGGAGTTGACTTTATTTTCTTACCGTGACATGAATATGAACAACAAGAAAAATCCTCACAGAGATCAGGGGTTTAAACCGATTTATGAAATTCACATTCCCCAACGGTGTTTTAAACTTCCGGCCAACTGCTTGCCAGGAGGCTGTCTTACTGACTGAGCTAAATTGAAAAATCTTAGATATTAACAAAAATTTATCCTGATTTCATTCTAATCAATAAATACATTTAATGAAAAAATTAGTTCTGTAAGATTTTGTTTATTATTTATACGATAGAAAAGTTGCTGTAATCATGGTCAGTAGGAATTGAAGTTGGAGCGGAATTTGACACTGCAGCTGCCAGGCTTGTCTTTTTCAAGAGTTTGCAAATCAGACTTAATAGGTTGGGGATCAACAGCATATGGTGATTTGTATCTTGCGAGTGCTGTGTGCTATGGATGCACAAAATCACAAAAATATTTTAGTGTCTATAAAAAGCAACAAAGAGTAAAAGCCTTTTGGTGCAAAGTAAGGAAGATGGTCCCGATTGTAAATTTCAAAGTTTCACACACTCACTCAATCAATGTAACAAGAGGCAAACGAATAAAAAGAAATAAGAAAATTAATGAAATAAAAACAAAATTTTGATTGGACACTATCATCCACTGCTAATAGTGTGTAATCCAAATTCAGTTTTCCTTCAATTCCCCAATTTCTATAATCAGGACCACCTTCCCTGAATTGTACCAAAAAGACTCTAACTTTCCATTACTTTTTACAGACACTTGAATAATATTATATTTTTGTGCATCCATAGTACACAGCACACCCAAGATACAAAGCACCATATGCCACTGGAAGGGAGAAGATTTCTACAACAATGAATCAAGTCAGAGATGAAATGAAGAGAAACTTCAAGCGTAACTCTTTCAGGAGTGAGAAACAAAGTTGAGATTACTTTTCTTCGCAGATGAAAGCAGCTCAACACCACGACGGGAGCTAAGTTTAGACTCTGGATCAGTTCTGTCATCTCTCAGTGAGTCTAGATTTCAATCAAACCTGATCGAGAAATTCAAGACGTTATTTTTTTCTTTACTTGAAAATAAAACAACAACTAAAAAGCACTCAGAGAGCATATACATCCACCAATGCTATTGTCACTAAAAATTGAATGAAAATCGGATAATATATAGCTACGATGCAGGGGGGGAGGGTAACTTTTTTTCAAAAAATATTCCCGGATCTGTTCCAAGCTTTAGCAAAGTCTTTCTTACACTATGAGATGCCCTTCCAGAAATCTTCATTGAAATTCATTGAAAACTTTTGGAAATATTGGATGGACATATAGCTATGATGTAGGCGCGGTAAAAGTAATAAAAAAAAAGAATTTGCAGATTTGCTCCAAAATTCAATCACTTCTTCAGAAGCCAACTGACCACCCTCCCACAAAATTTAATTGAAATTCATTGAGAACTTTTGGAGATATTGTGAGGACTAAGAGACAGACAAACACTTGTGAATACTTTGTTGGCAAAGTAAAAGTTCACATGGTGTCAGTCAAGAGTGCTTTTGTCAGCTCTTTTAAAGCTGTCTGTTGAAAATCAAATTTTTTTTCTTTCACGCAGAAAAAAAAAATGTTTAGAAAAATATTTACGTGGTGGTGTTGAATTAAACAAAAGAAGGAAAAAAAAAAAGAGAGAAAATTTCCAAAGAAAAATATCCGATTATAAAAGATGAAAATGAAAAATGAAATTCATTCGTTTTGTTTCACTTTCACTTTCAGGGAGTACCATTGCATACAAACAGAAAAAAATGCAACTCATGTTTGAGTTTGAAACCTAGTGGCAGATTAATAATTAGGCTGAGTAGGCTTGAGCCTTGGGAGCCCAGAAGGTGGGTAAGAGTGGGCCCAAGATCAAAAAAAAAAAAAATGGTTCAGTCGAGTGTACACGTAAGTATTTAGATGGTAAATCAGTACTTTTCCGTATATATTAAAAATAATTTATGAATTTATGAAGTACATCATACATAAGTTATTTAACGTGTTAACGCCACAATTCTATTCGAGGTGGGGCGGGAGGGGCAAGGTCAGCAGGGAGGCCTCAAGAAATCTCAGCCTAGGGCGCCCTGATGGCAGGTAATCCATTGCTGACGAAACCTCTTTCTCTTTATTTTTCTCAAGAACAGATCAAAAAAAATTTTTTTTTTTGTAAGAAAAGTTACCTACCTCATTTCGATGTCCTCTGAGGTTGAAGTTAGACCGTGCAGGCGCTTCGTACTTCCTACAATGACTGGTCGTAAAGGTAACTCCGACCACGGCGCTTGCGTTACCCGAGGCTAACCAACCTTCCATATAGTATTCGGCCCGGTTCAGTTTCCAACAATCCGAGTCCGGGATCCCATCTGGGACCTTGCCCATCCACGACAAACATTGTACGGTACAATCACACCGTGTTGAATTGTTCTGTTCGAAGTGGACGTGCATTTTCGGCTCGGACGTGGAGGCCGCCGATGATTTAGCCAATTTGTTACCGTGTTTCGCCCGTCGGCGAAACGAGAAGATCCTTTCCGTTCTTATCCTTACGGTTTAAAGAGAATCCCAAAAATGCTGGCTCCTTTCTCTTCGTTGTTGACCTTCGGTCCCTTTAGGGGTACTGTAAGTGGAGAAAAAACCCCGAAAAACCAATTCTTTGGTTTAATTTCAGAAAGACTTTTTTTTTCACAATTTGGTGCTATTTAAACGCTTTCGTTTTTTGGTGGTTGTTTTTTTTTTAACCTCAAACCGTCGCTTTTATAATTATTTTTCATTTAGAAATATCATTTTTAGAGATGAACTGAATCCTCCTTCTTTCTTCTTCAATAAATCATTTCAGATAATTCCAGCATACGAGTAAGAAAGGTGATATTGATATACATATTATTATTATTAATTGAAAACGACGGACTGGTTATTTTCGAGGTTGTTGATATCAATTTCATATTTGATGTTTGAATTCCGGGTGAAATTTCCTTCTTCCTCCAATTTTCCAGGTAGTTGGAAAATTTACTTTTAGAAAACTCGTAAGTTGGAAACCCCTTGGGTGTATTGCACCGTGAAGTCGAGTTCAGTTGGTAGGGCAGCGAACGTTTTGTAAAAATCCTCACAAAACGTCCCGTGCCACAGCTATAATCATCTGTGGAGTTTTTTCATTTGCAATCATTCATCATCGCTGCCCCAAAACAGTCATCTCTTTCTTCGGCCGATAGTAGTTCTCATCCTCCTATCATCACCCTTCCTTTCCTTATCTCTCTATCTTCTCATGCACTCACACAGCCTTTCCCTCTGTCTCTCTTTCTCTTCTCTCCCTCTCTCTCTCCCACCACTTCGATCTCCCTTCTTCTTTCACTCGTCCAAATACATATCTTCTATATGCAAATGCATTTTTACTTAGTCTTATAGACAGGCATTTTCTATCTATTGTCCGGAGCTCCAAACCAGAGCCCTAACATCACCTCATCTGTCCCGTCTCTGATCTCACAACAGTTATAAAGCAAGGGCAGCATTTGGTTTGATCTTAGTTCGAGAAAACGAGCCAATAATTATTACTGCTAGTATTTTACTGTCCAGGTTGAATTTAATACATTAGGCTATATTAAGAACCATAAAATATGCCTGTGAATTAATATTTAATTTTATCTATCGAGAGGTGTTTAGGAAGCAGAAAGTCAATTTTTTGTTGCTTTTTAAAAAGTAATTTTTATAACAATCTAAAGGTGTAGAATTTCCATCTCTGAGTACTTGCTGTATTCGTGCATTCATAGTTTTTTTTATAATCGGGGTAAAACAGTAAACAATTGGTCAAGATGTAGAAGAAGATAGCCGTGAAAAAAAAGTTCGCTTCTGGAGAGAGGGACTATAGTCCTAGGCTAGAGGTAAAATCACTTTGTTGCTTCTTTAATTAATATCCATTCATTCAAAAATAGAAACATGAGCGTTCAGGTAAATCTTCAACAAAGGTGTAGAGTCCAATGGATTTTTTTTTTTTTTTCAAAGTATCATCTTGATGGAGAGATTGTCCTTTCCGTAGAGGTTTATAACAATGACGGGTTCAAAAAAATCACGAAATAAACGAAAATCCTACCGGGGAGAATTCTGTAATGAATGAAGTTATTCTTTCTTCTTGAGCGTCAGTCTGTCTCTCTCTAGACACAAAACGTTTTTGAATGAAACACGTGGTCTGTCGCCGTGCCTTCATTCAGAATTTACCTTTATTTTTCTTTCTCTCTATTTTTAGTTCTGATTCTTTACACAGGTCCCTTCAGCGTGTTCATTTTTCTCTCCTCATTCTATTTCCAATGTGATTTTTCTTCTCTCCTTTTCCTTTTTATAAAATCCTTCTGTTTACACTTTCGGCTCGTTCACTCCCGTTTTTACTTTCAGTTTCGTAACTTAGCCCTCGTAGCACAAAATGCACACAACTCAATGTAGCACCGCACAAAACGTTATTAAGCCCTTATTAGCTATTGGGTTTCAAAATCAGTGCCTACAATTGACAGATTTTAGTAGATAACACCACACATCGAAGAGAATATACTAATTAATTTTATAAAAATGAAATAAAACAGTAACAATTAATGAAATGGCTTTTAGCTCACTTTATCGAAATTCATTCTCCTATTTCTTTTACCTTTGATTATTGCGTGTGTGATTGTGGATAGGTTTGTGTATTTGATAACATCGTCATAATCTATCAAAATGAGCTTCGATTTAATTTACAAAAAATAAAAAATAAAAAACGATTTTTGCTATTGATAGAAATAATTTATACATACAATGGGATCATCATCTTTCAACCCGCACGTTTTTGACACACTCAGATGTAGTAAAATCCGCAGTACATTATGTGAAAAAGTGAAATGTTTAGAAGGGGAAAAAATGAAGAAGACGGTTGAATAAAACAAGTAATGTCCTTTTTGTTTTCCTTTTTCCTTTCTGGACGATTATTGCATACTTCCTGGTGCGTTTAGAGGTCACCAAGTCAAAATATGATTCGTTTTTGTCGCCTTGAAGGTCGCTTTATCGGTCAGAAATATGCGGCATTTAAGTTGTAACAAAATTCAATACTACTACTACCAAACACTGGAGTGATGGTAGGCCGAGTTTTATAAATGTGGTTTTTCTCTATGAACGAAGAAGCACAGGATACGAACAGCTGCAAGATGCGCGTATTTAAACCAGTGCAATGAAGTCTCCACTCCCTTCTTCAGATAAATAACCAATGCGCCACTGTAAATACTTACTTATGCTACTGAAAAAAGGTACAAAAATATATAAAAGTTGATTATACTAGTTTCAGGAGGAAAATGAGAAATAGGACCGATAGAAGTTCTACTTAATTCTATTTTTTAATTTTTTTTTTTGACTGGTATATATTTGTTGGTTTCTTTAGGTTTATATTTAATCCAAGTCCTGCAGCCTTCTCTAGCTCTATTACAGTCACACTTACTTGTCTATTTATAAAATTATCTTGATAAAATAAATAAATCTGTATCCTACTGATCGGAAATGATTTTATAGTAAAATGCTTTGATTTGGGGTTTTTTTCTACACCTGCTTCAATTTCTTTTAGATTTATTTATCTATCATTCTATATAGTTTTGCCCGAATAAATTAATGTTGAATTTAGATTTAATATAAGCCAAAAAATGTGAACGATTATTATATATATGTATTTTTTTTATCAACAAGATCCCTTTTAATTAATTTTACACGTTCTTCGCTTATTTTATTTTTTTAATAATTTCTTTTCAGTTCAGAATTTTTTTTTTTTAAATTTAAAAAAAGAAAAAGAAGGAACGGAAGAAAATTGGGAGAAGGAAAATTCTTTCGGATTCAACTGGTTGCAGTTTTGGGTTTTAATGAAAGAAGAGATTAGAATGGAGATCTTGACGGTCTGAAAGAATAAAAGACGAAAGATAATAAAAAAATTAGACCGAAAAAGATAAGTAAATTAGAAAAAATAAGTCAAATGAATAGGAATCGGAATATTTTCGGTGATTTTTTTTCTTGTTTCCTCTCTTTTCAAACATAGAAATTTAAAGCGCTCTTCCAGGTCGTAGACTTAATCCTCGGTGGATTTGATTAAACGATCCTGATTAATAGATGGAAATTTCAAAGATGACACAAGGAACAAGATTTAAAAAAAAGAAGAAATGCCGTTTTGTTTGATCATCATAAAATGCCGACAATCAAGGTTGGGATACTTGTCTTTCCTTCTCTTTCCTGAATGATACGAATATTTGATAAAATACCTGATATAACGATTCTTGGAGCTCGAAAACACCTATTATTGGCTTAGTAAACAGTTGAGATAAAACCCAGGTTGATTGATCTTGTGGTAATAATTTCAATGTGGGTTGGTTGGTTGGTTGGTTTGGTAGTTCGGTTTGACTATCTTTGCTTTTTATAGTTACACAATTATTTTTGTCTTTGAAGCTTCAGTATTACAAAATAATGTGCGTCTCTCTCTCTCTCTCTCTCTCTCTCGTTCCTCTTTCTCTCTCTTTTCTTTACTTTTTTTCTTTTTTCAAATTATTCAACAATTATTTTTTGAGGCTGAGAGAGTTTTAAAAGGTTGCTGTTTTTTCTCTCGCTCTTCCTCCTCTCTCTCTCTCTCTCGATCTATATCTATAATTTCATATCATATCCCCTCCTTTCTCTCTATTTATATCTATTTCCTTTTCTACTCCCTTCTCTCCACCTATCTCTCTCTCTCTTTATGTATGTATATGTATATATATATATATATATATGTATATATGTCTATCTCACTCTCTGGTGTTCTTACTCATTCTATTACTATTTATCTCAGCAGGTAGGATATATTTCTCTCTCTCTCTCTCTCTCTCTCTCTCTCTCTCGTATTCTTACTGTTTCTATTACTATTCAATTCTGCAGATCGGATATATTTCTATCTTCCTCCCTTTCTTTGTTTCTCTCAGCGTCTCTCTCTACCACTCTGCCTCTTGCTCTCCCTCTCTCTCGTATTCTTACTTATTCTATTACTATTTAACTCAGCAGGTAGGATATATTTCTCTCCATCTTCCTCCCTGTCGTTCTCTCTTACCCAGTCTCTTCCTCTGCCCCTGTCTCCCTCTGTCTCTCTCTCGCATGCCCCCTCTCTATCTCTCTCACTCTCTCGTATTCTTACTGATTTTATTACTATTTAACTCTCAGCAGGTAATATATTGCCTGTAGTGTACCCGTTACAATAGCCTGTGTTCTGCATCATGACTCACAACATCAATTGGAGTAGTAGTTCACTTACTTCACTCAATAATATCTGCAGGGCGGGCAGCTGCTAGATAATTTTTCCTTGACGAAACTAGAACATCACACATGGCAAAGCTAAAGGACTTAAGATAGATAGATGGATTAATATTATGAAATAGATGGACTCAGACTGACTAGGTTACTAACACAGCGATGGGCCATTATTATCTGTAGATAAAAGGACGTGTAATAATTAAAGTCTCTTCTCACTCACATTCGTCTTACAGTGTAGTTTAATGTTCATACCACAAAGCCGATTATTGGTCAATAATTTAGTCTGTTCGCTTCCCTTTCAACAAACTTGAGTACAGTTTTGCTTAGATAGTAGATTTAATATTGTTCATCGAAAAAAAAGGACTACTTTCTTTTTTTTGTAGGGCTGTGCTTAGAGCAATACAAACGGTGCAGCTCCGCACAGGGCCCCAATAATTCAGCCCCCTCCCCTCCCAATATGTCTTAAATTGTTTTTCAATGTTGTTCACCTTTACTGTTTCAGTTTGGAGAATCTGTAATATTAGATATGAATTATTTATCCATACCATAAAGGAAAGGACTTTACGTTAGATTAAGTATCATGATTTTATGAATATTTCATTTTTGTTTTGTTGTGTTTGAAAATTATAGGTAAATACAAAATTTAAAGGGTCCCTTAGAAACGTTAAATAATAATGGGCTCCATCAATGTTAATCTGGGTCCGTGCATACGCCAAATAATAAATGGACAGCTTGTACATTTTTAATTCGATGAACAGTATTTGTAGGAAACAACAGGCTGATCGTTCCGGTGAGAGAGGAAAAAAATAATCGTAATTAAGATTATTACAAGCAAAGAATTTAATCACCTTTTAAATTCAAACCACAAATTGAAAAAATGCATGTAAATCTTAGCCGAAGGCTTTGCTTAGTTTAGGGGGGGGAACGGGGCACCCTGTGAGGATCGAACTTACTTAAAATAATGACCTGCGAAACAAAGAGTTAATATTACCCGGCAACAGAGCTTTGCAAATCATGGCTGCACCGTGCACATGTGTTAAGAATCTTAAAATTTAATTGTACAGTAGTACTATCGACGTATCGTAGATTGAGGAAACATTTTTATCAGTAAATAGTTGATGAACCTGTAAGAAAAACGCGTACCTGCACAATCTGTTTATACAATTGTAAAAGCTTAAAAACAAGAGTATTTTAAGATGAAATAACTGAAAGAATATTAATGCTGAGGCACAAACTGTGACACGTACTCCTTGTTACTAAACTTTATAAAATAAGATTGTTTAATTTTGGCACTGCATTAGTGTTTTTTTGTCTGTTTTCAAATGTTTTTACAATTATATTAACCCACTGTGAAGGTACTCATTTTCTTACTGGTCCCGTTTTCTTTAATATTTATATGTATACACGATTTCCTCAACCATAACTATTATTGTTTTAAAAAGAAGCACATATGTAGTGGAAATAATTCATTTTTGAAAAATTAATCATTCATTCCTTACTTTCAAACTCTAAACTTTAAAAATTGGAGAATCCTTGATTCTTTTGACAAAAACATTCGCCAAGTTCAAATGTTGTATATGAGAGGTTTAGAGTAATTCACTTCTATGCACGTAGCGTTTTTCAGAGCAATTTTCGTGGGTCAGTGTAATGATAAAAGTTACTCACAATAAAGGTCTCTACAAGATGACATAAATTTTATCAAAATTGGTCGAGTTTTATAAAAGTTATTACAAAATTAAAGTCGTTGATTTGCGTGAAAATTCAAGGGCCGAGCGCTAAACGCGGTTGCACGATGTAAGTTACCGTGGATTCAATATAGTTGTATTTTCTTTACTGTAGTTTTTCTCAGGGATTTTTAAAATTCGTTCTTCTAAGGATAATGCCATTTATTGTTTCGTAGGTTCACACAATGCTGGATTTACACACGGGAAGAGTTGGTTCATAATGTGGGGGGGGGGGGGGCTCAGATTCCTGCTCCGCCCTCAAAATATCATTATTTCTATTTGATTTGTAACAATACAAAATTAGAGGCATACGTAGCAGTGATGGAAATGGGTTCAGGGAATTAAGTATTCAATAATGCTTGATTTGGGGAACTAGGTATACGGTGAGGGCCCCATCTGTAGACATTGAACATAAACCTGAAAATTGGGAAGCATGTATACCCCGACTTCTCAAGGTCTCCTCGCGTAGAGTATCTCAAGGTCTCGTAGCCCACCGCCTTCCAAGGGCCCCTCGCCTAGAACCTCCAGTTGCCTTGAATCGACTTTGAGTTCACACACTTGGGAAAATCTTCGAAACCCTGGATTTATAAAAATTGTTCGTGTGTGTGTTTTGTTTTGTTTTTTCTCTTGTTTTTGCTTGAAAGAAAAGAGCCCAAAATTTTCCCGAAAGAAGAAAAGACATATCTTCTTTAGTTATATCGTAGAATTGGACTGTTTCAAAGTCGATGTTTACTTTTATTGTTATTGTATTGTACCTAAAATCCTTATCCTTTGATTAGGAATGCAGAAGACAAGATGATTTTTTTCCGGCCTAATAAAGCTGATCCTCATTTTTTACGTTTTTAGATTTTTAGTTTATCGACACCGCCATTAATTTGGTCTGAAAAAAATGTAAAAACCGACTTGTTGCTCCGAGTGACGTGAGTTCGAATCTCACCGGGAACCTTCTCTTTATTTCTGACCCTTATAGTGTGCTTACTGTCGAAATGTTCTTCCATTGCCTATTGTCCGACATTCCATAAAATATTATTGATGTTCATTGAGAACTACTAGACATAGCGTGTGGACAAGCATGAAATTTGGCGTTATCATTTGATTTGAACATGTAACCATGACGCAGGGGAGATAACTGTGCATAAATTTGCTCAAAAATTCTGACAGTTCCTCCGTAGCCTATTGTCCACCCTTCCACGAAATGGCATTGAAAGTCACTGATAACTTTTGGAGATATACTGTCACGAATGTCCACACGATATGTTAATATGAAAAAAAGAAAAGAAATGTAAACAAATATCTGTCGACCCGATGAAAGAAATTCCTGCTAGATCAGTCACCCTGCCCCCGATATACACCACCTCTTTCTTGCCCCACGGCCCACTCTTACACAAAATTTCATAGAAATCCATTCATTACTTTCAGTGATATCATGTGGACAGACCATTTGAAATTTGGGCGATATCATATAGTTTGGACGTAAAATAACAATTTGGGGGTAATTGTGTACGGATCCGTTCCAAAATTTAATTGTCGTAGTCTTTTGTTCAACCTTAAACAAAATATCGTTGAACTTCATTGATAACTTATGGAGATATCTTGAAGGCAGGCAAAAATTCGCCAATATTGATTTTGGCGTATAACTGCGACGTAGGGGTGGTAATAGTGCACAATTTAATCAGTACTCCCGTAGCCTTCCGCAAAATCTCGTTGAAAGTTTTTGAAAACTTTCAGAGATATCGAATGGAAAAAAACATGAAATTATAGCCATATCATGTGATTTGGACATGTAACTACGACAAAGGGAGATAATTTTGCATGGATCTGCTCGAAAATTTATCAAGTTCACATGGAACTTATTGTCCATCCCTCCACTGAGGACTATAGAAATTTATTGAGAACTTTTGGAGATATCGTGTTGATAGTCAATGGGGGTATTACATAAATGTAATTGAAAAAAAAAGAAAACGGAAAAATATCTCTCAATCAGGAAAAGATTCCTGGATCCGCCCTTAAAATTTCACACACACCCTTCTTTAATCCATTGCCCACCATTCCTTACCGTGTAGGCAAACGAACAACCAGTTAAACAAACCAACAGATGGACAGACGCGACCGATACATCTTTCCAACTTCTTTTACTGAGGATTAAGATGAATGTCAATAAGAGCCGAAATTGATTCAATAGGTTCCGTTTTCATTGTATCGTTTTTTCTCAAACCAATGCTTTTTTTCGCTGTCCCCATTGCAAGTGTTCATCATAAGTCTTTTATTGTCCATCGTTGGATATCGACCTTCCCCGGAATCCTCCAAACCGCTCTACGGTGGGCGTCAAGGAAGCAACACATTCTGAACCTGTCCAGCACGTCTTGTCATCTCATATTCTGCTGCATTTGATGACTGTGGATCCATGTTGTGAGTCGTGATGTCCGTCCGTTGTCTGCAATTCTTGCAACATGACCTGCCCATAGCCATTTCAGTTTTTTAATGGACTCCGTGAAGTCTTGGTCTCCAGTTTTTTTTCTCCTAATAGATCGTGCTGTCTTGTGGTCTCACCATGTGATGTTGAACATGATTCTCTTGCGTGCACGTTGCATCCTTCTCAGTTCTAAGGTATTCTTATTTGTCGGCCATAAGTTTTAGTATAGTCTTTTGCCAGGTATAAATCTTCACTTATTGTCAGAGCGACAAGCATCATCAGTCTATTGGCGTCCGTCGTTGGACATAGACCTTCCCCAAGATTCGACAGACCTCATTATCATGGGCATCGTGGAGCAAACACTTTCTGAATCTATCTAGCTCGTCACACCATCTCACATTCTTGCAACATGTCCACCTCATTGCCAGTGGAGTTTTCTAACATTTTTTATAACGTCTCAGACTCCTTTTCTCTGCAATACTGTGCTGTCTCATGATCTTTCCGAGTGAGGTTGAGCACGATTCTTTCATGTGCCATGTTGCGCACTTCTCAGTTTGGAGGGTCAATTTTTTGCTCAGGTTCCACGTTTCATGCGATCATTACAAAGTAGATACCTGAATCCAGGCATGCCATAAGATTTAATTACATCACCCCTTGCTTGAACTGTTTATGTACCCGTCCCGTTATCTATGAAATAGGTATTACGTATCGGGGGAATTGTCTAATTTGCGAATTTTACTTTTTAAAAGTTTGATTTAACTCATTGATTGCATAAACTTTTGATTGTAGAAAAGTTGTTTTATATCCTTGTATGATTAAAAAAACTTTTGATGAAATTAAAACCGCGCACTCATTTATATTTTGTAGGAAAAAAAGTTGAGACCACGTATTAACTTATTTTTGGAAATTTTTTAACTTCAAAAAATCTTGATAGTAAAGAAATAGTTTTGTTTCATATCCTTGTTTTGAATAAACGAACTTTTTATCAAATTAAAACGATTTGATACAAGTATTTATTGTGAAAAAAAGATCAAATTTCGCCAATGGAGCAACTTCATCGATTCGGCGTAACCTACAGACTGTATATTGACTTCTGAAATGTTTTCTTATTCGTTCAATTTTTTTACAGTTATTTTGAATAATTTGGGGCATTACAGACGATAAATGAATATATAAATACTTGTGGTGTATTATTACTGTTGACTATTGTTCATGGATGTCAAATTTTCCACATCTTTCACCGTGAGGCAAACGAAATTGAAAAGAAGAAGTTAGATGTGTACGAGAAGTTGAAAATATAGAAATATCAAACAAAACCAAGTTCAAACTATTGTAGACTTTCCCTCCCACCTTCTCCGCGACTCTTTTTTTTTTTTTCTTCTTCTTGTTTATATCTGGTTTCTTTCACACCTTGCAGTTTCATTTTAAAGGATTCACTCCAAGTTCAGAGCCTAAGCCTTATATGGGGATGCTTGATTCACCCCTGTCCACGAAGTTGAAAAAAAGCATATGTATTTAATGGCGTCAGTTCGTTCGTCTGTCAGTTTGGCTTTTAGTCTGTCCATGAGATACCTTTGAAATAACAACATGAAATTTTGTAGGGGGGCTGCGCAATGAGGTCATAAAGAGGTGTGGAAATTTTGGAGCGGACCCCTGAAAATAGAGATATGTTTCCGTTTGTTATTCAATTACATAAATATATACGCTCATGATTGTCCACATGATACCTCCAAAAGTTCTCAATTAATTTCTAGGAACTGTGGAGGCGTGAACATTAGACTGATTGGATTTTAGGGCGGATCCATGCACAGTCAATACGTCGTAATTATACGCCCGAACCACATAATATCTCCTAAATTTCATGACTGTTTACACGATTTATCCGAGAGAACTGAATGGATTTCAATGAAATTTTCCGTAGGGGTGGGGAATGAGGTACGAGGTGGTAAAATTTGAGGTAGGTCCCTATTCTATTTGGATTGAGAGATATTTTCCGTTTTGTTTTTCGTTGTTGTTTCCGTTTTTTACTAATTATATTTACGTATACGCTCATGAATATCCACACGATGAATCCAAAAGTTCTCAATGAATTTCAATATAATTTTTTGGGAGTGTTAACAATAGGCAATGTGAGAAATGATCAAATTTTTGAGTGGATCCCTGTACGATTACCTTCCCCGCGTGGAACTTATACGTCCAAACCACATGATATTGCCGAAACTTCATATTTGTCCATACGATATCTCCAAAAGTTCTCAATGAATGTCAATGATATTTTGTGGAAAGGTGAAAAATTAGATACGGACGGGCTGATTAAATCATACGGATCTACAGGCGATCAGCCCCCACTCCCGGACAATAGCGTTGGAAGAGGCATCCTCTCTCTGGGTGCTTCTTAGATTTTCCAGATTCTCTAAATGCAATATGCACATACACATACACATGTCTTCTGAATAGATAGATAGATAGATAGATGGAGAGAGAGAGAGAGAAAGATATAGATATATATTCATTACAAATTTTAACAGATGGATAAATTGAAAGCCTCGATGAAAATTATTACCACGCACACACACACACAAACCATGCGTCTATTAGGGGGGGGGGTGACGGCGCGAACAGCGCGTGCGCAATAAGGTGGAAATGGGAGAAGAGTAGGAGGATGGAGTAAGGACGGAGGAGGAGGAGGACAAGTAGTCTCAGTTTCGATTTCGGTGCGGAACTAAATTGTTATAACAACGGCAAATGCACCAGTCGGGGTCGTTGTCGTCACCGCCGTCGTGGTAACCTTTAATGAACGTGTGGCGTCGGAGATGATGAATGATTATTGTGGAAGATAACAGTCGATTCTACAGTATTCTTTCTCCTCTTCCTCCTCCTACTATTACGTCCTGTACACACCAACTGGTTGTGGCACTCTCAGATATTATTTGTGAATCATTATAATCCATTTTACACTAAGCTGACCACAATTACGAATAGGTGAGGAAAATAACCCCCACAAGTCAACATCGTGCGCCCCTTAATTCGTATTAGAGAAAAGTACTCGAAATGTGCAACAGTCAACGCTGGTGCAACAGTTATTTTAATATCTATTCATTTATTTTTATTAGATGAAGTATTACAAATCGTTATTGTTTGGGGGCGGGGGTTTACCATTATTTACCTCTGTTGCTTTTCATTGCTACCCCTACCGAGCTGCTAATCTACAACAGAGATGAGCAAATAACGCTGATCGGATGGTTCGCGTGAGACTCGAACTCACACTCCACAAGTAAGACTAGATTAACGTTGTTATTCGTAGTAAGTCGTATACCTGTGTGTAGTATAATAATTATGGATTTTTTTTTTTTTTGCTATCTTTTATGCTGCTACAAGTCAGTCTATTTCGTTCGTCTTCTTTACAATTTGAAGGGGGAAAAAACGAACTTGGCTGACTGCTACTTATAATGGTGGTGGTTGGGGGGAGAGAGTTCTTGCCCGTAAAGATTGATTATTTCTTGAAGAAATCGATCAGTCCACCCCTTCCTTCCTTGCTTCGCTCAGGATCGGACATTATTTTTATGAAATAAAAATAGTAAGTTCTCTTCATGCTAGATCACATCACAGATATTATATAATTCTTCTATTCCTCCACGACATGAACACTTTACAACTACTGACTATGTACAATCAATGAACAAAGGTTTCTAGTTAGTTAACTGAAACTCGCTTATTCTTTTGTATAGTTTAAACAACTGATGTTTAGTCACCCTTGGGTGGATCTAGAATTTTTAACAAGAAAGTCTATTTTTTTTATCCCATCTGTGTAATGAGACAATGAATACGATTTTTTTTTCTTCTTCGAGGTTAATTAAGGTTTTCAGGCTTGATTACGTAGGATTATATGGGATCTTTACAGAAGAAATTTATCAGATATTTATCAAATTTTTTTTCTTTCAATTAATTGTACTTCGCCGGGGCAGTGGGGAAAGCGGGGTCCGAATTCCGTGGACCAACTTAATACCCCCCCCCCCTCCAGCCTGGATCCACGCCTGTCATTCCATACGGTTAAGTCTTCAAAGAGCCGATGGTTGCAGCTTTCTGTAGTTTTTTCTTCTTTTTCTTTCTTTATCCTTTTTTTCTTCAATTGATTGGGAAGAAAAAGATGACAAGTGTTCATGAATGATATAACATTAATGAATCATTGATTTATTCAACTTCCAGGTTGCTGCAATTTTAGAAAGGAAGTTGCTCGCTTTTTGCTGGCTGTGTACAAAAATGTGTCCAGAAGAACTGCCCACACAAGAATTGCTTCAATAGGAGAAGAAGAATATTTAATAGGAGTCGTAGCTTATTACTACGATCGTCAAGATAAATGATGACGGCGAACATGAGTTTAGATAGATAGATAGGTACGAAAAGACACACACACACACATATATATATATATATATATATATATATATATATATATATATATATATCATATATACATATAAACAGACAGATAGATAATAGACCAAGATAACTGATTGAGATAAAACAGAAAGGGAAAGGGAGAGAGAGGCGAGGGGTAGACAGATAAATAAAAATATTTTCAAATTGAAATTAAGCTACTCATCCAGATATTCATCTGATGAACAACCAAGATTGTGAAGAAATTTTGAATTATCACACACAAAACAGTAAAAAGAAAGTTTCAGGGGGAAAAATTGGAAAGTGTCAAAATTTGAATTCATCAAAAAAGAAAAGAAAAAAAAAATTCCATCGAACAATAAATATGGTTAGAATGAATTCTATTTATGGCATCACGGCCGTTTTCCACTGGAAAACGTGTAAACTGACTGAAAAGACCGAAAAAAAAACATCTAGATTCTCGAGAATCCAGATATAAATGATAAGAATAAAGCTCCCAAAAGGCTAAAAAAAATTCTTTAAAGTGGTTTAGTGGAGTTCTGATGCCAATATCCTGTAAACAAAACAGTATGGCCGGGAGTGCTTGATCACACCAATACAGGTACACATAAAAAGGGAAAAAATACTACGCCATCTTGGATGGCTACGGTTGTTCGATACAACTTTTGGTTTGTATTAGAATAAATCTATTTTAGATTCCATTTTCTCCTCCAACTCAATACCATTTTGATGATGATTCGTGTTCTTGTTTATTTATTTACTAGAATAGTACCCGTAAAAAATGGTGGTAATCTTATGTTGTCTAGAGATGGATTGATAATTCAGAATATTTCTTTTTAAAGTTGACCCCCAAATTTGGGACCACGCAACGTGCACTTGAGAGGATCATGCTCAACATCACACGGAGAGATCACAAGACAGCAAGATATGTCAAAGGAAAAACAGGAGTCAGATATCTTAGAAACCATTAAGAAACTTAAATGACGATGGGCTGGTCATGCTGCAAGAATGCCTGACAACCGCTAGACATCACGACTCGCAACGTGGACCCCAAGATATCATACGCGACACTGTGACCGACAGAAAGTAAGATGGTGTGAAGTAGACAAGTTCTGAAAGTACTGGCTCCGTGACGCCCACGATGGAGAGATCTGGCAAATCTTGGGGAAGGTCAATGTCCAACGACGGACGCTTAAAGGATGAACAGGAGGAGGATGAGGAAGAGGAGGAGGAGGGGATGAAAGAGAGGAAAATAGTAAAACATGTTTTCTTTGCAAACTCACACACAGACACAGAACTATTGGCTACGTGTTCCTCTCTAGGATTATCCTTAAAGAGAGGGAGAGAAAGTAAAAACTCATGTCTTCAACGTAACGTGACGTGAACAGACAACCAAACACACGAACAATCTTAGAGACCATGGTCTTTATATGTAAAGGCTAAAAAAAAGTACCCGTCAAAAATTACAGGATTTCCGATTTATTGTCAAACTCCAGTACAAAATCTGGAGTCGACTTCGTTTTCCTACCGTGACGAGAGCAAGAACAACAAGGTCAATCCTCATATGGCCCGTGTCGTTTTCAACATTTCATATCATTGGCGATACTTTCAACGGAAGATCATACGCTTAAGCTCCTGATACTTTTGAGAAAAAACTTTGTTTTATGATAAAAGATGAATTCATATTGAGAGTATACAGAAATGTTCAGAAACGGGAACAGTTTTTTTTTCTCTTTTAAGAAAAAGATTTTTCAAACAATTTTTGAAATTATCAAATGAATTAATTAAAATGAAACTAATCTTATCACTTCTTTTATGTAAATCTTTATAGCAAAGTTACTTATGAACTGAAAAATTGGTCAAGGAAATCATCTAAAAGGTCCCATTTTTATTAAAGCGTGCGTGATTTTTTCAATCATTTCATTTTAATAAAACTTTTGATACAAAGATTATTCAAATTTTCAATTATTTCTGTAGTGCACGTACTTTTCAAATCTGAATTATTCAAATATCCAATTTTTTTTTCAACAGACAGATTGATAAATCATCTCTACATCAGGAAAATGCCGGAAACCCTTTTTTCTTAAAAGCTAAAGAAATTTACACGCATGATCTTCTGTAGCAAATTTCACCAATCGTTTCAAATGGTGAAAACTGCATGGGTCCCTTCAACGAAAAATTGCCAAATAATGTATCAAAATACAACAAGTTTTTAAGATCTACATGTCCAATGATGGACGCTAAAAGGCTGGTGATGATGATGATTTACACTTATCCGAAGTAATTACCACAACTTCATCAAATAGAAATAAAATTGATGAGGAAAAAAAGGAATTTTTTAAGTATCAACCATTATCAATTATTCTGCAAATTTTTCTAAATTCTTCTGAGCCTTTTTAAAGGGTGATTGATTGCAGGTTAGATAGATTTAACAGAAAATATTTTCACGATGTAGGGAACGTTGTCTTGACAATTAGGTTTTACACCTGGGCAAACTCGATATTAGAAACAGTGCACAAATAATGAAAAGAAAAAAATGAAATAAATAAACAATATGATTTATGTGATTACTCCTGTTTTTCTTTCATGAATTCTCTTAAATCTTTTTATTTGCGCGCCGTTTTTAACATCGAGTATGATAAACCTTACAACCGGGACCAACTTACCTCCAATGTGCCAAGGAGTCGTCAATAGTGTGCAACTGTCTTCTGTCAAGCTACAGGATGTAACTGACGTAGTAAAATAAAGAATATCATTCATGTTCAAATGACGTAGTAAATATGCTTAATTCAAAGAATTAAAAAGAATAGAAAAAGTAGAAAAACAACCCCCCCCCAAAAAAAAAATTATAAAAATTCTCTTATGGTCACCACAACACTATTCTCCACGATCAATGCAATGAAAATCTCGATTATCTATTCATGAAATACAATGTGTATTCATGTACGTCGTCATTTTTTTTTCATTCGAATACCAAAGTGTATGGTACTGAGATATGGGAATAGTCTGATAGCAATGAATTAGTTTTACTAGATCGAATATTTTTGTTCCCTTGACCTTCTTATAAAATATTTGAAAATTTGCATTGCAGGTCATATTGATTGACAATGCCCTTCCATTAAAAAAATCCATTAATAAACCAATAAGTAACGAGAATTTTACTTAAATCTTATCATAAGTTAATTTTTGGTGAAATTTAAAACTTGGGTGCGCTTTCACTTAAAATTTTTCTAATACTAATTATTATGCCACAGTTTCAAACATAAATATCTCCGGGTTTATTTTGTAAGGGAAACTGGGGCACCTTGGACCACAGTGCACATTGAATCATTATGGACTTTTACAAATGCGATTACACAAAAGGACGGCTGCTACTTCCTCTTATCAAGTCAACATGTCCACTATCTTATTTTATGAAAGACTTGCCAGCTTGAGCATTGCTGTACAGTGTGTAAGCCAAGGGACTTAATTTTAAGTCAAAAGTAATATTCTAGAGGTACCGTTTCTTTTATTAAAGAATCAAAAACTATTCAAAATTTCCAATTGTGTTGTATAACGGAAAATTAAAATTGTGTTAGGATTATTTTTTGTCTAAACTGCAACCACTGTGTTTGCTCTTTAGCGACTTTTAAGGTTATCTTTCTCAGTGAATCGGTGCACAGTGGATCACCTCTGATACTGAGCCACAGTTAACCAGTTGGTGATTCACTATATCAAGCTCTAGAATTTGCACCCTAGCGTGGGTTTAGAGTTAAAGATTAGGGCTCAATTGTTCTGTCTAATTATAGAATCTATAGAATGTGAAATAAGGGTTGGAATCAGGTTTCATGGAAAATAAACTGAAAAAAATATCAAAGAAGCGGCGTACATAGACAAGGCGGCTGAGTGTACAAGTCAGACTCAACGTGGTCTTCACTACTCAATAAAGACAAGGCATGGAAATTCAGGCTTACAAAGAAACGGAAGGAAAGGAAAAGAGAACACCTGAATCCTAGTTTAGAAGCGTTGCTGCCATAGGAGAAAAAATATTCTGTTTGCCATAATCGCATTCGAGTAGTCCACCGGAAGATGGTCATAAAATGGATTGGCTGAAACGCTGTGTCAACAACACAGACAACAAGTTGTTGAATCACTCGAAAATCTCTTTGTATGAAATGGGGGACTTGTTTTTTGTAATGCTGGAAAAACCCCGAGTCATTACTCTTTTGTGCTTCCTCACGTAGAGGACATTGCAGAAAATCTGCCGTCTTACCTAAACCCAATTCGAAAGGGGGGGGGGATCAGCCTGAGTGGCCTGCCACTATGAATTCTCTGTCGATATGAAAAAATATAAGCGTTGCTAACATCGGAAAGAAAAAAAATGTTTCACATTCGGATAGTACATCTTTTCATGTGGTAAAAAGGCTGCCCCGAAAGAGGGTCCTGTCTATTTGAATATACCGTGGATAGGTAATATTTCCATGCGAATTGTTAATCAAGTAACTAAGACTATCACCAGGTACTTACCGGCAATACACCAACGTGTTGGATTTAATACCAGAAAAAATCTTGCCTTCCATTCAAAAGGATTCCGTGCCTACCCTACAAAAGAGCTTACTAGTTTGCTAATTCACGTGCCGGTGCAATCCCATAGGCTATACTTCCCAAAGATTGGAGAAGCGAACAAAACAGCATGTCCCATCCAACATTCGCCAAAAATTAACGGAAAAAAGGAAACAGCCGATTTACACGAGTGAACCTAAAATGGACTCGGCAACAGGCCAGCATTCTATTGGATAATCCAAAATGCGCACAGGCGTATAAAGAGGACTGCTTCGCATTCACAAGTATTGCAAGATATTCCCTCCACCTAGGGGTTTCAGAGTCGATTTACATCAAAACCGAAAAGAAAATCAGTACTGTGTGAACAAAAAGAATTTGTTTTTACCCTAAAACTATTAGATTTTTACTGCATTTGAAGCACGTTTTGATTTTCGATTTCTCCGTCTGTAATTCTATGCACGTGACTCCAACGTGTTTGGGTTGTTTTTTTCTGTTTAAACGACATTTTTTTTTTTTTTTCGAATTCGTTCAAATTATTTCCACGTCGTTTATTTAAACATTTCGTAGCGGTTCATCCCCTCATGAGTGTCAGTCGGAAGAAGCTTTTAGGGATTTTTCTTTTTTAAATTCAGAACTTTTTATCTCCATTTTATGCTTTACTATGCATCTGCTAATCACGGCAGTTTTGAAAAATATTCTGATTCCCTGACATAATTCAATTCTTCTAATAAAAAAAATAATACTGTCAAGCCATTTAATGTAGTTTACCCGGAAACCAAAAGCGTGTTTTAATTTTACATCGTTTCATTTTTTCTTTTCTAAAATTGATTGAATTTGTTTCTTCTAGCGTTTTTAGCTTGTGCCAATGAATGCTTGAGAGATTTCTAAAATGGCTGTTTTGTCACTAATACTTTAATAAAATGTGTGGTTGGTTTCACCCAGAGACTTATTTGACTTATTCAATCTTATGTTGATTCACTGTACCCCAAGGGATGATTCACAGTGTACTGGGCAAAGTAAAACAGAATTTAAAGAAACAACAACAAAAACAGGTGTCATCCTATTGTCTTCATCTATACAAATATTTCAGTCTTTTGTTTGTTTTTCCATACCTCTTCTCCTCTGAGTGAGTAGTCCTTTAAGATAACAACTACTTAACGACCAAGCGACAAGTGTAGACTACTAAAGTTGATAATTTGAAGTGAACCAAAAGATAATTTCTTGTCAAGTGAGTAGTTTTTAATTTAATGACTACTTAACGCCCGAGCGATAAGTGTAGGTTACTAAATATGATAATTAGAAGTGTACCAAAAATAATTTCTTTTCCAAGAGAGTAGTCTTCAAGATAACGACTACTTAACAACCAAGTAACAAGTGTAGACTTCTAAATTTGATGATTGAAAGTGAACCGAAAATAATTTCTCTCCGAGTAGTGTTCAAGATATTGACTGCTGAACGCCCAACCAATAATTGGAGCCTACTGAAGTCGACAATTCGAAGTGAACCAAAAGAAAATTATTTCCAAGTGAATAGACTTTAAGCTAACGACCACTGAAACGCCAAGCAACAAGCGTAGTCAATAAAAGTTGATAGTACGAAGTGAACCAAAGATAATTTCTTTCCAAGTGAGTAGACTTTAATATAACTACTACTCAACGACCAAGCCATTGGTGTAGACTACTAAATTTGATAATTTGAAGAGAAACAAAAATAATTTCTTACCAGGTGAATAGTTTACAAGATAACGACTACTTAATGAACAAGCAACAAGTGTAGACTACTAATGTTGATAATTCAAAGTAAACCAAAAAATTTTTTTTCCAGGTGAGTAACCTTAAAGATAACGCCTACTAAGCAAGCAAGTTACTAGTGTAGACTAATGAATGTTAATATTTGGAAGTGATCCAAAAATTATTTCTTACCAAGTAGTCTTCAAGATAGCGTCTACTTAACGACCAAGCAACAAATGTACACTACCAGGGATGATCATTTTAAGTGAACCGAAAATAATTTCTTTCCAGGTGAGTAATTATCAAGATAACGACTTCTTAACGACCAAACAAGTATAGGCTACAAAATACGATAATTAGAAGTCAACCAAGAGTGATTTTATCCAAAGTGAATAGTCTCCAAGATAACCTCTGCTCAGCAACAAAGCAAAAAAAGTAGATCACAGAAGTTGTTAACTTGAAGAGAACCAAATCTAGTTTATTCCCAGGTGAATAGTCTTTAGAATATTAACTACTCAACAACTAAGCAACAAGTCTAGACTACTAAAGTTGATAATTCGAAGTGAACCAAAATGATTTCTTTCCAAGTCAATAGTCTTCAAGATAAAGACTACTTAACGACCAAGCAACAAGTGTAGATCGTTAAAGTTAATAATTTGATGTGAACCAAGTATATTTTTTCCAGGTGAGTAGCCTCTAAGATAATGACTATTTTCCAACCAAGCGACAAATCCAGACCATCAAGGTTGATGATTCGAAGTGAATAGAAACGATTTCTTTCAGAGAAGTTTATAGTTGAACAATTACTTAAAATCCAAGCAACAAGTGTAGACTATTAAACTTAATGAATCGAAGTGAAACAAAAATATTTTTTTCAAAGTGGATTGTATTTAAGATAACTCCTACAAAATGACCAAACAATAAGTGTAGACTACTGAATTTGATAATTCGAAGTGAACCCTAAAATGCCTTTTTTTCCGAGTAGTCTTTAAGATAACGATTACTCAACAACCAAGTAACAAGTGTAGAGAAGCGAAGTTGATAATTCGAAGAGAACCAAAAATAATTGATTTCCAAATGAATAGTCTTTAAGTTCACGGCTACTTACCCAACAAGCAACAAGTGTTGACTCCAAAGGTTGATAATTCGTAGTGAACCAAAAGTAATTTCTTTCCAAGTGAATAGTCTTCAAGAAAACGACTGCACAAGGCCCAAGCAAGTGTGGACTAATGAAGTTGATTATTTGAAGTGAACTAAAAATAATTGCTTACTAGGTGAATAGTCTTGAAGATAACGACAACTTAACGACCAAGCAACAAGTGTAGACTACTTAGGTAAATAATTAAAAGTGAACAAAAGACAATTTCTTCCCAATTGAGTAGTTTTTCATTGAACAACTACTTAACAACCAAGCAATAAGTGTAAACAACTAAATTTGATAATTCGGAGTGAACCAAAAATATCTTTCCTCGTGAGCTGTATTTAAGATAACAACTGCCTAACGACCAAGAAATAAATTTAGACTAATAAAATTGGTAATTCGAAGAGTACTAAATATATATTCTTCCAAAGTGTGTAGTCCTTATAATTACGACTATTTCACGATTAAGCTGCAAATGTAGACCACGAATGTTTATAATTTGATCTGAACCAAAAATAATTCCTTACCAGGTGAGTGGTCTTATAGATTTTTTTTTTACTTTTAAAAGAAGTTTCAAACATCAAAACCAATTTAGATTGGTATGATCTAACGTTAGTCACTTATCATTTATCCGTCGTTGATTAGTAACATTTTAGCCCCACATTTAACTAATGCATTTACGTAAAACAAAATTTAAATCGAAGATACTTTTTACAGAAACATTACATACAATTTTTTACGGAAACTCAACACTGCAACATCCTATAAATGTAATTCTGCAGAACTCATCTTTCATTTTAATCCTATCACAACTCATCTATACACTGTCTGTTGACATACAAAACTTATGATTTCTGCTGTTTGAAGACGATTTATTAACTTTTATATCAGCATACAGCTACAAACCTACTCATCATACCCTTTACTTTTCTTTTGGATGTTACAGCAAAAAAAAAAAAAATGAAAGGGGTGTATTATTGGGGAAGATTATTCTTCAAGTTACCCAGAAGACCTTCAAGGCTGGGAAAGGTTATCAAAACATGTACGGCAAACATACGAATAAGCACAAGTTCATTTATCAATTTTTTTATCAATTAGATTTCTTCACGAACGTTTAACAAATTGAACAACAAGTTGACATGGGTCGACAAAAACGCCCAAAACTCGTAACATGTTACCTTTATCGTAATAATTTTTGTGTCATTTGTAAGAAGACAGGTTTTAAAACATTCGGCTAAAATTATTTGTGCATATGGAGGACTGGGGTACAGTGGAGCAGAAAGAAAATTATCGTAGATAGAAGCTAATTTCATGAGTATATTTGAATAGAAAAAAGAAATGTCAATTATGTTCGTTGTGAAACATCTACGCCTGGTTAACGGTTTGAATAAGTAGGATTTTTTATATCAAGATAGAAATTAAATATTTTCGAGAATATATTTTTTTTTTTTTCGTTTTTAATCGATAAAAGCGTATTTACTTCTGGGAATGTCGCAGTTTATAGGGGGGGGGGTATACTCACAGATTATTTCTAATCCGAAATAGTGTTGGTATTAAGAAAGCAAGAGCCCGAAGTATTCGAATGGAAAAATAACAAATGAAAATATGATGATAAAAAAAAAAAAATCAAACATGACGACCTCTCGTTGAAACCAGATCATTTTTACCACACGTTCCCTAGGACAGACTCCAATGTCGATAGCAGTAAAGGCGTTTAAATGGAAGATGAAATTTGGTATCGTTTTAGAAGAACAATGAAGCAGAGATATCCACCTTCAAAATGTTATAAAACTGTGGACTTTAAGAAAGGAATTAATTAGCCACAGAATGAAATGGATCAATGGAGAACTGCTCCATTTTCACCAAACGCTGAAAACGAACAAAAACGCATACTTTGAGATCTTACCTCCGTAAAAAGGTCGGAAAAAACGACCCAATGTAACACAATAGTTGTATATTACGCGCCCCCACCTCACCCAACTGGAAAAGGTAGGAAATTTAATTTAGATTTCCCCCCAAAAAATGGCAAAAATGTCCGTTAAGTGAGTTATGATAAATGTATATGAAGCGTCGAAACTGAAGAGCAGGGAGTATTTCTTTTTTCATTTTTTACCACGTGTGTATTCTTAATTTGAATTTTGCATCTTAGAAGAAACCAAAAATCTCATGAAAAAAACGCATGAACCTCAAGCCACCAACAGCAACAATAAAAAAAGATAGAGGCAACAGAGCTGAGCGAGGCCATCCAAAATAAACGAAGAGAAGACAAAAAAAGATCCACGACAGTAGTCATTGAAAGCGTTCTTGAGAATGGTAAGGATTCAAAACTCTCGAAAAATCTCTCTGTAAAGAAAGAAAGCAAATGACTAGTACGCTCGAAGCAAATGGAAAACTGACAACGGATAGGGACCGAATCGTCGAACTTGCCCAGGAATTTTACGAAACCTTTATTCGGTACATCTGTTTGTTTATAAGTGAAAAACTTATGTCATATAAAAGTTGAGTTCTTTCTGGGTTGGCAGTATGAGTCAAATTTTTCAATCACTTTTTCCAGATTGTACCTGTCGTCATTTTCGTCAAAGATAAAAGTTAGAGAATGCTGCAACCATTTGCCTATCCATGTCAAGTCGTAACCCTACCTGATATGATATTAGACCCTGTCGCTTGTGAAAAGAAGTTGAGTTCCTTTTTCCAGTAGCATTTTGCATCGGCGAAATTTTATTGATAGAAATTTAGAAAATTTCGGAGATGGTAAAAACTCTATATTTTGACAATAATCGGGTATTCTTGTGGATTATGGGTTGTTCTAGACTTCTGGCACCATTTTGTAGGTCGATGGACAGTTTATGGACGAGTTGTGATTGGATTAAGCTGAAAATGAATAAGACAAGAGACAAGTGTTCGTTCAAATAGAAGACATGTTTAATACTGTCTTGTACATAAGTAAGTGACGTGGCAGCTAAATGATCTAATTGTCTTTCTAGTATTAGTATTATTAGTTGTTCTTAGAGGGAGTAGCAGCTTCATTGCTTACCGGGAGTATTGATATGATCATGTCACAATAAGTAGCAGCAGACGAATTTTTATCAAACGATCAGAAATACAATAAAATTTGTCGGAGACTTTTAACACTGAAGAAAGTTTAGCAGGTTCACTTTGTGGTGAATGGGTCTGATCTTTCTCCTCTATTATACGAATTTTAAAAGGTTACATCGATGTTTTTATGTATAGTGTTTTCAGCAGAGTCAGACCTTACTTTTTAATAGTTGCCGGTTCGGCTGGGTCTCCAAACCACTGGCCAGTAGCTGGTTAGCCATTAGGCTGAGTAGGCTTAAGCCTTGAGGCCCAGAAGGGTGGGGTCTGAGATCATAGAATGGCTTGAGTGTTCACATGAGATTATTTTTTGACTATTTCAGTACCTTTGCGTGTATATTCTAAATATCAGTACCTAACATTATACAGGGTACAGCGATATGAATTGAATCATACAATATTACGACGTCACTTAATTATATTCAATGACTGGGGAGTAGGGGTACTCAGCGCGAGGGCCTTGGGATGGATAACCCATTGCATATTGTATTCACTGAAGTTCCATAAACTTTGTCTTCTGCAGGGCTTGTCATATGATACAATAAGTAGTACATGATATTCACCACAGATGATAATCTAAAAAATTGATCAAGTAATGATGCATCTAAAATATTTCATCCACGTGTGTCAGGCAATGGCAGGAGGTGTCAGGCAGCAGCATCTATGAAAAGGACCGCCCAAAAATACACGGGAAAAGCATACATCTGTCAACGCCGCCGTTAATAAAAACCGAATGATAATCAGTTCATGTACAGTAAAGATAAAGGGTAGGTAATCTTAAAGATTCCTAGATAAGCCACAGAATTCAATTTTCTCTAGTCTAAGGCCAACACTTCGATAGAATGTCGTTGAAATTCTCTGAGAACTTTTGGTGATATTGTGTAGAAGAGCAGATAGTGAGACGGACGGACGGACTGTTAGACAAACAGATACTCGTGAACATATACCTTTTCCAACTTTGTTGGCAGAGGTAAACAAATTAGTATAATTAAAATACTTATGTAACAAACATTTACAACTTTTACTGGTAGAATATCTTGATAAAAATGGCGTTAGCATACAGGTGCATACACTCGCATACACATATATATATACATGTTCACACATACATTCATATACACATACATACACAGTGTGGCAAAAGCTATATACATATATATATTTTCAGTTTTCATTTCTGGCTCTAGCAAGAATTTATTACAATTACGTTTCCTTTGTCTCTTATTAATCGCTAGCAAGAGTACCTGGCCTTGCCTGGGCTTTTGTAATCCACAGCCTCCCTTTGACCCCAAGCATCCACAAAGTCAAAATGAAGGGTGCATCTCATTAGCTTCCATTACATCCCAAATAATAATGATTAATATCATCATCATTATCGGCAGCAGCAGCAGCTGCCTTTTAGTATCCGTCATTGGACAAAAACCTCCCCCATGATTCGCCAGACCTCTCTATCATGAGCATCGCGTTGCCAATACCCCCTGAACCTTTACAAATCATTGCGCCATCTTATTTTCTATAGGTCCTTCATTTTATCCGTGTTGCAAATCATGATATCCAGGGATCTTCAGACATTCTTGCAACATAACCAGCCCATCTCTATTTGCTTTTTTAATGGATTCTATGATATTCCTAACTCCTGTTTTCCTTTTGATATACTGTGCTGTCGAGTATGATTCTCTCCTATGCTTGCTCTCAGTTTGAGAGTAAAATCTTCAGGATTAGGTCTCATGCTTCAGATTCATAGAGGACTGCCAGGAGAATCCGTTGTTATAGATCCTCATTTTCAAAACTAATGGGATCTTCTTGAATCAAAAATTGGGTAAAATTTGAAAAAAAAAACCAACCCAAAACAGTTAGATCCACTCACATCCACTCAATAAAAAAAGTCACACAGTCTATGACCTTTGCCTTGAAAAGATACACCCCTACATTAAATTTTAGCTTCTGAGGTACCTAAAGCTTGGAACATACAAACAGATACACAAGCACATATACATAGTTTCACTTTTTATGTATTGAGAGATATCTAAGATCATTTTCCAACACCAAAAGCCAAGATTTTACCGCATTGTAAGCTGATAAGATTTGTGTACATATGTTGGGACAGTGTGTAAATAAACAAAAAAAATCAGTGTGTTGGTAGGTGAGTTTTTCAAATAGTGTTTGTGCGTAACCGAACCTGGACAAAGGCCAACCAGACAAAAAAAGCCACCAGCAAATTATATAGAGGAGGAAAAGGAGGAGGAAAGTAAAGCCATGGCTGTCAAGTTGATCGGAAACATGTACAGACAGTAATGGTTCAAGTATCGGAAAATTCAATTTAGTGTTATTTAGGTCTGCAGACTTGTGGTGATCTGAATATCTTATATATTGCTTTGAAAGCAAAAATGGGAATCAAGGAAGAGGATTCCTTGAGGGTCATCATGATGTGCAGGTCTTTGCTCTGTCTGTGATGAAGTCTTTGTTGGTCTGTTGTAGAATATAATTGTAGCAGCAGTAGTAGGACTTGGAGTGGCCATAAGCTGCCAGGGTTGTAGGGTGGTGGTTTGGTATTATATTGTGTGGGTAGGTTGGGGATAGTACAGATGGTGGGGTAATGAGGTCAAGGAAATTTATATTTTGTATCCATACTGGTCATGGAAAGTCTGATATATATATATATATATATATATATGTATATATATATATATATATATATATATATATATATATATATATATATATCTATCACCAGTCTCTTAATGTCCGTCATTGGACATAGACCCTCTTCAGGGTTCGCCACATTTCTCTGTTGTGAGCGTCCTCGGTTGCACATTTAATCTCAGGGGATCCATGTTGTGAGTCGTGATGTCCATCGTTTGATTGCCATTCTTGCAACATGACCAGTCCATTGCCATTTGAGTTTTTCTAATGGATTCTATGATGTCTCAGATTCCTATTTTCTCCCAGATTTACTGAGCTGTCTTGTGATCTCTCCATGTAAGGTTGGGCATGATTCTTTCACGTACACGTTGCATGCTTCTCTGTTTGCGGTTTTTTTTTAACGCTATAAGTAACTATCGAGAGGATGCATTCGTTGAAAACCCTTCTTTTTAGGATAAACGGGATCTTCTTGTTTTTGAAGGTTGAACTTGTTCTGTCAAAAGCTTGTCATTCTTGAGTGATTCGCCGTTTGATTTCTTCGCCTTTTGAGGGTATACAAACACCCACACATATATATGTATATAAGTTTTTGCATTTTAGGGGCCTATTCAGGCATGTCGATTCATCCAGATCTCTATTTAGGATGTTATTGGGGGGGGTCTAGACCCCCCCTTAATAATGCTCCAAATAGGAATCCAAATAAATCAGATCATTTGCTTGAAATGGCCCAAAACGGGCAGAGACATACACGTGCCTGTGTAGTGAATCCATTATTTCATATATATATATATATATATATATATATATATATATGGAGGGACTGGGAAGGACTGGGCTACTTTTCTTTCAACTCTATTTACCAAGTATTCAACGGGAGGCAGAAAGGTTCATGTAATACAGAAGGCCGACCCTTGTAGGGGAATTTATATCACAACTGAGTGATGTTATTGGAAATTATTTCTGAGTTATAATACATTTTTGGTATCATTTTCTGGCCCAGACCTCCCCCGGGGGACACATTGCAGGGAGGATTAGGAGACTGCTCGTTAGCTGAAAATTCAGACCTTTTTTTAAATGATTACAGCCCGACAGAAAGGAAAGGAAAGTAACTGATTTTAATCCTTATATTCAAACTGCTCCAATCTTCATTTAATGGATACTATCCAGTCAACGTTCAAATATTGTGAAATTTAAGAGAGAGGGAGAGATTAGTTTTCATTTTTCAGTCACACATGAAGACAAGATGACTTACATTACCAGATAGTTGTAAATCATTCATCATCGTTCTGACTCTCAAACATGCATACGAGAGAATCATGCTCATCATCACACGGAGAGACCACAAGGCAACACAGTACATTAAGAAAAAAATAGGAGCCTGAGAATCATACAATCCATTAGGCAAATGGCAATGGGCTGGTGATGTTACAAGAATAGCGCACTACTAATGGACATCACAAATCACGACATGGATCCCCAGAGATGAACTGTGGAACCGAAGCTGGCAGAATAAGAGATGACGAGAAAATCTGGACAGGTTGAGAAAGTAGTGCGGAATCCCCAAGAAGGACGATGTCCAATAACAGACGATAAAAGACTGATGATGATGATGTGACAGATGCTGCAGTGAGGTAAATTTATATAACTTCATTGCAAAACTCTGAACCCTGCATTATTTTACCTGTGCTTTGATTAGATTAACTGGAATATATATATAACATGTGTGCATTTGGGAATTTGGAACATAACAAAAGTTGGCAGACTATTTTCAAGTAAGAATTTCTATTTTAATAATCTAAAACAATGAAGTATATTTATTAAGCAAATCAAAATCTGGTAAACTTGTCATTATCAGATTTTAAAGTTTTCCTCTTCCAGGCATCTGACTTATCAGAATTACATTCTCCTACCATTGGGAATCCAATAAGATCACATTCAAAACACAAAAGCAAATCTTCTTTTGTACGAGATTTTTCGAACATTTTTTTTGCTTATTTCATGATCCAAAATGGCTGACATGCTCAATCCGATTCAGGAAAATGTCGTGTCTGTGAGAATCACTAAATAGCTATCTGGAGCTGCTATTCTTGATTCTGTGTTGTTGCACGACACGGAAGCTCTATCCTCCATCAAAGTTGCTGTTTCTGACCAAATAACCATCAGTGAATATTGAGAGAAATCATTTTTGCAGAAGCGATACATATTTTTTCTGAACTGATACATTCCAGATGATCTTCAAAGGATCAGAGTTCTAAATTACTCCATATTTTCACCATAAGAGAAGATCCACCATGTTTGATTGTCGGCTGCAATGATTCACACAAAATTCTCCGTTAGATAATTGCTCGACAGATACTTATTTGATGTCCAAAACATGAGCAAATGCAAACTCATCTGAAATGATGACAGCGTGTCAAACGGTTGCAATGTGCAACGGTCTTGGTTAGTGATGCAATTGTTAATCCAATCCCAGAAAGCATGATGATGCAGCAAAGTCGGCAACGGAATGGGTCCATGACCCCCCCCCCCCTAAAAAATGTGTCTCCCTGGATACATGAGAGAGAGAGAAAAGAAATGCAGGGAATGATTCTTGACTGCTGGGTGGAAATCTGGG
Organism: Thysanoteuthis rhombus; assembly: GCA_963457665.1. NCBI lineage: Eukaryota > Metazoa > Mollusca > Cephalopoda > Oegopsida > Thysanoteuthidae > Thysanoteuthis > Thysanoteuthis major. The sequence goes on along the minus strand of OY735216.1, from coordinate 55,361,527 downwards.
GAGAGAAAAGCAATATGTACGTTCTTTCTGTTGATAAATTAAAATAGAAGAGTCCATCTTTCGTCATCTAAGTTACACGAACTTAATTCAAACAATCACGTTGTAGTTCTACCGATGGATTTCAACTCTGAACCAGAAAAAGCGATTTTTATCTGAAAACAAAGAAACTCACAAGGAATATTAATGCAACAAGTAACTACAATTACTAGATACGAACTCTATCAGCCCACCTTCCTCCACCCATCCAACAATCATATTCTCTCTCTCTCTTTTTCTCTCACTCACACTGCCCCCTCTAAATATGACCGCCTCTGTCAGAAACCAGCAGCTGACTGCTTTTCTGTTGTCTTTTACCGGCCCAAAACTCAAACCCTTTGTTCAGACATTTCAACCAATCACCAACCGGGGATATCAAAATGCCTGTGGCTCACTACATATTCATCGAATCCCATTTATTCTAAATAAAAAAGATCTATGCTTTTAAAATTATGGAATAGATCCTTCCTCAACGTGTTTTTGCCAAACGTCCTTTCTGGTCATATAAAAGAAAAATCTATTGTCCCTCGCCACCACAAACACACACATTCTCACCCACCTTGAGAATGACTGCTTGACATTATTTACTGCCTTTAACTATTTAAGAAGCTTAACTGTACATCTTCCAAAGAGAACATTTCTTTCCATCAACTTAATCTTTGCCATATCAAGTGATGTCCGTTGTAAATTGTTTATAGCGGATATTTGGGGCTTCTGGGTAACCTACTCGTGCTTGCATAATGAAATAACACAATAATGGAAATGAAAATTAATTATCAAAACCATTTTTTAAAAATATATCCTCTTAAGAGAGGTACCAGAAAGATGTTGTTCTGTTGAGTTGATGAGTTACTTTTGTCTGAACTCAATAGAAATGATAATGTCATGGTTGAAGGATTAGCACAAAAACTCACATTTTCAAGGCTCAAAAGTTTGCATGAGTACACCACTAGACACTATAATCTGCATTCTCCAAATAGTCACTTATGGAACTTAAACATGGAACCTAACCAAAAGACAGACCTGTAAACTGAGAAGCATGTAACGCACACATGAGAGAATCATGCTCAACCTCACATGGAGAGATCATAAGACAGCACAGTATATCAGGAAGAAAAGGGGAGTTAGAGACATCATAAAATCTATCTTAAAAAAATCAAATGGCTATGGGTAGGCCATGTTGCAAGAATGGCTGACAACTGATGGACATCAGAGATGAATTAGACAAATTTTGAAAATAATGGCTCTGTGACGCCCATTGAAGAGAAATGTCCAACGACAGACGATAAAAGACTGATGATGATGATGATTATTGCTCATGCAAAGAAGCACTTTTTGAGGTATCTATGGTTATTTTGCAACTACAATGCCCAAAACTTGTGCTGATAATTTTAGATAAAACATCTATTTTTAGAGATAATTTTAGATAAAAGATCTATTTTTTAGAGATAATTTTAGATAAAAGATCTATTTTTTAGAGATAATTTTAGATAAAAGATCTATTTTTTAGAGATAATTTTAGATAAAAGATCTATTTTTTAGAGATAATTTTACATAAAAGACCTATTTCTGAAAGATAATTTCAGACAAGAGATCTATTTTTTAAAGATGATTCATGATGATTTTTTTCAGATAATTAGTTCTGGTACACTTGCAGGCTACGGCGATTCATTTCTGTGACCCACATATATATTTTTTCATATCTTTTCTGACCATATATTTGGACATTACTTTTGGGATGACCTGAGAGATTTGTATGAGAATGTATGGAGGTAAATAGATTTTTTGTGTGTATGTGCATAAACAGATACGCGTCTGTGAGATTGGGTGATTGACGTTTTTATGGGTGTCTACGTACATTTTCTTGTCATTTGAGTGCCTATCTGAAAATGCTCACCATTAGAACTCGCATGGGCACACTTGCGGATGGGGTTATAAACTGGGCATCTGTCCACCCCCTGGATCAGACATTTTCAGTGAGGGTGAGAAAGATCTGAAAGTTGGAAGCTTATGGAGGCTCTGGATCAAGGGGACAGTAAGAACGGTGGCAGCTTAAGTTTGATCCCTTACCTGACAACCAATATCCGTATATTTCATTTTGTCTACTAACTCCCCCCCCCGGATATTTTTTTTGCCCCACCTTCCTGGAATATATATCATTCTGCCCCTCCCTGGAAAAGTTGCAGTGGACACCCAGGGGTGTCAGAATAAAAGAGAAGAGGGTGTGTACTTATCTGATTTACTTCTGCCATCTAAGTATGGAAGAGGCAGATGTATTGACACGAGTTTGTCCGTCTGTTCACATGATATATCCAAAAGTTATCTGAATTTCAATGACATTTTGTGGAAGGATGGGCCATTGGCTAAAGAAGAGGCCCAATTCAGAATTTATTACGATTACCTGACCTGCATTGTGGCTAAACGTCTGCACAATATTTTAAAAAGTTGCCAATGAAAATCAAATTTGGGGGCAGATACATGATTTTTTTTTTTCGATTGAGTTAGTTAACGGTGTTGGCAGAGTTATGCACTCTCTGTGTGTATTCCACATGTGTGCTTGCCTCTCTGTCTTCTGTGTGTCTGAATGCAGATGCTTATTTTGGTGCTAATTCATTTATGCGCAAGCTCATCATAGAATGAGCGTATGCGTACACGCTAATTCTATTTTTTTTCTTTGTTCGATTGTCAGATGCCTCCCCTCCCATAACCTGCTCCCCCTCTCCATTTCAACGGCAAAATTGCCGTCATCATGTCACCAAATTACTCAGACTAATTGACGATGCACCAAAGACAATTTTCTCAGCCTGTTTGATCCGAATCCCTTTGATTCTGACCTCAAATTGATCGCTCAAAGGAAAGTTTCACCAAAGATCGGCTTTTTCTAATTTGACGTCAAAATATTCCTGACATATTGCTTCCATGATATCTGTCACATAACTTCATCTATAAGTACACATACGTAAGTATATATGGATACATATAGACCTTGTACAATATCTGTCACATAACTTCATCTATAAGTACACATACGTAAGTATATATGGATACATATAGACCTTGTACAATATCTGTCACATAACTTCATCTATAAGTACACATACGTAAGTATATATGGATACATATAGACCTTGTACAATATCTGTCACATAACTTCATCTATAAGTACACATACGTAAGTATATATGGATACATATAGACCTTGTACAATATCTGTCACATAACTTCATCTATAAGTACACATACGTAAGTATATATGGATACATATAGACCTTGTACAATATCTGTCACATAACTTCATCTATAAGTACACATACGTAAGTATATATGGATACATATAGACCTTGTACAATATCTGTCACGTAACTTCATCTATAAGTACACATACGTAAGTATATATGGATACATATAGACCTTGTACAATATCTGTCACATAACTTCATCTATAAGTACACATACGTAAGTATATATGGATACATATAGACCTTGTACAATATCTGTCACATAACTTCATCTATAAGTACACATACGTAAGTATATATGGATACATATAGACCTTGTACAATATCTGTCACATAACTTCATCTATAAGTACACATACGTAAGTATATATGGATACATATAGACCTTGTACAATATCTGTCACATAACTTCATCTATAAGTACACATACGTAAGTATATATGGATACATATAGACCTTGTACAATATCTGTCACATAACTTCATCTATAAGTACACATACGTAAGTATATATGGATACATATAGACCTTGTACAATATCTGTCACATAACTTCATCTATAAGTACACATACGTAAGTATATATGGATACATATAGACCTTGTACAATATCTGTCACATAACTTCATCTATAAGTACACATACGTAAGTATATATGGATACATATAGACCTTGTACAATATCTGTCACATAACTTCATCTATAAGTACACATACGAAAGTATATATGGATACATATAGACCTTGTACAATATCTGTCACATAACTTCATCTATAAGTACACATACGAAAGTATATATGGATACATATAGACCTTGTACAATATCTGTCACATAACTTCATCTATAAGTACACATACGTAAGTATATATGGATACATATAGACCTTGTACAATATCTGTCACATAACTTCATCTATAAGTACACATACGTAAGTATATATGGATACATATAGACCTTGTACAGTGTGTGTTAAAGATTACAAATTGATACGAACATTGATGCATATATATGCTCTCAAATACATTCTACCTACCTATGTTTTCTGTCTTTTTCAGTCTGTAACTTGAAGGTAGAAGTTTGGGTGATAAAAATATCTCCAAACCATCATTTGTAACAATGGACTCTTCCACTGAAACGTGTTCGGTAGTTTCTTTTCTAAAAATAAATATTCACATATAAATTCAAATATAACCAAGAATTTTTTCAGGGGTTAACGTAAGTGCGTATATATATATATATATATATACATATATATATAATTTGCATTATACTATACAGAAACTTATTTGAAATAATCTCCTGTCGTTAATATATCACTCAATTTAGACAATAGAGTGAACAATCAAAGAAAATGGGGCTGCTGCAGGAATTGAACCTGCCACCGATAGGGTAGCCGCTTCAACGTAGCGATGCACTTACCATTGAGCTAAATAGCTGCTGATATCATCATCAGTCTTAACGTTCGTCGTTGGACATAGACCTTCCCCAGGATTCGCCGCTATTCTCTATCATGGGCGTCGCAGAGCCAGTATCTCCTGAATTTGTCCAGTTCATTTCTCCATCTTGTGTTCTGTCGGCCTCGGCTTCTTACGTGATCTCTGGGGATCCATGTTGTGTGACGTGATGTCCATTGGTTGTCTTTCATTCATGCAACATGGCCTGCCCATTGCAATTTTAGTTTTTTAATAGTTTCTATGATGTCATGGACACCCATTTTCTTCCTTATATACTGTACTGTCTTGTGATCTCTCCATGTAAGGTTGAGCATGATTAAACCTGGTTTCTTTATGAATTCAAAATGCTCATATAAGCATGTATTCACTCACAAGTACACTGCAAAGATCTGTACCTCACTGGTAGACATATCCAACACATTTATATGCATTTGCATGTATTATTAATAACATGTATTCCCCTTCAGAGGTAGATATGTATATTCAGACAATAAGTTCGCACATATGCACACACACATACATACTTCTAAGATATATTTGAGAAAGTTTATTCTTCTTATCCACCCAAATGGTTCATTTTAGTCACAGGTATTGTATTAAATCATTCAGACCAAGAGCAAACATGGGTTTGCTTCAAATTTCACGGCCATTTTGAATATATAATGAGGTCCCATGACTATCATATTTGTGTATTTTGCAACAAATGAAATCTATATCTTAAAAAAATCCATCCATTATGTCTTTGCTTTGTAACCCTTGGAAAAACTTCTGCATAAGGCAGGGGTAGAGCATCTGACTCTAGGCCTGGAGCAAAGGTTTTCGACCCTACCCCATGGTACTGGAAAGGATATTGGATAGTCTATAGCCACACTGAAGAGTTGTAATACGATGAAACAGCTGTTTGTGAACGACACAATTATTAATCATATATATGCATATGATATCATATATATTAACAATTATATATATTTTATACATTAGTAATTATATATGAAATGATATGTATATAAATATATATAATAATTATACGTATAATGTGTTTGCCAATCTTCACAATAATAATGATCTGATTTCTATTCATGCATCAAATATATATTTGAGAAAGTTTGTATATATGTATATCCATCTTCCCCTCCCAAATGGTATGTTGTAAACAGAAATACTGTAAATGCTTGGTTCAGTAGATCAATAGTTGTCCGTTAATTGTAAATGTCTGTTGGATGAAATGTTACTTGAGGACGGGCTTTATTAACCTTTTCGACCCTTTTCAAATTCAAATATTCTAATGCAAAATTTGCTTTAATACAATCATCGTCATCATTCTTTCAATGTCCATTGTTGGGCATAGATCTTCCCCAGGAATTGCCAGATCTCTCTATCATGGGCGTTGTGGAGCCAATACTTCCTGAATTTGTCTATGTTGTGATTTGTGATGTCCATCGGTTGGCTGTCATCTTGCAACATGGCCTGCCCATTGCCATTTAAATTTTGTAATAGATTCTATGATGTCTCGAACTCCTGTTTCCTTCCTGATATACTGTGCTGTCTTGTGATCTCTCTATGTGCTATTGGGCAAAATTCTTTGATGTGAACATTGCATGCCTCTCAATTTGCGGGTCTGTCTCTTGGTTAGGTTCCATGTTTCAGCTCCATAAGTGACTATTGGGAGGATGCATTGGTTGTACCCCCTTTATAAATGTATTGGATTTACAGAACAAGTCAGTTAAGTTTGCAAAAAGAAAGCGTCCAGCTTTAGTTGCTTACCACTCTGATATTGTTTCTTGTCTAAGATAGTCCTGAATTGTCGGAGAGGTTCACAGTAAAAGATGAGTTTTCAATTTGCTTCAATTTCTGTCCAGCATTCAAGTACATATAGTTTCACTTGTAAAGATAACAAAAATATTCAATGAATAAAATAATCATTCAGAAATTGTGGATGATAACAGGGAAACAAAACGAGCAGTGTTGCCAAGTTTTACAAATTAGATTTCATCCAAAAAGGAGGCAAAAGAAAAATATCTAGTTTTTCCTAAAAATTATCTAAGAGATTATTCAAAAATATTTAGATGTTCTAGGAAATTATCTAAAAGTTCATTATATATTATTGAGCCTTCACTCTGTGTTCTATATCAACATATATAAAACAAATATATATATATATATATATATATATATAACACTAGAAATTCAAGGGCTGTAAAGTGAAAATATTAAATTTTTTCCTTTTTTTTTCTGTTTTAGATGTTTTGAATCATTATAACGTTAATTTCATCTGGAAATATTTCCCTTTTGAGTAAAATTAGGTTTTGAATTTATCATTTTGATATTTCATGTAAACATCTACAAAAATGGTAGAAAGTAAGTGACAATTTAGCCTTATAGGTACATTATAAATATCACTAAAATGATGATAAAAGATAAAATATTAAAAAGATTGTCTGTGCCATCTGCAATTTCTTCCAATGAAGTTGCCTTATAGATCGTCAGATTGAACTAAAAATTTGTGACAGGAGACTTTCAGTCCAAGGCACAAGTTTTGTATACATTGAACTATAAAAAGCACTCTTACACTGGTGAGGGCTTCAGTTCCTGCAAAGAAAACTAATCCCCCATCATGCTTAGAATACTGCCCTCCCCCCCAGTGTGATACCATCAAAACAAAGTGGAATCAAAGTTGCAGGTGCCTAGTCAGTAGACATTTGCATCATCATTAGGTTTAGAATGTATCTTGGATGATTTTGTCTTTTTCCCCTTCATCCATCTCCGTCAGCCATTGTCATCAGAAGATCATCATGGTGACAACTTTAATCTTCTGCTTGTTGATCGATAGAGATGCAAGAAGTTCATCTAATAGTCGAGGAACTGTATTTTTGTTTCCAAAGTATATTTGTTGCAAGTTCATTTTCGGCATATCAGCAGGGTCCAGAAAAGAAAAGTCTCTTCGTGTGACTGAGATTGATCCGAGATGCCTGTACTGCTGACTTTTAGTTGGATGTTTCTTCCGAGATATATTAAGGACAGCTCACATCATAAAAATGTATGCTCCCTCTAATCCGTGTTGTGGATCCATGTAATAAGACTGTTCAGACAGTTGCTCTGAAGAATTTCCGTTTGAAATTTTGAGGCAGGGATGTCTTCTATGTTTTGGCCAAGCCATCTAAAGCTGCCCAGGCCTTCGGTTTTTCTAATTCCAATATCTTTTGATGTAGACGGTGTATTGCATTCAAGGTAGACAAAAATTTCCTTCTAGGATTTTCATTCATTCGATTGAAGCATATAAACTCAGTCTTTTTCCCCATTTACATTGAGACCAATTTCTCTTGGAGCGGTCTCAGTACAAGGAAGAAGTTAATGGTGTCACTTATGAGAGCTGAATCATCGGTAAAATCAATATTTGTAATTTTCTTGGCAGGATGTTGACAGTTCCAGGCCTTTTCTAAGGTCAGCCCAAATTCATTGGGTGTAGTCAAGACAGATGACCAATGTCTCCTTGGAGCACACAAGCTACGATGCTAAAGAATGGTTGACCTCTGTCTGGTAACTGGACAATTGCTTTTGTATCCTTCTATAATATCATAATGGCGGACACTGTCTCTGTTGGTATTTAATATGCTAAGAATATTTCTGGTAGTTTGCCTCAATGGATCAAATCAAAGGCTTTAAAACAGTTCACGAATATGAGTGCTGCTTCTGGATTCTCAGCTCTTTCATGCACTGAATGTTTAGGATTTGGCTAAGTGTATGATCTATTTTCTCAAAATCTGTTTAGATTTTTACTCAAAAAGGCCTTGCATTTTTGGTTGTGTATGGTTTAAGGGTAGCAGATTATATATTTTGCCTGCAATGGCAATTAAAGTTATACCTCTGTCATTGGTCATTAAACCTAGGTCATTTGCATTCCTGGACAAGAAAAAAATGAGCCAAATCCCAAATAAAAATAAAGCTCATAAATAGAACCAGGGTTGATAGATCAGGGAGAGACCTACAATATGCTGCTTTATGAATTCCATGGTAAAGCAAAATATCATGCAGGGGTTGCTGCCAGAAACCATTCAGCTGGTCTTCATTAGGCTAATTGTAGCTATTCTGGAATTTACAAGACCCTAAAAGCAGAGGAAATCCCTCTATCATCTATCGAGAGGATAGGTCACTACTGTGAAACAACCAGCAATGTTGCCAGAAACAAAGGACCTGGAAGGCCCAATGCCTCATCATGCAGGGTTAATCACCTGGTGAAATTGAGTTTTCAAAGACAAAAGAAAAAAAAGGCTACAAGCAGAATTCAAGACCTCAGAAAACAAGACTCTTGAGAAAAACAAGGCTATTTAATGCAAATTTTGTGTTTTGTAGTCATGTTAAAATGCTATTGCTGTCACAGAAAAACATTGAAAACAAACAGAAGTTCTTAGCAGAATATGGAAAGTTTGATTCGGCTGAATCGTGTTGGGTGATGAATCAAAATTTCAGTTGCACAATGATACTCCAGAGAGATGTCTTCAAAGATCTAGTGGAAAATACAATGTTGAGTGCATTTCTACTGCAGTTAAGCATGGAGGAAGAGGTATCATGGTGTGGGGAACCTTTTTAGCTGCTGGTACTTCCCACCATTGAAAGGTTATTTTCTAAATGTAAATGATCAGATAGACAATGCTTCTGTCTACACTGCAAAGATCACAAAAAAAGTGGCTTAAGAACTTGTCCATTAGGTTCATATTTTGGCTATATCAGTCCAAATTTGAATCATACAGAGTATATTCCGTCAAACACAAATAAACTGAAAAACATTTTTCAATTATTTATCAACTGTTTTAAGCCACCAACATTGAATGGAACAGCATTGACTCTCTCGTCTGTAAAAACCTGTCTGCAAGTTTAACAACAAGGCTTGGAGATTCAAGCAAATGGAAAAAGTAACTTGGTTACTTTATCCATTTGTTTGATACTTACTTATTTCCTGATAGTTGATTTGTTGTTAAGACTTTTGGGGCTTGACCCATATTTTTTTTTTACTCCACGAGTGATATATATATATATATATATATACACACACTGAGTTCAAATACGTAGCATGCTATTATATCAACTATAATCGTGCATTTTATCCATGAAATTCTGTTAGAGAGAGAAGTGAATTCAAAACGGACGACCAGTGAAATGTGCCTTGCTATCTGGGCACATTTCATATGCGAGACTTTTCAAATCCAAAAGAGGTTGAGTCAAACCTTTTTTTCTATTTTACAAATTCGACGTCTAACTGGTCACTAATGTCGAACTTATTTATGGAAAAGTAAGTAGAATATAAGGCTGGGTAAAGAAATCCAAGTCTTTTTGATCTGAAATTTGTTTTTGATGTTCAAACAAATGATATCTCAGGATTCATTCTTACCTCAACCAAGAAATTACGGCTTGTGGAAATAGCTTTGCAGTTAAATTGTAGAATGCTTGAAAATGTTTAACTGCTTTTCAAAAGTTATCCTATTTACAAAAACGTAAATGGTATTAAGAAATAGATGTATGATCTGACAGATTATAAATTGTGTTATATTGAAACCATATTTGAAATGATCCCCCATTATTACACTGTGAATGCATCATTTGGCCTAGACAACACGAATAGAATAAACAATTGAAGATGGTTGCTCTAAAATCATGATCAATATATTTTAAATGCTTGTTTTATGTCATTGACAATTCAACATGATGCATTGTTTTTTTAAAACAAATGTTTGACAAGAAAGTAACAAACAAAAGATTGCTACCTAATTATCTCAAGAAACCAACAAACATTTGTAGACCTATTTTTAGAGCCAACTTTCCTGTTTGCAAGTGTGTGAATGTGTGTGTGTGTACACATACTTGTAGGCATCTGCTGACACTTTTTCTGAGTCCGGGAAAGCATTTCACCGAATACATTTTGGTGGCAATCCTATCACACGATGATAATTCCATCAATTTGTAGTGGAAGCCAGTACAACTCACCGTATGATCCAGATGTCAGATGATGTACTTGACCATTAACGGAGACACATGAGCTGACCCCTAGGGTGACAGGATGACTCAGTCTCTTCACATAGGAACATCAAGTTGGTGATACTTAAAATAATTGGACTGCACCATTATGGTTTATTGAGTATGAGGTTCCAACATTCAAACTCTTAACGAGAAGACCTGATTGCGGAAGGTGTATGAGTGCGTGTGTGTGTGTGTGTGGGGGGGGGGCAATGCCAAGATTGGTGCCCCCCAGCAAATGCCCATGAGTCAGCAACCCCATTTCAACTGACTTTATTGATTCTGCAGATTGATAAGATATTTTTTTTGCTCCAACTGTACATGGGACAACCTTTTGATCCATTGGATGACCTTTTAAGAGATTTTTTCATGCATTGACCAAGTAGTACACAATAATTAGCATTTAAGAGTTATTGACTACAATAATCATCATTAGGGGTTAGCACAAATGCAGACCCCACACCATCATAGTTCAGATTCAATTCAACCGGACCTTTTTTGCATTCTTTGATTTGATGCATTTTAGGGCTACTCAAATTCAGTACCTCCAACTACAATGCACTGTTTCAGCGATTAAAAGATCGCATACGTATGAACAAAAATCAGACTTTTAGTATCATAGACATCCAAAGTAGATCCATTAACTTTTAAAAGTTGTTTTGAATACTTGAAAAGTAAATGAGGATTTTGATTTTGTGGCCTAAGCAAATTTAAAATCAACCAAATAAATCTGTATGAATGGCCGCTCATAATAATTGTCCCAAAAGACATTTTTAAAAGGTTGAGAAAATTGGATTTGACAAACCTTCGCTTGCAATAGTTCTGTTGGTTTTAGATCTACAATTATTTCATTTCAAAGCTTGAACACCTGGCCCTATGATTCTGGGGGAATATTACATTCATATCAGTCTTTTATCATCAGTTGTTGGACATGGACCTTCCCCATGATTCGCAAGACCTCTATCATAGGCGTTGTAGAGCCAATTCTTTCTGAATTTGTCTAGTTCATCTCTCCATCTTGGATTCTGTCAGCTTTGGTTTCGCATGTGATCTCTAAGGATCAATGTTGTGGCTTGTGATATCAATCAGTTGTCTACCATTCCTGCAACATGACCAGCCCATAGCAATTTAAGGTTTTGAGTTGATTCTATGATGTCTTGGACTCCCGTTTTCTTCCTTATATTCTGTTCTGTCTTGTGATCTCTCCATGTGAGGTTGAGTATGATTCTCTCATGCACGTGTTGCATGCTTCTCAATTTGCGGGTCTGTCTCTTAGGTAGGTTCCATGACATAACATTAATAAATCTTCAATACTTACAAAGTTACAATGTATAAGATAGATTTTTTTTTCCTAGAAAAATGAATACAAGAGTTCCCATGTTTTGCTTATTCATGCTTGAAGAATTTTCAGAAACATTGTGGAGTATATTAAAATCAAAAGTATTAAAGATTAAAAACAAAAATGAAATGAACATATTAACCGTAAATATAACTAATTGTAAATCATTGTAATATGCATCAGAATGTTCAAGTTTCAAAATTTGAAAAAAAACTTGGCGTTAACTCTAAAATAATGAAAGTCAAAGTTTGAATTGTATTTTTCTCAACTTTTCAAAAATGACTTGTTGGGCACTTATCATGCACAACCATTCATATCTTATTTGTAGGTCGACTGAATTATAAACGAACAAAATAATAATAAATCTATTAATGAAGTTAGAAATAAAAGCTCTAAATGAACCAAAAACTGTAGTTACTTCTTTACGTTTACATACATCAAAGTACCAAATTATGATAAACCATATTTGTATAAAAACAATACTAAGATAGACTGAAAGAATCGAATTAATTATTACTCTTACATATAAAATTTCTAAAGTTGTCTCCCTTAGATGCCGATACTGTATTCAAGCGAACGACCTGAAAAATTAAATGGTTGTATTATTTAAATTCATCCCTAGAGAAGTATGATTGGACAATCTCTCAGTTTCAGCCAATCAGCAAAACTGACTTCTTTCTTTTTGCAAAAAAGAAACAGGAAAAAAAAGTTGGATGAACTTTTGAAAAAAAAAAAAAAAAAAAAAAAAAAAAAAAAAGAGTTTCATATCTTTTGTTCTGATTAACAAATTTTTTTGATCAAATTAAAACTACATTATCATGTTGGAGGAAAACAAAGACATCTGAATCCTTTGCAATTCGATTCCTACCTGAAATAAACAATATCTAGGAACTATTTTGACTAATACATGCATATAACACTCAGTTCTGATGAATGACATAATACTATATAATCACGGGATGTCCTGAATGTAAAGCCAGTTCCAAGGGAAGTAACTATTCAATGTACTATTCAGCATGCCAATACACCAAGAGTTGCTTCCCTTCGTATTTGCACCAGAGAAGAGATACATTAGCCATTACTTATAAGGTCAGTGATGACAAACCTGTGACATACAATAGGGTTTTAGGTGACACGAAGTGGACTCGGAGTTATTATCCAAGTTTCATGACTATATTTTGAAACTTTTGAATATATTTTGTCAAACTCCTAGTTTTATAAATGTAATAAAAAAATAGGCCGCTTATCTATAAAACATTTACTAGGGGAAGAAAAGAAAATGTGACACTAATAACAGGATTGATGAAAACTTGACTTTGACAAAAAAAGGTTTGCCATCACAGCTCTAGGGATGTATACATATATAATGTACTTTTTCAGAGAAAAGAAAAAAAGAGAAAATAAAGGAGAAAATAAAGAAAAGAAAAAAGGAAAGGGAAAGAAGAGAGAAAAGGTAAAGATGAAAAAAAGAATGGAGAGAAAAGGAGAAAAAGAAAAAAAAAGAGAAAAGGAGAAAAAAGAAAAGAGAAAAAGAAAAAAAGAAAAGAGAAAAAGAAAAAAAGAAAAGAGAAAAAGAGAAAAAAGAAAAATAAAAAAAGAGAAAAAAAGAAAAGAAAAAGAAAAGGAGAAAAAGAAGAGAAAAGGAGAAAAAGAAGAGAAAAGGAGAAAAAGAAGAGAAAAGGAGAAAAAGAAGAGAAAAGGAGAAAAAGAAGAGAAAAGGAGAAAAAGAAGAGAAAAGGAGAAAAAGAAGAGAAAGGAGAAAAAGAAGAGAAAAGGAGAAAAAGAAGAGAAAAGGAGAAAAAGAAGAGAAAAGGAGAAAAAGAAAAGAAAAGAGAAAAGAGAAAAGAAAAAATAAAATACAAAAGGTGAGGATGAAAAGGAGAAAGAAAAGGGAAAAGGAGAAAAAGAAAAGATGAAAAAAAGAAAAGGGAAAAAGAGAGGAAAGGGGGAAAAAAGGAAAAAAAGGGGAAAAAAGAAAAGAAAAAGGGGGAAAAAGAAAAGAAAAAGGGGGAAAAAGAAAAGAAAAAAGGGGAAAAAGAAAAGAAAAAGGGGGAAAAAGAAAAGAAAAAGGGGGAAAAAGAAAAGAAAAAAGAAAGAAAGTACAGAGCAAATAAAAGTTGATTACGAACTCATGGAAGACTGACACTTTTCTTTATTGTTCCGAGTATATAAGACTCAAGATGCATTTTTTGCAAATGTACAAAATAAAAGAAATAAAAGAAAAAATAAAAAGGAATTCTGTACAATGTTCAATGTCTCTTGCTTCAAGTATTAATAATCGTTAGTTTTTTTTTTTCCTTTTCTTCCAGCCATTTCACTTTTTTTATCAAAAGATTTTTACAATCTCCAGGAAGAGGGTATGAAGGGAGACAATCCAATCCCTTTAATTGACAAAGATGACCTTTTTGTCCTTCACAAGAGTCACAAACCATATTTTTTTCCTTTCCCTTTTTTTTTATACATACATATATGTATATATATGTCTGTCTGGAAAGCTTTGCAGCTTTAAGCACTAAATATATATATAATTTTTTTTTTTTTTTTTTTTTTTTACTTACAAGGAGTAAGAGGATTTGAGAGCAGCCTTTGTTGTAGTGGCTTTGTGCCTACAGACCCATAACCTGTCTACCTGCCGGTTTATCTGGCAATTCCTGGATAGTGGAGAGGTGTATTATTTTTAGAGTGGAATCAGGAAAGAAATTTTTACATTTTAAATGCATCTAAAAGTGAAAAGTCATGTTGCATTTAAGAATTGGGGTTGGATTCTCAGGAAATAGGTAAGCAATGATAAAGGCTGTAACGTTACAAATTCAAAAAAATCTGGTCAGGCACAGGGTAGCCAAATCAATATACAAGGGGGAGATAATCAGAACTTTAAAGCTGTTTGACACGTACTGATTGATGGCAAATGCCTCGTTGACCACAACGGCACGGATCAAACATTCAAGTCAGATGAATTCTGATTCGATACCATTAATTGATACCTTAGAAAACTGAAAGATAATTGACTCGAGAGTCAGCTCGACCCATTCCAATGCCTGTGTTGGGTAAGTCTTTGAGATGAAGTTTGGATTATCCCCAGCTTGCAGACAAATTGGGCAACTCAAGTCTGACAGCAAGTGTTGATGCATGGTTGGTAAAATAAGTGCAAGGATTTTTAAGTGTTTGAAATTGGAAAACCCACCCTCAAATCTGGCTCATCTACCATTAAAATCCTACGCAAACAGCACTCAGTAACAAAGGGTTACTCTCAAGCCATTAAAACAACCACTGCCATCACAACTATGCTGTTCGGTTTTCAAGTCTATATTCATCCTAATCATGACAAAGAAGGCAGAATCTATATTTCCTTTTATTAAAAGGACCTAATGACCTTCAATGGAATGCTTATTGCTGTATGTAAAGAATGGAATTAGCAAGCAATTCGAGTGTCAACAAAATTCAGAAAATTATGTTCATTATCCACAGAGTTTTTCAAACAACCAAACTCATTCTTCCTGCTATTGAACAAAAATAACAAAAATGAATTTGATTGTCTGAAAAAACCCTTTGAATGGTAACGAATCTTCCCAAAATTATAGACAATGTATCTTGATAGTCATTCCTCATTCAATACATTTCGGCATCTCAGTAAAAAGAATTTATTTTGCAGCATTTTTCAGAACACCTGAATAAAGAAAATTTTTTTTATTTCCATTTTACCCAGCATATGAATTCAGAGAAGAAAAAAAAAAAAATTGCAAAATAATTGAAAAGGAATAATCTCAACATTAAAAATGCAACCATAGAGGAA
Organism: Thysanoteuthis rhombus; assembly: GCA_963457665.1. Classification (NCBI taxonomy): domain Eukaryota; kingdom Metazoa; phylum Mollusca; class Cephalopoda; order Oegopsida; family Thysanoteuthidae; genus Thysanoteuthis; species Thysanoteuthis major. Next base: position 55,345,658 of record OY735216.1, on the reverse strand, counting down.
GAACTTGAAAATAAAAGATAAAAAAAAAAATCCAACAAGCTTATGGGGAAAAAACCCCAAAACACCAATTTCAAAATAATTTTATACAGCAAAACACAATGAATTCACTTTCTCTTTAATTAAACCAAGCATTTATGCAGATAACTTTTGCATTCCTAGCAAAACTGAACTTTACAAAAAAACAAACCCAGATCGAATTAAATAGGAATGAAATAAAATTTGACACCTGCCGATTTTTGAACACATCACAAAATCACAATTGCATTTTGAATTGGACATCTCTAACCAACGTAAACCATTGTAGAATTGACAGGTGAATGAGTGTTCTGTATAAGTGGCATCACCTTACAAAATTTCTTTTTTTTTCTGGATGATAAAACCGTAGACATCTGCTGGCAAACAGGAAACCCCCACCCTGGATTAGACTATCTCGCACTGGGTGAGGAGATTTGAAAGTTGGAACCTCATAGAGGTTAGGAATCAGGGGAGTCACTATGAACAGTGAATGCTAAGGATGTCTCATAGCTTAAGCACTCCCCAATCCCTTACCTGGAAACGAATATCTAGTGTAGGTAAAAGACAATAAGTATCCTTTTGCCCACTCTTGGAAAATCGACAACAGACACCCAGGGGGGTAACTTATGAATTTGAGCACTGGATATTCTGAAGTCAATCTTCAGTTTAGCTATGATTTAAAGGACTTTAAAATTGGCCAAGTTTGGTACTAGAACCATTAACAATACAAGACCGACAAATGGAAAGACATTAAAGAAAGCTAATTGCCAAAAAAGAAAATATTAGAACCACCATCAAAACATAATGGTCAGGTGACATTTTGGGAATGTGCAAAAAAAATAAAATTAGCAAGATTAAGCAAAACAAGGAATTGTTTAACTATTTTGACTCTCGTCTTATTAGACCCGAGAGGCCCATGTTTAGAAAGGAAAGTCACTTATTATAGTTTTTGAGAGGAAGAAATCAGAGAGGAAAATGCAGCTTTTTAATCCCAAAATGAAATTAGTTTTGACTCACATTTCTTTAAAAGCATATACATAAATTCTATTGGTAGGTGGGTGGGTGGGATGAAAGAACTATATATATATATATATAACTGGGTGGGTAGTATTCCCTAACTTTTGGGGGGTGAGGTGGAACCATATTCCCTTACTATCTAAATACTACTAAAATTCTCTCTCTCTCTCTCTCTCTATATATATATATATTTAGAAATAATTACCCTATATGGCCCCAAGATATCTCTGGAATTGGTTTAATTTGAATGTTTTTCTCTCAGGAAGCCTTCCTGAGAGCACAGACAGCCCTAATTTCCCTCACTTCAATTAAGCTTCAAGGCAAATCGCGTTATATGGCAAATTTAATATATATATATATATATACATATATAAGCAAAACACTTACTCAATATAAGATGATCCTAGTAGAATGAATACTTTTTGAAGAAAGTTTTGATACACAAGCTATTGATTCTTTAAACTTGGTAGATAAGATTGAAATAAAATGTGCTATAATAGTATGTATTCATGATAGACAAATATACTTACAAACAGCAACACTGACCTATATTAATTACTTATTGTTTTTCCTCCCTGTGTACAAAATGATTTCTTGTTGCTCATCTTCCTTGTAATTCAGGCAGGACTTAATCAAATGTCAGCAGTAAATCAATGGGCAAAAGAGCCAGAAATAAGACGGAAAATATTCGAATGATCTTCAACCTTCCCTCATTAAATTTGGACAGAAAAAAAAAAAAAAAAAAAAAAAAAAAAAAAAAAATCACAAACACACACATATATATATATATGTGTGTGTTTGTAATTTTTTTTTTTTTTTTCCTGTCCATATTTTTTTTAATTTGTAACATTCATCAAATGAAATGCTAATTACAGAGTGGTCTCCCTTAATCTTTTTTTAATAAATGCTTGAAATAATCTGGTTTATTTATGGTTGAACCAAAGAAAAAATGCAGAGCAGCATAATGTCTTATATTTTTCAAGTTTAGTGTGATCGCAAAAATATACAAACCGTGTTATTTTTGATGACAAGGATAAACTAAAATAAAGTCTTTTTCAATTTTGGGATTAAGTAACACAAATTAACATCCAACTTGACTCCCTTGAAAAATGTTTCATATACATGAACACTAAAATGAATTGGCCAAATAAATTACAGAAAAAATTGAAACTATTTTCAGATCAAAACCCCATTACCCATCACAGATAACCATCATTTCTATTGCTCAACCAATTCATAAGGTAGCATCTGGGCTGGAAGTGGCGTCAGTTTTCACTTCATCCACACATTATATAAATATATATATACATACATACATATATACTTGAATTTTGCCACACGATGGGCTATTTTTCTGACCCAACATCTAAAGGGTGATAATTATTAAATGCTAAATGAAGAGTAATCACCCTTACTTCCCTTTGGAGAGTTCCACTGTCGATGAGCGGTATCAAGTGGTTTATGATAGTTTGAAATGCAGTCTTATTAACTAAGCTTTTATGAAAGTTTTGGAACAGAGGTTAATATATCTCTCATCAATCCCTCTCCTTCCAAGCTTTGGCCTTTAAAGCATCAAAACTTATGTCAGAAGCTCCCAGTTTCACATAATTTCCTCCCTGATTCTCACTTATACCCAATCCTAGAGTTTTGTTTTAAAAAGATGATATGTGGTTGAAGCATTTAGTTGACCATAAATAAAAAATAAACCAAAATGTAAATGGCCCTAATGCAGTTCTTGGAAAAGATAGCAGGAGATGGTTGTATATAAAATGTCATTGACGGATAACAAGATCAGCAATTCTCAAACTCTACCCTTGGAAACGTGACTCGATACCAGGTTTCAGTTTTGTCATATAGCGAGTTATTAACTATTTACAAATCAAAATCTCAAAAGGTAGAGAGTGGAAAGAAAGAAGGAAGGAAAGAAGAAAAACATTTTTTAAAAACTGATGTGATATCTTTTGATTGTTATGAATGTTCTGAGTTTTCAATTTCTGAATTGAATACTTATTAAAGCCACTATACAAATTCATATATATATACATATATATGCTTGAAAGTTAATTTCAATTTGTTTTTATTTTTTAAATGCTGTAGATAAAGTTGTTCAGATTACTTTTACCTAAAACCAGTGATGTGTTGAAGGAACAGCCTATCCTAACTCTTTATAGAGGAATGATGTTCCTTCAGGTCTATATCCTACGAAAATTCTCCACTTGATCAATTTACTAGTAACAAAAAAAATTAACCAGTAATTGTCCAAATACCCATCTCATATGGCCTCCAAACATCTCTGAAATTGATCAAATTAGGAAAATTTTCTCAGACGGGAGGTGCTGTCTTGAGCATCCGCCTCTACCGAGAGCAGGCAGCCCTGCATTCCCTCACTTTTTTAGCAATACACCACTACCTATATCTTTTCATGTCTTCTCAAAACTTATATAAAGTTATCATCTAGCCACCAAAAGATAACTGATTTTTAAAATGGAAACGTTGAAATACAAAATATGTTTCAAGAAAATATTGAAAATTACAATAAAACTAAAATCAAGAAATTTTAATGAGCTTTTTTGGCACAATAATCAGCTTAAAAAATGGAAGAAGACAAGGTTAGAAAAGAAACTGTAAAACTCTCAAGTACATGTCAATCATTTCCCAACATTCTCATTGTGGCTGTAAGATGGTGACTTGACTCTTAATTTCATACAAGAAAATTTGGATGTTAATAACATGGAGAATAACTACTGATCAAAGTTACCTCCTATCAACTCCTGGTGAAGATTTTGGTTATATTTGACATATGTGGTTTCCACTACAGAAGAGCTCAGCTGCTAGGAGCGGTTTCCAGCGGTCTATGACAAAAAGAGTTAAACATCTCTACTAACTTTATTTAAATTATAGTTTTTATTTATCAGGCTCTCTCACTTACACACTGAGGATAGAATCTATCCATACTTCTGTACTTACCAAGCAAAGTTCTTTTTTCATTTCTCAGGTTAAAAACAAAAAAAAAACAAAAAACAGTTTCACAACATAATGAAAGCATTTTTTGTATACATTTAAGGAAGAGGAGCTGAAATTTTCATGAAAATAAAAAAAATTTCAAAATGAACAAAAAGTTATGACTTAAAAATCTTCAATACACTATCCAAAAAATTGATAAGTAAAAGTACACAACCATGGAAATATTTTTGTCATGAAATAAAAAAAATCTAATAAAACAGGGAAAAAAAAAATTATTTGGAAAAAAAGGAAAGGAAAAAAGCATTTCAGTTTTTAACTTCTTGTGTAGTTTTTCTTTTTGTTTAAGTCTTCATTTTTAAAAAAATATATGCATACATTTTCCTTTTGTCTTTCTGGTTTTTATTTATTTATTTTTTTTTTCAATTTTTTTTTTTTTTTTTTTTCGTTCATTTCATTTCTCATCTTTTCCTGTCCCCGAACACAACTTATCCTAGCAGCAGAGAAAATTATTCATAAAATGAAAAATCAAAATCTAAATTGGAAAAAAAAGAAAAAAAAAAAAAAAAAAAGCCATTTCTTCACTTTCCTTTTTGGGTTGATCATTTCTTTTTTGGTTTTCTTTTTAGTTTTTTTTTTCTTCATATTTTTAATTTAGAAAAAAAGAAAAGAAAAAAGGAAAAGAAAGAAAACAACAAAAAAATATCGAATTATGGACAAAGCAGTCTTTTTTTTTTCCCCAATTTTCATGTTTGCAAATTTTAAAATCTATTTTTTTTCTTTTGGACTATTTTCAAAATAAAAAACAAAAAAAAAAATGAATTCCCCCCAGCCCCATTCCTTTGGGAGTGTTTTAAATCAATTCCATCTCCACACTCCTCAAAAATGTTATTTTCATCTGAACACAGAAAGTTACACAATGTCTATCTCTTTATCCAAATGAGATAATGAAATACGAGCCACGATAGGTCTGCAGATGCAGAAACCAACACTAATTTCAGTAGTCTTGCTCTCATCTCAAATCTCTGGAGCCAGTCGATCAAAACGGCAATAGAAAACAAAGCAAGCATGGGTTCACGTTCAAGTTCAACAATTGTCCATTGTCCTTCCCTTGGTCATTCACATCTTTTATTTTTGAAATTAAAATCCACACGTTGCTAAGTGTCCGTTCTAAGTGACCCTGGGCTTTGAAATAGTAGTAGTAGTAGTAGTAATAATAGTAGTAGTAGTAATAGTAGAGTGTTTTGATGTAGCCTAGAAGCAGCTAAGCAAATGTTATATTTGAGCGTTTGTCACCATCGCCATAGAATCGTACACGGGAAGCATCTTCTCGCAATAGCTGATGTCGCTCGTCTTCTTTGCGCAGCAAGTTTGTGGAGCTGTCATGATGAAATGTGTCGTAATTATCATCGAAATTTAACGGCTGGAAGAAAAAAAAAAAGAGGGAAAGATTTAAAATCAAGAGTAAACTTCATCTTTACTGGCTTTCTTATACACGAGAAGAATACATACGGTAGAAATAAAATCAAATTGTTGGTTTTTTTTCAATGAATGGCAACAAAAATTCTAAATGCATTCAAGCAGAAATGAAAATAAAGAGAGAAAATCAATCATTTTGGAATAAACATTTTGGATTATTATACAAAAAGAGTGATTGATAAGTTTGTACTCTGACACACAAGTAAGAGTTGCACAGCTCCAACTGAATTCATATACGGTATACCTCTTAGAATAATTAAACAGAAAATTTGAAGCTTTTGGTGGGGAGGGGGGGGGGGGCTACAGTACATCTCTTTGAATGATTACACAGAAAATTTGAAGGAGGGGGTGGTAATCAAAGAAATTGAAAATCGAGAGACAGACATTTTTGGAAAATGGACAATATGGCCCCGTGGTGCAGTCATCCTCCACCCCAAGAATGAAGGGCTCATCACCTGAGGAGATCTGCGAAGATGTAGTGGTGGTGAAACTAGAGAAAGATGCCATTCTCATTGCCCTTAATACTAAGGCAGTAGATGACATGCACGATGGGCGATATTGTCATTTCCTCGACAATTGAATTGAGCTGAATGTATGAGAACTGTCCAACTTGTGTTCCTGTCCTTTAAGCAACAAACTTATCGATCGCTCCACATTTTTCATTTTCAATGGAAAGTTACAGTTAGGGTCAAATGAGTTGTTTGTTTGTGTGTGTGCATGTAATCAAACTAAATTCAATATTGTGTGATAGTTACGATACAAATTATTTGGTCTTTTATGATTGACTGCAATGATTAATATTCGATTAAAACTATTTCAAGATTAATTTCTCCAAGTTGTATATCCATCCACTAATGTGTAAACAAATAAATTGTTGCATTCACCCATTGTCAAAATGGTCAACTTTGAAGTATGAGTAATCACTCAAAGGCTTCAGCCATTCAAAATTGAATACTTTCATTGTTTTTTTTTCAACAAATAATTGTACTCCTTTTCAATGGACTTCTCCACATTTTTAAAATGACTGAGTGATCTTCTTGAGTGACGTTATTGGTGGCCTTTTCCTCTTTCTAGTAGTGTGTATGCAGGGTGGATCGAGAGAGAAGAAGCTGTTGGTGAGACAAACTCACGTCCAGCCATTTACTCACTGATTGAGTTGTGAGAAAAAAAAAAAAAAAGAATGACTGAAAATTCAAGATCAAGGTAGACAGTAGTTGAAGATAAATAATAGTGCTTTATATCAAACCCCTTGATTTAATATCATTTTTAATCCATTTTTGAATTAAGTCACCTGATGATAACTAGAGAGTTGTTTGTTTGATACACGAGAGAAAAAAACTATTAAGGAAACCACAAAACATCCAAGGGTAACATTTACTCTGATATACAGTAAACCCTTACCATAGGCAAGGCTTGGCTTGATATAATGACTTTTTGCTCTAATGAACTTGTGGCTCCATCTGAACTGACTTCTGATTTACCAAATGAAGTTTGATGAAGGCAGTATACTTGTAGACAGTAATAAGCTTTCCATACCTTCCAATTTTGTGGGTTGTGACGAACAGGAAAAAAAATCCCCGACTGAATTTTAGATCGGTGTTACCTCAAACAACCAAGCTAAAGATAATTCCATCATATTCATTTAAATTCTCCATTTTCAATTTTACAAAAAAAAAACCCCAACAAAAAACAAAAATATAGTTTACATAGGAAACATAATTCTATCAATAAACTACAAAACAATCTATTTCGATATAAAAATTTATTAACAATAATTCTATACTAAGTTTGTATTCTAGAACCATTTTGCAAGGAATTTCCTTCATGTTTGTCTCAACCCATGAAATCGGAAAGTACTGAACTTTCTTATTTACAGAACAAAGTCCACTAAATGCAGCAAACATGTTAAGCAAAACTAGTAAGAGGAATAACTGAATTGCCTTCAGATTCACTGAATGATGTTAGTGTAATGCAGTAAACCACCGAACCTACTTTGTATTTCATGAATGTGGGGCCAATGTTCTCGTCGTCATAAGTCTGTTATAGGGAGGATTTAAGGAACTTTCCTCATTCATTAGAAAATAACCTAGCTCTATATTTCATTTAAAGTAGAAAAGTGATTATCTATTTGAAAATGTTTAAAATGAAAAGGAAAAGTAAATTTCAAAAAAAGATGTTGAAGATTAGGAATGTTAAATGTTGATGGAATGACATAAAATTTGATAAAGAAAAAAAAGAGTGTAATACTTATAAGTACCAATTTTTTTTTTGTTTTTTTTTCTTCTCAAAGAATTCCTAAATCGTGTTTTGCATTCAGAGAACAATAGTCTAAAATAACAGCATATTTCACTTATAATACAAAAAAAATTTTTTTCAAAGAAAATTCATTGTGCTCGACTTGTGAGAAGTGGATTAAGATTGAGAGTGTGTAAAATATTCCCTCAATGTGAGGAGAGTGACTCATGCAATTCTTCAATGTACACTCAGCAGGTGACGTGCCCAAGTAGGAAGAAGTGTCGAGTGCGGTCATCAATCATTTGTTCTAGTGAACTAGTGCCGTCAAAAATGACAGCATTTATGAAATTGATATTTCGTTAGATCCTTACTATTTCTAGAATGTTTCAATATACCACAGATGTGAAGGTAAATAGAAATTTTGAAACAACGGGAAATTGACCTGAAGAGTGCCAGCCAGACACCTGAATCTTATTTGGTGTTGTAGATGACAGAGGTGGCCAGATGAAAAATAATGCGTCAACCAAAATAATAGAAAACTGGGTCAATTTAAGGAACTTGCCGAAAAGTCATTACTTATCCCTGCATCAACATATTTGGGCATGGCTAAAGTCAATTTGACAATTGGAAGAGGAGGTCAAAAGTGAAATTGCTCAATGTTTCCTTTGTTTGCATCTTCAATATAAGCTCAACTGGTGATTAACAGTTGGATTATACACCCTTGCGATATATACATCACAAGGCATTGATGGTTCCCAGGAAAATATTTCTCCCAGTCCAATGTTTGCTCAATTGTCCCCATCCCTCATTAGACATGTTTAACACAGAGCCTGTTATCTCTTAAACATTTCTGGGCACACTGAAAATTACCACAGAGAGGCAAGCTTTTTGAAGGGCAATCCAGTTTGCTCTGTTGTGCCTAAAATATGAGCAAGATGTGAAAAGGAAGGAATCACTTGCATTGGAAAAAAAAAATTAATCAATCTGTCCCTTCTTATTTTTGACAGCAAACCAAGAAAAAAAAAAAAAAAAAAAAAAGGAACAAATGAGCAAGGATAAAAAAGAAAGTCAGCAAAAGTCAGCAGACACTATAAAAGAAAGCAGCAGCTGAATCACAGTTCTGAGTAGCAAGGACAGAGGAAAGGAAAGAAAAGACCTAAGGACCAGAGAAACATGAAGATAGAAAACACAGTACCTAAGAACTGATTAACCACCTGAACCCAAAGCTAAGACGTCAAATACCATTCAACAAACAAGCCACCAGATTGAGATTCCCCTCTTTTTTACCTCTATGAAAGAAACTGTTCAATAAAAAAAAAATCCTAGCCACCATAGATGCAAGTTAAATGGATTGTTCATTCTTCCACTGTAAAAAGTACGTTCGTATCTAAATAAAAGAAAAGAAAAACAAACAAAAAATGCTAGTATTTTTGCCCATTGAAAAAAATGGTACAAAAGACAAGGAAAAAAAAAAAAGAAGAAAAAAAAAAAAAAAAAAAAAAATGGTCAGTGGCTATTTCCTGAATTGTACATAAGACTGGCAATATGAACCACTCAATCAATGATCAACTTAGATGGCTGAGATTGAAAATTTAAATGACATAAATAGAAAGTCAATTACAATTTTATGGCGATCTACAAATATCACCTGAAAATCAAAATTTATTAATAAAAACACCGTGACTTTGACCTTCACATGAGGATAAGTGACTAAACATTTTTCAAAAAAAGATTTACATTAATAATCATTACATTTACAATATTGCAATTCATTAATAATATACTACTGATAATGTTTTGGTATGATTACATAGTTTCAATCCAGAATTTTTTAAGTTCCACTCTTTGAAAAGAAAAAAAAAAAAGGAAATGTCTTATTCTTTCATAACTCATTTTACTCTTCAGAATACAAGGATTAATCAAATGTCTCAGTTGAGCTCAGGAATCTATAATTGCAACTGAAGAATTTATGATTATTTCTATAACACACACAAATGAGAAACCTTTCGAAAAAAACACAGCTTTTCAAAGAAGCAAGCTATTTCATTAATAAAAGGAAACCTTAATGAATATATATAAAGGAGAGATAACTCTTGCTTGATCTAAAATCAGTTACGTCCCTTGACTTGTGATGTCGCAAGATCCCCCCAACAATCGGATTATTGGGGGGGGGGGTCACTGTTTTAGTGGCACCATTAATTGCGTGGTAATGAACATTTTCTTCCTCGCAGCAAACATACTATTAGATTTTATTTGTCATATTGAGACATTGTTAGTCAACTATGTTGAGATATTACAAAAAAAAAACTTTTTGCAGCAGACATACTGAAAAAAAAAAAAAAAAAAAAAAAAAAAATGATGTACATACACACACACATTATATATATATATATATATATATATATATATATATATATATATATATATATATATATATATATATACACTTTCTCTTTATAATGATGATATTGTTTTATTCAAGTTTTAATTTTGCATTAACTTTGCGGGAGAATGACAAACTGTCAACAAAATTTGCCGACAATATGATAGTTTCTTTTAAATAGATACATAGGACTGTATTAATTTTTACTGATATTATTCACTCCCTTCTGAGCACCAAAGAACACATCAGGGACATGCAGATATTCAACAAGCCTAGCTGGCACAAGGCCACAATAGTGGAGCACCAGACGAAAGTCTTACTAAGCTAGTGAAGAGCAGTCAGTCGTCAAATAAATACATATGGCTGAGTCAAGAAAAACCCCTGGGAATATTATTGTTGCCCTACTACAAGAAACGTTATAACCTGAAGATAAGATAGGGGAAAAAAATAACACGAAGATACTGGCTATGACATAACGGGAAAAAAAAAACAAAAAAAAAACAGAGGCTTTCAGTTGGTGTAGAAGGAAATGGAGAAGGTGGAAGATAGGGGGGGTCAATCTAAATAGGTTGGTGGTGCAAAGGTCATGCAAGTGTTTCGATGCTACGACGACGATGATGATGATGACAACATTCACAGACACCTGCTGGAACACTTGGGGGTGGGACAGTTAACAAACCACATTGGCATTTCAAATCCAAGATGTCTATCAACTGCTACTCAAAAAAAAAAAAAAAAAAAATGAATACGTGCGTTCAGAAATTGTTGCTTAAATTGGGGAATGAAACCTACGAATTTGTGATTGGCAATGTTATCTCTCAAGAAAATCTTTTTCAAAAAAAATAATCGATGGTTCCTTAACATAAGGACATTAAGAACTGTTTTTGATAAAATCACAAAACTTGGGAGTTTTTTTGAAGAAAAACTAATAAAAGTCAAGTTCAGGATTGTCCCAAATATACAAAAAAAAAGTTAAAAAATGACAAGTTGACCAGATTTAAAATAAGATATAGATTTTGCAATCCTTTTTATACAAATGATCAGTTTCCTGATATGATACCTGACAGTATAAATTCAGTTGACAATAAGGAAAGGAAAAATTAATTGTAGGTTAATTAAAATTTATTCCACTCATACGTTCCGCCTTTCAGGTTTGAGTTTAAATAAATAAGATTTTTGAAATATTTAGTTATTTCAAGAAGTAATAAGTAGTGTAAATCAAAATGATTGAATATATTGAATTTTGTTTTTTCCCCCCCTTATTGTTATATATATATGTATGTATGTATATATATATATACATATAAGAAATTGATACATAATCTGATGGAATATTTATGAATGAATTATATTTTTTGAAACCCCATTCAAAACAACCTTCCGTTGGCAGAGTGACTCATTCTCCATGTAACAGGACATTGTTTCAAATTATATATATATATATATATATATATATATATATATATATATATATATATATGAATTATGAATTGTGTTATATCATATAGAATCTTATTTGAGATACCGTCCATTAAAGGTTAATGTATTACTTACCCTAGATAATATAAATAAAATGAAAAATTAAAGAAATAGGGCTGCCGCAGGAATCAAAACCTAGCACTGATGGGTAGCTGCTTCGACATAGCGATGCTCTTACCATTGAGCTAAATACCCGCCAGTACATGTGGTAGGCTGGATTCCTGCAGCAGACCCATTTTCTTTGTCCTGTTTATGTTGTCTAGAGCGAGTGATATAATAATCGTGTAACAGCAGGAGATCATCTCAAATAAGTTTCTATATAATACATCACTACTTACAATTCATTCGGTCACACCAAATGAGTCCATTTTTCAATACATATATAAGCAAATTAAAATCCTATCATTTATAACTTCTTTCTATCTGGGTCAATACAAAAATAAAAATTCTACAATAGTCTTCTTCATCTTTTCTGCATCAAAATAATTTTCCTACTACTCTTCACCTATTCTTAGCAATCAAACACAGAGCAAATAATTTCTTTTATCAGTCGTTGTGACAAAGTTGGACATGAGAAAAACGTAGAAAAGGGACCCAATAAATCTAATGATAATATCAACCACGGGAAACAGTTGCTGTGTTTGATTCAAGTCAGCCATAAAGAAAATAATTCAATGAAATTGAAGTCAAACTCAAATCAATGCCATAACAAATATTGCTCATTTAGAAATAACTAAATATTCAACTTAAACCGAGTCTAAATAGCAGTTCACTGAGAGCCTGAAAAGGGAAAAAAAAATTCACTGATCTTATCTTCTTACATCTTGGAATAAAAGTACAAAATTCAGCAAAGATTTCCCATAGAAAATTATAATGTAATTAAATAGAAATGGTCAATAATGAATATTCAAACAGTGGCAAAGATTATATATGCATCCAGTTTATTCTGATGGCACTATTTAATGACAAGTCTTTTAAAAGCATATTTATTTTCATATTCTCACAAGACTGTAATTGTAGATTATACTCTTCCCCAAGCAAATTAGAAAGTAAATAATTTACTTGTCATGATTTCTTTATTTACATGCCATTTTTTTTTCATCCAGCGTTCATAAGAGCACTTCCTACTAAGCGGGGATGGGAGTCTATTGTATAAACTTTCTCCGCCTTTCAAAGTTGAATTCCTCCTTTCTTGATCTGTGCATAGAAGCAGTTATGTAATGAGGGTGTGCACTCATGAAATCACTTAATTCTATTCTTCAAGAATTTGCATAAATTTGGCACAGGCTAACTAGTCTGAGATTTTAATATCTATTTACGATTCATTTGGTAAAGCAGCTAAATATTCACTTTTCACAGAGATTTGATATTGAGAAGAAAACTAAAACATGATATAGCAACCCGAGATTTTTTTCTCAAAGTTATTGAAAAGCCAAGAAAAAAGTGAAAAATTTTTACTGACTAATTTTCCTTCTAATTAGCTTGAAACATTTTCATTTACTAATTTGGTATATCTATTATTAAATTCCTGCGGTACCAAGCTATACAAACTGCTGACATGATATCAAATGATAAACCTAGTTGAAATTATGTATGAATAATGAATAGTGTTCAAATAAATGAATGATTAAAGGGTTTAAATAAGTGACCAAATATCTGTAAATAGCAGGTTGAAGTTTGAAAAATTATACTTTTATGAGTTTTTTTTTTCTACTTTCAAACTTACTACAATATTTGTCAATTCCCACTGTCTGAATATTACATGCAAGAAATCTACAAATTGTAGAATATACAACGAGTCCATGAGAGTATTCGATACATTTCAAAAAGTTCATTTTAATATCCTTATGCAGCCTCAAAATTGCCGAAAGATTTGATTCTTGAACAAATGTCCAAATCATTTAAAATGTTCAATTTTTTTAAATATTTTTGTTTGAAATGTGTTTGATTTTTGTATTATTTAATCACTGGTCCAAATTCTGTCAATTTGGAAGCAGTATAAGGATATGAAAATGAACTTTTCAAAATGTTTCAGATACTTTAAGGACTCACTGCATGAGCAACTAAAAATATTAGCAGAATTTTCAGGCATTCTAGGGACACAAAAACAAGCATATTTAAGATGTTTTTTTTTCTTTTCTTTTTCTCCTTTCAATTTATGAAAAAAAAAAAAAAAGGCAAAACTCTGGTTAGAATAAAGTGAATTCAAAGAGGACTTGAATCTCTTAATCAAAATGGTGAATTTGACAGCAAAGGAAAATCTGGATGTTATTCTAAGACACTACAGGTTGCAGTAAACATTGCCTTTTTATGTATTTTATATCTATATAATACGGGGATCGTGCTGCTAATGGAACCGAAGATGTCTGCAAGCATTGTAGCTTCCATGGGCAACTTTTGTCCCTTTTTTTTTTTTCCAAACAATAGCATTCTCTAATAGCAATCGTCTTTTTTTTTCTTTTGTGATAACATTGTCTGTGTGTTGTGTTTACCTGAAGCCAGACTATCTGTTGTCACAATATTGTTCGTGTAATATCTGCAAAGAGAACCATTTTAAACTAGTTCACATACAAGAAATAAACGACTCTCTTGGATGGAGTTCCTTTGGGAAAAATAAATAAATGAATAAAAAAAATAAATAAAATTTCATTAGTCAAAATATTCCAGGTTTTCAAAATCATTGATGTTCAAACCATTCCTAACAATCGATAGCCAAAGAAAATTCATTTATAACACTTCATCCCCCCCCCCGACCCAGTTGAGCCATATCAATATCAACATTAATCAAAAATGTAAAAAAGAATAGAAACTGTTGATGAAGTTAATATTGTTGATTATCGCAGAAGAATACCACATAACTTATCTCACTCACTATGCAACTACTTTCAATATCAATTTTCTTTAAAATTTAGTTTAAATTTTCAACTTTCCTCACTTTATTTTTCTGCTTGGAACTGTAGGGGGGGGGGATGAACTAGCCGGATCCCTCAAATCATAAGGAAGAGAGAAATCTGAAAGATCCAATTTTGCCGGCAACCAATCAAAAACAGATTATATTGTTATTCAAGTTTGTCTCTCATAAAAAGGCAGAGATGCCATTAAGTCTTCCACAAAGGCTGATAGACAGCTTGCTTTTATGATGGGGCACTCACTCACAGTTGGCTACAAATAAAAAAAAAAAAGAAGCCATGATGAAAGCGCTCACTACAAAAACGCTAGATGACAATTGATAATGCTTTATTTGAACACAGCATAAAAAGAGCCTAGTGACCATTGATAATACTTTATTTGAGCCAAGCAGAGAAAGAGCTTAGTGACAATTGATAATACTTTGAGATAAGCAGAGAAAGAACTAGATGACAATAATACTTATACTAGTGTTTTGTTTCAGGGTTTATTCCATACGGCTTGCATAAAGATAAGTTTTTGCTGAATATAAGAAATATTGATCGAATCTCTAACAGTCAGAATCTATGCTGTAATTGATGAAATTATGTTCTTTTTATTTTGACAAAAATTTGTGCTAATTTACTAATAGAAAAAAAAGAAAAAAAAGAAAAGAAAGAGAAAAAAGAAAAGAGAAAAAAAAAGAAAAAAAGAGAAAAAAAAAGAAAAAAAAGAGAAAAAAAGGGAAAAAGAAAAAAAAAGAAAAAGAAAAAAGAAGAAAAGAAAAAAGAAAAAAAAAGAAAAAAAAAAAAGAAAAAAGAAAAAAGAAAAAAAGAAAAAAAAAGAAAAAAAGAAAAGAAAAAAGAAAAAAAAGAAAAAAAGAAAAAAAGAAAAAAAAAGAAGAAAAAAAAGAAAAAAAGAAAAAAAAGAAGAAAAAAAAGAAAAAAAGAAAAAAAAGAAGAAAAAAAAAAAAAAAAGGAGAATGCATTTAAAAAATTTCTCATCACATTTTGAAAATCAGGTCTCAATATTTCATGATGGAAAATTTTTGTTCATTGTTCATGCCTCTTTTATATGCTCAATTTTGGAGTTCTGATTGCTTTCGAATAATGGCCCTGGCTTCTCATTGGTCCATTTTCTCCACCCAAATATGGCCGTTTTTCCCCCGGGTGATCTTAAAGCAGATCCCTGCAACAACTTTGTCATTGAATACAATTGGCAAGAAATGATTCTCACTCATATACAGAATAGGACAACCTTGCTTACAAAGGGGGCGGGGATCAATGAGACTGTAGCCTGATAAACATTTATTAGCTGAATTTTTTTTACTGTATTATGTTAAACTTATAGGCAGTGAATAGTACTGAAAAGGGAGGTGATTATGTTGAAAAATGAATATTTTTTTGTGTGAAATAAACGCATTTTTCATCATCAAGCTCTACATTTATTGATGTACCTCCAAAAATGACCAATTCAAAAAAAATTTTCTGCTTAATGTCAGAAGTTAATATTTGCAAAGCCCCACTTGGTCAAGCACAAGGCCACTCAGCATAAAACTGGGTTCTAATTTATCTATAAATAGCTGAATGAGTAAATTCATATTAATTTTTTCATATTTACAATGAGAAGTATTTTTCTCTTTAATTTAAGGATATTTTGAGAATGAATTAATAATAAAAATTGAAAGCCATAAAAAATCTATTGAAATCATTTCACACTGATAATTTCACCCACAATACCAACTGATTAGTCGTGTACACAAAGATGGAGGAATTGTTCCTCTTTTCAAGAAAAGGGGTCATTGAATTAATTCTGCCAAGTGGTACAAAATAAACTGAACTACTTATTTTCCCTGAAAATAATGAACCCTTCCACTACAATTTACAGGCAGAAAGACATGGAAATAAGCAGTAACTCCAAGTGGAAGGGTTCATTGTGTAACTGATGAGAATTACAGTCATTCCAAGTTAAGCCATAGGTCTGTGATGACTAAAATATATCAGTCATCTGCTGCTTATGCGCTAAAATATCCTGCAAAAATGAGCAAATTCAATTCAAATTTGTGAATAACGAATTCATATCAACACAAAGGTTGATCCTTTGGAGAGAGAGAGAGAGCAAATGGATCATGATCGTCAAGTTGAAACGGTGAAGGGATGAAGAAAAGACACAAACCTTTTGAGCATCAGTGGATTCGGGTAAGTCTGTTTCATCCATTTCTGGCATATAAAGTGGATTACTGATCTCACTGGCATTCTCTTGGATTCGCTTATGTTTGAATTGAGCAGATCTACCAGGAAGAAGAAGATGTACAGACAATTAGATCCATCACATAGAATAGATTATACAGTAGTTATAAAAACAAATTTCTTTACTGAAAAAGGAGTCAAGGATTTGACAATAACCAGTTTTGAGAGGTCAGTTTCCTGGGCAGCAATTCACCATTGCACTCAAGAAAAGTTATGGGTCATCCTAACATTTAAGAGGGTAATTTTTGATCTTACGTGTAGGCACCAATGTTAACTCTTGAATCCATAAAGTTTTTGAAGTTAAATAATGCCTGATTTCTTTCTTTTCAATTCACAAGAGTTCCATTATTTTTAATTCTATTCACTGAAGAGTTCCATTATTTTTAATTCTATTCATTGAAGAGTTCGACTGTCTAAATAAGTGATTATAAGCAGTTAATGAATTCAAGAGTTGAACTAAACATTGGGAGTGTGTGTGTGTGGGGGGGGAATAGATACTAAATTATCCATGACAGCCTCAAATGAAGATACCTATTTTTTTTTTCTTTCCGAACAGAGTATCGAAAAAGACAAATATTGTCAGTGGATAAATCATGGACAATCATGACAGGTTTTATTTTACTGAAAAAACAGAAAACAGCTTTTGACTGAATTAGAAAAATAAAAATACAGAAAAAAAAATTTCAAACAAATACAATATTCAGTTTAGAAAGAAAAAAGTGGTAAAGATTATCACGTAAGATGACTCCACAGATTTTCTTGACGACTTTTTTTGATGAGACCAATGTTTTTGTAACCCCTCGCACATTCTTATAAAAGCAATAGATACATTGACTATGTACTAGTCTTTTGTAGTAATCTAACAACTTGACATAGGAACAAGCATCACTTAGAACATAGTCAAAAATTGTAATATGTTTATAATCCAAGAATTACAGTATTTAATTGAAAAGAAAAAATTTTTTTTTTTACAAAAATAAAATAAAATTTAGTTTTCAAAAATTAGCAAATATCGCGCCATCTTGAAAAAAACAAACAAACAAACACGAAAAAGATGCTAAAAAATGGTCAAAATGTTAATGCACTTCTGCATTAATTTAGCTATTTACACACTGCCAAATTTCCATTTGTCAAAGACCTAATTCCATCTGAAGACAGAGATATAAACACCCATCCATTTCTGTATGGGGATAAGGAAAAAAACAAAAACAAAAGGGGTTTATATATATTTCTGTGACCCTAACCAATAGTCTTTAGGTGACCATCTGGTGTGTGCCAACTCTCACTTTGAGAAACCCTGATCTAATACAAAGCAGTCCATGAAAATATATAATCACTAGGCAAAGTAGATAGCTATTAAGTACCTCGAATAGAAGAGATGAACAATGTCAATATACTTACGTTGCACGTCGTCTAATCATCATAAACACTGAGACAATTATAACGATGATCACTATTAATAATATCACTATCAAAATGGTGGACACTGAAAAAGAAATAAAGTTACAAGATAGTATTTAAAAAATAAAAGCAGAAAAAATACTAGCGAAATGTTTATCCATCCCAACTCCAGAATTAGAAATCAAAATATTTTTATTCCCCCCCCTGCCTAGAAATAAAATTAAAATTTCAGAATACATATTTTTTTAAATGTTTAAAAAATGAATAAGAGAATCCATAAAAGAAATTAAAAATCATAATAGAGGGAAGATAATTAATATGCTCTCTTTGAAGCCATGCTCATGACAGATGGAAAATGAGGGTCCAGTTTAGGATTACAATTGCATGGTAAATGAAGACACCTGCCACCTATAAATAAAACTAATAAATCTCTGGATGGTTAGAAATTCTAATGGATTCAAAGCACCTAAAATTAAAAGAGAAGATAAATTTCTCCCTTGAGATCAGCATTGCAACCCAAATTGAAATAAAATGAACTGAATATGTAAATTATAAGGAACCAGAGAAATTTTCAATGATTTAATAAAAAATTTGAAATTGTCGGGGAAATTTGTTGAAAATATGTATGTGTATACTTGATAGCAAAGCTTGGAACTTCGTTGTAATTGAGTGCAGTGATTTAAAAGGGAAAACAAAAATAAACTGTCGTTCCAAGGTAAATTATGAACCACTGCCATCCATATACACTGCTTTTTACCTCGTAAATTAAAGAGTGCTGATGGTGAAATCAGGTAACCATGATGAAAATACTATCAGTATGGTTAGAATCATAAATTTATGATCGAAACCCCATCCCAGAAACCCAAAACAGACACAAACTGAGGGACCAATTTGGCTTAGACTTTCACTGTAAACTGACCCCCCCCCCCTCCAATGAAAAAACTTTCGGAAGTGGGTAATTTAAAAGATATAAACAGACATTTTCCTTACTGATTGAGGGGTGTGTGTGTGTTTGTGTGCAAATGGTCAAGTTTCTACTATGAAGGGTTAAGTTTGGATGGATAGTTAGAGATATTTATGAATGTCAGACCACATGAATAACTTGAATCCAGCGACAGTGATTAAACCAGTCTGTTGTGAGGAGCATTGATTGAAAAATATGAATACTCACCCTCTGAACCAGATGACATACTCTTGTGTAGATCTGAACATCGTATTCCAGATGTTCCTGAGGGACACCTAAAAAGAAAAAAAACGAAACATCGGATATGAGAATTTATCATGAAATCAATATTTTACATAATTTAGCTCACCTGAAAACTCGTTATCCATAAACTTTTTCATTTATTCGAAAGATAACAGTGTTTTCTTTGACTTCTATACAACCAACTTGGATAAAATGGATCTAACATATTTTATTGAGTAATTATTATTTTACAAGTCGTAATTTACTGTTTAAAAATTTGAGGTATTGATCCATGGACAGCATGGCGCAAGTATCACAGATTTTACAAGCACATAGAATTCATGTATACATCAAGTAATTCACACCAGAAATTCAAGTTATAGGTTTCAAAATCATCAGATTTGTCATAACATTAAATGACTACAATGTTCAAGGTAATCTGTCAATCAAGGTGACTCCTTGGATGTTACTGGATGCCTCGCTCACTGGCAAAGGTCGTAAGCACACGGTGGATGAATTGAGAGCAGAATGACAGCAGATGAATTTGGTGATTCTATACATTTTGATCATTAGTCAAGTATTTCAATGCTGGTATTAAAGAAAGTACACGTCATATTGCAACTTTGATACGATAGTAGATTTATCAAATTTTTGATTGGTAGCTGTGAAACCCTTTACTCTATGAAAGTCTGAAGTTTCAAAGATCGAAAGGGAATTGCCAAAATCACCCCCAAGTGCAAAAGGTCACAGGGTCTATGACATCGGTGACTGTTTTGTAACGGGACCAATTCAGAAGTTTCAACCAACCTTGCCAAGATCCCTTCAGTGGATCTTAAGAGACACAACACGGGCAAAGAACGTGTTTGTGGAGTGAGACCAACCCGAGTGAGCTTGTGACCATGCCATAACAAAAATAACTCTGGTAGGATTTTTCTTAATGATTAAAAACTTGGATGAGAAGCCGCTGGAGGCACATGAAACATCGACAAAATAAGTAGCAGATCATCGGTTCCTGTTCACATGGTTCAGAATTGGGCTCCAGACGGGGGAGGAGATGAGACTTGAGGATAATGGATGCCCGGAAAGGAAGCAATCCTTCAATGATGACGTAAGCTTTTCGAGAATTTATTGGCAATGAGAACAACGATGGTTACAGTATAAGCATAAATGACATCGTGACATTGACAGTGCATTCAATCACAGAACCCAGTTTGGTCGAAGACTTTTTCCACAATTTGACAAACCAAAAAGCTGGTCTTATAAAAATGTCATTACATTCTAGACCTAATGAATTACATGATTTTGGTTGGATCATAGAAAGACTTGAAGGAGCAATAAACAGTATGTAAATTAACTGGAATAAAATTGTCTTACAAAAGATTGAAGAAGTAAATTCATACTGAATGAATTTGCACCTCCTTAATCCAGTCACCTCGGGGTCTAGCCATTGACGGGCAACAACAAACGTTGGAAAAGAAAAATTGACCCTGAAAGGGGCTTTTTATGTAAACATTAATTTTCAATGATTTTTCTAATAGTGTAAAAAAGAGAAAATTTTTAATATAATTCATATAATATATTATAATCATAGTAAATGATAATTATGATTATGATGAAATGATTCATAATGTTCAAATAAATATATGTCTAATGATGAATAAACACCAAATATTGTCAAATTCAGAATTCTTTGATATGGCTTCAAACTGAAGTCAAGTTTACAAACTGTTAATGGACTTGAAACATGGAACCTAACCAAGAGAGACCCACACACTGAGAAGCATGAAACGTGCACATGAGAGATTCATGCTCAACCTCGCATGGAGAGATCACAAGACAGCACAGTATAAAGGGGAGAAGACAGGAGTCAGGGACATCATAGAATTCATTAAAAAACTCAAATGTGATGGGCTGGCCATATTGCAAGAATGCCAGACGACCGATAGACATCATGACTTACAATATGGATCCCAAGGGATCACATGCACAACCGCGGCCAGCAGAGAATTAGATGGAGAGATGAGCCAGACGAATTCAAAAGTTATTGGCTCCGCGACGCCCATGATAGAAAGGCCAGGCGAACGCTGGGGAAGGTCTATGTCCAATGACAGACAATAAAAAACATGATAATGATGGAATGATGGTTTGAACAATGGTTTGAAACCAAATGGAGGCGCTCTAATAGTAGATCCACAAACTTATGGTAGCAGATTTAAAATGCACTCGACAATGTGGCTGGAGGGGAGGGTTTAAGATTAGGGGATGCTTCACAATAGGGGTCCAGGGGGCTTGAGGAAGGGAATTGTTGAGTGATAGAAGGTCTGCAATATACCTGATAACAATGAAACTTCAGAAGCTATTAATATTAGATGGATGAATAATCTCAAAAGGAAATCTCCCACAAAAGATACTTACTGGCAACTTTCACATTCAGGTATTGATTGATTATTAATATGGCAGTTTACGCAGGTACCACCATTAACACAGTAATTCCGACACCTCCAATTCTTACAAAACCTTCCTGTGTAGAGATCAGGACAGCTGGAAATCAAACGGAAATCAAATCAAATACTGAAACGATTATTTTCAAACAATTATGAAATTTGTTTTTTTTTTTTTTTTTTTTTTTGCATAATAAGCTGTACATTATGTGAAGAGTTTGGTTCCAAAATGCAATAAGTACCGTTTCAAAAAAATATCTGTGTTCAATTGAATTAAAAATGATTCTTTATTAGAACTTTCCATCTTATCAAAAACATACGGACTGCATATTTATGAAAAGGTTGTAATTAGATAAAAAGATTAAAATCCAGAATCTGATTTAATTTCATTCAACACATTTATCTTTTAAATGGTGCTTATTGCATTTTCAAAGCTCATAGTTCATACATAGTAACTACAGAACTTATGAAGTAAATGACTAACAAGATATAATAATGGATATTTCTACTAAGAAGATTTTTACAAAATCTGAAATATAATACATAACATGTATATAGTCAACTTAATTGCTGCAGGTTGAAAGGCAATTCAATTTATCAAGCTGTGTTCATCTTCATCTTCATCTTCTCAATTGTCTATGGCAGCTCAGGGTTCTCAACTCGTATTCATTTACATTGCACAATTTTTCAATTTCCTCATAACTATATCTTCACGAAAAATACTTTCAGGTGTGCTTATCAGACACGCTCAGTTGGAGATATTTTTTCAAATAATCATAAGAGAGTTTAAGGACATAGTTTTCAGAAAATCAACCTTTTTTTACTGAAAGAAATATCTAATAACCTTTGATCCCATAGAAATAGTTCGGGAAAAAAAAAAAAAAAAAAAAAATCTCATCTAAATAATTAACCTATGTGATTCAATCTAGGACCTTTGTTAACATGAACCTTTCTTTCATCTACTGATTTGAATGAACATCCAAAGTTTGTTATTCTTACTTGCAAACAATATTTCCTGTCGCTGATACCGTGCAGTTGCCACCATTTTCACAAACACAAAATTCACAGTGCTCGCCCGAATGATGGTCATCACACAAACATTTCATTTCACCGTTATCTGGAAGAAAAAAAAAAGGGATATACTCACAATATGAACATGTGTAAATATACAAAAAGTACAATCTATGATTTATCAATGTTTTGAAAACAAAGTTTCATAAGGATTTCCTGACTGATAAGTTCATTTATAACTTAAGCTATTGAAGTTTCAGATAGCAAAGGAGAAAAGGTACTCTTACAAGACTGGGGTCCAAAGATTGGTATATTCAAGGGGAGTAACTTATTGTTGGACCTTACAACTCCCAAACTGAACATCATTCAGGTTTATGCTCCAACTTCAGTCTACAGGAGGTGAGAGAACTTTTACAATGATTTGAACCCCATACCCCAAGATACCAAAAAATATTTCAATCCCTTGTCCTAGCTGTGCGTCAAAGTCACCCATAATGATATTGAACATAGTGTAGACATGGTTTGATACCAAGTATGGAATGAAAGAGGTGAGAATTTTGTAAATTTTGCAACCGTGAACAGGTTCAAAACCAGGTTTACTTTCAAAAAAGAGCCCAATTGAAAATGGACCGAGAAGAGCCCCATTGAAAATGGACCGAGAAGAGCCCCAACCATGAAACCAAGAATGAAAAAATACATCCTAGCTGACAAAAGGAGACACAGTCTAAGATATCCAGTTGAGTCCAGCCCTCACTCTTGCAGGTTTTCACGTTGTACTAATTCTTTCATCAGTATAAAAGGCATTGCAGATAGAGACATCCACCATAAACCAAAATAGGTACTTTCATGAATTGCATGTCTTGCTATAGGGGCAACAAAGTTTGCTTACATCAATATTAGTAATACCGTATTCCTTTGAAATAATGTTACTACTTGGTAATCTTTGATAAGCTCAAAATTTGACTCCTGAGAAAATTTACCATTGTATTTCCTGACTGGTAAGGTGCAGAATGTGATAATTAGCTATGACAGAAAGAAAAATGATACGCAGAGTCATCAATTTGGACTTGCTAATGCAGCACATATTCATCTACTCAAATATTTCTCAAAAAAATCTAAATAATTATAAGGTGCATCTTATCACTCGCAGCATCTCTTCAGCAAACAAATATCATAACTGAAATCTCCCTAATACAGCGAACAAAACAGAAATTAGAATTGCTTTGATAAAAAGAGAAACTCACCTTTGATACAGCGGCCTCCATTACGACAAAGCTTCGGGCAGGTTTTCCTACAGTTGTTACTATTTTCAGTGATACAAGGTTTATCACAGTGGGGACCAGTGAAGCCCTCAAAACATTTACACTTTGCCACGCCTTTATCATTACTGCAGCGTCCTGTTGAAGGATGTAAAATGGCACAGATGTAAAGAATGTTTTGTTATGCATCAAGTGTTTAGTGTTGCAAGATTCTTCAGTCATAAAATGTTAAGTCCACATTCCACCTACCATTACTACAAGTCATACTTACATCTCTCTTTGGTGACAGGCTGAAAACAATCACATTTTCTCATATATATATATATATATATATATATATTACACACATACACAATCCAAATCAGGGATATAATATATTACTATACTATATCCAATGTAAAATGGGTTTATTTCATAAAAGGCTCAATACTTACGACATTAAAGATTCACCTGAAGATACCAGGCAGAAACAAACATGTTTGTGTAGTGAATCCACACTTCATATATATATATATATATATATATATATATATATATATATAAAAGTTGCATTATATTATACATGAACACTTATTTGAAAGTATCTCCCATTGTTAATGTATCACTCAAACTAGACAACATAAACAAAATAAATAACTAAAAAAAATGGCCGCTGCAGGAATCAAACCAGCAACTGATAGGGTAGCCGGCTTCAATGTAGCACTACTCTTATTGAGCAAAACAGTTACTGATAATGCAAAGGACCAAATAACTCTTTTCCCCAAACTTCTCATTCCATAGATTCTCAGTATATTTATATCTTTTCAATGCAACAGTAATGTATTAAGAGATGGTTATACAAGATCCTCACAAAATTATAAATTGCGTTATATCACATAAAAATATAGCATTATATATATACATCCATTTCTTAACACATAACTGTCATGTTGAAAGAAACAAATAAACTGATAATGAACAAAATGAGAATTTAGTGTGAAAACAGTTATTTGGGTCTTAGCATAATGGCGGCTGTTTATTTCAATAATAAGAGCAACGCTACGTTGAAGTGGTTACCCTGTTAGTTACAGGTTCGACTCCTGCAGTAGCCCTATCTTCAGCCTTAGAACAAGTCTATTCGTTCCTCTCAACATGACAGTTATGTATTAAGAAATGGATACCTAAGATCCCACAGAATGATAATGAATTGCATTATATTATAAAGAAATTCTTATTTAAAACGATCTGCCATTTAGTTTGAGTGATAAACTGAATTCGGTGATCATTTCAAATAAGAGTTTCTATACGATAAAACTCAATATATAATCATTCTGTTGGATCATATACAATCATTTCTCTATTTTATATATATATATATATATATATATATATATATATATATATATATATATATATATATATATATATCTTTTTGAATAGTAGTTCACCTAAAACATTTTTACTGACAAATATCTCTACATGTTTGAGGGGGCCCCCATAGGGGCAGGGCCTGTCCTGAAATCAGTAGTTGTAGTACTGATGACCAATATACTCATCTGTATGAAAATACAAAATCCTTAGAACATTTATGTTGTTGGATTTTTAAATAGTAGTAAGTGAATAATACGCTCCATGGTTCTGTTGAAAAACAGTTGACCTGGCCATGACTGCAGCTGTTTTTGAGTTTAGATAACACAGATGGACTGACATTTGTCGAATTGAAATAATTCGATATTGTTTCCCTAAGTGTGGAAGCAGCCAGACACAAAATAACGGACCAATTTTGCAAGAACTCACATTGCAAATTAAACCCACAAATTAAATAACAGGGTTATTGAGTTTGTATACGAGATGAACAGTGTGATTCTTTTTGGTTTGTTTCTGTAACCATAAAATGGACTCTTCCATCTAGTTTTGGTTACGTCACACATTAGGATTATTACTAATGATACTATTCTACTTTTTGTACTTTGATTAGATTCGATATGCATTTTTATCATATACCTAAATATAAGAGGTGAACATATTGTTCAGGATAGATCATTTGCATATAAAAAGGAAGAATTAAATGCTAGTTTCAGAAATACCAAAATTGAACAGGATTTATCTTAGTCGACTATAGAATCCCCATAGCCCCACAGATCACCTGACCAATCAGCCAATCAGGATATAGATTTTGTCATTCTTGGTCTTATTTTTGGAGCTAATTTAGTTGAGTACACCACAAAACACCATCTAAAGTTTTGTTTTTTCCGAATAAGTGATACTTGGGGTATCTATGGTCATTTTGGACCAACAATGCCTGCATCTTATTCTGGTATAAAAAGAAATATATCGATCTTTCAAGATGATTTTTTAGATAATTAGTTCTGGTAAAAGCATAGACTATAGTGATTCATTTTATATATTTGTCTACAATCTATTAATACTCGAGTGAAATAATCAAATATTTTTGACATCGAATTTTATCTAGATGAATAAGATTCTAAGCTGATAAACAAAGTTAGATAATTAAGCAGGCATCGATATTATCAGCAGCAGTTTTGGTCACATCCTTACATAAACTCCATTAGTAAGAGGATTATATTTATATTCAAAAGTTATTGACAGAACGAAATGTCAATTACCCTTCACAAAATTATAGACATCTTAACTTAATTCCCTTTACATAAACTCAACATATTGTGTTGTGAAAAGAATGAAAACTCATTTCTTTACCTTTGAAGCAAGATAAGTTCTTGCAAGGTTGATGGCTATTACAATGTCTTCCTGAGCAAAAGCAGGTAGGTTTGTCATAAACGATAGCACAGACGTAAGCACCAGGACAGTGTTTGTGGCATCCATCCTTCCATCGTTGATTCACTTTAGGCGTACACTGAAACACTCCTTGATTGTCTCTCGTACACATTTGGTTGCTGGGACACATTTTATTCTCACATTGTTCACATCTCGGACCTATTGAGAGGAAAAAGTGATTTTAATCATGTTAGTCAATTGAATACACGTTTCACTTTGGGTCAAACAAAGATGTATTCGAGGCAACTTCTGTTTAAAGACATAAGTTTGTTCTAGGTTGAATTACAATATTTTCTAGATCGCTATGGGACAACCCCCCCCCCAAAAAAAAACAAATCATTGTGACACATTTGCTCCCTCATTATGTGATTCATGAGGCAGTCAAGTTACTCAGAATGAAATTTTCAGCCAGTTTGGTGGGGTCGTTCCAGCTTCCGTCTCCTTCCGAATCATCTTGAATCATCCCCTCATTCTATTTACCTCCAGGCATCCATCTGATGGCTTAGTTTGCAGGTCTTATGAGGAGCCTAAACCACTAAGATACATGGTTTTATATTGAAGAAATTCCAAAGACATCGACATTTAATAATTTGGAAAGGTCAACAAAAATTGATGATTGCAAGATACAGTTTGATTTCTAATGCTTGGAAAAGGACACAAAATCGACTTGAATGACAGAAATGGATTCAGTTTAGTAAATGTTTAAACCTGTAATTATTTTACGATAATATGTCCAGTTATAGCACCACTATTTCTTCACGTAGATAGATATTTAGAAGATGGCCTCCAAATCTGCCATTGAAGCTGCAGAGATCACCTCCTGATAGCTTTTTAACTGGAAGGTGCGATCCGGGGGTGAATGCTGCTCTGACACTAGCGAAGATCTGATCAACCCTGGGTCAGTCTCCAGAGAAAGGGTATATGGTGCTAAAGAACCCAAAACACCTGATTACCTCAGGAACATCAACCGATGATGTGAATAAGTCAATTTACAAACAAGGATATCTTTTTAGTGGCTCTTGGGATCATAACAAAACAGGAGAATGTATCTTTGGTTCTATTGGCAGAGATTATGAACTTCATAATATACAATTGTAAATATAAATGTGTTATTATCATGCTAAACTATTTGTACTGACATCCTGTTTTTACACAGTGAATATGCCAGTTAGCTTTGACAGTAAATAGAAAAAACAATTGAAGAGATGGGCTGCTGTAAGAATTGAACCCATGTCCAACAGAAGGCCGTCTGAATGCCACACCGCTCTTACTATCTGAGCTAGGTAGCCATCTGGTGAGTTAGAGGCCTGACAGCTTTATACCCAAATCACATCTTGTTCATTCACTGTCCATACTTGTTCCAGGTGTTTCCCAACATGGATAATTATTTAATAAAGAAATAGATGTCCGATCTGACAGGAATACAAATATTATTTTTATTTGAAACTATTCGAACATCCTGTTTTCCCCAGGTGAATATGCAACTTGGCCTAGACTGTAAATAGAATAAACAATTAAAAAACTTATTCTATTTACGCTGTTAAGGTCAATAGGCATGTTCACTGTATGCAAAGGAGATGTTGCTTCAAGTTGAAAAAGAAAGAAAAAAAAAAAGCACCGATAGTCATTCAGCCATATTATATATTTATGACACATACATTGTAAACACATACGTGTTCATTTGTGTATTAGAGTGTAATGAGTCAAATCCAAAAAAATGAATTTTCAACATTTCTTTTTCCGTCTATGACAAATAAGTTCTTTCAAAGATCTTTTTGAATAGATTGATAAAAAATCCAAACGGAGTTTTAATTCAACCAAGCTCACCTTTGAATCCTTTAGCACAATCACATTTTATAGCATGGAAATTTCCAACAGAGCAGGTGCCATTGTTGTGACAGTAACTGGAACACCAGTCATCTTGTCGACGCAACTCACACCGACTGCCTTTGTAGTTCGGAGGACAACTGCAGGAAAAAAAAGAGGGGACAAATCAGCAAAAAGATAAGAGTATCAAAACATTCTAAACAAGAGTTTTAGCATTATTGGCCAAGCCAAATGAATAATTTGCATGTCGCTTCTAGTGAAAAAGTTAATGTTAGTAAAAAAAATCAGATTTGAATTAATTTTGCAACACACACAAGATTATTGATGACACAGTTTGGAAAGCTGCCAGACAATCCCCGAAATTTGGAATCTTTATGAATCAGTTTCACAGAACCTCCCTTGAGGCAATTGAAGGATAGTACCAAGGGTATCAAAGACAAATCACAGCATACCATCCAATATCTTGAGATTCATTGAATGCTTTAAAAAGGAGAAAAATTAGTTTACTGATCTTGTCAGCTTTAGAATGAATATGTATCTATATCATAAAGAACTCAAGTATGTGTGTGTGAGTGGATATATTTTTTACTCCAAGATGTTGAGAACTAGGCAACACAGAACAGAAACAAAGCCATGTCTGAAATCAGTAGGTCTTTGATTAATACTAGTACATATCTTTATGTCAAATTCTGCAAAAAAACAAAAACAGTTCTCAGAAAAATTATTGTGCCTGAGGGGAATTTTTATGAAATTTATGAATTATCATTTGCTTCCCAATATTGTCAGATTTAGAAGAGTCTTTTTTTCTTTTTCTTCCTTAGGCAATGCCAGGTACCTCAGCTAGATCGGTACAGAACCAAAAATGAAACAGAGTTCATCCTTTATGCAGGAAATTAAAATAATTATTGTAGATATTAAATTTGTCTCAACTTTTTGTTTACCAATTTTCTCAACTTTATTTTGCTTGGGTTGATAGTTATGTATGGATTTTCTATGGTGATGAACTAGCCAGATCCTGTAAAATATAAGATGTGGCAAAGCTGAACACTCATCAGGTTATCCATAATCATAATCCACGATATAGTATCCATAACTGTTGCAATAACTGTCAATGTATTCATAAGTGGAAATGTCTTTGAAGGTTTACAGTTACCTCAATTTGAAGTACGAAATCAAATGAGTATTTAGATGAAAATATCTACTCTTACTAGGTTCAGCGATCGACTATGGTATTAAAAAAAGTACTTACTCGCATTGTGGCTGGTTGTCTTTAATAGAACACCTGCCCCTGTTGAAACAGTAGCCAGTGCACATGTAGTGATTGCAATGGACACCTTTATAGCCTATTTTACAGCTGAAAGAATAGAAGAAGATTTTACTATGTGACAGAAAATTAAAGCTAAAATGAATGAAGAAAAATGTTCCATAAATCAATGCAAAACAGTGTAATAATTCCGCATTTGTTCAATTCTCTGTTACTGCATTCGAGATCAAATGTCCTTAGGGGTAATTGTCTTCAAAGGGGGAATCAGAATGACAAGAGTTATCATTTGGTCACTTGAAAAAATCAATTATTATTGCACTTTGGTTCAAATGTCCTCAGGGGTAACTATTTTCAAAATGTGAGTCAGAATGGTTAAAAAATTATTTGGTTACTAGAAAAATCAATTATCATTGCACTTAGGGTCAAATGTCGTCAGGGGTAATTATCTCCAAAGGATTAATTAGAATGATAAAAGAGTTATTTGGTCACTTGAAAAACCAATTATTATACCTGTGATAAATTCTCTTACCTGCAAGTTGGTTCTTGATTACTACTTGTTGGTTCAATACAAATTCCATTGATGCAGAAGTTCTTACAACGCTTACTCTCGCAGTGGGTGCCATTGTAAGAAGGGTTGCATCTACAAGAATCAAAGTCACATTTAATGGAATCAAAGTTTTTATATAATTATTTCATTAAGACAATACTAGTAGAACCTGTCAAAAAAAAAAAAAAAAAAAAAAAAAAATTCACTGATATACAGGTTTCCCCATCATCTTTTAGAAGAGTGTTCTTATAAAAGCCCTTTGCAATCCAAAAAGGCATTAAGTAAAGAAGCAATTACCATGAATCCACACAGGAATATTTAAGCATGCTTAGGATAGTATGTCAGGCTGTGTCATTGGAAGTTGCGATGACAGGAAGTACAGGAAACTGGGGTACAGGAAGGAGAGGGAAAGGGTGCGTGCAATCTCTTTAATGGCTCGTAGCTAAACAAGAGCTGAACGCTGTCTTTCATTTTAACCCTTACTCGAAAAAAGGAACTCCCAAGAAGAAGGGACTACCTGTATTTGAATTCTTTTAGAAGGTTTTCTTTAGAAAAGAAATTAAAAAAAAACAAAAAAAAAAACTTGTTTCAGTGTAGGGGTCCATTGTTTCTTATAATAGATAAGAGATATTTTTCATAAGCAAACTTGTTACTTTCAAGTGGAAGAATCCATGGATACAGAAAAACAACCAAGAAAATCACACTTCATTATATGTGAATAATTGAATCATTTGAAACCGCAACCAGCTAAAAAGGATAGCAGTTTATCAGAGTCAAGTCATACAAAGATGACTTGACCCAGTCAGCTTGGCATCAGGAGCTGCCAGATGGTCATCATAGTTGGCATCTAACTGCTCAAAGGGAGCTCCAATCTCTGGTTTGGAATCAGTGGTCCTCCTCCTGGACTAGTTGCCTTCCTAATACTAGACAGCCTCGTCTGCCCAGTCACATTTTTTTTCCACCAGTTACTATCTACTGCAGTTTAGAGAAGATATGCCATCTATTTCTTTACCATTTCTCAAAAGCTTTGTCAGATAAACTATTTTCTACTAAAAACTTGGGAAACACTCAAAGTGTCCATGCTCATCCAATGCCATAAACTAATAACAATGAAAATCAGTTTGTATATAGCTACATTCAATTTTCCAATTTTCAGAATATTGTCTCAATATATGAGGAAAAAAAAAAAAAATCCTGTTTTCCTTCTAACTATCGGCAGAGGTAAAATATTTCAATCCTAAACCTCTGATCTATGTCTGAATCACCATTATTCATGAGCAGAGATTTTTTTCCATTTTTCAAGCATCCCCGGGATTAGATCGTTGTGCCCAATGTAACATTGTCTCAACTGTGGCTACCACATTAACTCACAGTTAAAGCTTCCCATATTTACTATTTATCACGTTCATTTATTCCATCTTGTCTAAAAGACGTGCGAAACCATCAGTAGCTGAATATAGACAGAATTACAGAAATCAGTGAATACTCACATGCATTTATAATTTTCACAGGTGCCATTATTCAGACAGTCAATGTCTGATTCACACCTTGAAACCGGCCGTGGACTGCAAGTTCCATTCTTCATAAGATGAGAGTCTGAACAGTCACACACTGCACCAACAGATGGAATCACTGTACACAGTTCATATGACTTGCATGTATGCAATTTGCAC
The DNA here is from genome assembly GCA_963457665.1 of Thysanoteuthis rhombus. Classification (NCBI taxonomy): domain Eukaryota; kingdom Metazoa; phylum Mollusca; class Cephalopoda; order Oegopsida; family Thysanoteuthidae; genus Thysanoteuthis; species Thysanoteuthis major. Next base: position 55,313,570 of record OY735216.1, on the reverse strand, counting down.
TCTGATTGAACTAAAATAAGAAATGGGGAAACATTCAAAATAGATTTACAAGACAGTAGAAGAGAGAATTAACATCTTCAAGTATGGTCAAGTGTTTGAAAGGTTTATATTTTCAATTTCAAATGCTACATTGAAAGGAATTGATAATTCACAGCACTGAAGGCCATCTGTTTCGATAGACAATGGAATGGCACCGAGCTTTTCTTTCCAATGCACAAAGCTGGGTGAAGCATTTAAGATCATATGCCCGGTCAACCTCCAACTCCCAATGCTGATGTAGTCCAAAGGAAAAGATGATATGTTTGGCATCAGCTTGGAATCAGGAGCTGCTTGAAGGACATCAAAGTTGGCATCCAACCGCCTCAAAGGGGGTCCACTCCTTGGTAAGGAATCCTTCTAGACTAGTTACCTTCCAAAAGGCTAAACAGCCTAATCTACCCTGTTATTTCACCTATAGCTGGTATTGGGGAAGAAAGATTTATGTACATAAAGCTAATGCAAAGTTAATGTAAACAAACTCGACTGAAGCTTGGACTAAGCTTGCCAATTCCATTGTACACTTTGCTAACCCCTATGCTGAACATAACTCTGGACAGTAAAGGGGAAAAAACCCCAAAATATAGCTCCATAAACTAAGTCTATGATTTCAAAAAGAATCCACCGGATCCTTCAAGATTGCAATTGAGAAATATACTAAGACTTGGTATATTTTTGAGCCTGAAATAGAACTCAACTACTCAGACTTAATGTCATCGAGTTCTGTTTCAAGCTCAAACACAAAACCTAACATTTGTTTGAACATAAGAGCACCAAAAAGAATTAACATGAAATTATTTCTATTATTATTCGGACGATCCTCATCTTGGTTGTTTTTCATACAACGTTTTGGCCGTTGTACTCTACGGCCTTCATCAGGTATCATCTGGTAGGTGTGGGGAAGTAACAAACAGAACCCTTTATTTAACCGACAGGAGTATATAAACCGCACTCTCACATAGCGTAATGGTTAGAGAATCAGACAGAATTACTGCAAGTAATCTAATGGTTCTAGGTTCAATCCTAGTGTGAGACAATAATTCGAAAATACTACTACTGTTAGGACGGGAGTGCGGTCTATATACCTCTGTCGGTTAAATAAAGGGTTCGGTTTGTTACTTCCCCACACCTACCAGATGATACCTGATGAAGGCCGTAGAGTACAACGGCCAAAACGTTGTATGAAAAACAACCAAGATGAGGATAGTCCGAATAATAATAGAAATAATAATAACTCATCGGAAAAATTCAGAGAAACACTAATGAAGAAATCAGTTACACTGTAGCATGATTTTTTGTTCCTGGGTAATGTGTGTTATTTTCTTATAGTTTATACGTAAAAAGTATTGGAGAAGGCCATTATTCCTCGCAAACTTTGCGATTGTGACCTGAACAATGTTATTTATGTATTGCTACTTTTCTTGCCTCATACGATTATACATGTGAATTTATCTGTTAACTAATTAGAAATATTCTAATTTTGAATTATCACTGTCCAAGTTACAAAGGCAAAGATCGAAGGGAATAGTAGCCATTTTTTTAAAATACATTTTAAACAATGAAAAAATAATACTTATTACACACACAAAAAGAAAAGAAAAGAAAACAATTGTTACACAGGGTAATTGTTAAAATACAAGGTATAATTATTTACTTACCAATCTTTTGTTTGTATTTCTGGACAGCAAATACGTCACCAACGTATAACATTCCTTTATTGAGAATATTTTTTGCCTTTTGTTTTCCGAACTTGTCAACCATGATAACATTGTGTTTTTCACTCATCGTGATGTACAAATGGTTTTCAAATACATCAATCTTGAATGGCCCTCCAGAAGCTGTAGGACACAAAAATCATGAAATTCAATCATTCAACCTACAGTAAGTCAATTCTGAGATTAATGAATCATTTCATATTGTTCCTGAATGCAGTGGAATCCTTCAATGAATAGAATTGAAAATCAAAACACCAAACAATGGACCTTTCTGGCAAATTGAAAAAAAATTCACCTAAATGTCCTAGGGAAGATATTTAGAACAGAATCTATTCCACTTGATTTTAAATTGAAATTTTTTAATATGAATTCAAGAGTTAATGATACATAAATGAATTATAACTGTAAAGAAAACTACCTGTGTACCTAGAATTGTTGATGTATTGATTATCCATTCATTTTTCTGTTGACATTCTTCAGTAGGAATGAATATTTCCTTGTGAAAATCATGAACTTTACAGCAGTAAGAAGAATTAGGATTCTAAAGCATATAAACACTTTTGTTTCTCTGATGACCACTATATTGTGAACGAAAGTGTTTTTTGAATACTTCCAAAAATGAACGAAACAGTTCTCATCTATTTAGTGGGTTTTAAAAAAAACTGGTGGTACTGATCTTTACTAGTGGGGTATAAGTGGTGCCAATCTTTACTTCATCCATAAAAAAAAACAAAAAAACCCCGCAAACCCACCAATTGTATTTGAAATATTCTGTATCTTAGAATCATAAGGCACATAACTTTGTACAAGTTAAGACTTCTCAATTTCAGTCTGTAACATGAAAATGGCCAGAGGAAAGATAAATTAAAACAGACTAAACACATAAGAAAGAAGGAATTAAAATCATAAGAACCTTGCAGAAATTTAGCAGCTTGATGTCTGTCATTCCCATAGATATCCACTGTGCCGATTGTTTTGGTCTTGGTGTCAGCCCAGTAAATTCGTTTATTGGCAATATCAACAGTCAATCCAGATGGCCACCCTACGTGGGTTTCAGCCAACACAGTGTGATTAGAACCATCCAAGTTGGAACCCTCAATTTTCGAATAAGGTCCTCGGTTGGTCCAAAATACTTTCCTGAAAATAAGCAAGAAAGATTATAAGTAAAGAAACGAGGCTGAAATAAAGACAAACCTGTAAGAATACCCACAACAGATATTGTTTATAGTTCACAGGATGGTCATTAACACTCAATGATTTTTTCAAACAACTGAAGAAGGCAGTAGAATGGATTGGCCAAAACATTGAATTAACAGCACAAACAAGGAGGAGATCAGTTGTCGTAAAATTCTTTGAACCCTTACAGATTTTTATAAGTTTTGAATACTGGGTATTTTACACAATATTGAACAGGGCAGACTTTGCAGAGTCCAGTGCATAATCTCAATACAAAGGAAACAACAAATTAGTTACTTGGGATGGCTAGGCACTTGATACTCAAGTTTCACTCGATGTTTGATTACTCTTAAGGAATAACATAAGCAACCTCAGATTTGCACAATCGCCAACTAATTCTAGATGAACTAAAGGAAGAACAGGTCGGATATAAATACAATGATCAAAATTGAAAATGCAGAGCTAGAGAGAGTAGACCACTACATCAACCTATGAGGAAAAATCTTTATGAAATCCCCAAAAGGAGAAATCAATTGGCAGAGTAAGCTCAACTATCAAGAGCAAGAAAATCCCATCAGTCCTATATATATATATATATATATAAAAGGGGGGGTATACAATCAATGCATCATCCTGATAATCACCTATGGGGCTGAGACATGGAACCTACACAAAAGATTGACCCTCAAACTGAGAACCGTGCAACGTGCACAGGAGAGAATCATGCTGAGCATCACATGGAGAGATCGCAAGACAGCACAGTATAGAATGAAAACAGGAGTCCAAAATTTCAGGATTTGTTAGAAAACTCAAATGGCAATGGGTTGGTCATGTTGCAAAAATGGTAAATAACTAATGGACATCACGACTCACAACATGGATCCCTAGAGATCATATGTGAAACTTATGGACGGCAGAATGCAAGATGGAAAGAAGAAAAAGTCATGTTCAGAAAGTAATGGCTCAGCAATGCCCATGATAGAGAGGGGTGGCAATGGACGATAAAAGACTGATGATGATGAAAGAGTAGCTCTTACCCTAGGGTCGATAAGAGGGTGGCAGTTGATTAAAAAAAGCAATAGCAGCCAGAACCTTGAACAGTTTTATTAGTAATATCTCTACAGACTTTTAATGTTGACAGCCAGTAATTCTCAACATGTTATTTACACTTTTTGATATTAACTTAGCCAGTTTGACTTTTCAAAATCTAATTTTCTTAGCCATAAGATGAAAGGGTGCTCGAGAGATTTCATAAGATGAAAGGGTGCTCGAGAGATTTCATAAGATGAAAGGGTGCTCGAGAGATTTCATAAGATGAAAGGGTGCTCGAGAGATTTCATAAGATGAAAGGGTGCTCGAGAGATTTCATAAGATGAAAGGGTGCTCGAGAGATTTCATAAGATGAAAGGGTGCTCGAGAGATTTCATAAGATGAAAGGGTGCTCGAGAGATTTCATAAGATGAAAGGGTGCTCGAGAGATTTCATAAGATGAAAGGGTGCTCGAGAGATTTCATAAGATGAAAGGGTGCTCGAGAGATTTCATAAGATGAAAGGGTGCTCGAGAGATTTCATAAGATGAAAGGGTGCTCGAGAGATTTCATAAGATGAAAGGGTGCTCGAGAGATTTCATAAGATGAAAGGGTGCTCGAGAGATTTCATAAGATGAAAGGGTGCTCGAGAGATTTCATAAGATGAAAGGGTGCTCGAGAGATTTCATAAGATGAAAGGGTGCTCGAGAGATTTCATAAGATTAAAGGGTGCTCGAGAGATTTCATAAGATTAAAGGGTGCTCGAGAGATTTCATAAGATGAAAGGGTGCTCGAGAGATTTCATAAGATTAAAGGGTGCTCGAGAGATTTCATAAGATGAAAGGGTGCTCGAGAGATTTCATCAGATGAAAGGGTGCTCGAGAGATTTCATCAGATGAAAGGGTGCTCGAGAGATTTCATCAGATGAAAGGGTGCTCGAGAGATTTCATAAGATGAAAGGGGTCCACGTTTGAAAAAGATCAACAACCACTGTTTGACAGTGAGAGTGGATGGAACTGCATATCCTCGATTTCACCATGGGCAATCCGCTACCATCGATACTCTTCACCCCACCCCATTGAACTTCAATTTTGAGGGAAAAATGTATTATCCCATTGTACAACAATTATGTTCCAGTAGATAATAAGCACGTGGACTTTTCAGCTCAAAATCTTCTGGAGAAAATTTGGGTCATACATGTTGAGATATCTAATTTCATAATTCTCAGTAATCAATTCAATTCACAAATCCCAAGGAAAAAAATTCAATTTCTCCTCATCGAGAAAACAATAGAAGATTGATGTATTTAATTTCAACAAAACAAAATAACTCACTTGTGAATGGGATCCACGCTAATGGCATACGGATTTTCGACTTTGTGCTTGATTATTGACCGCATGTAAGATCCATTGTAGTCAGACATTCTTATTCCTTGAATGGCCTCATCAGTCCAATAAATATGCTTTTCGATCCAGTTCAAAGCAAAGTCTACTGGTCGGAGTGGAACTCCAAAATTCAATACAGTTGGATGGACAGCCTGAAAAAAAGAACAGGTCTCAAATAGAAATGGGTTATGACAAGACTGGAAATAGTCTAGACATCCACCATTGTTATTTCAGTTCTTCATTGAATATGCAGAATTTTTTTTTCCCCTCTGAAAAATTTTGAAGGACTGCAAAGCCTGAAGTTATAAGAACTATTTCTATTGATTCTCTCTAGAGAGAGAGGACACTGGGATATTTGAGGCACACTTTCAAACATTCCCAATACTATAAGAAGCACTAAACAGACTCCGTGTATAGGTAAACTACATCTAAAATACAATATCAAGGCAATTGAGATGGTATAACAAGTCTACTCTGATGTATTCGACTGCTATCCTACAGTGAGAGACAGCAAAAAGTGTTCTCTACCAGTTTACCAACTAGATTTACTGGAAACATACATGCTCATCAATAAATTTACACACTGGACTTCAACTATCACTGCCTTAAATCAAAGATGATGCTTTTCCCATCACTCAGCAATGCAGCACGGAGATATAGCAAGAAATTTCAAGCATGAATCTAGAGGTGTTTGACACCACTTCTTCCTCCAGATTTAACATGGTTGAATAGTCTCAGCGGGAAAACAGCCACTTCCAAAAATACAAATACTTTCAAAAGTAATAAAAAAGTAAATGACATTGGCCACAATATGTTTACCTTTAAATTCAGTTATTAATCATTTACCAATGAATCTACTTCTCAAAATCACCAGCAAGCAAATGAATCCTATCTGCAGACTGGTATGATAACCCTTTTTGCTGGGTTTATATCGGCCGGTTGATAGAAGTAATTACCTGCTTCACTCCATCTTTTTTTTGCTTTTTATCTTGAATAAAATCTTTTGGAAAGTAAAATATCCTTTGCAATTGATGGTAACTCGAATTATATTCAGTGACTGGTAGTGAGTTACTTTGGATAAAATAATCTTACTCGCTTTGAGCAGAAGGGTAGATGAAGACACGAGGGATTACTGATTATGTACAATGTATCTGTTGTTTTCAAATGTCCAAATAAAATTGTCATAAGATAATTTTTTCTTGTATTTTTGCTGTGATCTGGGAGAGGTGTAGGGGCAGATTTCTAAATATTGGAGATTCTAGGTCTATTTAAAAAAAAAAAAAAAAAAAGAAAAATTTGAAAATCTCATCACTTGAAAGAACCCAGGATGTTGGCAAAAATCTTTTGAGTAACCAATTTTCTTGCTTTTGAAAAACCAATGAAAACTTGAAGGGAGTACTGATACCTCGCAAAAATGAATTGTAGCCTGCTTGCATACCAGATCTAATCATCTAAAAAATCATCTTAAAAAAAATAAAAAAAAGCAATAACAACAAAAAAACAAAAAAAACAAAACAAAACAACTTTTGTCGAGAATTATCTAAAAAAAAATTCAAGCACAAGATTTGGACATAGTTGTCAAGGTTGTATCCCCAAAAATGTGACTGAGCGCCTGGAGAGATCCACACACACAGAGAAAAATCAGTAGCCAATTCGGCTGGTTGGTCATGAACCTAGAGATTTGATTTATCACTTCGGAAAAATAAGTATGGAGCACTTGGTGAAGACTTAACTCGCTACTCGGTCATAATGATCTATGTGGCCAGATTGCTGACCGTCATTCTGCAGTGAAAGTTGGCTATATAAGTATAGGCAAGATAATGACAAGTAAAAAGAAAGAAATATAGTATAGACATACATTAGAATTTGCGGACCTTGGCTGCCTCACATGTACAGTGGGCAATTGCATCTTGGTGATGTTATTAGCCATAAGCATGAACAGTGTCAGATCCTGAATGTCAACCTGGATGCTTTTAATTCGTTCACGCATTTCATTCTGGAAAGAAAGAAAAAAGAAATTTGCAATATTTTGAAAAATCGAAACTATGCGTGGGAAAGAGAATTCTTTGATTGGGTAATCAGCTTCGTTAATTATTTGTAGATCAGATAAAAGATCTGAAAGAAGTTCGGAGAGGAAAAGCAGGGTAGGAAGATCCCAGAGCATGCTCAAAATGGTAAGTGATGTATTCAAAAAGCTCAAGGTCAGCAAAGATGTACTAGAATCATTGAAAACCCTTTTTTCAAATCGATAAATTCTCTGTTTAGGCTGCTTTCAAGTTCCTAGGGAGTTTTATGAGAGCCTTGGACCAGCCTTAAGGAAAGTAAAACTATATTGTAGGGATTTATGTACAAAAGTTTCAATGATTGTGAAATTGTTGATTGAATTACGATCAGTGCTGACAATTAGGCGGGGAAGAGGATTCTGTCAGTTGGAAAACATTACACATTCAGTCATTAAGAAACAAAATTGAAATCTGCACCAACAATAAAGCTCGGCTGTAAAATCTGATATGGTCGGTTCACATCATTACCATCATATTTCCTTATTTAGACACTTTGTGCCTTAAGAGTGTTTTTTTTGCATAGGCGGATACTGCTGACATATCAAAAACAAACTCCTTTGTATTTACATGATAGATAAACCTAACATTGTCTCAATCTTCAGGCATGAATTTCTGGATATATTTTCTCTCTTTGGCAAATAGCAATTGTTTCTGAATGGAGAAAATAGGTAGTCTTATTACAGTGGCTGTAAATTTTGAATATTATCCTTTGCTAACATCAGATATTGACATAGTATTTGTTGTGGTTCGTACGTCTTTGTTTGAATATCTAAAGGATATTTCAATCATCTCTACAGCAGCTTTTATTCCTTCCTTATGTTTAGGAGTGCTTTTTCTTTGATTAAGCCTTGTATGTACTAATTTGATAAGACATTAAATGATACTTTAAAATTCAGAAGTATGGAAAATTCTGTTGATTGCTAAACTCAATGGTTCATATTTTTCTAAAATACAAATTTGAATTTCAAACTCTGATTTTGAATATAGGATGGACTATGCCTTACATTAAATCTTTAAACCCTTAGCCTCTACACCTACAGATACCCTGAGATGGAAAGCTTAAATTGATTCAAGAAAAATTTTGTTTATCAATACTGAAATGTCTTTGCCTGATTCATTTCTTCTTTAGAGTTAGTTTGCCAAATAAAACAAACATGTGGGAGCACAGGAGTTGGGTCATCCATCAATCAAAAGGGCAAAATAGTAAAATAGTGCCTAGCATGATATAAGAGACTTACGGTACATAGTAAAATAGCGTTCAGACCGAAATGTTGGGCCTAGGGGTTGATCATCATTGAAAAACTGCTTTATCTCAGTTTTATTTTGATGGTAAGATTATATTCATTTAACAGTCTGTTGATAGCAAAATCTTCGAGAGACCAAAAGATTATCCAGATATTTGGAAAGAGGAGGCAGTAGAAAGGGAGATGTAGAAGGAAAGAAATACAGATTTATCTCCCCTGTCGATACTCACATTCCAAACATTGAGTTTCATGATGTTCTTTTGTGGACTGCTGATATGTAAAGTATTTTCCTCAGCTATCAACAAATACACTGGATCATCTGCAACAGAAGAGTACAAGTTGGGTATTTCAGTCAGGAAAGCTCTGAAATCTTAGACATTCTCCCTTAATGACAGTAAGAAGCGGTTTGGCTCAGACATTTTACTTGTGGTTATTTTTTTCCCAGAAAAAGCTCCGAGTAGACCAATTCTTTGTCAACTATGTACAATCATTTATCTTATAGTAATAAAAATTGAATAAATTTACTTTTTCAATTCTATTCATTAACATAACTTTGATTTGATCAGCACAAATGCAAACTACAGTCAAAAAATTATCTCTTGTCATTACTAAAATTTCATTGAGGTCAATGCCAAATTTTGTTACATCATCATAATAGAGAACCAATAATAATGTTTGAGCATACTATATTTGTGAAAATGTGATGTTAATGGACATTGTGATTGTAAAATGACAAAAGATTTATACATTCATTTCTACAATCAAATGATGTTTACATCATCTGCATATTCATACAGGAAAGATAACTATAAAAAAAGCTGTAGGGAAACATTTCTTCAAATATTTTTTTTCTATTTAAGATTGATTTTTCTTCTCATTCAATATTCTATCCATACTTGATTCAAATATCAAGAAATTGATAATTTTGAACAAAGATTCTTTAAATATTATTGTTAAGTGTCTCACTTCCAATGAAATATGAGAATACTCCAGATACTAAAAGCAGGTCCATTTACAGAAGACACACCAATCGAAATATATGATAAAGCGAAACAATGAACATAGAACAATTTGATTGGCATATTCTATGCAGTTCATTTTTCAATCCATTCATCTATTCACTAGAAAGCCACTTTTGGTGTCATTTGTGCTTAATGTCCAGTCACTTTCTATTCAATTATTCGCTTATTCCTCTTATTTTTCTCATTATTATAATATAGTAATTAGAAATTATTAAACCTAGAGTTATCTCACTTGGACTTTCTTTTTTTACCTATTTATACTTTATCAAATTGATTACTTGAAAACCGGTAGCCTGATTGGACTGGTAATTGTTTTATTTCAATTTTAAAATTAGAATATTCTGACAGTATTGCTCTAACAAAGTTTCTAATACTACGTACTGTTTTCATTATGATGATAAAAGCTTCACTTACAAAGAGAAATCGGATCATTAGAACAATAATCAATGGTAAAATGTCCTTACCTTTTGCTTGGCAGACTGTGGCACCATCAATCCTTTGTTCAAAGAAGTTTTCCTCACAAGAACAGTTGTATCCCGCATAATAGTTGGTGCATCTCTGCGGACATGATCTGTACAGAGAGCACTCATCAATATCTGAAGGATAAAATTGAAAAAATCTGATGCTGCTGAGAAAACTGTGGGATTTGATTGAACGGATTCATCGTATGTATATTGTTGATAGCAAATCGATTGAACAGTCAATTTTTTTTCTTTTCCAGTAAGGAAATGAGTTTCTTTATCATAGATTGAAATGAGAAGCTTTCTTGCTCATGGCATAGAAGCAAGCTTCAGTAGTTCTATCCATGGACTTGAATTTCAGATTCCTTGCTGGTCAAAGTTTGAAATTGTTATATTACTGCATTCTTTAAATCAGTGGAGGTACTTGGAGAATCTAAGTGTTAAAAATTTAGGAGGTAGTTTTCAAAAGGAGAACATATATAAAAATACATCCAACTTTTCTATTGTGAACTTTTGTTTTTTTTCAAATCCAAGATGAACATTATTTTACCAGCACAATGGGTTTATTTGGACAAAACACAAATAGAAATTTACAAAAAAAAAAATTTTTAAAATCTGCAAGTAATACACATAATTTTTCTCCTTTATCCATTGGCAGCTTATAAAAAAAAAAATTTTTTTTTTCTTTTAAAAATTTGAACCCCTCCCCAGCTTGATATTCTGGATCCACCCCTGGGTATTTAGTATGCTTGCTTATAACACCATGAAGAGAGGCTCTCAAAACATTTTTGATTGGCATGGATAAATCTGGGTAGATTTCTTCCTCTGATCGCTAATAGAAATGCATTAAATCGTGAAACCAAAAAAGCAGAAAAATCTCAGTTCATCTTAAGAGTTGATTACAAAAATGATGGCTAGAGATTACAACATGGAAAATGGCACGGGAGTAATACATAAAAACATTAGAAAGAAAAATAAATTTTATCACAAGTGTGTAGTAGACCTATATTTCTAGCTTTTAAAAAGATTTCAATGTTCAATTGAGACATATAGTCTCTGGATAGAATCGAAAAAACAAACAATTCCCCCCCTAAAAAAAAAAACTATATACAGAAATACTTAGAATAATGCCCTTTTGATTACTGCGGGTTTGGATATAGGAAGATCTATTGCTGTACAAATCAATGTAACTAAGTACAAACTGAAAAAACTCGCACTAAATTATAACAAGATCTTGAAAATTATGGTTTTGAACAGAACTGGAATGGATGAATTAACCACAATCAAGGTATACCATCAAGTATCTTCACAGTAAAGTAAACTGTCTATAGTTTCGAGAAGAGTCCTTAACATTCAAAGTTTTTTAGATGAGGAGACAGCCCACACCAACATATTGACAGATTGTGGGAGTTTTGTAGAATTCAACCGGGTGTGTCTTCTGCTACTCAACAGGGACTGAGTATGGAAATACAAACCCATTGAGGGAAGAAAGAGATATCACCCAAACCCAATTCTATAGCGTTGCTACCAGTGTGAAAATTCTGTTAACCATCATCGCATTCGGATGGTCCACATGAAGGCCTGAGAATGGATTGGCTGCAGTAGATAATCACAACCATGAATTTTCACCATTCAAAATCTGGGAGAATAAATTCTAACCCCCCCCCTTTTTTTCCCCCCGTCTTTATTTCCTCACTATGGCTCTGTCATCACAGAACAATGGTTCTTGACTTGTGAGATTAGGAATCAATAGTACCGCGTAATCAGTGAAACCCTGGCATTGGAGCCGCAGAATAATTTTGGTTGGATGTGCAAAAGTATCTCAAACTATATTCAAATTGCTTCCCTTGTGGGGGTTTGTATCCCACATTCAGATTGACTGTTCAAAAACTGACCTTCACACGAGTAGTCGTTATCTTGGAGTTTAGTGCC
>OY735216.1:55131508-55296508 GCA_963457665.1 Thysanoteuthis rhombus | reverse complement strand
ACAAATATTTGTGAATCATAAAATTTAAAATTCTATTTTCTGTCATGGCAAAACTCAAATGTTTGAACCAATATTTTGAATTATTTAAGTGACTGGCAAGGAAGTCAGCATCAAAGATAACCTAAAATTATCTTGGAAGTTTAAGAAGTATAGATAACCAAACAATTATTCAAAAAAAAAAAAAAAAATCATTAATTATGACGTACCACAAAGACCTAAATCTTCATCAGAGCCATCATGGCAATCTTTGGCACCATCACAACGCCAGAAATTGGCGATGCAACCGCCATCCCGACACTTCCATTGACCTTCTTGGCACCCTTAAAAGAAAAAAAAAAAATCATAAGAGTCCATTGCTGACAAATCAAATCTGAATTTAAACATTGACATATGAAGCTGTCATTTAGAAAGAAGAGGTATTTTTTGTAATAAATATAGAACTAATTATTCATTCTAACTAATTTTTGATGACAGTTTATCTTCATCTCAATTTTTCTGTCTTTTTGTATTGCAACTCTTTCCAGGCCCGTAATTTACAACAGGGAGTAATCAGTGTTGATGAGAAATAAAGACAAAGCTTTTGGTAAGACCAACTCACATCCCTGAAGGTAAGCCACGATAAAAACCTGCCACTCTTGCTAAATGAGCAACTGAATTCAATGCAGACGGTTCATCTATGACAATGAGTCAGCAGAGTTTATTGGCAGTAAAGAATAAACATCTAGTAGGATTTAAACAAAGTAATGGCTCTGTGATACCCATGATAGAAGAGGCCTGGTAAATCTCAAGGAAGGTCTATGTCCAACAATGAAAGCTAAAAGGCTGAGGACTATGTATTTTGGTGCAGTAAAAAAGACTAACGTACTGATGATGATATAAAATCAAACCCAAGTGACGTCAGATTCATTGAAAGAGTGGGAGGGAATGCTTAGTGAAGATTGTGAGGGGTTCACTATGTTGATTGGTCAGTCAGTCAGTCAGTAAGTCAGTGAGAGCAATCACTGCTGGCACATCCAAAAGTGTCAGCCTCCTATCAAGTTTTCCTATCTGAGCTCAGAAAAGCAGTCAATCTGAGCATTACTTGAACATTAGATTTGGACTTTTTGTATTGCAAGATTTTGGAATTCAAAGTAGAGAATGAAGAGGAGGCAGCATACCACAATCATGTTCATCAGAACCATCAACACAATCGATATCACCATCACACACCCAATCCTTGGATATGTAGGCTTTGCTACTTTTACATGCAAATGTGTTTTTATCAGGAGCTGAAAATAAAGGAAAATTCAATTAGAAAATTGTATTTGGGAAATATCTCAAGTATATAGAAATATGCATGATAAAATCAATAAAATAGAGTTTTCAAATACAGCATCCCACTCGGAAAGACCCCCAAACATTCCAAGGGAAATTATGAATCACCACCATCCATATATGCTATTCTGGCGGTGATCAATTCAAACAGTTGAGAAAAAAAAAAAAAAAAAGTGAGGTAATCAATGAATTAATTACTTCTAACACATCCCGTTGGGCTGTGATCACTAAAAAAAATCTGAATTTAAAATACAAAAAAAAAACATACAAAAAAAACAAATACAAAAAAAAAACATACAAAAAAAAAACAAATGCAAAAAAAAAAACAAATACAAAAAACAAATACAAAAAAAACAAATACAAAAAACAAATACAAAAAAACAAACCGAAAGAAACATTTTTCCTACTCATTAAGAGTGGGTGTGCAATTTTAAGATTCTACTATGAACGGGAAGGGCGGGCCTCAAGTTTGGATAGTGAAATAAATAGACAGACACTAGGGCTGCAACAATTCACTGATTTTTTCCCCCCCAACTGCGGCAATAACTGGTACGCAAAATTTCTTTAATGTCACTAATATTTTATTTTTTTTGCTCATCTGAAATTATAATTTTTTTTGATTGAATGAAAAAAGACCGAACTCTAGCTTAAAAAAAAAAAATTTTTTTACAGTAAGTGGCAAGCATGTGTTTTTTCAAAAATCTACGGTCGTCAGTAGAATCCTTTAACAGTGTAGAAGAGGGATTGCAAATTAAATATTGTAATATGTATTGTATCGTGGAGAAACGTATTGTTGCAGCCCTAATGGATACAAATAGATGTCAGAACACATGAATAACCTAAATGCAACAACAATGATCAAACCAGTCTGTTGTGGGTAGCAGTGTTTGTCAATTTTGATTTTAGCTATGACTCTCCTGTTTTACCATATTTCAGAATACTGAGTTTGATTTTCAGAGTGAGTCAAAAACAGATTAAAAGAGAAGGACCAGAGCCAAATGTAGACCTTCACACAGGAGCTTTTGGATCACGAACAGAGCCCTCTGCATGCACACACATTTTGCAACCAGTGCATAAAGAAAATTGATATGTGCATAAAATGATGTAGTAATTATAATTATACTAATAATGAATTATGAAGATGGAAATAATTTCTTTTTTCCTTTTTATTCAGTGTTCTTGGACATTTATTTTGATTGTTCTTGAAATTCTAAAGATTTAAGATTTGGAGGGAGCATTGATCACAACTTCCTGTATCCTCATGAATTTCAGACCCAGTAACAATGACAATCAGGTATGAACGTCATACTCACGTTTCATGTCACAACTGGCTTCATCACTGGCATCAACACAGTCAGGCATTCCATCACAGACGGATGAGAGGTCTATACAGCTGCCATTGTTGCATTTGAAAGCATCAGGGGGGCATTTATCATCTATCAAGAAAAAAAACAAAAAAACAAAATGAACGAACAGGTCTGGTTAGTCGTGCATTAGAAACCATCATGTCACCAACGTCTTTTTTTTGCAGCATGCTGTGATCAGTTGAGAAATTAGAAAAGAGGCGATTGATGAATAAGTTACTCTCCACTTTTCTTGAGTGTTAATCAATAAATTAGGCAGAATTTTTCAAAGAACACAAACTAAGGGATCAATTTAGCATAGATTTACATAGCAAAAACTATTTAGGGGGTGGGTTCAAGAAAAGAACTTTTTTCTCTAGACATGAGTTAATATTGAAACTCATCTGTGTTCTAGTTACATTGGTACGAACTATACTCATGATATATACACAGCTGGCTGGCCGGATCGACTTGAAAACTGAAGACAGTTCTGTTGACGTTTAGAGATTGTACAAACTGTATTTCACAATGTGATGTGTAGATTTCCCCCTTAATATTTTGTGGAAAAAAAAAAAAAAAAAAATGACAGTGACACACACTTGTTCCACTATGAAACCTCAGGTGAATTACAATTGAAGAAAGTATGACTAATCAGCAGCACATTCCTCAACATAATATCACTATCATTCATAGCCATTCAATAACAGTCAAGGTGATTTTGCATTTTTTTGAAACCAAATGCTCTTTTCTTTTTTTTTTTACAATCAAATACTTTCTTCTCTGGCACCACTGAACATGTTTATAATAGCCAAATTCCACAATGTTTGTATAACTGCAAGAAAAGAAATTTGTCTTTTAGTAATAAGTATTATCAACATACACTTTGAAGGTTTCATTTGAAAATTTCATTGAGAACTGTCAGCTCCATTGATTGCACAAATGACTTCATAGATTTTCATAACTTCATAACAGAAAAGTCCCCTGCAACTGCTGTTACAGTTCATAAAATCAAACTAAATGTACGAATGTAAAATACATAGAAATACCATCATTGAATGTAACTCAACAAAATCATCATTGTATGATTTTAAAATTGATGTACAAAAAAAAAAAAAATGAAACATGGAAAACAATTTAAGACTGTGTCTCTCACATAACAAAAAGAAGAAGCGCTTGAAATAATTCCTCCAGAATACTCACTACAATTTACTTCATCAGAACCGTCTTTACAGTCTTCATAATTATCACAGACCCAATTGCTGTCAATGCATTCAGAGCCTCCACACAAAAACTTATTAGGTCCACATGTACGCATAGCTAAAAAGAATAAAAAATGAAAAGCCATCAGAAATACGAACAAAATTTGAATGGAACATTAAAGATGGGAGTTGTGGATATATTGATACAGACAACCCCCACAAACTACCTAACATTCGTTCAGGTCAGTGAATACCAAATCGATGTGGTGGTAAAAGAATCAACTGAATACCTTGAATATAACATCAGGAATAGAGAAATACCCAGGATATAACTGGTTAATGAAATATTCATCTATCATAGGGCATTCAGTATTTTCTTTTCAGAGATGTAAACAAAACCTTAACAGTTTTTTTTTGTACAACTAACTTCAAGCTATTTTCTGTAATTATAACCTTCAAAGAAAATATTTGATATAGGATGAGATAGGGAATCAATCGTGGTATTTTGAGTAGAATTCCGTGATCATTTTTCCCCCATCAGACTGATGGGATAATCAAACTTTTTTCGGGGGGGGGGGGGGGGTTCGTTTCATCTCATCAGTCAAAGACATACAGTAAATAGAATGAGACAAGGGACCAAATTCAGTTCAAGATTTATTAAAATCAAACCTAAAATATTCAAGTACTTAAGGAAGATAATCATAGCAAATACTAATAGCTGAGAAATTGACATGCATCAAAAAGAATCTGACAAGAGACACCTTTATTGTAACTCAAGAGCCTCACTGAGAGAAACCAATTTAGGGACAAATGATGGTAGAAGGGAACGGATGTATTTGGGAAGGATTACATACATGGATTTACAAAATCTATCCTAATAGCTTGAATTATATGAGGAGTTTACATGAAAAGAATTCAAAGACAAACTTTTCTTCCTCATATCATAAACTTAGTGCATGTCCTTATTCTTTTTCAGAGATGTCCAACGAGCTGTCTGATACAATGCAGATATTTTCAATCCCAATATATCTTAGGGAATATTTTTACCAAATATCTTAGTACTACAGATTTACCTTGGAAAATCAACTATTTAGGTCACATTTGCGTCTCCAAAGGCATTGATATCAACCCCTGGGGGTTAAATGTGACTAATTGTATAGGTATCAAGTGGTTTTGTTTAATCTTTAAAAAAAAGTTTTATTTTATTTCGTCCGCTAATTTTGCATACATTTATTTATATATCCATTTTGTTCTTTTACGAAAGTAGTTTGGTTCGATTTCCTCCCCCCCCCCATTTGAACAAATAAAAAATTAAAAAAGGTGTAATGAAACGACCGTGTCTGAATCAACAAGTCAACTAAATCATCACTTATCAATTGTACATGATGCCAGGGTTTGATGAGGTAATGAGGATTCCACAAAAGGTTCTAAGGTTCAGTGTCTGTGTGTGAGTGGGAGGGGGGCTACTTTAGTTAGATGTTGTATTAAATACATCAAGAACAGAAGTGAAAATATTGTTCTGTTATTTTACAAGTCTTTTCAACTTACTGCAATTTTTTTCATCACTGTCGTCATCTGGGCAATCAACTCTTTCATCGCACACCCAGTGGACAGGAATACAAGACTTGCTGCGTTCACACTGGAAATAGTCTTCTTTGCATGTAACGTTAGAACAATTGACTTCGTCGGAGAAATCACCACAGTCATTGCCACTATCACACTGCCAATGAAGTTCTATACACTTGTCATTCCAACATTTAAACTGATTAGGATTACACGTGACCGGGTCTGGAAAAAAAAGAAGTTAGTCTGGTAAGACACTCAAAACCAAAGTCTTCCGACAGTATACAGTGCAAGAGGCAATCAATCAAAACATCGGAAGAAGGGGATGATCAATAAATAAGTTCTCGTCTTTTGTCGGATAGTAAATCACTAAAAAGTCCAATTTAAAAAAACAAAACAAACAAGCGGACACTAACGAGGGACCAATTTAGTTTGATAAAAGTTTGAATAATTTCTATGTTTATTATAAGCTTAAATATTGTAAGCCATTGCATTAGTTTTGACTACAATTTACCTTCATCTTAATTTTTAGATTGTTTTCAATCACAACTTCAGCATGGGCTGTCACTTCACATGATAGTAGTTAGTAGTCAAAATGAATTCAATAAGTATTAGCAGTTATGAATAACCATTAGGTTATCTACTATTTTTGATGGTACAGAATAGTTATAATGAAAAAAAAAATTATCTGTCCCACGAATAAATGAATCACTGTAGCCTGCACATGCACCAGAACTAATTATCTAAAATCATCTTGAAAAAGAAAAAAAGAAAAAAAAAAAAAAGAACCATCTA
The DNA here is from genome assembly GCA_963457665.1 of Thysanoteuthis rhombus. Classification (NCBI taxonomy): domain Eukaryota; kingdom Metazoa; phylum Mollusca; class Cephalopoda; order Oegopsida; family Thysanoteuthidae; genus Thysanoteuthis; species Thysanoteuthis major. Next base: position 55,290,294 of record OY735216.1, on the reverse strand, counting down.
AAAAATACCTGCAATGACCATAGAGACCTGGGGAAAAAAAAAAAAAAAGGAAGGGGGGGGGGGTTAAAAAAAAAAAAAAAAAAAAAAATGGTGCCCAGTAGTGAACTTGTCAATTTTTCAAGGTTATGGCCCCGAAAATGTGAGCAGTTGCACCCGGAGATGCATGCACACACACATTATATATATATATATATATATATATATATATATATATATATATCTCTATCTGCATACACACATGGATACTTAAAGACGGAATAATCAGTAACCTACTTGGTTGGTCATTTGCAGGACTACAGTTATTCAAAATTTCTAGCTGAATGAAAAAGTAGTTTTCAAAGAAATTTGTAGAAGAGACTTTATTGAAGAATATAAAGAGGTAGCGACTAGTTTTTATCATTTTCATAGAATAAATCATGTACAGTAGACTCCTGTTATGATGGCACCTTTAAGGACTGGAAAGTGCCGTTTTAATGAATCTGCCGTTATAGAGAGTGGATTTTATACAAAGTGTATAGATAATGAAAAACAGTAGAGACAACAATGACTTTTTGTTCCTATTTCAGGGTCTGGGTTATTTTAGGGCTTATTTCAGTTTTTAAAACAATGCACTGAAATCTTGGAGTGTTGTTGCTGCAAACTAATCTCCAAAAACAGACCAGTGAAAATATGAAAAGCAAATGTGTAGTTAGAACACGAGCATCATCAAATAGTCCTGTTAGAATGAATACTGTTACGAGAGTTTACTGTATTTGTTTTCAAGGAGGAACTCTTTCATCTAAGAGGTAAAATTGTAAAAAGAGATATTTACAGCAGTTTCGTTCATCTTCTCCAGACACACACTGGTAGTGTCCATCACAAACCATTGATTCTGGGATGCACTTGAGGCTGGTTGAACACTTGAACTGATCCTCTAGGCACTCATAAGTATCTGTGGCAAGAAAATTTTAGAAATAAGATAAATAAAACCAAAACCAGACAATTGTTAGATCTTGCATGAAAAACAAAAGACTTCATTTGTGAGGAAGAATCTTTAAAATCTAATAATGAAAATGATCCATCATTCACAGTTAAGCCTCAGAACTGCAATGTCTGAAGTTTCAGTCGTTTACAGTTAATGAGTCAAAAAAAGTAGGACAGGTGATGATTTTTCCCTCATTTGTACTAAGGAGATAATGAAAAATTGATAACCTTTTAACTTCAAATAAATCTGCACATTCATTCATATAAAATAATAAGGTTGGACTTTAGATAAAACAAAAAAAAAACATTATTTCCCAACAAATACGCCGAGGTATATTTTACTATACTTGCTAAAATCTAACTAAATTCTAGTGGTAAAGATCTCTCCGTCTTTCTGTCTCATTCTCGCCCCCCCCCCATCTCTCCCTCACCTACCTGAAGATATCGGCAAGGTTAGAACTTAAATTCCTTATTGTTTATAGCTGTGAATTCGAAACGAAGAAAAAATAAATAAAAGAAAAGATAAAGGAAGGAAAATCTACCCAGAATATATTTGCCCATTCCCACTTCCCAACAAAAAGGACCTTATAGATAAATATCAAGGGACAGCTGATAAAAAAACCCAAATCCTCAGACCATCCAAGAAAGATTGAAAGACATGGTGAGATTCCTTGACAAAGTAACAAATATTTGAATTCTTAAATCTATGAACTATGACTGCTGCATGGATGATCACTCCTCCTTCAACCTGAAACCCTAGTTTAACACAGATGAGTACTTCTCTATCTTGATTTCATTTTCGAATTATATCTTATTATATTTTGCTAGAATTTAACTCTTAATTCTATTGGTAAAGATATTCCCCTGTCTTTCTGTCTTCATCTTCCTTCTCTCTTTCTCTCACCCAACTGAAGAGATAAGTAAGGCTAGAACTTGAATTTCTCAAAAATGCAACCCCTGGACTTCAACCAAATAATGGAAACATATGACTGAACACAAACTGACTGACCGAGTACACAGTGTACACCTACAGGACCAATAAGGAAATCACTCACTTGAAAACGAGGAAAAATACAAAGAGAAAAAAATATCCTGTTTTTTTTCAGTGTTTCAAACACCCATACCTACTTCCCAAGAACAGATGAGAAGGGTACTAAGAGTTGGTAGAGCACTAAAGCCACTGAGCCACATCAGCAGTGACCAACACCGAGAGAACATCCATTCTTGCTAAGTCAACGGTCCAACAGCGACCACCCAAACGAAGCCTAAAAATTATCATCAGAAGAACAACATTATACATTGGCACCTACAATGTCAGAACACTGTCAACTGACATGCATCAAACCTATCGCGAAAATGAAACCAAAAACGTCAATTGGAACATAATAGGCATTAGCGGGATGAAAAGACTGCGAGGAGAATTAATCGAACTGAAGAGCTAACATCTTTACAGCCTTGGGAAAGAGAAAGTAAAACCAAGTGGGATAGGCTCTCTCATCAATAAGGACTTCAAAGACAATGTAACTGGCTTCAAAGCCATCTCTGATTAGATTGTCAGTGTCACCATACAACTTTCAACGAGGTACAAGCTGAACATCATCCGGGTCTACTCTCCCACTTTGCAATCAACCAAAGATGAAAGACAACTTCTATGATGACTTGAACTCCCAACTCAAAGACACTAGAAAATACTTCAATGTCATCAACCTATACGACCTCCAACTAATGCTAGATGAACTAAATGAAGAAAGCAAGAAAGTCGGACTACACCTGAACTTCCGCAAGACAGAATTGTATTCAACAATCACTTTGGAAAGAAAATACTAAAATCAAAATCAAGGACACAGAACTGGAGAGAGTAGACTGTAACATCTACTTAGGACAATGAATCTCCATGAGATTCTCAAAAGAAGAAATCAACTGAAAAATCACCTTGGGCCATCCCACTTCACTTTGGTTCTAACATTAGTGACAACACCATAATTTGGATAGATGCAGAACTCAAGTGGAAAATAATTACTTTCTGAGATTGAATTGTCGATTTTACAGAGATTCACATGAATCTAAAAAGAAAAATGAGGAAGAAAAATGTGTAGTCACTTTAGTGACGCCTTTCATTTATGAATTGGTGGGAATCAGAAACCTTTACTTACCACAGAGAGATTCATCAGAACCATCAAGGCAGTCTTTAACACCATCACATATGTTCATTGGGTAGATACAGTCGGCAGAACTGCTGGCATTGCTACACTGAAACATTCCAGACTGTTCACAGTGATATGGATGTTTACCTGATCAGAGAGAGAGAGAAAAATAAAAAAGGATGGGTTAGTCACTCAATAGTGACCCTTATCTTTCCCAGCAAAAAAGGAGTTGATCTACGAATTAATTCTTTCACCTTTTTGGGGGCTGTGATCAGTAGAAAAATTTTAAAAAAAAATCTAAATTCTAAAAAAACAAGCATGATAATGCCCGAAACAAACTAAAAAATCTATTCAGTATAAATTGCATTTCCCACAAAAAACCTATTTTGGTGAAGAATCTTCAAAAGAACACCCCCAATTTTTTTTTTGGGGGGGGAGGGGGATATGAGTAAATGCTTCAGCCTTCAAGTGCAACACATACATAAAATAGATAGACAGTCAGTCAGACCCACTTAAAAACTGACAAAACCTATGTCAACAGTTTTGGTTGACAGTTTTTAATATGTACTCAGAATACTTTAAACATAGACTGGTCTAAAAAGGAAATGCCTAATCCCTTTTGTTCAAATGTATTTTTAAAAAATATGAACACGAACAGACACATGCGTTCGTGTAATACATGTGCAGATGTGGATGGTCGTATGCATGTGTACATTGTATGCGCTTACATGTGTATGTGAGCTGTGTACGTGTGCGTTCAGCATTTCTGATGAAACATTGCTCAATGAATAATTGTGGGACCATATTTTATATATATTAACATACATAACCACAAACTTTTCAATATTATAGAGTTTTTTTTTGGTTATGTTAAGACTTTACAGAGTGAAACCAGTACAATCCTTGTTCAAATTACAATACTGAGTTATCAAATAAGTCGGGTAAAGAAAAATTGAAATTACATCATGTAATAATCGAAATGAACAAATTTTCAACAAAAACAATAGTATTGGCCTAAGTAAATAACAGATCAGTATCAAAATTATAATTCTAAGTAAGCCAATTTACATTCCCTTGTATAACATACAAAGATTTCAGTCAAGAATATGACTGAAAAGGATTTTCTTGGCTTTGAAATTCAAGCCCAAGATCAAGCTCACATGGAAGGTGTATGTACAGGTAATGCTATAAGTGTTCAATGTATTTCAGGAAGTTTATAATGACATACTATTATATCTTCCTAATTGGCATAATTAGGAATTTTTGTTCATAATGCTTGATCTTGTTCTAAGATTTTATAAAATTATTGTAATGTTTAATTTTTGGTCTAAAAATTGTTAATTTTGGAAAGATATCATTAGCCCTTTAGTATTTGTTGATGGATATAGACCTTTCTTAAGACTGACACACATGATCGGTCTGGCCATAGGGCCAATAGTTTCTGAACTCGTCTAGTTCATCACATCTTATTTTCTGTGAAACAATTCCGTATACGATCACTGGGGATCTATGTCGTGGGCTGTGATGTCCGCTGGTTGTCTGCTTTTCTTGCAATATCATGACCAGCCATAATGAGTTTTTAATGAATTCTAAGATATCTCTGACGCCTGTCTTTATTTCCTCTAATATACTGTGCCATCTTATGATCTCTCCATTTCGAAATATATCTGATACTTTTTGCACTTACTGTACGCAAGTTATCATAAAGCGAATTACTTACTACAATCTTCAGGTTCATCAGATCCATCTTCACAATCACTGTGGTTGTCACATTTCCACCAATAAGGAATACAACGGAAATCTGACTTGCATCCAATTTCAAAACTGAGGAAAAAAACGAGAGAGAAAAAAAAAATGAAATAGATAAAAATCAGTAAATCTTATCCAAATCAGAATTTAGCACACAATAATATTCAGTCAACATTGAGGGCTTATTCTCTAATTCGTTTAGTAGCGGTCAAATACATAGAAGAATAGAAAGCATTCAGAGAGCGTATACATCTGACAATACTGTCATCAGTTCTGATACTGAAAAAATAGAAAAATAGAAAAATAGAAAAATAGAAAAAGGAAAAAACAGAAAAAGGAAAAAACAGAAAAGGGAAAAAACAGAAAAGGGAAAAAACAGAAAAGGGAAAAAACAGAAAAGGGAAAAAACAGAAAAGGGAAAAAAACAGAAAAGGGAAAAAAACAGAAAAGGGAAAAAAACAGAAAAGGGAAAAAAACAGAAAAGGGAAAAAAACAGAAAAGGGAAAAAAACAGAAAAGGGGAAAAAACAGAAAAGGGGAAAAAACAGAAAAGGGGAAAAAACAGAAAAAGGAAAAAAACAGAAAAGGGAAAAAAACAGAAAAGGGAAAAAAACAGAAAAGGGAAAAAAACAGAAAAAGGAAAAAAACAGAAAAAGGAAAAAAACAGAAAAAGGAAAAAAACAGAAAAAGGAAAAAACAGAAAAAGGAAAAAACGGAAAAGGAAAAGAAAGAAAAGAAAAGAGAAGAAAAAAAAAGAGAAGAAAAGAAAAAGAAAAGAGGTCTTACCTTGAACATTCCTGGATGCATTGCATGTTGTCATGAGCCAAGTAATATCCATTTGAACAGTCACACACTCGTCCAATACCATTTTGGGGATCTGGACTCAGGAGACATAAGTGAGAGCAATTTCCATTGTTGTAACATGGATTCTTGCTGGGATCATCCACTGAAATACAAGAAACTTCTTTCGTGAGGAAAAGAAAAAAAAAAGAGAAAAAAAATCACACAAAGAAAATGCCCAACAAACCAAGTTGATACTTTCGCTATTTCTAGAGCTACAATAGTCATCTTTACTTTTAGGCTTGAACATTTTGCATTACGATTCGTAAAATGTCCAAGCACCAAAATAAATAAAAAAACCTGATGATTGTCGCAGCAAAAATAACAAAAATATCAACTTTTATTTTAGGCTCAAACACTCATAATGCAGAGTCAGTTGAATATTCGTTGGAACATATGAATTGGATACTAATATTTTTTGACGAGTATTTCTTCTACTTTACTTTCAATCACTTCTTTTGCGGCAATTTCCGTGAAAAAAAGCAATTGAAATTAAGATGAGAAAAATCCTAGTAAAAAATGAACAACTGACAATGCTTCATCTAAAAAATTAAAACGAAAACTAGGCAAAAGATACATTAACAGGTCTGGTTAGTCACTACATAGAAACTGTCACAGGATTTCTTTTTTTTTTTGCAGCATGCAGTGTTGGTATGTTCAATTAAAGAGAATAGGAAAACTTGTGATCAATGGATAAGTTACTTCAGTTGGGCAGTGATCACTCTAAAAAAAAAAAGGTCCGAATCTTCAAAAACATGAATGCTATCGGACACAAAATAAGGGATCAATATAGCATAAACTTACATTGCAATTTGACCCCCCCCCAAAAAAAAACCTATCGAGAGAGAAATTAAGAAAAAACAAAACAAAAACAAACAAAACAAAGAAAAAATTCAAGCCATAAGGAATCAATGTTTAAACTTTCAGTCCTAGCTCCATTGGTGTGGCCTGTAAGCGTGTACATACGTAGCCAAACAAATCCACTTGGAAAACCTATATCGGCGGTTTTAGTGGATGATTTCTCATAAACAACAGATAAGTGTTGTCTCAAATAATTAAATAATGCGTTACCATCGTTCTAGAGATTATTCGGATTAGTATCCTCATCTTTGTTATGGAAACACAAGACAGCATAATAGTTTTGATTAACCCATTCAGGCCGGCTTCATTTTGTTTAAGGGTTACAGAGCAAGGACATAATGGATGTACTTAAATTTTCTCATTTTTCAATAGACCCTGCAAAGTCGTACATCATTTGGAAGGTTATAAGATAATATAATGGTCAAAATGACCAGAAATTTAAAATGCCCTTACGAGCCTGAATGGGTCGATAAATAAAAAAGCAAAAGAAACAGTGTTAAAGGCTTGTAAATGGCAACTCATCTGTATTTGATTTCTTCATCTTGAAAAGGAAACGATAAAACGAGAAAGTTTATCAGAAGCCAAGCAGATTTATCATTGATCAAAATAAACTGACCGTTAATAGCAATGAAATAAATTGCTTACAAATTAACATTGAATTAGGAAACTTAAAAAGCCAGAAGTTCAAGGTAAGAATCTTTTATACTATGAAATCAACTACATGCCACAAAACTGTTTCAACAATATAAGAAACAATAATAATGTAAAAAGTGGCCAATACTTATGCAGTAAAATAGAAACAAAATGGTAGACTCACACTGGGGCTGTCTAAAGGGATGAAAAACTTGAATATCCATTGGGCGATAATTTAGGGGCTGGAAATTGGTGATGTTCTCTCCCACAAACTTTTTGGCCCGATGTATACGCTTTGTCTCCCAATCAGTCCAGAAAATGTACCCCTCGAACGTAGCAATGGCAAAAATATGGTACAGTTCCTTAGTGATGATCTTGCGTTGGTTCCGACCATCAAGATCAGCCATAGCAATGTACTTAAGTCGGCCATCTGCCCAGAAAATCTTGTCCGTCACATAATCGACAGTGAGAGCATTTGGCCATATGAGCTCTTCTTCAATGAGGTTCATTCTGTTCTGACCATTCATATCTACCCGTCCGATATGAGGTAAGTGACCCCAGTCGGTGTAGAACAGAAGACCCTTTGCAGGATAAACCTCAATGGCACGAGGTTCCTGGAGGCCATCTTTTAGAAGTATCCGACGATGGTTTCCATTCAGCTGAGATACCTCAATGGTGTCGGTTGTTCGGTCACACCAGTAAAGGTTTCGGCCAATCCAGTCGACTGCAATGCCATCAGGATCTTTTACATTTGTGTAGTGAAGCACCTGCAAAAAGATTTAACTCTTTAAATTCATTCTAGCAAATTCAAAAATTTATTCAATGCATGTGACTCCTGATCAAAGTTATCTCCCTTGCACTTTTTCACAATTTTTTTTTCCCATTATTAATTCAATTCGCAAAGGAGTTCCATTTGTTTTCATCCTTTTTATAGAAAAAGCAAACTACCACAAAAATAATTTTCAAAAATATACAACAAGCCAAACCTACGAGGCTAGTAGGCAAGTTATAATTTCTGTACCTCATATAAATAGACACAAAAAGTTCATAGATATGTTTCTATTCACAGAGAGAAAAGAAAGATATCAAGAAGCTCTGGGATTGGGGAGAAGTTACATTTCTATGAATGGAGAACCAACAAGACCTGGTGGTATTGCTGTAGTGCCTTTGATTAGTGTTTCAACCCTGAAAATCATGCCTGATCTCAGGAACATCATCTGATTAAGGATTCGTAGCTGTTTAGGCAGCACTACTAGTATAAATCTATCTACCAGCCTCCGACCATCTGTAGTTCGTTATAAACCTTCTCCAAGATTTGTAAGACCTCTAATCATGGGCGTCATGGAACCAGTACTTTCTGAACTTGTCTAGTTCTTCACGCCATCTTATCTGTTGACCACAATTTTGTATAGGATCTCTTGGAACCCATATTGTGAGCCGTGATGTCCAGAGGTTGGGTACCATTCTTGCAATATGACCAGCCTGTTGCACTTGAGTTTTTTAATAGATTCCATGGTATCTTTGACTTCTGTTTTCCCTACAGTTCAATGCATACCAAAGTCTTATAGAGGTCAAGCTAATGGCTCTCAGCAGGAAAAGAGAAAAATCTGACAATTCTTCATGATGCCCATTCAGATAATGGTCAATTAATTCCACCCCAGAAAAAAAAGCATTTGATGTTAAACTTCTGACTAATGTTTTCTTTGTACCTTAATTTCTGTGGTATTCATCCTTGCCCGAGAAATCTTGCTCTGTAGAGGTGTAATATCTGACCAGTAAATATAGTTGTCTACCCAATCATAGTCAATAGCAACGACATTTTCGACTCCATCAGTCACAAGTTGGATATTTTCACCATTGAAGTCCATCTCACGAATGTAGTATCGGCTTGCTACCAACAATTTGGGTTTGGGTTCTGGACAAAAAGAAACAAAACACAAATGACAATTGCCTTTATTATCTGGCAAAGATGAAAGGAATTAATTTAAAAATTATGCTTTAGGACGTAGTGGGACAATATGACCCAAAAGATTTTTGTGGAAAACACACGAACACTAATATCTTTTCTCAATCATCAACTCCGGATGTATTTTTAAAAATCTATTTGTATAATTTGCCATATGATAGGCTATATTTTGTATTTGTTAAATTTATTTAATTATTTCATCATCATCAGTCTTATAGTCTGTTGTTGAACAAAGGTCTTCCTCCAAGATTCACCAGACCTCTCTATTGTGGGCGTTGTAGAGTCAAATTAAATGATTCCCTTACTCCTTTTTTTCATGAAAATGTGTAAATTAATCAGAGCTCATTTAGGTTAAACATTCATGAAGAGTACAATTGCAAAATTATTTGAATATTGTTGGCATTTTTTGACAGCATGGGTAAAATTTTATATATATATTAGTAGAATGTGGATTTGCTACACAAACTAGCTCATGATTCTGCCCTCTTTTGGCCTTATGAGTAAAAAGTTATTTGTATCGAGCACTCTATGATATAAATCCATTATATTTCAGAAGTGGCTTTATATAATTGATATAATATTATATCATGTTATACTGCTAGCCTGATTTGTACCACATATACTCTGTGTGTGTATATATATATATATATATATATATATATATATATATGACACGTACAGCACAATATACTTTTATTTAGAACCCCTCACGAACATTAAGAAAAAAAAGCATATTATTGCTTGTACTGTTTCAGCTAGTTATAACTAAGAGGCCAAAGTGAACATGTGGAGGTTGAGAGAATAGAATCGTAAATCAATAATGTCAAGTGGAGAGGTGGGGAATAAAGAAGTGAAATACTAACCTCGAGCAACTTTACAGTATCGCTTATCACTTTCTAAGACATATCCATCTGCACAAGAACAGAAGAAACTGCCTACTGTATTATTGCACGTGTGAGAGCATGGAAAACTCTCTTCACATTCATTGATATCTGCAAAAGAAAATAAGCCATAACAATTAGAAAAGAGTTTAACAAGAGAAGATTTAACCCATCAACTGTGGTAGGTGGCAAGAGATCTTAGCTTAGCTTAGGGATAATTTCTGGAACAGGTTCCATGTCAAGTCCTCTCCTCCACACTCCTGGTATCGTTTTAGATTTTCACATAACTTTCAAATGTTTGTGGATTTGTAGTTGTAAAGGATCTCACATTAATCCCGATATTTATCAAGCCTGGTCTTGAAAGGATTCACATTCTTGGGACACTATTTCATTAGGCAGAATATTTCATATCCACACAGTGTGGTCATTGAATCTATATTTTAGTATATCAAGCCTGGGTCTTCATTGGTACATTTTCTGGTTGTTCCCAGTTTCCTGTTCTATGTATTTTTCTCTCATTTATCCACAGTATAATAACAGACCTTGTCCATTGCAAAAACTGATATGCCTTCTATCACAATAAAATACCAATTTTATCAAGTTAACCAGAGAACTGTAATGATTGAAATTTCTGTCATCTGCAGTTGATGGGTTAATTTTGATCCGAGTGGTTGAGATCAAGTATGATCGAGAGCAACACTTAAAGAGTACCAAATAGAGCATAAACTCACTTGTAAGAGTAACGGTTTTTTTTGCACAAGCGATAAGTATTACAGTGTTTTTGTCATTTTCTGAAAGAGAAGGTATTGACAAAAACAGATCATTTCTTAAAATTGATTCTAATGAATTGTTAAAAATTCTGTCATCAGAATTGAACTTTTCTCAAAAACATCATCAGTTTTAATGTCTCTTGTTGTACATAAACCTTTCTCAGGATTCGCTCGGCACAGCTCTCCATTGTAGGCATTGTGGAGCCAGTATAACCGATTCAAAAGAAACACAGGACAATTATGTTGGAAATACTGCACAATTCGTCCTCTTCAAAATAACATCTTTTCATAGACCAAAACATTCAAAATCAGGGTCTTTTTTTTAGCTGCTCTGTCTATGATACCCTAAACAGCCATTTAGATTTTACAAATGTATGAATAGTTTTTTTATACAAAATGTTTTGTCATACGTTTACAACTATGCTTATAAATTATATTTCAGAGTAAGATATCGCTTCATCAGTAGGCAATGAGAAACCACTGCTGTACAACTCATCTGAGGTTAATAGAAAGATAAACTATTTTGTATATTGAGATGCTGTCCAGTATTTAGGAATAATCCACATTTGATATATCTTAAGATTAATCCATGATAATGAGATCAAAAGAACATCATACCAAATTCATTTTATTGTTAATAACTTTGACAAAAGTCATTAACATTCCTAATTGGTTGTATAATGCAAGGTTTGCCTCTTTTTTTTTGATTATACACCTGAAGTTGAAAGGAAATTTCATCATTATTGAGAATTCAACTTTTTACTTTCAGTAGAATTAAGAATTGCTCTCAAAAGAATTACTTACCTTCACAAAGTTTATCATTTACAAGTTTAAAACCAGGGTGACATGAGCACTTGTATGTGTAGCCCAGATTGGTGCAGATGTGTTCACAAGGCCTGGGAGGTTGACACTGATCCACACCTTCAATACAAATCAATCGAAAGATTATCTCTTTGATCAAGTGAAAGAAAAAGAAGCAAGAAAATTCGCAAATGATGAATACACAAACATTACAAAGTTCAGAGTTCAAAAGATGAATAAGCTTAAGTATGTTTTCCCATCTCATAAGAAGTTAATTTAATCATATAGGGTGTCCAAAAAGTTACCCCCCCCCATTTTCTCATTTCCTATTATCATGGCGACGACCAAGATTAGAAGTGAAGTGCTAAATCACAACCAAGCAAGGGTTAGCTGTTCCTTTTTGAAGGGCTATGTCAAGAGCAAAGTTTATTCAACAAGATTGGGAGACCTTGACGAACTCAGGGCAAGAATCAGAGATTGTTATGCAAACACCTCACTCAAAATGTTTGCTGATGTTGGGGAATGCCTGTGTCAACTGCTGGCTCGGCTGAAGTGCCATGAACAAGTTGGATCACATGTAGAAGTCTATCTGTCATAATGAATTCAACAAATGTTGTTTCTTTTACATCACTATGGTCAGAATCAAGAGGTTTAGGATATTCAGAGTGCACTATTATCAATTTCAGATTAGTATTTCTTTCATCATATTTTTGGTGTGAAACTTTACTACAGCACTGCTGTGGACAATGAGAATGTGGGGAGGAGGGCTGGAGACCTGGAGGAGACGTGTGACTCAGTTTCCAGCTGTGACTACCAGGCAACTGGTATGAAAATGATTAATGATAATTGTCGAAAAAAAAAAGAAAAAAAAGAGCATTAGAATTATTGACCAACTTACCACAGGATGTAGGTTCATCTGATCTGTCCCCACAGTCATTACGCCCATTGCACACTAATGTCTGGTTGATACACACATTATTATGGCACAAAAAGTGTGATGGTGGTTCACACTCGTCAGGTTTTGTGCAGTTGGCCTCATCAGACCTATCATCACAGTCATCAACTGAATCACATCTACGGGAGATGTCAATACACTCGTTGCTTGAGACACACATGAATTCAGTTTCAGGATTAGCACATGCTTCATAATCTGCAAAAGAAGCAATCTTTAGTAAACAATAAACTCTTAAGAAAAATAGTATTTATAACAGAGTTTGTAAAACTATTTGGATTGATAGCATACTTTTTAAAAAGAATTTTTTTTTTCTGATACATTTTTCAAGTTTTCTTAGCTGAAGCAAATATACACCATCCCAGCAGTTCAACTTGATAAGCAAAATCTTTTGAAAGATATACAAAATTGAATTACTGTTGTCCCAAAAATGACCCACCTGACCAATCAGCCAAGTGGGCCGATTCTTCTCTTTGCTTTTCTGTGAGTCTTCAGGCTCTCTTGGTCTCATTTTTCACCAGGGCTTTGAAAATTTGTACGAGTTCACCATTAGGCACCAATTTTTTTTTTCCTAGGTCATTATAGTCATTTTTGACCACCATTTAGAGGATAATAAGTCTTTTGAAGTATTTCCTAATGAAGAGCATAACACAAGATGGAACTTAATACCGCAGGCGTGGATTCAGAGGAGATGGTCCTAGGGCACTGAACCCCTACCCATATAAATTATATGGAAGCAGAACACAGTTGAAAAAATTTTTTTTTCGATATGTAGATAAAGATTTTTTGTGAATAGGAAACCTAAATAATCCCAAGCGATCACAAATTATCTTCAAAAACAAAAATGTAAAATTTGTATTGTTTGATTTGACAGGCGTCTCCAAGGAGTTTTTTTGGTTGACTGAACTCCTTGTTGTCCGCGTTTTTATCCATTCTAGGGCTTTCTCAGGTATGCAATTATCCGAAAAACTCCCAGAATAATAATGAGTACACCATTAGGCAGCAATTTCTGTTTTTTTCCTTCCTAGGTCATTATAGTCATTTTTGACCACTACCAATGCTACAAAGCTAAGATACCTTTTAAAAAATTTTCTCAATATAATTAATTTTGATAATCATTCTGGTACACATGCAGGCTACAGTGATTCATTTTACCAAGGTGCAGATGTTATACTTTACTCCATGACACACCTAGACATTATAACAATTCGGAAAGTTCTGATTTATAATCAAATCAGTTTCTGTTGAATCGAGTTCTCCAGATCCCTTGTTTATAAAGTCAAAATATTTGCAAAGTTCTAAAACTTTGTCATTACTTTCAATGTTATCAATTTTCACTTTCATGTATATAAACCTTTGTCAAACAAAATATGCATACAAGATTCCATATATATATATATATATAAAGCTAGTATATATACATCCTATGCTTTTTGAATTTTCATCCAGTATTTTTGCTTGGCATTCAAAAACTGGATTATCCACAGAGTAGATTAGAAGAGGTAGTCCTTGAAATTATCCCCCCCAAAAAAAATCCGACATCTAAATTATATTGATCCCCTCCAAAAGTTGCACCTGGGAACTCTAACATGAAGACAAACTTGTCTTGTTATTCACCAGACATTCCACATCATCTCAAGATAATACTTTCCTAACAAATCCACACAATATGCCTAAACCTACACTCTGCAAACAAACACAGAGACATAGTTACAAGCTGAAATTGCAGAAAGTGATGTGACCCACGGGGTACAATATGGATGCCAGAGCAACCATTCTGTGGAAGAACATAACATCCCCCAAGACGTAACCTTGGAAAGATATAAGTCAAGAAAATTTACCAGCCACTTCTCAAACAGGGAGGGGGGGGGGGTTTATACCAAACAAAATCCAGACAGTCATAAATACTCCTATTGTAGTACCAACTTGACCAAAATCATGATATGTTTAATGAACTTGAATGATCCTTTCATGACTACTTTTGGTGCTTTATAAATAAATAAATAAATAAATTTATTGGAGAAAAATTTCAGGAAGGAATATAAAAATGCTTTCATTACTTGAAAAATAAAATTCTAATCCAAACTCTAGGTTCTCGATAGCATTTGAGAAAATGGCAATACATTGTCTACTTTTACTGATTTGGTACCAAATTTGTCCATTCAGTTCAGAACTGCTGTTAAAAGTCTTATTATAATTAGGAAAAAAAATTTCTTCCAGCTTATACTTTTCATTTGTTTATAAAGCGATACCGTAACAGTACTATGGCACAATACAGTATTTTTTACTAATTCTTCCTCAAGTTTAGGGTTTTAGAGCAGTAGCTCATTCAAAGACAGAGTAGGTCTTACACTGAACCATTTTAGAATATTAACATGTTAAACAAATGAAAATATATAATTTGTAGAGAGCAAAGCAGTTTGTTTAGAAAGGTAAATAACTTACTGCATAATGTATAGGGTGCTTCATCAGAGCCATCAGTACAATCATTGTCATGATCGCAAACATAGAGTGCGTCTATGCAAACCTTGTTCTGACACTGAAATTCCACCATTCGACACACAGTTGGGGCTGTGAGAAAGAAAAATAAAAAAGAAGGATGATAATCTTACTAACAACAGCAAATAAAAAGTTAAAATACAAAATTGATTACCAAATGGGAGTGACAATAAAAATATTACCCAATCTGATAAATCAGATGGATTTTTTTCTTTCAAAGCTCAAAGCGTGTATTTTGCAGCTTAAATTGCAGTCAACTATGCTAAGTGGTCTTCTAGTAGTTTCATATTTATGAATACATTTCACAAAACCAACAGTTTGAACCTCACTGACAGAGCTACAATGGACTGGCTAATTCTGATATACAAGATCATGATTTTGTGAAATTTATTCTTAAATATGAAACTACCAGAATACAATTCATTTCATTTTTGTTAAGTTCTCATTCTTGGAATCACTTGATAGGTAAAATTAAAGATTAAATACATATGATCGTTATCATCATCAACCATTTCAGGTCATGCTGGACAAAAGCCCTTTCAAACACTTCCCATGATGATTGTATGGTTATGTTAGTTTTTGGCAATATTTTCATATTTCAGAATTTTCCTTGGACTCTTTTTGCCTTTCAAGGTTACAGAAAAGTTTCTCCAGCTATTTTACTGGTAGCTGGTGGGGAGAATAGATGGATTCATGCTTTTCCCAAGAGCATAAATGCTAACTTAGCTCACCCATTCTTTTTGTTCATGCAGTTAACCACCACACAATTTGCAACTCCATTATATATATATATATATATATATATATAATGTGTGTGTAGACACAAAAATTCGTGTTGGATATTTTTTCTGTAATTTTCACTTACCAATGAAAAAAAGAAAATTAGTTTCACTTTGATAAGATGGGGAAAAATTCTAAAATCAATTCCTATCAAGAAGTCTTATTTAGGTTCGATAAATCAGCTGCTATGATTTTTGCATACAGTTAAATTCAAGTGAGGTTGGCTCATTTAATACACGTTTTACTATGAATATGAATAATTTTTTGTATGAAAAATATCTTAAAAAAAAAGGAAAAGAAGCTTGGGTTCTGGATTTGAAAACATGAAGAAAAAAAAAAAGCACAACCCAACAAGATTGAAATTAGTCATAAGTTTCTTTAGATTCACTGAAACTAAAAGATAATTTTCAAAAGATTTGAGCTATCAAGTCGTAAAAATGCAATTTATAGATCATGTGACAATCAACAAAATCAAATCATTCAATTATATTCAACATTCTTACTGATAACCGAGTAATTAATGTTTTGTTACAGATTGAAAAAACTAGACTTGCTAGTTTTTCACACTTGTGGCTTTCAACCAATGAGTTTTCTTATCAGGTTAAAATAATGATACAAGAAAATACAAATGGCTGATTAAAATTTTCATCTCGATGTTATGAAAGCAATTAAAAAAAAGAGTCTTAAGTCTTTTGAAGTATTTCCTTTTGAAGAGCATAACAAAATGGAACTGAATACCACAGGCGTGGATCCAGAGGAGAGAGTCCTGGGGCTCTGAACCCCTCCCCATATAAATTATATGGAAGCAAGATAAAAAGATTTTTTTTCGAAATGTAGATAAAGATTTTTTGTGAACCTAAATAATCCCAAGCGATCACAAATTATCTTGGAAAAAAAAAAAAAAAAAAAAAAAAAAAAATGTAAATTTTGTATTGTTTGATAAGACAGATGTCTCCAAAGAGTTTTTTTTTGGTTGACTGAACTCCTTATTGTCCGCGTTTTTATCCATTCTACGGCCTTCTCTGGGTGTGCAACTATCCGAAAAACTCCCTGAATATTAATGAGGCTTCTCAATACTATAGACACAATGGATGCAGTTGATAGAGAAAAGAGAAAAAAAAGGAGAATTTAGATCTCTCTCCCACCAGCTCAAAGAGTCCTGGATCCACCCCTGTACTGAGAATATAACTGAGCCTATTACACACGACTATTTCAAAACCTCTCATATTTATGACTCAATTCAACATAACAGTGCACTGAAAAAGCAGCAGCAGTGATGGTGATGGTGCTGGCAGTGGTAATGGTGGTGGTGGTGGTAAAAGGAAGAGTTGAAAGCAATAAACAGAAGAGAAATATTTTGCAATGAAAATGGAGAACAGAAAAACAAACACCAAATAGTAACAGTCCCTCTAAGTATAAATAAAAGTTTAGCACTATTACATGAGATCACAGACAATGAATTTTCTTTTTCTTGAACCATAAAAATGGGAATTTCCATCATTGCACTTTCATAGCTATCTCCATAAAATGTTTTTTTTGTAATTAATGGCAACTTAGTTCTATCTAATCTTGGAATTGATTATAACACTGGTCACCTTTCTCAGTTAATGGGTTAATATGCATTTATAACTGATGATTATTCAAATCTCATGTTTATACATGCCAAAAAATTGGCAATATTTGAAAGGTTGAAGAAAATTTTCCAAGAGAAACCATAAACCATCACGTACAACACAGTCCGACTATTTTCTGCATCTTTGCTCTTTTTGTCAGAAATGTTATGAATAAATGAATACATAGACAAGGAAAATTAGTCTGACCAAATCATATATACTGATTAAGATACCCCGTCTAACTAAATTCAAAAACAAGGTTTGTCAGGAGAAACGTTTAGTGACAAAAAATGGTATTTTAAACATATTCCATTCAAGATCTTTGAGATAGTACATTGGCAGCTGGTCAGCAGGGTGCAAACATGGGCGTCTACTGGGGGAGGGGTGCAAACAAGGCATTTCGTCCCCCACCCTTCCAACTGAGATCATTTTTTTTTTTTTTTTTTTTTTTTACCTCGCACTCCCATGGGGGGGGACATGAAATAAGGTCAAGTTTGATGTGGGGTGGAGCACCTTCAAAAATAGCTTCAGTCGACGCAACCAAGGCCATGAAGGAATTGTGACTAGCCAGACCTGTCCCTCTTAGTGCAATGGGAGTGTGCCGCCCAGGGTGAAGCGCTTCCCCCGCGACTAGGCCGAGTAGTAGAAAGAGAACCCAGGGACAAGTCCAATAGTCTCCAATGCGCTTAGCAATGTGCAGCCTCAGTGTCCCTTCATTGGCCAACGTATTGCACCTGCGCACACGATCTTGATGCCAACACAATCACTGGCCCAATCGGCTGGCAAGTGTCAGTACCTGTGCCTCAGGCAATGCCGTGAAACCGATACTACACTTCAATCCAAACCAAAAAGACCATAAAAAATAGCTAGCTGAGAGCAAGGGTTTTTTTAAAGTTTAAACCTGATAGAGGTTGGAAATCAAGGGGTCACTTTGAACGGTGACAGCCTGGGACAAGTTTCAGCTTAAGCACTCCGGAGTCACCTAACTGATACCCAGATATACCTCCCTTGAAAGAATGATAGAAATATTAATTGGAGGAAGTAAGGTAAAAGAAAATTTCCAATCTGAAATGAAATTATTCAACTACTAAGAGTACGAGTTGAAGGAATGAATTGCGTTTCAAATAGAGAGAGAGAGCTGTAGACGACAACATGTCCAAACTCTGAAAACAGATTTGGTTTGTGAATTGAACATTTCTATCACCCTCTTCCCCAAACTGACCAGATTAATTCTTAACAGGAATTTGAATCGTTATATTGAGGAGAGTACGAGTCTCTCTCTTTTGACTAATGCGTTAAACTAATTTATATTATATTATATTTTGATATCAAATTTTCTAATATGAAACTAATAGTTAAGATGGAAATACTGAGATGGGAATGAAAAGAACAAACAACAGTACAATTTTCTTATTCTAATCATCCCTAATATACGATTGCTTTTGATGAGGAGTTAAGTGAAAGAAAAAGAAAGAGGAAAATTTCTCAATTATTCTAGACAAGACTTTAAAGTCAAGTGCAATACTATGCGAGCAGGGCCAGCCTTGGAAAATAGAAAAAAGATTTTGTGGGGCCCCAGGTTCACAGCAAAGGTCTGTAGAATATTACAGATATAAATAAAGTTCATTAAAGACTTAGTATCTTTATGGTAAGATGGAAAGCAGAATATGAGCTCAACAAGTTCTGGAAAACTAATTTTTGCACCGTTTAATAATTAATTAACATATTCAGTTCAAGTGCAATCGAATGAATTTCAAAATGTAAACAAATATTACTGACTTTTTAAGAATTCAGAAGAAAATTAATATGGTTGCAGTTCTCTGTAATACCTGCCATGTGGTATTATGGTGTATGTTCCAATGTGTTGTTGTGCGTATTTGACAAGACTATAGAAGAGAAGAGCAGCCTAAGTGCAGGGTTAACAATCGGTCTAATTGGCTCAAAGCCAGTCTCATGTTTTGGGAGGAGGAAGAAGAGCCATTTTGAATTACACTATGTCACTCGATTGTCTCTGGATGATGCACGGAGAACTACCCCCGAGAGGATTGAAATATAGGTGGGGGGGTCTACTATCTGAAGCTACTCACGACATCCATTTTCCTGAGACTCATCACTGCTATCTTGGCAGTCGACCTGTCCATCACACTTCCATTGGTTAGGAATGCAAAGACCATTGGACACACATGCAAACTTGGGGGGTTCACAGGTAGAGTTACCTGCTCAAGAAAGAAAATCATGGCAAATAATAAGCAATAAGAAAAAGAAAAAAAATACAGGAAAAAGAATAATTACAGCAAATCCTTGATTAACATCATTTCATCAACCATCGTTTCGTTTTAATGTTGAAAAAAAAAAAATGATATAAAGTATCACAGACCGAATTTGAATAGCAAATCCTTCTGGATGGATTTACGTGAGTCACAAAATTCCTACACTACAACTGATTTTATGAGCCTTATTCATTGATCGTGTCTATGGTGAAATGTTTTTTTTTAATCGATGTTTCAGTTGAAGTCGTGGTTTTCAGGAACTTAATCATAACATTAATCAGGGAGTTGCTGTATATCATTATATGAAATAAAAACATTTGCTAAGAACAAAAACGGCTGATGCAAAACAAAGATTATTTCAAGTCATTAAAATTATATAATAAAATAAAAGCATTAAAAAAGAAAAGAAAAAAAGTAAGCAAGTGATGAATATTGGAAATATACAGAATGGAGTCAGGGTTCAAGTCCAAACGTTCTTGACAAAAGTTTTCATACTTCCAATGAAAGGGGAAAAACAAAACGACTCCTCAGAATACATGAAGTGCAACGTTTTCCTAGCTAGTGAGTGTTATTTCCTACTTGCTTGGGTGTAAAATTATAGAAATGGCCATTGTCCTCTTCAAACTCTGCTCTTGTACACAGGATGGTGATATTCATATAGTTGTTTTTCTTACTTCATGGAGATTAAAAATTGTGCAAATTCGCCCGTTGTCCTATAAGTAGATTTCAGATTATCACTATCTTGGTCTCAAAAGCAAAGTTTGGAGGTGACAATTGACATTCTTTATACTTTTTAGACATAATCAATAGGAAAATAACACTTCTGACCCAGGAAAAAAAAAAAAAAAAAAAAAAATGTTGCACAGTAATTATGTCACAAATAATCTGACAGATTTTGAGGCTGTTTTACATGAAGCTTAAAATGGCTGTGAAACAAATCATAGTACTCAATACTGAACAAAAGAATAATTGGGAAATGGTTTGTTTTATAATTCATAATATAACAGAAAATCACGCATGTTTCTAGAATTTTAGAATATATATATATATATATATATATATATATATTTTAATATTAAAATCTTGTATTTGGAAATGACAAATGTTAACAAGGGAGGACAACAACCATTAGGGATGTTTCGAAATGAATTTCTTCATTCATTTTGATCTTTTCTTTTTTTCATAGAGTTGCCGGACTAACAATCGAGTGAGCTCTGACAGCACTGAAACTCTATATTCATTATTATCTTTGTGATTTCTTACAACGATCTTACAGAACAAGGGGGGGTGAAAAAAAAAAAAAACCCAACCAGACGAGCATTTGAGAAGATCAGTTGTAGGAATGGGTCATGGTATGTTCAAGGGAGACAAGATGAATACATAGTGTGCAAAAAACAAATAAAATAGAAGCTTTGTAATGCAGGCAGCAGAAATTAGGAAAAAATGTGCTAAACCCAGTGTTCCCCCCCACCCCACCAAGATGTGTTTACACACATCTATAACTCACTGTGTCTGTTCCCATTTAACTGACATCATTTATTGTTTTTATTTTTTCCTTATCAACCCTTGAGATAGATATGTAAATTACATCAGCATTCGCAAGCATGGGATTATACATGAAATTTTTTAGTATATCTCGGAATTTTTGAGATGAGGTATTATTATTATTTCCATTATTATTCGGACTATCCTCATCTTTGTTGTTTTTCATACAACGTTTCGGCCGTTGCACTCTACGGCATTCGTCAGGTAATAACCACATGGACACATAGCGCAGTGGTTACAGCATCAGACAAATTACTGTTAAGTAATCTGATGGTACTAGGTTCGATCCTAGTGTGAGGCAGTATAACAATACTACTAACGCTGAAAGAGGGGAGTACGGTCGATATACCCCCGTCGGATAAATAAAGGGTTCGGTTCGTTACTTCCCAAAAATCTCCCAGATGTTACCTGACGAAGGCCGTAGAGTGCAACGGCCGAAACGTTGTATGAAAAACAACAAAGATGAGGATAGTCCGAATAATAATGGAAATGAAATTTTTTCTTTCAAGATATGATTCATCGTTTCCCTTCGGTCTCCCTGGTTTCTCTCTCAGTGGTCTCCCTTGTCCTTGGTTTGCCTTTTTTTTTAGCCCCCCCTCCCCCTTATCTGCAGTTTCCTTTTTGGTGCCATGGTTCCCCCTTTCAATCGTACTCGGACACATTAGAATTACGTTCTTCTCCGGGATGTAATTTATGGTTCTCCTTCCTGTGGTGCGTAGTCACCATAAGAATTCCATTTTCATTTCCTTCCATACATTCAATTTTCCCTTTTTGCGATTTTAAATTACGCACCAAAATTAAAACTGTGGATATTTGAATCATATTAGCTTCATTTTTTTTCTTACTAAGCTTACTAAGCTAATACTGTAATACCCCCCCCCCCAATTTTTCTCTTGAATCGGAATATGATCCGTGATATTCAATAAATAAAAGACCTCAAGACATAAATACTGTTTGCAATATTCCATTATTTTACAGGCTTTGTTTACAGCTGAGAATAAGTTCTAACCTAATACTCCTCCCTTCAAAATTTCTCTCCAATGCCATGTCCCCCTATATTGGGTACGTGGGGGATCGTGACTCTCCACGGTTTCCTCTCTTTTGTCACGCTCAGCTATTTTCGCTCCTTTACAACGTCTCGTCTCTTTTTGATATTTGTTGTGCCATTCATTTGCTTCAACTTTTCAAACCGGTCACCCTCAACTTGTCTCGGCTTCTCTTGCTTTCTAGGCACCCGGTAAGGTTTAAGGTCTCCAAAATCCTCCCTTCCTCAACATGTGTCCCCCAACCAATTCTAAATCTGTTCCCAATTTCAAAATTATCAGCTGAAAAAGAAAAAAAAAATCATCAAATGGAGAAAGGGAGAGAATTATCTTGTGTTACCGATGAATGAGCTGCTTTAAAAGTAAAAGCAGAAGTAAAGTTGAAAAAAAAAAAAAAAAAAAGAAATGATAATCTGAAATCTAATTTTCTGTTAATCAAAAATTGGCTTTGGTAAAAAATTTTTGCCTCAAAATGTTAAACAAGAAGCAAATGTCCACTTGAGATTCAATATTAAGACAATTCAGTTGTTTTGAGAAGTAACTTACTGCAACTACTGTGTTCATCAGACCCGTCCTGGCAGTCAGAGTGTCCGTCACATTCCCAGTTGGAAGGTAAACACGTTCCATCAGTACATTCAAATAATTGTGGATTGCAGCCTGGAATACAAAAAGTTAGAAAAGTATTCCAAAATTACAAGAAATGATACCAACATTTGATCCCATTGCATATGTACTTATTGGATTGTGATCAACGCAAAATTGATGTCATTATACATATATAAGTCTAGCATACTAACTGTAAAAAATGACAGGATTATTAAGATGTATAGATAAATATGGATTGGCACAGCACTATTTTCTGCCCCAGCATTTGGCTTTGGGCAGAGCTATGTACTATTTGTAAATAATAACAAAGACAGGCAGTGGAGCTATTATCAGAAGCAATCAGTTGACTTATATCGATTTCGTGAAATTGATTTCACTCAGCATTCAGTTATTAAAGTTGGCCTAATGGGTACACTGCTTGACTGCTAACACGCTGGTCAGATGTTCAAATGACAGCAGGGTATCGTTACTTTTGTAGATAAGTTTGCTTTAGCATGACAGAAACAAAAGCTTTTATATAAACAAACAAAGGCTTTTATATAAGATACTCACTACAGTTAGTTTCATCTGAACCGTCAGGGCAGTCATGACTCAGATCACACCTCCACATCTTGGGAATGCACATGTTATTTGACTCGCAAAGAAATTCATCGTGTTCATTACATTTAGCTGGAAAGAAAAAAAAAAGAAAAAAAAAATGATTACAAAAATATATTCATGAAATTTTATCAAGTTGATACAAAAATGGGACATTATTCAAAATTGACCATAAGTTTCGTAAAAAGATATCAACATTCAAACTTTTGTTTAGACAATCAAATCTCATGACTTTTCTAGGTTATTACAACTTTTTGGCTGTTCCATTCTTCGGCCTGCATTAGGTGTATAGTCTAAGAAAAGCAAACCTTTCTTCTCAATGCAAAGAAACTGAGCAGATCCTATCTTTTCACATGGAGAAGAAACGTTTGCCTCTGTTCTTGGAATATACACCTAATGGGGGCTGGAGGAAGATGAAAGTTCAAATTATTAAAAAATGATTAATTAAACAGTAGAGGATAAATAAGACACACTGAAGATTGGAATATCATCGTTATAAAGGATCCAAGATTACTACTCTATATTTCAGTAGAAAAAAACAACACTTGAAACATCCAAAAACACTCAGAAAAAAAATGGTGTTGTCTCATAGGCCAGATATAAAAAGAGTGACGAAACATCGAATTGAAACCATGAAAAATTGGGGTCTCACCGTCTGAAAGTTACGTAATAAACCGAAATATACAGTAAGGTAAGGAGGTCATGAAAATGTTTTTGTGAGAGAATGTTTGAACTGATTATTACAGCAGCAAATGAAGACAAGAATTACTACTCTATTCAATTATTCCCAAATGAAAAAAAAAAAAAAAAATCAAGATAAATCAGTTTTTGCCAAGGAAAGGAATCAGATAGTTTCAAACTATAGTTTGGTAGTGTCTTTGACACCCATCTAAATCCATTTTCACTTACCTAACATGCATGAAGCACTGCATTGCACCATCATGAGTGATAAGTAGCATTAATATTATAATGATGTGATTCTGTTTTACTCTTACAATAAAAACGGTACAGAATAGCAAGATCTTTGTCAATGCAATACCTTTGAAATACTTCAAGTTGGACCCCCCCCCCCCCAACAAAACAATTCCCTGTCCAATCAAGCCACTGGTTTTTGAATAATTTGATGGAATATAAATGAGTAAAAAAAAAAGTGTTCAAGGAAGATAAATCCAGGTTTATCAATTTCTAATTACTGTTCTTTTTACAGTTTCCTAAAAAAAAGAAAAGAGGAATAAGTCAACATCAATTGTGAAAATATAAAGAGACTAAGCATTAAGCTTTCTAAAAAGGTGGCTCTAAAGTGAATTAGAAATAAAAAAAAAATACACCTGTTCAATAATACTCACCTCTATTACAGTTCTGTTCATCCTCACCATTTTCACAATCATTTCGGCCATCGCACTTTTGAGAAGTGTAAATGCAGTAATTAGAACTTTTACAGAAAAATTTGTCTTCTCCGCAGTATTCATGATCAGCTAAAAACAGACAAGAAAACAAATCATAAAATATTTCAGCAGAAAACATTTAACATTTAGCAAAATATGACCCGTACATCTGGAGTTTTTAAATGAGCCATGATTTCACAGCCTAGGATTGCTATGATACTAGTATTCTTCTTTCATAAAATTAGGGTAGGGATACAAGAACTGCCTGCTGCTTTGAAAAAGGCATGAACAGGGACAATCTGGCAACAGGAAATTTCTGCAACACACAAGTTCTGAGATATTTATTTATACCCTACAAAACTGATATTTTCTGCTCGTACACAAGGCGAGTGCAAAATCTATCTGATACCTTGAAAAATGTTCATTTTAAAATACTTACACATCTTTAAAATTGACAAAATTTGGACAAAATATTTCAGACTTCTGTTCATAACTTTCCAATGTTCAATGTTTTCATGCCTCTTGCTACTGTTGGTATCAAATGACCATAGCCCGACCAATCAGCCAAATTGGCTACAGATTCTTTCTTCACGTGTCCATGTGTCTCTCTGGGTGCCCTTGGTCACATTTTTGGGGCTGGGCTACAATGAGTACACAACTAGGCACCATTTTTTTTTTTTTTTTTTTTTTTTAAATTCAATACAGCACATTTTTAGATCTCTGTGGTCATTTCGGACCAACACTGCCCATGTCTTCTGTCATTTATTTTTTTCAGAAAAGATTTTTTTTGATAACTTTAGATAAGAGACCAATTTGCATAAGTGCACCACTAAATACCCTCTAAAATGTTTTTTATTTCTTCAATAAGTGCTTTGGTCATTTTGGACAAGTAAACTAAACCCAAATCTTGGGCTGGCAAATTAATTTTTTAAGACAATTTTCAATGAAAGGTCATTTTTTTTAGATGATTTTTTTTAGGTAATTAGCTCTGGTACATGCATGGGCTATGGTGATTCATTTCTGAGAGGTACGGATATTAATATTAATCTTTATACGGAGATATTGATTTTAACATTAATCTATTTCAAATTCTGTCAATTTTGAAGCCATATCAGTTTGTTAGAATGAACTTTTTATAATGTATTGGATACTTTTTACAGACGATGTATTCTCTATTTGAATCAGTCTCTTGACTGTCTTTGATGATGTTGAAATCAGTTTTACAGACAAGATTAACTACTTAAGCAAGAGCCGCAAGATTGTAGAATATTTTATATTAATTATGGGGTGGGGGAATCACACGCAATCAATAGAGCGATCAATTAAAAATTGTAAAAAGAAGTGATCAATGAATAAATTACTTTTTTCACCTCTTTTGGGCTGTGATCGCTAAAAAAAATGCAAATTTAAAGAAAAAAGAAACTGAATGCTGCTGGACACAAATTCAGGGATCAATCCCTCCCACCCAAAACACTTTCCTACTCAGGGGAGTGTGCAAAATTTCTAGTTTCAACTCAGAACAGTGAACAAAGCCCAGAATCATAGATAGATAGATATAATTGTCAGAACATATGAATAACCTGAAGCCAACAACAGTGATTAAACCAGTCTGTTGTGGGTAGCGGTTATTAATAAGATGATAAGACTCATCATACTTACTACACTGTGCTTCATCACTGTTGTCTCCGCAGTCATCCTTCATGTTGCAATGAAGTTTATCAAGAATACACAGGCCATTGTTACATCGAAATTGGTCATTTTCACACTTACAGCTCACTTCGTCACTTGAATCACCGCAATCATCATGTCCGTCACAAACTTGGTTGTATAGAATGCATTTCTTGTTGATGCAAGCAAACAAAGTCACTGGGCATTCACGAAGCTCTACAATTCAACAGAAAATCTACGATGATAGATCACTTGCCTTTGTAAATCGATTTTTCATCCGTAACATCCAAAATCAATCAAATGAATTTGGTATAAAAGGAAGTACCCAGAAGAAGAGAAGATAATCCATGCAAGACGTACTACCATGAAAATGGCAAAGAAAGAAAGTACCCTCTCCAGTGACATCGTCAACAGAATAAACATTAAATAAAACGCTAAATTTTGTTTTTTATGAAAACAAATTTCCAGATGATTCTAATGGATTGAAAGCAACTAAAACAGAAAAAGAATGTTTTTCTAGGACTGTGCTTCCCAAACTTTTCAAAGCCAGTCACCACTTGGCCCATTCCATTTAAGTTTCAACAAAAAATTTCCAATGATTATTTTACCTTGCATATAATTAGACAACTTTATATCAAGAATTATTTTAACTTTATAATTGTACAGCTACTGCTGTGTATTTGTTTCTCAAATTGTTACTGAGCAAGTGACAATAATTCGGAACATGTCATTTGAAATTCCAATTCATTACAAAAAAAAAAAAAAGAAAAAAATTCTACCCCCCACCCCCCTTGACAACCTAAATTCCCTCCAGGGGGAAGGGTTACCCCACCCTCCGGTAGGGAATCACTGCTAATAACCAAATCTCTACTTAATTGCAAGAGAGAGGTACAAAATTCAGAAAGTATAAAATCACTCACGACAAAACCCTTTATCTTCATCACTCGCATCGATACAGTCAGAGATGTTGTCACACGTCTTTTCGTATGGAATACAAGCGTGGGAACTTAGACAGACAAATTTATTCAGCCCACAGGTTCCATTTTTGGCTGTGGATAAAAAAAAAGAAAATATTAACATTCATTTTAGATAAGCGATAACATTAACCAAGAAATGACCGTTACATGTCCATTCCATGACTGAAAAGACACCCATCGATTCGGGCACTGAAAAGACACCCATCGATTCGGGCACTGAAAAGACACCCATCGATTCGGGCACTGAAAAGACACCCATCGATTCGGGCACTAAAAAGACACCGTCCATTGGTAAACTTGGCTCTCATTCATGATGGTATTGTTACAGTCTACTATTTTTTTTATCAAGTGATTGTTAGAAAGTTCATTTTGCTCAGGTTTGTACAATGAATTTCATCTAATTGGTAGGATTTTAGGTATGGTAACATAGTCTGTCAACCAGAGGAGCTGTCAAATGTTAGAGACAGCCAGACTTCTCAAATACAAATATGGAAAATGAATAAATTGAACAATAAGTCAAAATAAGAAAATTCCAGATAAAAATCAGAGTGCAATGGGGAGGTGCTCTCCTTAAACAACTGACCAACTGAAACAGGATACAGAATCATTATAGCACCCCAAATGACCTGCCCAACCAGCCAAGTGGGATACTGATTCATCTTTCTGTGAGTGTCTCTATGTGGATGTCTGTGTGAATATGCTTTTGGTTGAATTTTCGGGCTACAACCTTCAAAATTTGCATGAGTACATTACTAAGCATCATCTAAAAACATTTGAAAGAAAAAAAATAATAAAAGGAAAGCTTTTTGGGGTCTATGATCATTTTGGGACTAAATATTTTGCAGGTATCCTAAGATCTATTCTTTTTAGATAATTAGTGCTGGTATACACGCAGGCTATGGTGATTCACTTATTTAGAGCAATCGGATAAACCCAAGAATAATGAACTTGAAAATACCAACATTAGTGATTTTGAGCATAATTTCAAAAGTCTCTAACCAAGTAGATAGAACTTTTGATGAAGTATTGGACAAATTATCAAAGTATTCTTTCTTACTGCAGGTTTTCATGTCAGGCATCAGACTGAATCCATCACGGCAGGAACAATAAGGAGTGCCATGAGTGTCAACTTTGCACATGTCGTGGCATCCAAATCGGTTTTGGTAACAGGGATTCTGTTTGCCTGAAAGAAGGAAGAAAAAAAATTCATTATTTTTAATCGAACATATAAAGATAATTCTATTTCAAGACTGAAGAAAAGAGAAGAAAAGAAGAGGAAAAAAGGAAAAATTAAGAATTTGGAAGCACCCGGAGAGTGTACAACACTGCCATCCCTCTCGTAAAAACATACACAATAAAAAAAAAAAAAAAAAAAAAATCAAAAAACAATGAAAATCAGTTCATATATAGCTATGACACAGGGGCAAGTAAATGTAAAAAATTCCCAGATCTGCCTTCTAATTCCTCCTTTGCCCATGACCTACCCTTCCATAAAAAAAAATTCTAGAGATTCCGTGGGGACAAATATGAGTGAATGTGTAAATGTATGGGATGAGAAAATATCAACCACTCAATTTGAATTTGCTGGATCAGTCCCCAAAATTTGATACACTTCTTCCTTAGCCCTCAGTGCTACCCTTTTAGAAAATTCCATTGTAATTCATGGAGAACTCTTGAAGATATAGTTACGATGCAAGGGAGGTAACTATATATATGGATCTGCCCCCAAATTTACCTTCCTTAGCCATCCCTACCACAATATTTCATTAAAATTCATTTTTAGAGATATCATGTGAACGAACAGATGCCTCTTCTAACTTGATTGGCATAAATAGATTGAGACAAGACTGACTGCCTCAGGGTCAAACTGAGCAGCCTCTGCATGTGACACATACAGATAGAAAAATGCTACCCTTTCAGCCACTAGGTTCTACAATGAGCAATTCAGGATGAGAATAGTAAAGAAAAAGAATTATATCAAAAATTTAAAAAAAAAAAAGTAAAGAGTTCTAATTTTCAAAAAGAAAAAAAAAAATCTGGTTAGTGACACCAAATAATTAATTCTAGCATCCATAGCATTCGATTTTCTCTTTCTCTCAATTTCTCTATTTCTTTTTATCTTTCTTTCTCTCTCGCTAATCGATGACGTAGGAATAGAATCAGTCATTCCTTTCCCCCCTTCTCTTCTCATTCATTCAAATTTCAAAACCTTTTCACTTTGGTCTCTACTGGAAGTCTGAAAGCAGCATCATGATTGTTAGGAAGATAAAATAAAGCGGGAGTTTGACAGGAAACATTAAGGCAAATGAGCTTATCGTCACTTACAATCATCTGTATCATTGGCAACAGCAATGATACCCATTGGGTGTCTGGAAATACGGTTCCTCATCCAAGTAATTCCCGAGCCGTCATATTTGTTGGCCCGAAGAACTGCTTTCAGCATCCAATCTGTCCAGTAGATGAAGTTTCCATAGACGGCCAATGCAAAAGAATGTCGTGGCACAGCAGTCACAATCACCTGAAAAAAAAAAAAAAAAAAGCCAAAATGGAAAAATGGAGGCAAAGAATAGGATTATTGAGAAAGAGATTTTATTCTCTCATGCAGACTTTTCACCGTTCTTATTTCTTTCTCCTTTGATTGAGAGCATCATAATCATCTATCAGGCTCAGGTTACAACCAGTTTATATTACCTAAATCTGCGAGAAGAGATCGATTTGTCACTTTAGAAAGGCATCAGAGCAAAGTGAATGCAAAAAAACCTTGGACGGACTTTGAACTCGGCTTGTTGATTCCATTGTCCAAGCTGTTAACTGCTACATGAATCTCATCTGACATTTCTGTTGAGAGCTAAAATTATGGTTTATTTTCAAGAGATGGTAGCAAAAAAAACATTAGGACCTGTTCTGCTCGTGCTAGAGAAATTTGGTTTTTACTTCAAGTGAAAAAAAAAAAAGAGATGAAAATGAGAAAGGGCAAAAGTCTGAGTATTGGCTAGTTAGTGCCCTTAAGCTGGCTATGGCATCAGCCACCTATGCAAGGGCTTCCCATATTTCAAGTTTCTCTAATCTCGGCTTGCAATATATATTAAATAGGTTTAGAGGTGACGAGCACCAAGTGACAACACTCACTTCACCATACTTGTTTATGGCAGCTGGTACTCTCGAGTGGTCACCCATCTTATGACAGACCAGGCTCCACATTGTTCAACTTTGATGATTGCACAAGAACCAGTCTATAGCACATTATTTGGCCAAGAGACTCAAGTACTGAAACTAGTAAAATTATTGGAAACTCAACTCCTTTCCAAAAAGCGCACATCCTACTAAATCCACACCAAAGTTGATTTGAAGAAAAGAAAAAAGAAATCAGTGATACCCACCATTCGACCTGTGCCATCGAGATTGCATCGTTCTATCTTATCCAAGCGTGCATCAGCCCAGTAGAGTTTTTGTGCTTTGTGGTCAATGGTCAAACCATTTGGTGTGTGGATATTTGTGGTAATGATGTAGTGGGCATCATAACCATTCAATGAAGCTCTCTGAATACTTGGATTTTTGATGTTCCAGTTTGTCCAGTACATACGTCTGAAAGGAAAAAAAGCCCAAAGCAATAGTGAAAAAGAATAGTTTTGAGTGAACAAATTGACTGAATAATATCACTGATAACACCAGGTTTCTTGTTTGTAACACATGCACAAAACAATGGTAATGTCATTATTGTTTGAAAACCTCTCCATATTGTAACTAAGTACCAGTCATATTTACGTAAAATTATAAAAATTTATACTTTCAAGAAATCAGTTGCAACAATCATTAATATTTCCGAAGACATTTTTTAGAATATTGATTGAAATATAATTATCAAAAAATTTTCAGAGATAAAATTGGCATGAAAAATGAAAACAGTTTCAGAATGTTATTAAGAAAATGCTAATTGTGAATTAATTTTTAATACAGTGTGCTTAATTTGTTCCAAAATTTTCTGTACTGTTAAAGGTCTTACAATTTAACATCAAAACTGTACAATTCAAGGTATTCCTGTAATGAGACCTTAAATCATATTTGGGGCATGTTGATTCATCGTTCTTCACTGATAACCACTAGTGTTGTGTTCTAATAACAATAAGGATTTACATAAAAACAAATTATCAATCATTATAAAACGAGGAAGTTTCTCAGACTAACTGTCTTTAATATACAATGGTTGCAATAATGAATGCACTGGGCATCAACAGAATAGGTTATATCAATTTAAGAACTAGATATAAGAAAATTTGAATGGTAATACCAAGGGAAATAACTACTGACCAAAGCTCACTCCCATTCACCTAAAGATAAATTTTAGAAAAAAACAAACTATTTTTCAGTAGTTATAGTTTCAACATATTTGGCCTCTATCACTGAAGAGTTCCACTGTTAATTATGAGCAGTATCAAGTCAATGAAATTAAAGAGCTAATATTTTTTAGAGTGAAAGAAAAGTATAGAAATTGTACATAGTAACACATTAATAATCATATTTACACAATATCTAAAACCCTGAACATTTGTGTTAGCGGTAGTGTAATGAACAATTCTTTTTAAACCAATTTACGTTCGTTAATAGCACAACATATTTCAGTAACATATTACAAAATCCAACCACTTTGTTGCTAAAAAAGAATTTTCAGATTTCTGATCAACTCTAATTCACTTCCACTATATAAGCATAGCTGCTCAGCCCCTTGTAACCCCTTTATAGTAGAAAATACATTAGGGTCTAATTCTATAACATGCATGATCTTAAACATTTTTATCAAGTATCCCCACTCTCTCTTTTTTTAAACAACATTCAACCCTTACTCTTTTAACCTATCTTCATAACTCATACTTTTTATTCCTGGTGCTAAGTAGTGAATAACCTATAAAGCAAAGTTGATTTTGAATTTTGTATAGACAAAGAAAACCAAATAAGAGAGGTTCAATTCGAAGCGACTTACGATTCACAGCTGTTGATAACAATAGCACGAAGATAATCATCTTTTGTCAATTTCAAAATTGTTTCTGGCTGTGGATCAACCACAGTATCATTGACGTTTAGACGACTGATGGAACTGTGAGTATAGCTGGTCCAGTAAAGATAGTCGAGCTCAGAGCTATAAGCCAAACCTTCAGCAGAGCCAACATCTGTAAAGGCAAGAAGGATAAATGTTAGAGAAACATTTTACTTACAATTGAAGAATTATCTTTTTTCATAAATGAAAAAAAAAAATCTAAAAACTCTTGATAAGTTGATACGTGGGTTAAATTGGAAAGGAAAATTGATAAATGAAGAATTTGAAAACAAAAGTTATGGTTAGTCGCTCAATAGAAACTGTCATATGGTCTGTGTCTTTTAGCAGCATGCCATGTGTGTGTGTGGGGGGGGTGATCAATGAATAAGTTACTTCTGTGGCCTTTTGTTGGGCAGTGACCACTAATCAAAATTCTGAATTTTAAAAAATCAGGCAGACACAATCTAGGGGATCAATTCAGCATAAACTTACATAGCGAATTGAACATGCCACTTAAAACCTTTATTGGGAAGGAATTAAAAAATGAAAAAAACTTTCTTTAGACCAAAAGTAAGGAGTAAATGTTGAAATTTTCAGCCTTCTAGCTTCATTGGTGTGGCTTGTATACAAGATACATACGTAGCCAGCTGGATCAACTTGAAAACTGAAGAAACCCATTTTGATAGTTTTAACGATAGTTTTGGTTGACAGTCTCTAATTGAGGAATCCATACCCAAACTTTTTCCAAATGCTTTCTCAATAATGCTGGTATCATCTCAAATTTCTTGGTATAACCTTATACAATGTTCCCACTAATTTTCAGAAGTCAGTATACACAAAAATACTATGTTGTCCCATCTTTTTTTCTTGTGACTCAAATACATTGTATGTTTGTGCAAATTTAAACTTGAAATTATTTCAAGATTTTGGCACAGCCTATATTTCAGGACTAATAAAACTGTATTAGCATATTTTGATATAATACAAAGGGGATTGCATTCTACAAAGTGATATATTTAGTTAAAATTTCAATCTATTTTTGAATTACTTAGTTTGTCGTTTCATTGAATAAAACATCATTGAGCATTTATATTTATGTAATGCAATGTTGAAATTATCATCCATCACAAATGTAGCATTTGAAAAAAAACCTACTAACTAGTTAACAGAAACCATAAGATAAGTGATTAAAAGTATTTTACTTATTATAAATATAACTATGAATTAGTACATTATTTTAGTTTACAAACCTTTTGTGATCACAATTTCTTTCATGCACTGTTTGCAAAATGTTTACATGCACAGCTTAGAGAGAACTATGATCACTAATTCTCAAAAAGTTGACACGTGGGTTATTTTAAAATGAAAAATTAGGAATTTTAAGAAAAGAAAACAATTGAATTCACCCTCATTCTTTAGGAATAAAATGCAATTCCAATAATACTTGTATCAACTCAAATTATATTTTACAAAGTTTATTTTTAACATCCTTATAGCTTAAAAATTGACAATTTGGACTGAAAATTAAAAAATACAAGAATCAAAAAAAAAAAAAAAAAAAAAAAATGTAGAAACAAGATAGAATACAGAAAATTAAGTCCAGAAATCTTCCACCCAAATTCAGTCAATTTTGAAGCTATATAAATATGTTGAAATAAACTAGAGATGTACAGTTAGTGCTAAAAGTACCCAATACATCTTGACATACCAACTTTTTTTTCTCCTTGTTAGTCAACATAGACAATACCCATATATGTTTTTACTTTTCCTTTATCATCAGTTTAGTAACTTCTTGCTAACCTGGAGAGGAGACATTTTTGCTCGCATTTCCACACGCTTGGAGGAGATACTTACTTCTAACGACGATTTTGAAATGAGAACCATTCAATGATATGGAACCAATTTCACTACGCTGTATATCTGAATAGAAGATTCTCTGTCTCTTGAAGTCAAAAGAGAGACCGATGACATTTTTCATATACGTCCTGTTTTGCATAGGCCTCACAGGAGGATTGAGGTTGTTCTCATTGATCATGTGGATACCACGGATTGAAGTGACTTCGGAGAAGAGCAAATAGGCATCATAATCTGAAATAATAATCAGAGAAAAAATAATCAGAGAAAGAATTAAAATAAAGAACAGATTGTTCAAAACCAACGATGTATACAAAATTATTGACAGCATTCGTCTACATTCCTTTCTTTAATAAAACTGTTTCCAATTGTTTTTTCAAGTTAATCCCTGTTAGTACATTCAGAACAAAATATGCATCACTGCATAGAAAATGAAACAAAAATATTGTTGTAAATGCAACAATTCATTAGAAGATTAAACAAATTATATGTATAAATACATATGAAGTGTATACATTAGTTATAAACACCAGTCTGTCTTGTATTTTATTTTATCTTGGGCTTTGGTTAAAAAAAAAAAAAAGAAAAAAAAAGGAATATGATACAGTGTTGTGTGGAAAAAAAACAAAAAACAAAAAAAAAAAAAACTTTTTGTTGCTAATTCTCTATATAGCACTCTTGCTTCTATCATACCCCCTCTTATTAAGATAACAGATTCCTTTCTTTGTGAGAAATGCCGTCTATCTCTCTTCAACTCAACCTATTTGAACTGGTCTTAAAATGCAATCTTTGACATTCATAGAACTGTTGACTTACGTCAGAGTTAATATGTAATGGAAAATTTCCCAGTACAGCATTATATACCGGAGGGGGGGGGGAATCACATTTAACAAGAAAATCCATATTAGATATTAATTGCAACTCGGAGATCATATACAAATTGTTCATTCAGATATAGTCCATGTCATCTAAAATATAACTTGTTATTTGAAACTTGTTACTATCAGTGAATACTGACAGTGGGTTATAAGGATAGGAAAGAGCAAATAAAAATAAACGGGGCCTAAGTAATTATTTTCATCATTAAACGAGATCTTGTAACCAATTCTATTAA
This sequence comes from Thysanoteuthis rhombus, assembly GCA_963457665.1. NCBI lineage: Eukaryota > Metazoa > Mollusca > Cephalopoda > Oegopsida > Thysanoteuthidae > Thysanoteuthis > Thysanoteuthis major. The sequence continues at coordinate 55,254,752 of OY735216.1, read as the reverse complement.
TATTTGACAACGATCTACAATTATCCAATTTTCAGTGTATTTCATCACATCTCAACTCAGCCATCACCCTATGACAGTAATTAAACACTGTGGAGCGGAAATTAAGAGAAAGTTCCCGATAAGATTCAAACCCATGTCTCTCTCTTGTCAGAATGAAGCCTGGCTTACATCCAGTTGCCTCGACCACTCAGTCACAGGAACTTCATAATCAGCAAATTCTACTTTTTAAACCTACCCTTTACTTCAAAGCCGTTTTTCCAACAAGTATTATTATTATCAAAGCATTCACTTTATCATTCATTTTTTTTATTGCTAGCATTTACCACATGAAAAATGTGGAGGTTACCTCTGCATGGGTCAGCACTAAGGAGCTTAAAGCTATTTTATTTTATAATTCATTTTAATAATTCTAGTATACTAATTTCATACCTTTTTTTATAGTTTCAACTCCAGTCACTTACACCTTTTTTCCTTGAGTTTCAATTGTCCAGCAATCCTGTGACATATTCCTCATTGTCAATTCACAATGATCTGTCTCATTTTATCATAACCCAATGATTGTTCTCAATAGCTGTGTTGATTTATTTCACATACACCAATCCATTACAACTTTCAGGTTATAACAGAAATCAGACAAGTTATACAATTAAATGTACGTATGGTTTTTTTATATGGATAGATTAGATGAAGTATAGTAACCCATTGTATCAGATTTGACTACTATATACTTTCAGGGTAAATAGTGGTCAGAACTAACACGAAGAACTGGAGTTAGTCAAAGATTGTGATGGCATTCAGTAAATAAAGTTTCAAGAGTCAAGTTTACCTTTGCAAGATTTTCCATCTTCACCAAGTTGTCCATAGGAGCAAGTGCAAGTGGCTTTGCTTTCTGAGCTTAGAAGACAAAGATTTTGGCAGCCTGTGGTGTTATCTGCACAGACATTCCAATCTGAAATTTCATAAAATAAGAGCTCAATGAAATAAAAGCAAATCAGAGCCTGAAAATAAGCATAAGTTTCATTATCAAAATCGTATCAAGCCGCCATCATTATCATCTACCCTATCAAGTCAATCAATGGACATAGACCTTCCTCAAGATTCTCCCGTTCCTGATTGTTGTGGGGTCAATACCTTCTGAACTCATCTTGATCTTCATGCCATCTTATTTTTTGACAGCCGTGAAACATAGCCTGCCCGTTGCCATTTGAGGTTTCTAATGTATTTTACGATATCTCTAACTTCCATTAGCTTTCCAATGTAATGTGCAGTCTTGTGATCTCTCCATGTGATGTTAAGCTTATGATACTTAAGTAACGAATTATCTCTGCAGAAAGGCACAAGAAAAAACGTATTTATAGAACTTTCTCATTTTTTCATTTTTGTTCTCACTACATACAATGAATGCATTTCATGAATATTGATAGTGGATATAGAAACTAGAGATATCATGAACAAATGTTAGGACTGATTTGCTGTATTAATTTCATATCTGTAAGAAGAAAAAAAAATGACTGTGGCAAGGTCAAACTCCACTCTGAAGATAATTACAGCAGCTTTTATATTGTATATATATAAATAAAAAAATGATAAAAATGTAAGCTTTTTTTGTATAAATGTATTTAATTAGTATGAAATAGGACCTTGCATATCAAGGAGAAATTTTTACTGATATCAATAACTTGTCAATTTTGTTCAGTGAGTATGACAGCCTCCTGGCAATCAGTTGGTTGGAAGTTCAGATCACAGTGGAGATATGTGAATTTTATATATTGATTCACATCCCTAATTCTGGTGAGGATTGTTTTTGTTATGGTAGAAAAATAAAGTGAACACCAGTTTTGGAGTTTGATACAAATATACTTACCATCTGTATTGGAACCGTGGAAGACTTTGATATCTTTGAGTTTACTTCCTTGATTTGTTTTCAGATAGATGAGTTCACTGCCATTGTTTTTATTTGCTCGCATAATAGAACCTGATTGGTTGGCACTGGAAATACAATATAGAAATCATTATGGGTGTCAGGTTATTCAACACAAAATTGTTGCAGATTTTGTGACATGATTCACTAGTATAGTAAGTTATTTAATTGTCAAATATTTTCTGGAAAATACGTACATGGTTATTGGGTGTGTCTCAGACAGGAAAAATGATAATCTCTTTTGATTCAAAAAACTTGACTTAATTGAAGAACAATAGAGAAAGAGAGAACAATAGAGAAAGAGAGAACAATAGAGAAAGAGAGAACAATAGAGAAAGAGAGAACAATAGAGAAAGAGAGAACAATAGAGAAAGAGAGAACAATAGAGAAAGAGAGAACAATAGAGAAAGAGAGAACAATAGAGAAAGAGAGAACAATAGAGAAAGAGAGAACAATAGAGAAAGAGAGACCAATAGAGAAAGAGAGACCAATAGAGAAAGAGAGACCAATAGAGAAAGAGAGACCAATAGAGAAAGAGAGACCAATAGAGAAAGAGAGACCAATAGAGAAAGAGAGACCAATAGAGAAAGAGAGACCAATAGAGAAAGAGAGACCAATAGAGAAAGAGAGACCAATAGAGAAAGAGAGACCAATAGAGAAAGAGAGACCAATAGAGAAAGAGAGACCAATAGAGAAAGAGAGACCAATAGAGAAAGAGAGACCAATAGAGAAAGAGAGACCAATAGAGAAAGAGAGACCAATAGAGAAAGAGAGACCAATAGAGAAAGAGAGACCAATAGAGAAAGAGAGAACAATAGAGAAAGAGAGAACAATAGAGAAAGAGAGAACAATAGAGAAAGAGAGAACAATAGAGAAAGAGAGAACAAAAGAAAAAGAGAGAACAAAAGAAAAAGAGAGAACAAAAGAAAAAGAGAGAACAAAAGAAAAAGAGAGAACAAAAGAAAAAGAGAGAACAAAAGAAAAAGAGAGAACAAAAGAAAAAGAGAGAACAAAAGAAAAAGAGAGAACAAAAAAAAAGAGAGAACAAAAGAAAAAGAGAGAACAAAAGAAAAAGAGAGAACAAAAGAAAAAGAGAGAACAAAAGAAAAAGAGAGAATAAAAGAAGAAGAAAAGGAAGGAAGAAAAGACTTACCTATCAACCCAATAGATATGGTCTTTGTAAACAGTCAATGACATACATTGTGTAGTATGGGCAATAGTATGACTTTCGCTGCCATTAATGCTGATCCAGCCAATAGTGCCAAGTTTTTTATCACACCAATACAGGCGGTCAGTCTCATAATCTATGGACAACCCATGCGGCATGGCAATACTTCTGTTTAGGAGGATGGTTCGTTCACTTCCATCGAGACGTGCACGCTCAATGGCTGGATGAGCTCCACAATCAGCCCAAAACATGTATCTGCAGAATCATCAGATTTAAAAAGAAAAAGAAATTAAATGGAAGAAAAAATCCGAACGTATTTGACTGCCTAATTATCATGTCTATTGTAACCAGTGACATAGCAAGAAATAGTTTTAGAGGCTGGGGGTTGAGGTTCCTTGAGGGGCCCCTAACATCTGAGATTTTATGAAAAATGAAAATCTTAAATGAACAGACATGTACTATCACATGACTGGTGAAAAACAAGCCCAAAGGTTGAATTCTTATTTATGGAATCCATCTATGTACAAATATATCCTTGTTATTGTGGAAGGGGGGCTTGTAACCAGTTTATTACTCATTTTTACATTTTCTTTCCACATACATGTACATTAAATTGATTATTTGAAACAGTCTTCCTAAAGATATAGCAGGAAAGGATTGATGAGTTATTGAAAAATCAGGCTGTTTATTACAACCACAGAGCCAATATTACCGGTGTCTTAAGCTGAGGAGTGACTCACCCCAGTAGGCAGGACAAGTCTCAAGAGCTGGAGTGAAAATCTAATCTAATACATCTAATCTAGTGACAAGCAAGAATTACGTTATTAATTAAGTTAAATCAAGAGGTGACTGGCAAGATTCAACTTTTCATTTCTTGAATTTAATATACACCACGTGGGAAATGAGAATTTTCCAATAAAATGTTAAAAACTTATCAAAAGGAACAAATGTCTGGAGCATGTTTGAAATGTAAGTAAAAACAAAATGATGGAACTTGTGAACAAGATATCCAAGATGAATTCAGTCTGTGTCATTTGCTTTTCTCAATGTATAAAGACTACAAAAAACCCATCACAATTCATTTCTACTGCAGGGTTGTCAGATTAGGTTACAAGGGGAGATAATCCAAAAGTCATCGTGGAGACTTGCCAAACACTGGCATTGGAATAGTGCAGAATTGGGAGACAGATTTCAAAATTCGATGCTATTCCAATGCCAGTGTTTGGTAAGTCTTGGGAATAAAACTCTGACTATCTGTCCTTGTAGTACAATTTGGCAACCCTGTTTTAGCGTACGACACAAGTTGAAGCATTTCTTACCCTTTCATAGGATGAACAACGATGGATCGAGGCTGATCAAGTCCATTAAAGATAAGTACATATCTATGTTCTCCATCCAATCGGGCTACTTCGATGGTAGAGTAACCACTGTCGGTCCAGTAGACATTTCCTGTGTGAAACAAAATATTGCTTTAAAATATGAAGGAAAGATTTAATTCCAAATCAAATTTGAAAGATTTACAGTATGGTAGATAAGATACATCGCGTGTAAGATTATGCACATTTTTGCGTATGTATCTAATTTCAATTGGAGTTTTTTTGTTTTTTAAAAAAAAATCTCTATTTGAAAGTTTTCAACCGGTTTGTTTATTTCAAGTTTCAATTTTTTAGGTCTTTCTTCATGGAGAAATTTTTGCTTTGTTATGGAACAAGTTAGAATTGAACAGTTTAAATATCAAAATTAAGATAAGACTTCAGAATTAACTGGATATACAAAAGTCAACCAAAAAGAGATGAAGAAATAAAACACATACACACATTAAATATATATATATATATAAGATATAGAAATAACTAATTACAATTTAAAAGCTTTTATAGTAAGTTAATAATAGGTGTTTTGATGGAATCCTTTACAAATCTGCATTAAACTAATTCCACAAAACCAGCAAAAAATAACTCTTCATTCAGGGAAGCAAAAGGTAATAATGTAACACTGATTATTCATTCATTTTGATCTTCTCTCAGAATTTGATGTTTCATGTGAATGTTTTGTTTTTTCTTACAATTTATTTTCTATAAAAAAAAATTTAAAAAAAAGTATTTTTTGGCCCAGAAGTTTTCAAGAATTCCACAGATTCGGTGTAACAAACAAAGTCAAATAAATGTTTCAGTTATCTTTTTTCTCCTTTGTTGGAGAAGTCAATACATTGCAGTTTTGTCATGGAATCAAATTATATTTTAGAAATCCTTACCAGCAATCCAATCAATTGCCAAACCTTCCACAGAGTTCAAACCATTCACAGTATTTTGAGCATCAATTGTTTCTCCTTTTGGTACAATGGTTTCACGTCCTGTAAGATCTCTCTTGATACGGGAAATTGTACGTGCAGTGATGTCCACCCAGTAAATATAATCATCTTCTGTTAGAGATAAAAATAAACAATGAAATGTAAGGGTGAGACATTTTAGACAACTAAAAACTAAGAAATTGGGTGACTTTTGTTCATTTTGTAAGCAATGCTATACGTGAAATGACAAATTGTATAACACTGGTTCTCAACCTTTTTCACCCCTCGATCATAAATTTTTCTGCATTACAATTTAAAATGTGACAATTTAAATAAAACCCCAGACTTATACACACCCACTTTAAAATGGAATCAAATCCCACCCCCCTCTTGATCAGATTTTAGTAACATTTATCCTAATTATCATGGGTATCTTTTGCCACTTTTCTCGGATGAATGGAACTGGGGGGAAAGAAGATGTCAGGCAAAGGACAAGGGAGGTCTTAAACTGTGACTTGTCCCAAGCTGTCACTGTTTATATTGACCCCACAACCTATGAGGTTTCAACTTTCAAACTCCATCATCAAGGAAGAGAAAGCCTCATCCAGGGCAGGGTGGGGCAAATGCAAATGATCTTTGTTCCCCTAACCCCATTCCTTAATAATCAGTCATTCTCAATAGGAGCAATATAGTCCCCAAGGGGGTGAAAGTTGAGCCAAGATTGATTGTCATAAAAAAATTTTTTTCCCCCAAATCAAAATGTAAAAGAAAAGGCCATTTTTGTTCTATGCCATTGAAGTCATAAAAAAAGCTACTGCCATTTAGTGACTCACAAAGTAAGTATTTAGAAAACCCTTTTAACTATCAAATTCTGTTACTGTATAATTCATTAAGCAAACATGCGTATCATTTGATCTTAGATGGTATGTTAAAATGAATCATTATAGAACAAGACTGGCTGCTGCCAGGTCAAACCATGCCAAATTCTACTTTGACTAAAGATGATTATTGCAACTTTTGTATTATTCATGTTACACACACACACACACTATATATATTTATATACACACACACCTATATGATGAATCTTTGTTAATATCTAAGACTTGTCGAAATAGCTCAATCAGTAAGACAGGATACTGGCAATCAGAATTCAAATCACAGTAGGGGATGTGAATTTTACAAATGGGATTTTGGAGAAAGTTGTTCTAGTCATTCTTGTTAAGGTAGAAAAATAAAGTCAACTCCAGTTTCTGAGTTCAACAAAAAGATGACTTACTTGCATAGAAGTCAATTGCAGTTGCCATGGTGATGCGTGGAATCGTTGGTAAGGCTTTCACATTGGAACTGTTGATATCCAGTGGAATTCCTCGAATTTCACTACTTACACTGTACATAAGGAATGTACTTATTCCTGGAAAGGAATTCAAACTGATTTGAAATAAGTAACAAACATTTTTGTACATAGGTATTTGTATGGATTCTGTAACAAGATAAAATATCTTTGTGTAAAGGAAAAAATTATTCATGACTGGTACGTTTTATTCAACTAATATTCTGAAACAGACTATCCATTCAAGTTTAGATTTTTCAGTTAAAAGAATATTGACAGCAAGTGAATGTGTAGAAAACCAAGTAAGAGATGGCAAAAACTCTGCAACAATAATTTCAGTCTGTTAATGCACGGGTTTTGAAACTCTGATAACTCAAGTACTTCTATAAAAAGGAAATATTCTGGCAGATCCTTATTTATAGCATTTAGTTTCCAGACTAATCAGTAAACTACAATAATTGACAATTTTTGACCTTAGAAATATTTATATAAAACAGATTACATTTATTTGATTTCTGATATATGGTATAGGTCTGGGTACGATAGGTATGTTTTTTGTTTTTTTTCAGATAGCTGTTTGATATTCCTCTCTGACTACATTCGCAGTGTCAGAGGGAACAGTGAAGTGTTATCTGCAGGACCCCAACGGGACCACAGACCCTACGTTTTAAACCACAGTTCCAATGAATGGATGAAGAATAAAGATAATACTAACGAGTTAGTTCTTTTCAGCTTTTTTTAAGCTTGTGTTGAAAATTGAAAGAAGTAATTTAATAGCCAAAAAACAAATATAAGATGGTAATTCTTTGAGTAGATCAGGGCTTCTTAAAATATGGGCTGGGGACTCTCTGGAAATCACATAAAAGTTGGGGGGGGGGCAAAAATATTTGAAATTCTTTTAAAAGAATAATTATATCACTAGATCTTTTTAAAATTTCATCTCTATACAAAAATGTACACCGTTTGGTACTTTTTGTAAAATAGATTGATGTTGCTCCCAAATTTTGAAAGATAAATTTAGTTTTTGGTATGGAGTAATTTACCCCCCCCCCCAATATACTCTGTGAATAAATACATTGCAATCTTTTTCTTATTCTTTATTTGTTTATATGTTTAGTTAACGTTAGATTATGACTATAAAAACAAGTGAGGGGGGTTGTGAAAAAAATTTGCTTCGCCAAAAGAAGTTTATGGAAATGAAAAAAGTCTGAGAAGTCCCAGAATATATCAAGGCCATTTCTTCTCAATTTTTCAAGGAGTAGTAACAAAAAAATGAAAAAAATTAAATACCTATACATTTATTATCTTTCAACTGATAGCCTGCAGTACACACACATCGTCGACTGGTTTCATTTTGAGGTAGACAAAGTTGGGGACAATTTCCATTGTTGCCAGTGCATCCATTTTGGCCTGGATGGGAAAGAAAGAAAAAAAAAAAAATGATTTTAGATTAATATTCAAACAAATACAAAGCAATATAGTAAGACTACAGATATCTTTGCAACAGGACATCAAGAAAAGTAAATCGGAAAAAAATTGAATGAATACTCCCTGTTGTCTGTACAAACAATGTTATGTCCCCTTCAGGACAAACGTCAACTACTAGAATATTTACAAAAAATCTTTTTAAAAAGCATCAAAAAAATCTTAAACCCACCTGTTTTTTCAGCCTTGGTGTGCACAACAAGAGAGAAAACGTTTCTTCTGTTATTTCTCAAGATTTCAACTTCTCCTTTGGAAATGGTGATTTTACCAATGAGTGTCTCACTGGCAAAGTAAATGTTGTCCCCAAACACAGTGATGGTACGAGGTGGGTTCCGCAAACCTTTTCCTTTGGTGAAGTTCAATAATTTCTGGGCTTGTGAATTTTTGTCTTTCGGTACCGATGGGGAAAGACTGACCAGGGTCAGCAATTCCAATGCGGTGATGTTGGTACCATCAAAATTGGCAGATTTTATTGCTTGGTTTGTCACGTAATAGATTTTATTCTGTTTACGATCAATAGAAAATGCTGTCAGATAGAAAAGAGGAAGAAAGACAATTTATTGACAGAAGAAAAGATACTCTTGCGTATTATTTTACACTCAAACCCAAATATAAATACAAACATGTCTATTACTGGTGTAATGCAATTCAAGTGCTCAAAATATTCACGTAGTTGATATAACAGTCTATCAATATCAATGTGCAACAAAAGGTTCTTCAGCAATGATATAGGCAAATTCATTTCTGTTCCATCAATTTTTGAACAATTATACATGAACTGATTTTCATCCAACATGTTGCATTCTTTCATCATCATCAGTCTTCTAATGTCTGTCATTGGACATAGACCTTCCCCGGAATCCGTCACAATGCTTTATCATGAACGTTACAGAGCCAGAATTTTTTGAATTTATCTATTTCATCTCTCCATTTGGTCGGCCTCGGTTTTGCATGTTATCTCTGGGGATCCATCTTGTGAGTCGTGATGTCCACTGGTTGTCTGTCATTCTTGCAACATGACCTGCCCATTGCCATTTGGGTTTTCTTATAGATTATATGAAGTTCCAGACTCATTTTCTTCCTGATATACTGTGCTGTCTTGCAATCTCTCCAGGTGAGGTTGAGCATGCTTCTCAATTTGCGAGTCTGTCTCTTGGTTAGGTTCCATGTTTCAGCTCTATAAGTGACTATTGGGAGGCTACATTGGTTATATACTCTCTTTCAGGATGAATGAGAACCCGATTAAATAGAATTTAGTGAACAAAATTTCAGAATGTTATTTCTTGTATATTTTTCAATGAATTATAGAATTGAGGAATTCCCCTTTTGTTGAAAAACAAAAAACATAGCACAGGGAGATTGGGATAGAAGGTAGGCGGGATTTACTGACTGCTGTTAGTAAACAGGTAATAAAAAGTAACTGAAAGAATTGAGATGAAGGTGAATAGTAATAAAAACAAATAATTTACAATACTTATTCTAGTACAAATGAATAACAGAACAAATGCTTCAAATGATGTTTCCCTTTGATCCTTCTGCTCCATGCCTTTAGACAAAGAAATGCTTGTATTTCCGTGTACTTCAAATAGCTGAGCTTATCAAGCAAATCCAAGATCAAATGCAGCTATATTACAACAGGATTATTCAAGGACCTTATTGTTCAAATGCAGTAACTGATTTATAATTTCAAATAAATAATCTGAAAGATGATTGACTTGGGATTGTTCTCTAGGAGCTAATAACTTGGGTTCCATGATATCCCAGAGGAGATGGGCACCACCAAGCAACACTTTTCTTGCCCATCTTGGACATTGTACTCTCCTGCTGTCTTCAAATGTTTGTCGTACTTGATAACTTGCTAGGAATTTCAAACCCAACCCTTTATTCAGGGATAGAGTGTTTTCATCTTGTGGCACTCCCTTGTCAACACATCCTTGTGGCAAGACTTGTCAACCCCATCCAACAAACCAAGGTGCGGATACTAGTTCGAATAAATCAGTGAATAATAATAAAAATCCCTAATCTCAGAAATTCAGGAAAAAAAAAAGGCGGGGGAGGGGGACTCACTTGTGATATTGGCTTCTGCAAGAACTGTCTTTATCTCTCTACCATCCATAGTTGCTGTCTTGATGATGGTTTGAGAATTTTTACCATCCAACCAGAACATTTTTCTGTGGAAAGAAAATTTCAGTCATAAAACACTTAAAACAATCCATTGTTACATCTAGAGAGCCAATTACAAACATTGCATAATACCAGCTATGATTCAGAAATGAGAAACCTGGCCACTTATTGAAGATACTAGAAAAATTCAGAATAGCACAGAGGGCAATGGCAAGAATGATGTTAGGAATAACTGTTAGTGATTATATATATATATATATAAATATATGTACACACACGAACAAACACTAATGGTTGAAGTCAACTTTGAGAATACTTTTCTGTTAATCAGATAATGATTATTTACAAATGATTTTTGGAATTACTTTCAGTGAAATGAAAATTTATAACTCACCCCATAATAGGATGTAAAGCTAAAGCACGGGGCTTTTCCAAGTCACGTTGAATGAGTACAGTTCTGAAGGCACCATTTAACCTTGCCACGGAAATTGTACCAAATGATACTCCATACGAAGTGAAATACATATTTCCAGAGAGCCAGTCAATAGCAAATCCTTCAGGATTTTCAAGGCCTGAAAAGGGAAGAGGGAAGGAAAAATGATATCAATTTGCTGATAAAAAAGTGGAAATAAAATTATTTCAATGAAGAATAGAATTTTATTTCAATAAAGAATAGCCTTAGCAAAGTGAGTTGTTGATTTGAACTTAGTCCAATATTTGCTAGACTAATTGACTCTCTATTATAGGACAGCATTGTGTCCATTAGAGTGTCAAGTTCATTGAGTTTAAACAGACTAATATGATCTATTGGGGAAAATACTAATGAAATACTAATAAAATATTTCACAAGTTTATATATGTTGGCATCTATGGTATTAGTTTCAACATGATAAAGGGTTTAAACTACAAAAATAATTATAGAAGAAAAAGATCTATATTCAAATGATTCTATATTGTTGAAAGCACCTTAAATGTATTCTTTATTTTTTCAATTTTATCCATATTTACAGTCAAAGTTACAAGAGCGTGTTCATATAATCAATTTTGTTATGACCATGAACTTTGTTAACATTTTAGAAATTCAAAGACTTCATTGATCTAAAATCAGAAATATAACTGAAAGTTGAATTGAAGCAATTTGTTCTTAGAATAAAAATATTCGGAATGATAATTGCTATTTTAATAAGCTATTATTTCAAGAGAGATTAATTGTAGATTTCATCAAGATTCCATTGAGTTCACATCGCTGTTCTTCTGCAAAAATTTTTTTCTCTCAAATTCATGTGCTTTCAATTATACCTTCTCATCTTCTGAAAATTTGTCAGTTTTAAGAAGAAAATTTTTTTACAAAGGTTGAAGGAGGTGGAAGGCCTGTTCTTTTTACAATGTAACTGTAAGGCTAAACTTGACCCTTACTTTTCACCCATCACACAGAACATATAAGATTAACAGAGAAATTTTTTTTTCAAAGGACAATGATGACATACACTAAACTGAATTTTGACTGTAAATTTGTTGAATTTTAGTGTACTAACCAGAGATAATGACAGAATGAGAACCCATGTTGGTGAGGTTAGCACTGCTGATGACGTTGCGCACTTTGTCAGCCCAATAAATTTGCTGCGTCTTGAGATCAAAGTCAACAACAGAAGGTGTGTCCACATGTGGCACTGTGATAGCTGGCATCACATTGTAATGGGCATCTTCCAGTTGAACTCCAAGGATAACACCAACCGAAGCAAACAACAGGAAATTTGGGACTTCTGCGGAAGAAAAAAAAAAAAAAAAAATTAAAACCTCAACAACTTGGAGAGCACATACCTTTGCCAATGCTGTACGCAAACTAAAAACAAAGCTTAAGTGGACACTTATTTTCCACCATTTTTTATGGAGATTAGACCTAGATGAACTATCTTTACTTGAAAAAAAATTTTTTCTCAAAGTGACTGTATTTCAACATAAATTTATAAATTAATTTTTCTCAAAATGAAAAGTTTCCTGATGAAATGAATATTTCATCTTTTAAAATATCAAAATTTAGAAAAAAAAAAAAAAGACTTACATATTTTCACTCTACAGTCCCTAAATATTTGGAGTTATTTTTTATACTTTGATACAGAATACAGAGATTAAAGCTTAGTAAGAAATCTATTTTTTTAGATCTTTTCCTGGAATTTCTAGATATGTTTGCCTCAATTTTGGATAATCTTTTAGATAATTTTCTGGAACAACTAGATATTTTTGGATTTTTTTTGCCTTGGTAATCCTATTCTCTGCCATTCCAGAATTGAATAATTTTGCAATCCTTACAATCCAAAATGGCAACTGATACAGAAGTTAAAAGGAAGCTTGTGAACTTGAATGTGGCACAAAAATTGAAGTTAATTGAAAAATTGTCTCTTATTATATACATTTCCAGCTGTTCAGAACTAAAGCTGGACAAGTTGCAAATTTTACCAACTTGTTCTGTACTATAATTCAATCAATTAATATTCTTTGTTTTAAAGCTACTTTTGCATTAAATTATTTGGATTTGGGAAGAATAAAAAAAAAAGGTAAAAAAAGTACTCTTTCTTAGGTAACATTGCAATTAACAGACAGCAGTCCATCCCTATCAGTCCATTAAACCAAGGGTTTACTGTATATACAAAAACATGTAAAACATTTATGTTAAAATAACCAGAAAGTTTCATATGAAAAAAGAAAAAAAAAATCAATATCTGCTGTAATAGTTTTCACTCTTGAACTCATGCCTTTGGTTATGTTAAAAATGGGTACCATGATACCAAACTATTTTATTGATGAATAATTATTGAGCAGTGAATACTAGAAAGTCTGATCAAAAAAATTCTTCTAAACATAAGAACAAAGGATTGAATTTTCAGCCCTCAATTTTCATCGATACAGATCCACTTGAAAAAAAAACTTTCTGTTGGTCAATGGTCTCTAATATCCCTGTTACGTGTTACATGTTACATTTTGCATGTTACATGTTACTCTCACCAAGGAAATCTACCAGAAGTTATCAACAATGTTCACAAAACAAAAATGTATTTTTTCTTCAGAATCATATCTTACCTTCACAGGTTTTGTTGTCAGATTTGAGTTTTGTAAGGTAGGGACAATGGCAGTTGAAAGTACCTCCATGACTAAGAAGACATAAATGAGAACATCCTCCATTGTTGTCCGCACATGGATTGGGGGCTGGAAAAACAAAATGGATCAGTATTACTATGTTACTCTTGTTCATTAAGATATTGAATCTATTATTAAGCACATTCACTGTATCACTATCTACAAAAACCTACGAGGATATAGTCAATAACTCTAGGTACAGATATATCCACTTGACCAAGAAAGAATTTCTTCTCGAGTGACCAAACCACGGAATACTCCTCGTGAAGAAACTGTTTCCTCAAAATCAATCAATAGATTCAAAGATAATTCATTGAAGGAAATCGGAGACTAAGTTCAATCAACAATTTTCATATTAGCACCCCCTGAAACCTGTCAGGGCAATATTGATTCTTGAACCGTGTATGGTTCCATGGCACTATTCATATTCAGCTATCATTAAACCTATTAATTGTGTGTGTATGTATATATATTAATATATATATATATATATATATATATATATATATATATATATATATGTATATATATATGTATATATAGCTAAAAGATTGGTAGATTATTTTGAAAAGCTTAATGGCAATTACATAAATCCTTTCTGCCAGAGGAAAACTACAACAAAATATACGGTTCAAGGACCTTGCTCTTGTTGCCTGACCTCCATGGGCAATGGCATGCCAACCCTTTATTTGAAGGATGGGGCTGGTCATTGTGCATACTGCATCCCACCTCAAGCTTCATGCTGACCTTTGGGCTATTTACGTACAGGCCCTGCAAGATGTAGAAAAACTCCCAAATCTTCCTCGAGACCAAACCATGATACAAGCAAATAGTCTGAAGCATGGTTGGAGTAATAAACAGAAAAGAAAAAAAAAAAAAAAAAAAAGGAATTTTCAGTGATTCGGAGTTGGTAAAAACATTTAGTGAAATTATAAGTTCAAAATATCAGATAGAAATAATGTCTGTCCTGTTGGTATATTCCGATAGAACAAAGAACTTTTGGGTCATTTATTCATTTCATTTACTCAAGAGTAAATAAAAACTGAGACAAGAAAAAAAAGCTGTATTCTAGAATAGTATCAGTCAAATCCATCATACACTTGTTTTAAATGTAAAGTCTTTGTGATGTAGCAAAATAAATAATATGAACTCAATACTGATGGTGCTTGAAGGGAAAAGGAATGATCACATCCAAGTGCTTAAATGCCAATTATAAAATACTATTTCATTGTAGAGAGAAAATTAAACCTTCAACTGATTATCCCAGATATATATTTGAATTTTGTACTTTTCCAAAACATCACGTGATGATTGATAAAAAACTGAAAATTCACTGATGAAAAATCAAGTTTTATTGAAGATATGTTTTACTTACCCCATGGTTGTCTTTTGGGATGTAGTACGTGGATATCAAATGGTTGAGTCTCTGTTTTATGGATAACTGTTGCATTTGTTCCATTAAATTTGTTGGCCTGCAATAAAAAGAAAATCCTTCAACATTTGATTTGAATTTAGATGGGTAGGACTCTGGTGTCTTATTGCATGGACTTACTAAGCAATTGCCTGAGGGCCCTGCAATCTTAGAGGCCCCAAAATCCAATTTAAAAATTAAAAAATGAATTTTAATTTGTTAAGGGTCAGGTTGCATATCCAGGCTGTGTTGCCAATTCAAAAAATGTTTTTTGCACTAAATAAATCTAGAGAAAGCATCTAAAAACGCCAAAATGCACTTGAAAAAAATTGTTAGCTATTTTATGACCATTCAGATGGCTAAAAATGGTCAAATTATGGTCGAAATACAAGGGTTGGTCTTGAGTTTGGTAAAGCGGATCTAATTGCAAACAACCAAAGTGATATAAATTAGAATTTCTTCGGCACTCAGAAAGAAAAGGTTGGGAATCATTATTTCAACATTAATCAACTGTCCAGTATATTCAATCAACTATGGTAAACTCTTTATTACTACACCCTTGGAAATCTGATTCACCGTCATAGTGAATTTTCCCTCATAACAAGTGGATTTCATTAATAATGAAAAACCAAAAAGTAAAGACAAGAATAATTCTATGACTCTTTCACAGTCTAAAAACCCATGATACTTTTGGCTGCATCATCTTTTGGGTTTACTGATTTTAGTTTTTAAAATAACGCCTTGAAATAAGAGTATAACCAACAAAGGTGTCGTTAAAATGTATGTGTCATCAAATAGTGCTGTTAGGATAAGACTACTGTATTTCACTGGCGACTACTTGTAATATTAATGTCGACCACTAACTGGGTCTTAGCTATGTCACAAGGGGAAGATTAGTAACCCAAGTAAATCAAACTTCTAAGCTTTTAATTTCAAAGAAGATTAGCAGAAACTTTTAACAAGTGCTAGCACACTTTATACAACTAAATCACAGCTACGAAAAGTTTACATATAGTTTGTGCATTGAGACAGTGGTCCCTGACGACTGAGCCGCAAACTGGTACCAGGCCCCAAAGCATGTGCTACCAGGCTGCGAGAAAACCAGATGATTTGGCAATATTTCTTTATTAGAAACTAACAAATTCATTTCCTTGGATCTTACTATTAAATTTATTAGATAAGCTGTTTTAAAAACGGAATTGTGTTTATTAGTCACTAACGCGACTTGTAGTTGACTTTTCACTTATATCCTGTTTGTGATTAACATTCCCCGCCAGCCCACAAGAATACTGTCAATATTAAACAGGTCTGCAACAGAAAGTAGGTTGGAAAAAAAGTAAAAACAAATCTTATGAACCACTTTTTTTATTAAATAAAAGATGTTCCAAGATTTTCATCAAAACTAAACATTTTTAGAAAGAAAAAAAAAATTTCAGTTTGTATAAAAATCATGACATAAATTACCTATGTTTTTATTCATTTATTTGTTTTCTGTCATGCTAAGGGACACAACTCTTCAATATTATCATCAAGTGACTTGTGCAATTTTATCCATTACCCACATATATAAAATGCAATGTGTACCAATATATGCCGTCATTTCAGAGGGCACACGTACATTAGTATAGAAAAAAAAAGGAAAAAAAGGAAAAAAACCTTTTGAAAGATGAAAAGAAAGATAATACTTACACTGACAACATGGTTTGATTTCCAGTCTGTCCAATATAAGAAGTCACCGAACAGAGTGATGGCAAATGGGTGGGCCAGATGACTGTGGTTCTTCAACACCATCCGTAAATCTTTACCGCCATATGTAATAGTATGTAGTGAATCAGACCTACCAAACAAATTTATTTTATTTTAATATTTTGTGTAAAAATGTATATTTTTCTGTTATAAAATTGTTCCATCATAGTTTAAAAACTGCTTTGTGAAGATTGTTTCTCTGATGTTGTTTATCAATGAAATACAGGCTCACCAGCCAGAAGACAGCTTCTGGTCTTTTAGACAGAGTTACATGAAAGAATCCTAGAGTACCTGCCTGGCAAAAGGTTATAACATACACAAGACCTATATTAGAATATGCAGTGTAAGCAGGGTCCTTACATTGCAAAATGATATAAAAAAAAATATTGGAATATATCCAGAGAAGAGTAACGAAATTTGTTCCAGAACTAAAAAAACCCTATGAAGATGAGAGATCTGATACAAACACTTGAAATAAAACTCTAGTGCTTTTTTTTTCCATTTCTTTTTTCTAGCAGGAGGATGAGTAAAGAGGTTACAAACACTACCCACGTGATCCTGAATATGGGACACATGCTTCCACAATTTAGGTAAAGAAAGGTGTCTGCGGTACAAAACTGAGGAGCACAAAAAAAAAAAAAAAAAAAAAAAAAAAAAAGAGAGATATCTACTAAATGTTACAAAATGAGAGACTTACAGCTGGAGCCAACTAAATTAGAGCCTGAAATCAAGAGCATTTGTAATAAACATCAGGCTCAAGGGTCTCAATTATCAAACTTGAAAATTTGAATTTGTTAAACTTTTTGGAGGATATTGTAAATTCAAAAACATTATTGTATGACACAATTGATAAAAGAGTTTTGGAACTTGATAAATCTTTTTTTCATCCCATATCACTGAAATAATTTTTTGTCGATTTGAATATTTTCTCCTTGATTCCAAACTCTAAACTATGGTAAATTTAACTTTATATTATACTTTTTTAAGATCCAACTTACTTAATTATAGTGAAGGAGATAAGTATATTGAAATGTAGATTGAAGTGTAGAGGAGGGGCATGTGGCAAGAAAGGTTGACAATCACTGGTCTACACCCATCATGGCTTACTTCATAGTAGAGAAAAGGAAAACTTAGAATGTAGATGGTTTCATGAATTGAGACTTACCTGGCATCTACCCAATAAAGTCTTCTGAAGTCATAATCAATTGTCAATCCATTTGGCCAACCTCCCCCCAATGAGGTGATATTGACGATGGTTCGACGGTCTGTGCCGCTCATAGAACAAGTCTCTATACGGGGCGAGTCATCATCCCAGTCCGTCCAAAACAAAGCTCTGAAAGAGAAAGAAGAGGAGAGTATAAAATTATCATCCAAAACTATCGACACAGGTTTCAAGTGTCTGGCTAGCCGGTTATCTATGAGCCGAACATAAAGGCTGCACCAATGGAGCTAGAGGGCTGATAATATCAGAATTTACTCATTATAATGTCAAGACTTCAATGGATATTCAATTTGCAATGTAAATCCATGCTGAATCAGTCCCTCAGTTTGAATCCTGCAGCATTCACACACATTTTTATCGAAAATTCAGACTTTTTAATGATTGTCCAACAAAGGATGAGAGAAGTAATTTATTCATTGATAATCCCCTTCTTTCACTTATTTAATTGATCGCTCCCAACATGGCATTCTGCCTAAAGAGGTTGGTCATGCGACTGTTTCTACTGACTAAACTGACTGGTTTCTGTTAGTTAACCTTAGCAGTTCTTATGTTCGGACTTTATCTTCTTATAAATATTGATCTTTGCTAACATCACTTGATCAAAAATTAAAATGTATAAAAAATATTCCTACTTTCTCATTTTGCATCTGATTGATTTACATAATGAGCTTATATGCAAATTTCTTCTGTCTGCATTTATGCGTCTCATTGGTTAATCTATCTTCCTATGTAACAATCAAGTCATAGAATATCCTTAAGACTGTCAGATCACACATTAAAACAGTTTGAGTTGGATTAAGATATTTGAATTATTAAAAAAAATTACAGAATAAAATAGCTTCAGGTTCTTTAGTGTCGATCCATACAATATCATGTCATTTTGAATGGGTATATTCTAGTTGATTTATGAAGGATCACTGCGGCCCAGTGATAGTGTACTTGCATCCAATTTGGTATGCCGTGGTTCAAACCACTGCCTAGTAATACCAAAGACTATAGAAAGGGTAATCGATGGCTCTCCACTAAGTACAAGTACTATGATTGAAAAATCTCTTTCCAAAGCTAAATGGTTATAGCCAAACCATATTGGATACACTGATTCTTGCAGTATCTAGATGGGTGATTTGTATATAAATGAACAAATGTCTATGCCTGCGCAATAACATTCACATTTCAGCTCTCTAAGCCTGTTTTTTTTTTAGGGTTTTAGAGCAAAGACTGAACTGAAGCTAAACTCATAAATATATACATACAAGTAACTAGTTTTCTTTGCTTCTGCTAAATTTTTTGCAGTGTCCACCAATTACACACACACACACACACAAATCTGGTATAGATTCTTTCAAGTCTATGCTACTTCAATTTGGTTGACTCAAATACATTGCATCAATAAATATGATCCTATGCATTATTCTATGTGTTTGAATGTACGACAATTACGATTTCTGTATATTTCATCTCTGGTGTCTTCACACACACACAAAAAAATGAACAGATCTTACCCTTCCCGTGGATCAAGCACAATGGCCCTCGGACTGTTGATATTTCCAGCTAAAAGTGATGTACGCATGGTGCCATCAAGTCGTGCAACCTCAATTTGGTCCATTTTGCTCTCCACCCAGTACATATTGTTTCCAATCCAGTCAATGGCAAGACCTTCTGTGCTCATCAAACCAATGTTCACGATTGCTTTGGTGTTCAAAATAGCTGCCAAGGAAAAAGTGAAAATTGAAAAGTAGATGAATCTTACAGTGTTTTAAAAGAAAAAAAAAAAAACCCAAAAACCGATGCAACAATCTTTTTGATAACTTGTTTCTTGATTATTTTAAATCTGAAGATTATCTTTTTAAACACATGAATAGCAAAAATCAAGATGCTAATTATATACATTCCTAACTTACAATAGAAGTTGAAAGTGATTTCTTTTAACCTGGTTCAAGGTTCATACCTGTTTCATTGCATTGGAGAAAGACAGCCAACACAACATGAAGGAATGGATGCTTGAATGGGGCTAGTGCATGATGCAATCATTTCAAATGTTAAATACTGTTGTTGCTGAGCACAGCATTGCCATGTGACTAATATAACATTTGATTTATAAATCTAAGGGTTGTGTCCTACACAAAACATCCTGTATGAGTCAATAAGGTTTCTCAACACACATTTGATTTAGCCTTTCCAGAACTTGAAATTCCATCTCTACTACTATCAACCATAAATGCGATTCAGTCATCAGTGACGTTTGATATTTTTTTTTCTGATTCATTAGAAATTTCTGAGAAGATAAATCCTTCAGTTATAACAATTTTATTCTTCATCTTCATTTAATGAGAAAGTAGGAACCACATGAAATTATGGCGAGTGAATGAAGCACATATTCATGCTTACAGCTCACCTCAGCACTTCTGATTTGAGTTACTTTCTTGGTCAACACAGAAAATTTCCAGAACAATTTTTACTTTACCTGTGTCCAGTATATGCGAGTGATAATCCACAATGTTCAAATTAAGTTTTTTGATAGTAAAAAATATGCAGGCATGATAAAATTTCATTCTCACAAGAAAAAAAAAAAACCATTTGTCATTTCAGAAAGATCATGCAGTTCATTGTTTTTCCGAGCATTACTACAATCATTAAAAAAGGAGAACTATAGAACTGAATACTTCAAGCTGGAATAAAAAAAAAGAAAAAAAAAAGAACTTTTTTGTTGCTGTCCAAAACAGAAACAAAGAACCCAGTTGATCTAAAAGATGTTAACTTACAGTCTGATTCCAGTTGGCCACTGTAGATAACTTCATCGACAACATCAGACCAGAATATCATGTTCTTTTCATAATGGAAGTCCAAGGCAATGGTGCTATGTAGACCAGATAAGAGAGAAACGGTCGTTTTAGATTTGATTTCCATTCTCCTCACTTCATGCTGATTGGAAAACAACAGATACGTTGTCACATTATCTACAAGAGAAAACAAGATTTTCCTTAATCTCTTAAGATGGCTTCTTTGGGGTTTAAATGCCATTTACTATGGAAAGTGACTGAGAATAAAAAGAGAAATAACAAAATGAAAGGAGTCAAATGTAGAATCAGACTCCAAAATTGACCAAAGTCAAAAGCACAAATTTTAAGATCACACCATTATGTAATTCAATTCAATCAAAACAAGGATTTTGTGATCCTATTTTTCCCTCAGATCATTTTATGTCATTAGAAGGATTTGAATTCTACATTTCATCCTTTTTTTTTGGATTAGATTTATTGAAATTTTGATTATAATATGTGAAAATTAGTGCTTTTGACTTGAATCAATCTTGGTGATAGGATTGCACATTTGATCCAATGAAAGATATTTGAGTAGCCATGGGCTTCTGCTTGGGGTAGGGGGATTGCAAAAGGGGACTCTGCCCTCCTCTGGATCAGTCCTCCTCACCAAGGGCTAGTAGAACCTGGCAGGAGTCAGGTAGAACAATTGACAGCTTAGAATGAGTCACACATTAGACACTCTAGTTCCTACACAACCAATATTCAATTATATCCTCTTGTCTCCCCCGGGGAAAGTGGCAGCGGATGCCCATGTGTGTAGCATCTTAAAAATAATAATGATAGATCTTACCATTTGGGATGCAGGCCTTCCTATCAATGTCCATGGTATAGCCAGCAAAACAAGTGCACTGGTAGGTTTTCTGGGGTCCTGACGTACAGTTTTGGCTGCAGATACCCCATTGATCACAAATGTCAATTTCTATAAAGAAAAAGAAAACCTTATAACTTCAAGAAACGTGTGTGTGTGTATATATATATATATATATATATATATATATATATATATATACACACATGTTTGAGTGAATTTTTTTTCTGTTCCATATGATGAAGATGACTAAAGCTACGCATAATGAAATTTATGATACAGTACTAAAAAAGGGAGATCAAAATTATTGATTACTGAACATAGACCTCCTTTAAAAACACAGGTGTAGGGGTCAAAGGAAGTCAAGTGCATTATAATTGGAGCACTGATAATCAAAAGCTAATTATGGGTGTCAAATGAGTTCATCAGTGAACAAACATTTTGTTTTCATCACAAAATCAAAGGAATTGTAAAACACTGTAATCAAATGTTATCAGATTGCAAATAGAAGAAATTTAATATTTTAGTCATATCAAGTCTTTTGATGGAAGTCCGTCTTTATTTGTAGAATTCAGAACAAATGGGTGCTAATAAAAGCGAATATTTTGGGGTCTACCAACCATCTACCTTATATTGTGAATCATGTTATAGTATGTGGCGCTATAGTGAGGGACCCCTTTATTAACTTTTCATAAATGGACAAAACGTAGAAAAAAGAAAAATCCATTTTGATCTATCACTTTACATAATTAGAACTGATTAAAACAAAATAATCCGAAATAAAGATGTCATATGATCCTGTTCAATTCCCATTTGGATGGAAGCAGTGATAATTTAGTGCACTTATGGGCAGCACTGGACATTAGAGCAATACTTCAAACATTTGATAAATGGGCAAAATACATCATGCTGATACAAAAATATCATGTAGCATTCATTTATTTGCTTTTAGTTAAGAGATGATGAATTTGTATTCAAGCTGAATGGAACCTACTGGCTAAATCTTGTTTCACATCAGAAGAGCTTTTAGGATAAAAGCACAATCACTAATATGAATATTATGGTAAAAATATTTATGAGACAATGTTAACCTGAGAAGGATATTCTTGCTATTTGAATGTGTAAACTGCCATCTGGGTAGATGACTTGTTTGCTTGCATGCTTTTGAGAATGGGGCTCTATGTAATGATCATCCATAAACAGGGAGATCACATTCAGCTCCAAATGCTATAGAAAGAGCATTTGTGAGCATTTGTAAGAAACAAACTTCTATACATAGGTCAATGAAATTCCCTTTGTTTATATATTTCATTTGTTAAACTCAAAACTCGAAAATTCAAGAGAACTAAAGAGATATGAATGCTTTAAATCCCTTCATGATTTTTGTACCACGCTGTATAATAATACGCCAAATGTATGTGCACATTCATTTTTGTCTGTAACACCCAAAGGAAAAATGACTTTTATATCATATGCAGCAGGAAGAACACCCATAATCTGTAAGAGAAAGATTACTATGCACAATATTAGAATTCAGTGACGATGTCATCATTTAATTAGATTCAAGCCTTCTTTTTATATTCAGGACATTTGTGCAATTGAAAAATTGCTTGAATATCACCACCACTTTGTAGACTGAAGGAGTCAACAGTTAACCAAAAGATTACACTGACACAGCGTCATGTGAATGATTTAACCTACCTGCACAGGTTTTATTGTCAGGAAGTAATTTCTTATTGGGTGGGCATAAACAAATGAAGCCATTGGGTGCAGGAGTACAATTATGGCTGCAGTCATGAGCATCACACATATCCAAATCTAAGGTTAAAAAAAAAAATTGAAGCAATTGATTAGAGCAATACAGACAATGTACAATTTACATCCCAGTATATAAAAACAGATATTTAATTTAAACAAAAAAAATAAACAAATGTCCAATGTGCTGGTATTATGATTAGGAAGCTGATCACTGAAAGCTCAATATGAACAGTTGTGAGTTGCAGTCCTCTGAATAACTTTGTAGGCCATTTGTTTTATATTCCGGCATACACAATGAATACAAGACATGTAAACTGTTTATGATAATTTTATAGTGAGATACCTCAATAACCCTCTTTCGAGAATAATTCAATTACATTACAGGAACTCCTATTAACAGTGTTTCATTAAACATCATCTCATTTTAATAATAGGAAAAAAAAAACGAATATACAATGATATAAACTATTGTAGTTAGAATTATGAACTGAGCAATTTTTTCTCAACAAAACATGTTAGCAACAAAATTCATACATTATAATAAATTAAATTCCACAGCTACTTGTCACAGAAATGCCTATTAGTAGTTGTTGACTGGTGAAGGAGCGGAATAAAGAAACCAGTGTCAGTAGCAATTAACACAAAGGGAAGAGGGAAGTAACATGTACATTTTTATGATAGGACTTTAATTCTGACTTCTATCTATCAGCTGTGTAAGATTGTATTTATACAATCTTGTCAATGGTAAAAACAGTTTCATTCAATGTTGCTTTAGTTGAAGTTGTGGCTATCAAGAACCTATGGCATTAATGGAAGAGTTTGTGTACTTCTTTACAATTTACACAAGTCAATAAACCTGCTCAGTCTTCTTTAGTATTGGACATGAGTAACTGTCCTGAATAATAGACAAAAAGTTCCCGGTTCATAACTGAGTGTCAAAATACAAGGTACAATTTTACGGTAAGTGTAGATGTTAAGTACCTATGAAATGAATATACACATATTTTCAGACCTTAGCTAACACATACAAACAAAAGACCATGCAGAATATGATTTCATATTGGATGCTGGTGTCTCACATATTATCAAGACTAAAAAATCATTCATAGTAAAGTGTTCTAATTTGGGGGGGGGGGGGATTAAAAATTTTTTTTAATAAGGCCTTATGGGCCCGTCTGATGTATCTGCAATCAGACATTAGTCAGTTGGGTTCACAGTATTTGTTCAAAAAATATTCCTTAATGAAAGAGAATTCCTCACCACAAAATCCACCTTCATCTGACCCATCTGAACAGTCAGCCTGACCATTGCACAATTTCTCTGGTGTTAAACAAACCATGGAGTCATTTTTGCATCTTTGGTTGGGATAATTGCAAGGAGTATGGTGAGCTGGAAAAAAAAAAAAAAAGGAAAAATTGAAAATGCAAAACTCAATAGAAGTGAACAAAATTCGTGATTCAATACTCATTTTTCAAGAAGTAAATTCCAATTTATGTAAGCGAACATACGAGCAAAGACAAAAAAAAATCTTACGGCAGTGTTTTTCATCTGAGTGGTCATTGCAATCATTTGTGCCATCACAAACCCATTCCTGAGGAATACATTGGTGTTTATCACACTTGAACTGTCTCTCGAGACAGCCTCCTTCAGAACCTTTAAGAGAATGAATAAATTCGATCAAAATTTTTAAAAACAAAACATGAAAGAAGTTCAAACATATTGCTTCATGACAAGTTGAATACTAAATTAAATCAGACTGTAACAAAACAAACTGCAGTAAGCACAACTGGACCGTGTTGGTTTTGAATCATAAATACACAAACATTTTGTAGAATGAAAAAAATTGCATGGTCCTTAGTTTTATAAGATATATTTCAGACGATCTCAAATATACTTATGTTGGATGAGTTTATATACAATACCTGAAAATTCAGTGCAAGGGAATTAACTTTTCTGGGGCTAAAGTTCAATTTTATATCCCTATATGGTGAGTTTCCAGCGAATATTACATAATACTCGAAATGTGAGGTAAATGTACTTTACAATGAGATGTAGTTGGTAGCTTGATTCAACAGCATATCAACCCTTGAAATCAGTTATAAACTAATAACAAGTAATATAAGTTTTACTATGAGCAGATTTTCCCAACTAGTATTATGTTATACTCCAAATATGAAATAGTAACATAAATTTTACCAAGTTAAAATTTAATGCTTGAGGTGAATTTGTAATAAAATTTTCAAATGAAAAGAAAATGATGATTCATTATGATAAACATCACTTTTATTAAAAACTGTAACTGATTAAAATCTTGTAAGATGGGACTTGTCTAATATTCTGAAGGGTTGACAAAAAGCCTTAAAAACATACATAATGTACAGTTAGAATGTTGATTATCGGAACAATATTGGCGGGAGTATTTCGTTTGGATAACTCATCTAACCATAAAAAAAAGGAAGCCATACTGAAGACAAGTATGTAGAAAAGCAGGTTTAAAGGGTTCAGTTTCATTCAATCAATAGAAAGTGTACGAACAAAGGATATTGCTTTAAAATTCATATTTTACAAATAGAATGAGGGGCGTACAAATTGAAATGGTTGTATTGGTATTATTCTCAGTTGCTATTTTATTTGCTGTATGGCTAATTAAATATTTGCAGAACCTTAGAATATTATTCAATTAATCTGAAATTCAGGTAATTGATGTTTAAATAATCAAGGTTTGACTGTAATCAAGTAAGAAATGAGCAACTCACAGTCATGTTCATCTGAACCATCATCACAGTCAAGTTCACCATCACATTTCCACACATCAGGAATGCAATAACCATCTCTGCATGTGAACTGATTAATTAGACAATCATGCCTTGTGTTGTCTGGAAAAAGAAAAATTATTTTGTACAAAGAATAATCAACATCCATTATCATTGGTAAATTGCAAAGATACATCATCTGATTTAACAAAATATAACCAGGGTATTAAAGCAAATTTATTCAAGAAACGTCTATAAGCGTCATATGTTCTCATATTTACAAAATATTTTACAGAGAAAAACAAGTATAATTCCTGAGTTGACATTCTTGAACAATTCAAATTTTAAATCGAGGATAACTTTTGGTCGAAGTTACTTCCCTTGCATTTTGAGATAATTTTTTTCCAATCCCCACCCCCCCATTCAATTCACAGAAGAGTTAAATTTAAAAGAAATTCTATAAATTGAAGTAGCCCACTATATTAAGGAGTGGTTTCAAGAGTTTAGTTTAGATCATAGATAAAATCAAAGGCTTATAATATTTATGAATAATTATGTTCCAGATGAGTCCACTTGAAATGTTTAATTAATAACAGGCGTGCCAACATTTGAACATGTGTACATGTTCACTAACAATGCCGACGGTGTTAACATGCCAAATCATTATGATTTACAAAAAAAATGTAAATTTTGCAGAATGTATACATTTTCTTATGATACTAAAAATAATAAAATATGTATGCATTTATAGAAACCACCCTCCTTCAGGAACCTCAATACTCAAGTCCCAACTGGGGGGAAAAAAAACAAAAAAAATGTAACGTCCGTTGAAGACGAGTTGGAGGAAAGTGAAGTCCTCCACATAACATGGGCAGGAGCCACAATAGCCAAGTGAAAAATCATGAAGTACAAAAATATCAGTCATAAGGTAAGGACACTTTGGTATAGATATGAAAAGAAATTGTGTAATAACTAAATTAAGAACGTGAATAAAAATTCCTGTGGATTCATATTTACATCCTACAGCAGAATAAAAGATTTTTGAAGAATTGTATTTTTGAATATGACTATTCACTAACTCTACTACTTTACTATACTACATCTGCATCGTAGAGTTGTTCCCCCTGATGACAGCCCCGAGGCTATTAAAAAAAAATCCATTCAAGTCTATCAATTTTTTCTCAAGTGTTTAACATGCAAGGTTGAGAACAACTTTGGAAGACATACTTGTACTTAATCAATATCTAATTACTAAACTATATTGTTTCTTTACATCATCTTAAGACTGAAAAAAAGTGCTACAGAGAAATTTCTATCAAGTTGGTCTCATTTGTTGAATGTCAAATTATTTGATCATCTCTAAGCAATATTTACCATATCTAATCAAATCTTTTTCGAAACTCCCTTACAAATTGAAGTCATTTTCAGTTGGTCCAAAGGAAACTTTTTCTCAATGTAATTTTTAACAAATTTAAAAAAATTTGTTAAAAATTACATTGAGAAAAAAAGTAACTCCATTAAATGATTATAGCATAAAAATGCTATAATCATTTAATGGAGTTACTTATGATTTGTGTAAGCATATTCTACAGGGGCTGAAAAGAAATTTACAAGCAATTCCTTTCAACTATCACAATGACACCATTTCCTTCCTTGACTGGCACCTCTAGACTGAGCCCCAAGCTAATTAAACATCATCTCAGTGTCAACGTACCGGTTTGATTCATCTGGGATTTGGAAATATCAAATTAGAAAAAAAAAAAAAAAAAAAAAAAAAAAAAAATCAATATCCTTAGCAGTATCATGTAATTATACAGCTGATGCAGGACTGCCCGTAAAATCCTCAATATAAATGTTCTGTAGCTGTTCTTGCCACTTATCACAATTTTAATTGTTCGCATTTGCCTGATCTCCATGAGTTTCACCCTCTGAATCACTCAAGCTGTTGGATAAATCACTGATATCCATATTTGAAATGCCATTCGTATTCAGCTCTAAGAGATTTCTTTGTGAAGCTTGCATTATTTCAGGTGCTAATCCCTTGAATTCACCATCACTTTCATTGCTTGGATCCATTTTATTCCCCAGGTGGATTGTTCGACATTTAGTTTTTGCTTTGTTTTACCATAAAAGAAGAAATACGTCAAATGTTTCTCCATATGGATTTATACGGTTCATTTTGATTGGTTGAATTTCTAAAGGATTTCCAACATTTCCCTGATTTGACCAATTAGAACCCATTTTGGAAACAGCATACAGCACAACTCTAGACAGGATTCTCCATTGTGTGCACATGAACAATCTCTCTTGTAAACATTACTAGGCTGCAAATGAATTTCGTTATTGTGCCTGGAGGCGTTACTAGGGATGATCAACTTATTTTTTGTTCTGTATTAGCATCATCTTTCAAGCGTAAAATGACCAAAATAAAAACAATCCAATCAAGAATCTCTATTCACAAAGTAAATGAAGAATTTTATAACATTGGTTTTAGAATCCATCCTTTTGGTACTTTTTTAATACTTTCACCGATACTTTTTTGATCAATTCTTCTGATACTTTTCTGGAAATATTTCTAAACAGAAGTTCTCACTGCTCGATATTTCTATCCCCCATTTGTAAAACATTTTTTTAAAATTAAAATACATTTAGAACCATCAGATCCATCTTAAATTAAAGTCAGTACTCACTACATCCAAGTTCATCTGAGGCATCAGGACAGTTGACATCTCCATCACAACGGAAAATCAAAGGGAAACAAAGACTTGAATTTTTGCACTTGAATTCTCGACCAGGGTCACACTGATATTTACAGTTCATCTGAAACAAATCAAGGTCAATTGGAAATTCTATCTTCAATAAAGAAATCTCAAAAAGAAATTGAAAAACAACGATAATGATATATATGTTTATAGAAAGTGCCTTAACTAGGGAAACTTCAATAACCAAATCCTCACTGGGGAAAAGTTCTTGAAAACCTGTGTAATCACTACAGTAAAAATATAACTTCTGCCAAAGTAGAGTTCTAATGCAACATGCTGATAAAGCTATTAACATAATACAGAGCTGATGTATCTATTTGCTGAATCCACATAAATATTAAAAAGACACAAAACAAGTGAGTTTTCATTTTCAATTCAAAATCTGTTAATGTTACAGTTCCCAGCAGGTAATTGATTCCAAAATCTTAGAAAAGAGAAAAAAAGATCACTCAAATACTGATAATTGTAATCACAACAAATGAACTTTTCCTAATAATATTGATTCTTATTTGTACACTCTGGAGTTAACATTGTGCTTAGTTGATGTAAAAGATGACAATTTACAAAAGAAAAAAACAAAAACCCCAAAAAACACATTCTCACACTTTGCCAAGAAGACACCACGATAACTGATTATCAACTACTATTTCTGTCCCATGAAAGTTGTTACTTTTTCATATTGGAATGGAAATTACTACTAAATGCAATAACTATTATGGGATATAGTATTATTTTACTGGGAGTTTTGCAAACACATTTGAGCCTTTCCTTCAAAATAAACAAAGTAACTTTGGGGGGAGGAAGCTTCCAAATATTGGTAGAGGGAAAATGGCTGCTGATAGATATAAATACATCGAAATGAATTGAACTGAAATCAAATATCAATTGAACAAAATTGATTAAAATGAATAAAAAAAAATAATGATAGTAAAAAGTAATTCACGTTTAGCTCAAAAGGATAAATGATAGTTTGTTTTATTTTATTTGCCTGTATGTGTGTATTAGTCTTCTAACAAAATAATTCAAGCAAGCAATCCTGATCAACAAAAGATCGAGAATGTGATATCGTTACAGAAATTAATGAGCTAAATCAAAATTTATATTACGCCACATGGACTATATTTTCCGTTTGCAAGATATATCAAGGGAGAGAACTATTGAATACTGAGTACAAGTAGTCTCCATATCTTTTTTCTTCTTTTTTTTTTTAGAAAGTACAGAAAAAAAAAAAAAAAATTGCGCCCACTCTGGTTGAAGGTAGACAAGAAAATACGGAGCAGCATGATGTATTTAATTTTTTTTTTTTCAGTACTGTACAATTGCAAAATCATTTAAATACCGTCATCAATTTTTGATGGGATGAATAAATACGTCTGTTCCTAGTCTACTAATTACACGAGGATAAATTTTGTGTCTTTCATACTAGCAAATAAAGGTAAGAAAAGATTTTAGTCACCTCATCTGATCCATCAGGGCAATCATTTTCCCGATCACATCGGTGGTCATATGGAATGCATCGGCGATTTGTACATTGGAAATAGTCAGGTTTACAAGTAGAATAGGCTGAAAAGAGAGAGAAAGATGGTGTCATTTATCCAACACTAACAATGATTCTGAATGTGACGCAATATAGATATATTTGGGAGGAAATTTCAAATTAGGGGTTTGAAAGGTAAAGTGGTTCAAAGCAGAGCTCGTGAGGTATAAAAGTGATGAGGTAATTGTGCTGTTGTAACCAAATTTCATACAATAAAGAAATTATCTAAAAAAAATAAGTGCTGTAAAATTGATCGTGATATATAATTGAATAATCGTTTTTTCTTCTGAAGTAAGGGTGGGATCAATTTTTTTGAGCTGTCTAAGTGGGGCATGAAGCTTAAAAAAGCCCAAGAACTACTGCAACTAAGTGTATGGAAGCTTAACAATTTGACTGACAATTTCGAAAAATTTTTAATTACAGTCTGCCAATTCAAATTACTAACTCGGTGGACACATCTGAGAGACAGTCCACCATTGTGTGTCATAATCTTGTTGATAGCCATCTTGGATTTCACACAGCTTAGAGTGTATTCAATAAGCTAGTGAATGCACAGGTAACTTGATCCTTTGAAAGTTTTCGATGATCTTAGCTCATGCCAGCATTTGACACCCATGACCTTCTGCATGTGAGGTGGATGAGCAAACCATATGAGTAGACTCTTGAAATTACACTAATCAGATCAATAGGTGGAAATAAAAAAAACAAAACAAATTCAACTAAGATTATTTGAAGACATCTAAATAAGATCTTTAAGAATTCTTGCATATTCAAAAAAACAAAAAAACAAAAAAAACTGACTTACAGCAATTGTCATCCTCATCTTCTCCTCCCGAACAATCCTGATCATGGTCACACCACCAACTTGTAGGAATACATCTACCAACACCACCGCACATTCGATGATCTGGAGGACATTCACGAGCTGCAACAAACATTGGGGTAACAGAGTTTATATTCAGAGATACAACTGAACAAGTATAACCTCATCTTCATAACATCTTTAAAATTCATATTTCCAGATACTTACAAGATTGGAAATTTCAAACCCCAACGGTTCAATTTGCAGCACATCAAAAATGAGGGGGTATGTCTAAACCTTATCCCACCTAGTATTACTAATTTGAATAAACCAAGTTTTGTTACAGTAACACTTTCAGGCCATTTTTTTTTTTTTTTTCAAGTTACAAAACGAGGACATAATGGAAGGATTTTAGTTTCCATTTTTTAAGCAACCCCGAGAAGTCATATCATTTTGAAGGTTATAAGATATGGGATTCATTTATGGCAGAAATACATAAATATAATGGTCATGTGACCTCATCATGTATTCAAAATGGTTGGGTAATTCAAAGCATACCTATGTGTGCTCCCAGCCTGAACGAGTCAATGTAGAATGCTGCATCTCTTATGAATGAAACAAGTCTAGTTATTAACCCACTAACTGGGCTAGATGAGTAAGAATCATCCATTGCAAGATAAAAGCCCTGACTCACAGATAGAACTGAGTTGCCATCAAAAACAATAATAAATTTCATTGAGTTACTAATAGAATAGCAATGAATAGAATTCTTCTCATTCTCAGTTAATGGGTAAAATTGTTAGCACACAAGACATCCTTACAAAAAAAAAAAAAACCCCAAAATAAAACAAATATACCACGAGAGAAATATAGCAAAAATAATCTTCCAAATCATAGTAACTGTTTGATGAAATAACTAATAGTATAATCGTAGTATGGAAATGAAACTAACTGGGGAGTAAAATTATTTTATATTTTTATGCTAGATTATTTCATTATTTGTAAGAGAAAGATGATAGTGCAAAATAATATTTGAATTCTATGACATTTGCTCAACTGAACTACCTTCACACCTCTTCATATACCAAGCTTTTATGTGATGACTATTTCAGAATTTTTTAGATATTGCCACCATTTTCTAACAGCAAGGGTAAACTAAATTTCAATAAGTGATTCTCAGTAAGAAAGATACTCACATCTGTTGCAATTCTCTGGTGCTTCGTCTCCTCCATCAGGACAGTCTTTCTCTCCATCGCACATCCATTGAGGAGGGATACATTTGTGATTATTGCACATGATCATATTCCCACATGACACTGTACCTATAATTATAAGAAAAATTGTATTTTCAAATATGCAGAGACTTACATCTTACTAGCTCAGTGATGGTGAACCTGTGACAACTCAGACTTTTTGAAGTAACATTTTGAATAAAAAAAAACAAAACAAAAAAAGAAACTCGACTTTTCAAAATTTCATTCTTTTATAAGTATATTTTGAAATTAGAAGTCTTTTTTTATTAAACTCTTAGCTTTGTAAATATATTAGAAAAATAGGCTGCCTATCTGTAAGCATTTGCCTACAACTAAAGTACAAGTAAAACTCCAATAAAAAAAACTATTCGAAAAAAATCAATAAGAAAGATAATCACTTACCACAATCTCTTTTGGCGTATGTACTGTTTTCATCTGAATTATCCTCACAATCATTGTCTCCATCGCAAACCCACAAGTTTGTGATACATTGACCATTGTTACAAGCAAACTCATCTTGAGCGCTACATTTCTCAGGTCGTTTGTATCCCTTAATCGCTGTTCAAGAGAGAGAAACAAAAATCATTTTAGGATGACGAATTTGCCATGAATTGTAGAAAGATTGCACATGATGTTAATTTTTTAAGAGGATAATACTAAAAGCTTCCAAGGCTCACAGAGTTATCACTCTTGAACCGAGGCTAAGTGGATTACCACTTACCTAGTTGCATTCGTGAAATAAGTCTTTTCCCCCCCAAAACAGTTTTTATTGAAGTATGTAAACATAGAATCAACAAGAAAATGATTAAAAGCCTTAGACTTATCCTCTGAGAAATTTCTCTAAAACTTACGCAAGTATCTTTGGGCGAGAGGGTTATATGTGTTGAATTGTTGTTTCAGTTTACAGAAATCATAACTCACATTACTGCAAACTCTTCAAATGTAACTAAATTTGATTTGACCAAAGACGGAGCAAAAAGGGAGATAACTCGTCAAGCCTTAGAAAATGCTTGAATTGACCATCATAAAATTGAACATGACCAAGGTTGGCAACTCATCCAAACTTTTGTTTGGACAATCAAACCTCCTTTCTTGATGTTGTCATCCCATTCTTCAGCTCTTTGAAGAGTCTATAATCCAAGAGAAGCAGCAAACTTTCTCGGATCAGACAGGTAACTAAGACTAAAGAATAGATTGGCTGAAACGTTGTGTTGACAATATAGAAAAAAAAAAAAAAAAAAAAAGAACAAATCTCTTGAAGTTATAGGCAATACATTGGCTACTCATGTTTCAAAGGATGATTTGAGCAGGGAATTAAATTTGGTGGGGTCAATCTGAGGAGTGTACAGGCCTTCCCTATCATAGTGCGATTCAGAACATAAAATATCAATCTAGTGCCAAAGTAGCTAGATTGATTGCGGCTTGGTAATAACGAGTGTTAGTACTAATAATTGCCAGAACTGAAACCTGACGTTGGCAACACACAAAACGTTATGATAGTTTAACTACTAAAAACAGCTAAATGAATGTCAAAAATAGTCAAAATACACTTGATAGCATCTAAAAATGGTCAAATAATGGTTCTAAAAAAAATTAAAAAAAAAAAAAAAAGAATCAAAATATTCAAGTACTTCCACACTAATTAAGCAATTTCTCCACTGCCAGATTCTTATTTGTCTAAAAAGGAATTCTCTCCAAGGACCGTGATTCAACACCCACGTTATAATATGGTTGGCTTTCTTTGACCGCAACAACCACATCAGAAGGGGGAACGCCTGTATCAAGAATTTGAAATTCTGTTTTTCAAGTACCTTAGGGATGCGTGTTTAGGTCAAGCACAAAGTGATTCATTGTAAAATTACTGTTTGAAAGAACATCTGCAACTGATTCAGTTGAAGTAGATGATTTTGACAAAACAAACCAAAGACTTGATGCATGGGTGTCAGCAGGAAAAACTGCAAAGATTGAACCCCTGAGCTGCCAACTCAAAACATTTGTGCACTATTCGGACTCTAAATAAATTAAAAATTGCCAAAAGAAACTCTACAAAGATGCTAAAATGGCCCCCAAAGGCCGAAATGTTTGAGCACATCCGTGCAAATTTAGCAAATTCTACACAGCCCAATTCTTATTAGTCATGGACAGAATTCCATCAGATGGAGACTCGACATCCATGTTGATGATGAAAAGTTTTACAGGTGCTAAAAATGAAAAAACTGGCACTCAAACTGCTATTCCGATTGAAGATGATTCCAACTTTTGTATTGTATAATGAATAGAAATGGAAAGAAAAAAAAAATTTAAAAAATGTGTTTTTGTATAAACGTATTTATTTAACAGAATGAAATAACCCGTGCATATCTGAGTGATAGATTTTCCATAATATCAAACACTTGTCAATTTAGTTCAGTCACTTGGATAGCATTCTGGCAACCAGTTAAATAGGAGTTCAAATCATAATAGGGATGTGAATTTTATAAGCTAATTTTTAACGGAGATCATTCTTGCTGTTCTCCTTCCAGTAGAACTCAAGTCCAGACTTCGAGGTTTGTAAGCTTGAATTTCATACTATTATCGAATGTACACGTACAGTGAAAAAATGAGATTAATATGAAATATATAGATGAGAAAAAATTATGCAAGTAGGTAATGTCCCTTCTTTAGTAACAATGTTTATTTAATTGATTTGTGGTGTTATACACAAAAATATACAAATACACATGGCATACTACAGTAGATTCTCTATGATTGTTACCAATATCTTCCAAACCTTACAGGCAAACATTTTCCCAATTATATAAGAGAATCTCCAATCATCAATTGTTTAGTGCCTATTGTAGGACATAGACCTTTCCCAAGATTTGCCAGACCTCTCTCTTGTGGGCATCATGGAGCCAGTATTTTCTGAATTTGCCTGCTTCATCATACCATCCTACTTTCTGCCGGCCTTGGTTCCACATTTGATCTCTAGGGATCAATGTTGAGAGTCATGATATTCATTAGTTGTCTGGCATTCTCGCTACATGACCAGCCCATTGCCAATTGAGTTTCCTAATGGATTCTATGATATCTCCGAGCCCTGTCTTCCCTCTAATATACAGTGCCATCTTGTGATGTTGAGCAAGACTCTCACATGCACGTTGCATGGTTCTAAGTTTGAGGGTTAATCTTTCGGTTGCGTAGATGTTAGCAGGAAAAATTGACAAGACTGAAATTCAGTGTTGACGGCTCAAAAAAATATTTTTGCACTAGTTTGACAGCTGAAGAAACTAAAAAAAAAAAACAGTCAAAAAGGCCAAAATGTTTAAGCACTTGATTTGCGCTATGTCTAAAAGGAACAGATTTAATAACCATGTGTTTGCATCATTAGGAGTCGAAACAATGAATATAAATATTTTGTCCTTACGCTGACATATTTTACCATCAACCAATTCTTTTCCTTCTGGGCAAGCGCAGACATAATTGTCATTGGGTAAAGCCAAACACATATCACTGCAACCTCCATTGTTTTTACTGCATTTGTTGCTACCTAAAGAAAAGAAAGAAAGAATTCAAAACAGTTTTTAAAAAAAAAGGGGTCCAACTGTTTTAGTGACATCATTTATAACGTAATAAACGTACTATTTGTTTTTGTTTGTAATATTTCAATGTTAGTTGAAAAAGACGACCAAAACATGAAGATGACAACAAATTCAGTGGAAGAAAATGGCATTGACTAACAATCTCTAAATATTACAAATGAAAACAAATACAGGGTATGCTTGCTGCGAAGAAAAAATACATAGAATTCAAATGTGAAAAATAATTTTACATCACCAAACAATTTTTTTTTTAAAAAGGTTAATTAAGAATAACTAAATTTAATGTTATGTAAAACAATTCTAATTCATGAACAAAAATTTCTAATTATTGAAAAAAAAAAAACCAAAAAAAAACCCAACAATTCTGGGATGTACAAGGCTGAAAGACAATTGTCTACAAAATCTAATAGAGCTTTCGGATCAAACATAGAATCCAGATCCCAAAACTGATCCAAATCAAGAGTGTACATTACAACGCAATCAGAATTCAATTATCAAGTTTTTTTTCAAATTTTTCAACAATTTCTTCGTGATATTC
Organism: Thysanoteuthis rhombus; assembly: GCA_963457665.1. Taxonomy (NCBI): domain Eukaryota; kingdom Metazoa; phylum Mollusca; class Cephalopoda; order Oegopsida; family Thysanoteuthidae; genus Thysanoteuthis; species Thysanoteuthis major. The sequence continues at coordinate 55,218,303 of OY735216.1, read as the reverse complement.
TTTTATGTAGTTGAAGGGATCTCAGTTCTACATTTCATCCCTTTTTTTTTGATAGAATTAATTTTCAATTATGGTCTAATCTGGAAATTTGCGCTTCTGACAAATCAATTAAGGGGTCTGTGTTCTACACTTTATCGAAACTGTCCAAGTAGATTAAGCTTTATTGAATCAGTGATAGTAAATAATTTTGGAAGTAATTAATTGAATTTCTTCAAACTAACTAAATACAGGGCGGAGATGTCTATACTCACAGATGGTTCAATATATAGCAAACATATCTGATGTACAATGGTACCTCTCTAAACAAAGACACAAAGTGTTTCTTTCCATGAAAATTCAGTAAATGTACCTGGAGGAATTTTCTTTGTGAATAATGCAAGGTCATGTGATAAGATGCTGTTGTTTCGTAGAGTGAAGTGTTCAGCTGTGTCAAGATTGTAAGAGTTGAGGGAGCCAGAAGCTGTATAATAGAGAATCCTGTTGAAGACGACCAGGTCATATGGATGCTGGATCATGTAACTCTTATCCGATGTCAGCACTTGCACAGGCTGCACAAAGAGAAAAAATATTATAATACTAAACACAGAAAAAACAACTAGCATTCAAAAGGAAATTATGAATCAGTGGCATCCATATATGATGCTTTTTACCTCATGAATTAAAAAGTGGTGGTGGTAAAATCAAGTTACCTTGATGAAACTACTACCAGTATGGTTTGAATCATAGATTTATGATTTGAGGGGGGGGGGGACAAAACAACAACCCCAAAACATGCAAACAAACTAAGAGACCAATTTGGCATAAACTTTCACTGTAAATTGAACCCCCAACAAATAAAATTGGAAAATAGTTTTTCTTTTTGATGAAAATAGTTTTTCTTTTTGGGTTGAAATCGTTAAGTCCAAATTTTCCAAAAACAAGCATGAATGATGACTCGACACAAACTAAGGGATCAATTTGTCAGAAACCTAGATTGTAAATTGAACCCCCCCTAAAAACCTATTTGGTGGGGAGAATTTAAAAATTAAAGAAAAAACAGAAAAAAAGTTCCTTATTCATTAACAAAAGTATGTGTGCAAAAGTTTCTACAATAAATGGTTAGAGCTGGGCGTAATCCAGGTGCATAGATATAAGAATATCAGAACATCTGAATAAACCAAAGCCAGCTTTATTTAATAATCAAAGGGAGGTAACTTGGATGAGTAGTTATTACCCTTGTTAATAAGAGAGAAATTGACAGGTAACAGCCGAAGTTTATCTCACCTTCTTTGATCCATTAAGGCTGATTTTTTCAATACGATTGAATGAGGAGTCAGCCCAGTAGAGTTCCTTGTTAGCAGCATCCAGGAAAAGTCCCGTAGGAAAAATGATTTCCTTTGGTACGAACGTTACTTTGTTGGAGCCATCCATATCTGCCCTTTGTATTGTTGCAGAAGCCCTTATACTTGTAGCAGAGGCTGTAGGATCACTTGGATAATAAACCCAGTCGGTCCAGTAAATGTAGCTGGAGGGGGAAAAATAAAGAAAAAGGGGGTGAACAAAAAAAAAAAAAAAAAAAAAAAAAAAATCATTTGTCTTCATTTGAGAAAAGGTATAATTACTATAATACATTGATTCTTTCAGATCAGTAACTGTGTCTTTATCCAGTCTCAGCCATTGTACCCACCAGCTTTTTTCAGTGTCAGAATTTCTCAGATTAGGTGTTATTATAGACCTACCCACTATTAATGGATGGAGGACCTGAAAATATCAATTTAGCCTTAAAATAGCTAGATCTAGCTCTAAAATGACTAATTTGAAGGTGAAAAAAAAAAAAAAAAAAATAGAAATTTAAAAAAAAATTTCCTTTCAAAATTGCTGCTAGGTTGGAAGGGGGTTGGTTTTCTTGGACCCAAACCTCCATGATATGACGGACAACAACAGTTTCATTCAATCTAAGAAGTTTCCTAATTGATAGGACCCAGTCGATAAAACACATTTGCTTACCTGGGTGTCACAAGTTCAAACCCCCAGTCAGGTAGTTTGGGAATATAAAACCAGCTCAAAGGTAAACAGACCAAAATCAAAAGGAAGAATAGTCAGTTACTAATTCTGGAATTCCTTTAAAGGACACCAAGCATAACAGGTAAGAAAAACACATCCATGGTTGAAATGAGGGGTTCAGTTCAACATTCCTGGATGGTTAAAGAATGAGACAGACACCCGAGGAAGACTGGTAAGTACAGCAGGTGAAATGTGAAAAAAACAAAATATGAAAGATTAGAAAAATAGCCCAATGATGATGATGATGTATCATCATCATCATCATTATCATTATTATTAATTAAAAAAAAATGATAAATGATAATCTCACAACATGGACATGGTTACATAAAGGAAACTTGAAGAGAGAAACTGAATAGCTCTTAATAGTGTAAGACGTTTATGAAAATTGACAGGACTCACTGGCAAGAGGCAAGGGGTAGTTAGGATCTCCAATACATTACCTTGCCCAGAAGGCATCAAATATCAAAATGGTCTGGTCGTTGACAACCAAAGGAAAGAAACAAAAAGATCAAGACAAGAATTTATTCAACCTACCCTTCTAACGGATCAACCACGATGGCTTTAGGGTGAGTGCTGTTGACCGGGAGGACCTTCCAGCTTTCTTTCTTGTCCAAGCGAATAACATTTATAGTCTGAAGACGTTGATCAGTCCAATACAAATTGTTTCCAATCCAGTCAACAGCAAGACCAGCACAAGTAATTGTACCTAGATAAAAAGCAAACCCATGTGAATAAAGGAAACGGCATAAATTACATTCATTTATAACAAGCAAAAGCAACATTTCTGAGAGTATGCACTGAGCTTTGTTTTGTATTCCTAATGAGCAGTAGTACATAGCAATACTGCTCTAAAGTATGTTTGAACAAGCACAAATACTCTGTGTTTCTTACCTAAGACTGCATTCTCTCTGTGTATTGGTCTAGTTTATGGCTATTCACTAACTAGTTTGGCAACTCTTCCAAATAACAATGGTAGTTAGCCTTTCCAATTTCTTTGCTGATTGATTCTGAACAAAATTTTAGTGGGACAGAAAAAAAGGAATACTATTTTTAAAATTTGTTTCTGAAATTTAGTATTGGCAACTGCAGAACAAGGATAAATACATGCCTTTTTGAGCTAATGGTGACAAGATATTGTTTTTGTTCTAAACTCCTAAAACCAAGCCATAGATGCTAAATTCTATCTGCTCACTGTTTATGGACAGTAATATAAGAAATGGATATATGTGATCAGACAGAATAATTATAAATTATGTTATATAGAAACTTATTTGAAATGATCTTCCATCATTACACTGTTAATGTATCATTTGGCTTAGATAATGCAAACAGAACAAAACAATAAAAGAAAAGGTGGGGGCTGATAATGTATATCAACGAATTGTTCCAATTCCACCGTTCATTTTGCACTTCCTGCGCTGAAACGTGCTCAGTTATTAACCGCCGAGTTAGCCTAACACCAAGCAGCTGTGAGTGGAAAAGTCAGCGCCAAATAGAGAAGTTGGGTCTTGATAAATGCAAGCATGTTTATGTATATATATATATATATATATATATATATATATATATATATATATATATATATGTGTGTGTGTGTGTGTCTCAGGACATTAATAGTATACTAACCATGAGTAACATCAACAAAATTCTCTGTGTTCGTTCCACTATTGATATGATATCGTCCAATCTGCCGTTGGGCAATATCTGAATAATATATATATCCAGAACGAGGATCGTAGTCAAGAGCCGCTGGTCGCAGAAGTCCTTGGATCGGTTTCATTACATCATTAGGGTAATCTGGCTGCATAGATGCACCTACAATGGTGCCTTCTTCAGCATTAGTATAGACCAAAAATTGAGGCTCTTCAATTTCTGTAAAATAAAAAATAATATTCAGAGACAACTGGTGAAAAATATGTTTATGACATGATAAATTAAATATCAACTGAAAACTGAACAGTGATATACATAATATAAATCTTTATTTTTTATATATATATATATATATATATATATATATATATATATATATATAAGCATTGGTCAGTTTTATGTATGTTTGTGCAAGATCTGTTTTCTGTCATGCTACAGCAAGCTAATATATAAAATTACTGAGCCCCCTGCTGTGATCTGAACATGCAACCTGGTGGCCAGTAGACCAGCACCAAATTCACTGAGCTATGAGTACATTGCTTGAATTGAGGGTGTAGATTGAGCGGAATAATGTCAGTCAGCTTGTAACAGCCGGGTTGCTGCTATTATTGATTTAAATTCCATTGACCACATCAATGTTTCAAGGAAAAAATAAATACCATTAAAAAACAAAAAAAAAACAAAGCCTTTTCATGATTTGCAAGTTATTTTCACCCTAATAAAATGAATACATTCAAGCTAAACAAAAAAGATAAAATCCCATCATTTCTGACGGGTACTGTACTACTATGTTCATAAATGGGGTCACCATTGAACAGAGGTTTAATCAATTTTAATCAATTTTACTTAATATTTATTCACAAATCTTCAATTATTAAGAACGTGGACAGAACAAACATAATTTTTTAAAATTGATATACATAACCACTACGATCTCTATTCCCCCTCGATGTCATGGTGTAAAAGAGAGTGTAAAAGAGAGTGTAAAAGAGAGTGTAAAAGAGAGTGTAAAAGAGAGTGTAAAAGAGAGTGTAAAAGAGAGTGTAAAAGAGAGTGTAAAAGAGAGTGTAAAAGAGAGTGTAAAAGAGAGTGTAAAAGAGAGTGTAAAAGAGAGTGTAAAAGAGAGTGTAAAAGAGAGTGTAAAAGAGAGTGTAAAAGAGAGTGTAAAAGAGAGTGTAAAAGAGAGTGTAAAAGAGAGTGTAAAAGAGAGTGTAAAAGAGAGTGTAAAAGAGAGTGTAAAAGAGAGTGTAAAAGAGAGTGTAAAAGAGAGTGTAAAAGAGAGTGTAAAAGAGAGTGTAAAAGAGAGTGTAAAAGAGAGTGTAAAAGAGAGTGTAAAAGAGAGTGTAAAAGAGAGTGTAAAAGAGAGTGTAAAAGAGAGTGTAAAAGAGAGTGTAAAAGAGAGTGTAAAAGAGAGTGTAAAAGAGAGTGTAAAAGAGAGTGTAAAAGAGAGTGTAAAAGAGAGTGTAAAAGAGAGTGTAAAAGAGAGTGTAAAAGAGAGTGTAAAAGAGAGTGTAAAAGAGAGTGTAAAAGAGAGTGTAAAAGAGAGTGTAAAAGAGAGTGTAAAAGAGAGTGTAAAAGAGAGAAATGGCAACATGAAAGCAGACGCTGTTGTACACCACCAGCACGACACCCTTCAACCTACCGTCGGGGGAACAGGCAAGAGATTATTTTGTCGAAATGTAAAACAGCAAATTTAAAAGTACTTGGAAATTGAAGAAGAGGGTGTAGAAAGAGGGGGGAAAGCTGAGAAACCAATTTTGACTGAAAGCAAAGAAGAGTAAAATGAAAAAGATGCAGGACACATTAAATGCCGCATAGAAGAGAATGGTGGTGAGAAGAAAATGAGAGGAAGAAACGATTATGTTGTAGAAAATAATGATAGATAAGAAGGCATAGACGGAGCGACATATGAAATGAAGGTGTTTTTTTTTTTTCTCAGAGTTGAACCATTTTCCAAACTTGAATTTTGAGTCATGTAAGTTTCATATTACTTTGACTCGTATAGAATGGTTCAATTTCTGTCGAGTAAACAGAAAGTGGTAGGATTTTAAAAAAAAATTTTAAAAAAAGATATAAAACTCACTTGCACATCTAGTTCCGTTGGTAATGGAGTATCCTGGTTGGCAGAGACACTTTAATTTAGCTTTTTGTTTGAAGGGTACAGACACTGCAATATGTTCACAGTCAGGCACATTGGCTGCCAAAGAGAAAAATAATCAGAGTTAAATTAAATGTAAAAAAAATAATCCAAGAATAGAATGTTAGTTAAAGCAGGAAGTACTTGAAGGGAAAACCTTTTTCTTTCCATTTTAAAGGGTTAAAATTGAGGGGAAACTTCTTGTTCCTTTTTTGGGAGTCAATATCTAAGGAAACTTTACTTTTTGCCTTCTAAGGGTCAAAATTGATGGGAAACCTTTTAAGGGATTGAAAGTAAGGGGGAATTCTTTATTCTGATTTTGGGGAAACATGAAAATTATTAAGTAAATGAGATACTTCAGAAATTTACCTCTGCCTATGAAGTTGTATTCACTAGCTGTTTAGTCTTATTGTCCACACTATATCACTAAAAGTTCTCAAAGATTTCAATCAAATTTTGTGGAAGTGTGAGCAATAGTGACATATGCAAAAACTGATGATGAATTCATTCCCACTTCCGATGTCCAACTCGGGTTGACTTGTTTTACGACAGTTTGCATATCCAAATTACAGGAAATACTAACGAAAGAATTGAAAAGGGACACAAAGTTCAAGAATAATATTGTATGGAGAAATTAATTGTTTTATTTACCTTTTAGATTTTAATGAAAGGAAATTAACCCTAGCACAGCCAAGCTTGTCTATTAATTTTCACTTCCACCTACAAAATTGGACAATGGTTATATACTAACTCATGTTTGTTAGTCCATTTGTTCATAATATCTCCAAAGGTTCTCAATGAATTTCAATAATATTTTGTGGAAGGGTGGGTCATGGGCCAATGGTTTTGGGACAGATATAAGAATTTTTATAGTTATGCACAGAGCATTTTCTAGTTTGTGTATGTGGTTTGTTAAAGAGATGAATCTAAAGTTTTTTACCTTTGAGATCTGGTTGCCTTTGTCTGTGGTACACATGAATTGAAGTAGGGTCATCTAAATCTTTTTTGATTGTTTCGGGAATATAAGATTGGTTGAACCTGTCAAATTTGGCAATGGTGCCAAGGTAATGGTAGGCTAGGTAGATGGAATTCTCAAAACTGGTTATGCCATATACATGTTTCACCTGGAAATAATATATATTGAAGAATGATTAATTGAATACAAAATAAGCAATGAAAAACGATGTTGCTGCCAATACAAATTGACAATTTTATATTGTAAAAACAGGTCTGGATTTAACATTGATAGGGGGCTAATGCAGAACATTTCTTCAATTTTTGTTTGTAGCTGAAAAAACCCCTAAATATTCATAGAATTATTGTTCAATTCACTGTTAAGTCCTTTATGAATTAATCTATCCTTATGTAACATAAATCCTCAAAAAAGTTTTAGTCAAAATATTTCACTCTTCTATCCACAAATTTTAAAAAAAAAATTTTTTTTTTCAATACAATTTTTTTTGAGGCCCCTAAATTCCTGGGGCCCTGTGCAGCTGCTCTGTTTTCATTGCCTTGAGGGCTGCACTGGTTGGCAAAATATAATAAGAGGAAAATGTTCACAAAATTAAAACTTGCCTTTTTATAGGAAGTTATTATAAAACGTGTATGAAATCTTTTAGTAACATGACACCCAAGTTAGTTTGGTCGAACATTTTGAGTGCCTGAATCATTATGAGAAATTGTTAATCATTAAAATCTTGATGGGAGTTGAAGTTTCAAAGATAAATTATATTCAATTTAAATTTCTCAGGAGAGAAAAAAAAAACAAACATTGGTTTATTTATTCATTTAACTCTCAAATCACTAATTGGGACATAATGTCTAACTCCAGTCCAAGACTTGGGTCGACTGTCATCCAGATATTTCTGTGCCAAGTTTGTTTCGGCTTCAGTAAAGCGATTATTTCTTTTTTTTCAATTAGACATAGTATCGTAGTTTTGTAAATACTAAGTAATAATTTTTGACTACAGCATCTTTTCTCCACAAGTTATTTTTTTTTTTTTAGGAATTTTCATCACAAAATGATAAAAAACTCAAAAAAATAAAAGTCAGATGAAGGTGAATGTTAGTGAAAAATTAATACTAATCAAGCTGAAGGAATTTTGATATTTGTGAAATTTTAATCTCAGAATATTTCCTTGTTACTCACCTGGATGCCATAAAATACAATATTTCTGTTATCTCCGTGATATGAGACTCTCTCTAAACTTTCATAGAAAGTGTCGGACCAGTAGACATGTTCATTGGCATAGTCGAGAGACAAAGCTGCTGGATATACAATTTTCTTGTGAACCAAGGGTATCGGTTCTTTGCCTTCCATTGTCATTCGATAAATTATGTGAGAAATGGAATCTGAATGAAATAAATAACTGCAAAGAAAATCAGAAAGTTGCTGTCAGTCGATGAAATGCAAATCTGGATCAAAATATACAAAGAGAGTGTGAATGAGTGTGTGGGAGAGAATGGATTTGTGTGCGCATATATATGAGAGACCATGTATGCATATATATACGAGAGACTGTGTGCATGAGTTTCCCCTAGAACCAAGAGATACTTGGAAGATATTACTACATCAGCTATTGGTACAACCCTGAAAGAGCTAGCTAGAAAGGATCCGTCCACAAAAGAGCTTAGTAATAGAAAAATCTATTATGATAAGGGCTAGGCAAGAAAGTACTAGGGACACTATTAGGCTGTAATAAAAAAACAAACAAAACAAGTCACCATATATATATATATATATATATACACACAATATAAATGGAATGAAAATAAAGATAACCTTTACATCAAGATACAGCTGTTCAGAGCTGTAGCACTTCTTTTCCTTCCTATGCCTAGCTCAAATAAAGTCTCATCAATTGTCACAGAGCTCTTGAGTCATAGCTTTTTTATGGCAAGCTTATGTAACCGTGTGAAGGCCGTTGAGAAATCTTTAATCGAATATTTGATTTTGTTCTTAAATATATTTTATTTTTTGTCAAAGATACTTTCGGCTTAAGTATAAGTGAAGGAGACTAAAATATTAGATCAAAGAAAAGTTACAGACTAACCCTTTTCAGCTTCCAAAAGAACGATAGAAACATCGTAAGTAGATTTATTGTCAAGATAAGAAGTGGTCACTCGAATCTCGATAAGGAGTCTTGTGTCTCTTGTTCCTCCTCAATTGCAGTCATGTGCGAACGTGCAAAGAAAATCATTACGCTACAGCTTTTAATGAGTGCACCAGCTTATACGTCAAAATATCTCCGTCACAGATATTCTCTTATTGACATTATATATATATATATATATATATATATATATATATATATATATATATATATATATATATATGCAAATTTTTTTGTCTGTGTGCACATTAATTTCATTGGTTATTTTACTTTCCTATTATGACATAACAATGAAGATTACGTAAGAGAAACTCTTGAGATTTTATGTCTGATCAAACATTAAAACAGCTTTAGTCAAGTTCACTTTTAGAAATACTTACAATTATGATACTTGATTGATTAAAAATAAATTACCTTGTAAAATAACTTTATGTTCCATCATGCCAATCCATACATGAATAATCCCAATATTTATTTATATATATATATATATATATTTGTTAGTGTTTATATACATAAATATGTACACAAAACCTTTTATTTCCAATAAATCTGTTAACATATTCCTGCATGTATTTCAAAAGATTGTTGTTAGAGATACTAAAAACTAAGCACAAAGCTGAAAGGCCTTGCTTAAAGTAACAAAAAGTAAAAAGAAAAAAAAAAAAAAACTAAAAAACTGGCTCCTTATGTACAACTTTCATAGTCGAAGAATGAAAAATACAAAAATCAAAAAATTGGAAAGTTTTATTTAAAAATGAGAAATTTTTTGTCCAATTCTGTTAAAATTTCGAAGTATGTTGTAATAATGTCTCTGGAATGTATTGGATACTTTTTGCACTCACTGTATGTAGAATGATAAGAGCTTATTGAAGGCATATTCTAAGCGAGACACACAAAACTGACTTGAGGAGAGAAAGAAAATTTAAGGTCAAGATACAAAATTGTCAAAAAGGATACAAGTACTTTTTAAAAATCCCAGCAGATGTTTAAAAACATCTGTCAATACAAATTTCTGGCTATTAGAACTGACATTTAAAGAAAAGATTTACGATTCTGTTAAAAAAATGTGGGGAAGAAACAAATTGATGGTTAGAGCCAAGGTTGCCAAATAAGCCATTTCCCCACCAGATCTGGCTGAACTCTCCTATCTAGCCAATAGAAATTCTGCAATAGCTAGGAATCTAGCCATTTAAAAAATATACATATATATATATATATATATATATATATATATATATATATATATATATATATATGGTGTAGCCGCTTCAACGTAGTGATGCACTAACCATTGTGCTAGACGGTCCACCGGTAATGCAAAGGCCAAATAATTGCTTTCAATCAAAATTCTCATCTCGTTTTTTCTTTCTTTTCCGTCTCTCAATGCAACAGTATACAAGGAGAAATGGACATTTTGGTCAGGTAGAATGAATTATAAGTGCGTCACATTATACAGAAACTTATTCTAAACGATCTTCTGATACTTGGCAACATTGTTTATAGCAGTAAAATGAAAAAAGCCTCAACTTAATCTTTGCTTTAATAACTAGTTTACTTGAACAGTCAAAAAATACTTTGCAATCGCAACATACTTGGGAGAAAAAAAAAAAAAAAAAAAAAATTCAACCAGAATGAACCCAGATTTTTTAGACATTAGCAAAGAAGAAAAAAAATGTTGCGGGAGGAAGGAGATTACTCATTGATTAGCGTTTAATAACTACAGACAAAAAAGTATAGACAGATGCAAGGCATATTATACAAGGAAATGCTCATCAAATATTCATTTTCACAAAGAAAAAGTCGGGACGCAAGATATTTCATCTCAATACCCCCCCCCCCACCTCAATTAAGAAGTGGGCCAAGAAAACTCACACAGCCAATGTGGACTAATTTTTACCATTCCATGTGCGCTAGAAACGCTGAGCAAATTTTTCTCAGTGACAAAAGTATGGCCACACCAAATGCCTGGCAAATGTGAACTTGAAATTATTTCAAGATAATTTTGGCTCTCATGGTTAATAAAACTGTATTGGTATACTTTGATAAGTACAGTAAACCCTTGTTATAACGAACTGGTGGGGAGGGGATGGTTGTTAGAGGCAATAGTTTGTTATATCCAATGGTTGTATCTCATTTGGTAAATCAGAAGTAAGTTCTGAGAGTAGTTTGGCACATTCAACTAACATCATTCAGTAGATCCAAAGGCAGCTCAGTGGCCCCTAGTTCTACTTTTGACCTTACCTTACATCAAATGGTAAATCCAAAGGCAGTTGGGTTGCCCTTCATTTTATTTTCAGTCTTACTTCAAGCAAATGACTAATTTTATAGTTCTATCAAATGTTAAAAAAAGTATATTCGAGACCCCATTTTATCATGAGCTCGGCTCGGCTCGGCTCGTGTTCTTCTACAGCTATCAGCTTTGTCTTCAGAGACAATACATTCCTCCTGCACTTCCCTGAAGGAATAGATGTAAGTGAGCTACCCTTAGGAGCCATGGCAAAAAATGCATGCAAAGACCACGGTAAGCAAAAAGCGAAAAACTTGACGCAAATGAGTATCCAATGATATTATGCCATAATTACACACACACAAGCGCGCTGGAATACCTTCAGACCAACATATCCCATCAGTTTTTACATGCGTGCGATCGGTGATTGGTTCTTACATTTATCATACTCTGTTCAGTAAATAAAAAAGAATTGTGTTATGGTCTACGTGTAGGTGGCATTCATCAGACTTTGTTTGGATAAATCAATTCCTTCGTTAAAGCCTAAATTCGTTATAATAAAGTTAGTCATTGTGAGGGTTTTCTTTATTTAGTTGAGATTTTCTTCAATACTTTGAACTACTTTCTTCAGTCCAATGGATATTTCTTATTTCTATCTGATGTGGTGATGAAATAAATATGGCATTTGAAAAAAAAAATGAATAATTAACAGAAACAGCTCAGACATTATTTTCAAAGGGTATGATTTTTCTACATAATTAACTATACATACATATAAGTGTAAAAATAATCTTTACATCATTTCAACTAATCTTTTGTGTGCAATAATTTCCTTTGTGCAGAAATTGTAAAACGTGTCGGAGGGACGGTTGCACTTTTGATAATTAAATACTTACCCTTTTGTAGGATCAATTGCCAAAGACCGAACCCTTCGTCCTTTACCATAGTGATTTATTGTTTTGCAGCGTTTACCATCCTCTGTGCACAGGAAGATCGTACCACGATTTTTGTAGGCAAAATACCAATTCTTTCCAATCCAATCATATGCAATGTCGACGATTCCTGTAAAATAATTCAATCTTTCAGCAAAATTTGAAGAGACTTCTTGCATATGAACACTTCCAATGTAAAAACATTTAGTTATACTCTATTGTGCTATCAGTTTCCTTTAGACCACCAATGAGACAAGGAACCCACACCCAAGAGTCAGTCAACATATTAGATGAAGTATTCTAATCCATTGTATTCATTTCAATTACTTGTTGCCATAGGCTAGCATACAGAGATGAGATGGTACAGAAACCCCCCCAAAAAAAAACTAGATGTTATGTTAAACTTATATTGATGTTAAAAAAAACAAAAAAAAACTGAAAGACTTTGAACTTTCCAAGAGTTGTTAAAACTATTGAACGCTTTTTGGGGGAGGCTGCATTTGATGCAATAACATTTTGGTAGATCCATTCAACAGCCTTCTAGTTTTCAACCAACTAGAAATGTCATTTTCCAGAAAAAAAGTGATGGCAAATACATTGAATTTCCAGCAATTTGTGCTAAGATGAAAATAAATCAGTCTTAATCATATTTCCTCATCTAGACACTTCAGAGTTTTTGCGTCTGCTGATAACGTTGGCATATCAGAAACAAACTCCTATTTCACATTTTTTCTTGAATACATAGTAGATAAACCTAACAGTGTTTCAATCTTTAGCCATGAATTTCTAGCGAGTTTTTCTTTCATCTAGTCTTGTTATATGGGCTATATATTTAAAATATTGTACTTTGCCAAAATCAGATATTGGTATTGTATTATATATAAACATACTTTTTTTTTTTTTTCTTTAGAAATTCTTGTCCCACTTACCTTTCAACTTATACTCAGTTTCAATCACCCAAACTTCACTTTCATTTGATTTTAGACTTGCACACTGCAGTTGCTGGATGTTCTTGTTTCTAAAACTTGTGATCTGAAATGTAAAGAAAAATTAACATGGCCATTGGATCTTTCCAAAACACTTGAACACTTATCAACTTGCTCTTTGATTTGAGCAGTGATTCTTAAAGTGGGTACTTTTGCATCCTTCAGGGCATTGGAAGACTGAAAATCAAGGAGGTGATGGGGAACATTGGAAAGCAAGGATTGATGAGGGGGTCAGACAATACAAACTGATACATCCTATCTCATGCACCTTCAGATACTTCTGTACAATTGTATTCTGGGTTATATAATAAATGCTTGTTTTATTTTTATTGGATCACTTGAGCCCCACGAATGACCAAACCAACAAGCTGTGTGGGCTACAGATTCTTCTTTGTTTGTCTCTGGACACTGTCACATTTTGGGGGCTACCACCTCGAAAATTTGTGCACCTCAAGGCATTATCTGAAACGCTTTTTTTTTGGTCTTCAACATTGCCCAAATATGGTGCTGGTATTTTTTATAGATGATTCAATATTCCAGACAATTTCAGATAAAACATCTATTCCCTCCAGACAATTTCAGACAATTGTCTTTAGTCCTTATTTTCTGATAACTAGTTCTGGTACATGTGCATGCTATGGACAGATATTTTATCAGAAGTTAATTTTCTATTTTTTGACTGACAGGAGAGGGTTGCTAATGAAATATATGCTCTAAAGGGGTCGAAACAGCCTTTGGTGACCCTGGGTTAGGGGCTTAAATTGCCGAATTCAACTCCCCCCCCCTCTTTCTAGATATTGCTAAGAACAGATCAAAATACACATGGTATACAATTGATGATCCCCAGAAAAAAAAAAAAAAAAAAAAAATCAATTCAGTGTAAAACTTTCCTTTGAGAGTTTACATAAATTGTATCAAGAGATATTTGGAAATAATTGACTGAAATGACAAAAAAATCCTGACAACTGGGTTTGTTAACTTTATCATTTCAGTTTCAATAATAAAAAAAATCAAGTACACAACAAGTAATTGTTTTCTTCAATTGACAATTGTCGACGGATTCTTTATCACTTAATTGTTGGAGTGAAAAATGTGTGGGTAGAGAATAACTTGTTGGCTTCCGGATCAAGAAGAGTCAAGTGCTATTTCCTTTATTATTTTAGGTCACACAATTCTTTATGTTTGAATAAAATACAGAGGTACTTGAAAAGCCTATTTTTTTCTCCAAATCAGCTTTTCAAAGTCTGTCGTTGGCCTTCCTCAAGTATAAGACATGAAGGTGGGGATGGGCCTTTACCTTCAATGCTGGTCATGATTTGTTGGTTGAGGGCAGGAGATAGACACATGCTTTTTTTTCATTTGCATACATACTAAATTCAAAGTAAATTATTCGCTATCTTGAGGAGCAAAAGAATTTGATATTTCACTTGAGGAATAAAACTCAATTCTTTTCAAATTTGAATAAAATTTTAGGATAATATAATGAAAATCATTGAATTCATCTTAGAATGTAGAGGAAATAATATCAAGTATACTACTTTCTTTTAAAGGAAATGATAGATATCCAATTTGGAAATTCGATATTCATTTCTATTTCAAACCTATATCTTCTTTTTTAAAAATATACCCGAGTTGAGTTATAACTCGCTTATGAGAAACTATCACAAATTTTTCACTCGAATACTGTGGGGAAATTTTTCATTCCAAACCAGCGAAATTTGTTTTTGTTTACTTAAAATGGAAAATGTTTTAAAAATTACAAACCCAGCAGTAAGAACCATTTCTGTGATCGAAATCCATGGCTTCGATTTGATAACCAGTGGGAGAGAAAGAAGAATTGGAAATCTCATCCCCATTCATCATGACGTGCTGTACATTCGTGGAACTGGTAAATAGAAGAGTTGGTTCCTCTGTCGGTGGCACTAAAACGAAGAAACAAAAACCATTAGTCCAACGGTACATCTACCAGCTGTGTTGGAAGAAGGAGGCAAGCGGTTTTTCTCTGAATTAATTGATTTTTATACTAGTAAAATATTATCTATTAATAAAAATTAGTACACAAAGGAAAATTTAACCTTCTAAAGAGTAATGTACCAATTTTCAAGCAACTGAAATATGGAAATATACTGAAGGTACTATTTTCAATGAAAATCCTAAGTTTTCGACATTTAGAAAAAAAAAAAAAAAAAAAAAAAAAATGCAGACCTTGGGTATTCTATTCTGATATAAACCAGAGGTAAAAAAAAAAATTGATCAGATAAAAGGATGCTCTTTTAATGACATCACACCTCTTCTGACATAGTAGCAGCTGGTAAATAAAACAATACCCCTTCCTTATGCTTTCAGTTGTTCAATGTAATCAGAACCGACCAAAAAGTGTTTTATTGAAATGTGTACACCTGTGATGTTTATTAATCCAGAATAATTATGGATACATGAAAGCACTGAAAGAGAATGTAATTCTGCCAATGCCATAAACTAACTAAAGACTGAATGAATATTAAATATCAAAAAAGCCATAGAACTTGGAATGAACAAACATTCTGTTACTTCCTTGAAATTCTAATTTAGCCTTTTCATCTTCAACTGATGGTAAGCTTTTTTTCTTGCAGAAATATATAAAATATCTCTCAATTGTAGATAAATTTCTGGATTCAACTCAAAATTCAATTTGTTTCATCCTACCACTAAATTTCTTTCAGAAATTCATTCAGAACTTTTGGAAATATTGTGTGAATAGACAAAGAGACAGACATAAGTGAATACATATATCTCTTCAGTAATAGAGGTTAATAACCACAAGTTGGTTATAACTCCGAATGGATGAATATAATTCATCATGTCCGATAGAATGGTGTGGGATAAATGGAACAATGAATGTTGTCAAAGTCCAGTCCAAACCTAGACTTGACTGTTTTCCCACCATAACAACAACAATAATCCTCACCGAATTTTGGAGAGGAAAAATCAACATTCCCTTATTGTGATTTGAAATCACAACCAACATATTTCACATATATGTCTTACATATATATGAGACTCGATGTTAGAAAATATGCAAGGGCTTATTTCATTCTAATATATACATACATCGATAAAATTACCATTTCCCTACTAAGAATTGAAATCACAACCAACTGATTCGTAAGTGGGTGTCTTGAACGACCCAAGCAGACTAATTTTATATATCTATAAAATTCATCTTCACTAATACTAATTGCATGGAAATTTTTTTTTTTCCCTCCCAAACTAAAAGTCATCAAAATAGATAAGTCATTTCAAAGAAACAATACTATCATGAATTATACTCTTCTTCGGATTTGAAAATGATTATTAAAAATACTCCTTGCAAATGACAGAAGGCAGTCGAGTGCGATAGGAAAAAGATGAACATTAGAAATTTTGGACAGTTTCTACATTCCTGCGACCAAAAAACTAAATTGATCTGCAGACAGGAAAAATGCCCAGGAGAAAAATTGCAGCCGAAATACACGCTTGAAATTTAATTTCAAATATATATGTTTATACTAAAAAGTTACATTTTTTTTTGTTCCCTCTATTCTATATACAACACAAAAGTTGCAGTAATCATTTTCAGTCAGTATAGAAGTTTGACCCCGCAGCAACCAGGCATGCCACGAATTGCCAATTCAGAAGGCCAATATATTTTTCATACAGCAAAATTGCATTACTTTGTACATATTGTCGACAACTTTTGAAGAAAACTTTTATACTTGAGATTTTAGGATTTATTCAGTTCATTAATATCATTTTTGCAAGAACTCATTTTTTTCTTTAAATATAGTCACTACCGAGAATATATCTTGTGAATGAAACTTGAAGGTGACACAATATCTTTATATTTTTAATTTTCTGTATTCTCAGGCTGAATCTATCTAGTTATTATCCTTTATTATAGGCTTAGGAAATTAGTATTATTACTTTTAATAAAGTAATGACAACATATAAATTGAGCCAAACTCTTAAATTCATACAAGAAAATCTATATGTCAGTATCAACTGGAATAAATACTGATCAAAGTTATCTCCCAATGAACCTGAGGTGAATTTCAAGAAATCCATTCTTCATTACATTCAACATGAATAATTCAACAAAACGCTTCCTCAATAGAAGAGCTATGCAGTTTATCAAGAACAAGAACAAGTGTTTCATGACTTTGAGAGTTAAAAGATGATTGGGAAAGTGTGAACTTACCATTGATAGCCTCGCATCTGTTAGAGTCTACCAATTTATATCCTTCATTACAACTGCATTCATAATTACCATGCGTATTATTACACTTCTGATCACAAAAACCATCATAACTGCATTCATCCATGTCTGGCAAGAAGCAATAAGAAAAGCAATAAGAATTAAACTTGGAAGAAAAACTCAAAGGGCAGAAGGATGGCACAAATGAATAACTCATGATCGGAAGGGCAAGGCCCATTTGTAAACTTTGCACTTTATTTTGAAAAAAATTTCCGATCCCCTGGCAAATTATTTCTCATAAGTCAATCTCCACTCTCTCCTAAATCATTGAAAGAGAGGCTAACTGGAGCTGTGTCAAAATTTCCCCATCAAAAGATTGTTAAACAATGTAAGGGGGAGAACTTGGATGACCAAGTTTACTTGAGTCAGCTATTTTCAGTGATTTTAAAATTTTGTATAACCAAAAATCTTCTCGGTTGAATGTTCCTTCGACAACAGAAGAATTTTCTTGTTCCTGTCAAAACTCTACGTTTTCCCAACTCATGTGTCTACCCCAACCTAACTATGAATCTTTTTCAAACAATTTTTTCATTCTAGATCCTACAAAATTGTATTGGCGGCCATAAATGATACCTCACCCCTTCCTCCACCCAGCTTACCACCCCACTCCACAGCTCACTGAAATGTAACAGAACGTATACTTATATGAATTGATAAATAAATGCACAGAAAAAAAAAATTGATATGAAAATCCCAGGAAGCACCGGTAAATTGACCAATTATACTCACCTCATAGCCTACCCTCCCAAGAAAATTTCATTGAAATTCATTGAACACTTTGGGACATATGCTGTGGAAATCGTTACCTCCCCTGCATCGTTGCTATAAATTCTTGGATCACCCGAAATTTTAATCACTTCTATAGCTCATTGTCAACCCTGCCACTAATTATTATTCATTGAGAATTTTAGAAGATGGTATTGACAGCCAGAGAGACGATTGGATAGACAAGTAATTACATGAAAAAAATCAACCTAGTTTACAAAAGAACTGGAAATTGAGGAATACCTTCACATTCAGTTTCCTTGCCGGCCTTTGGTTTCATGCCGTCTGGACAATAGCAAGTTGGGCCCCGAAGTGTTTCTTGACAACCCATCTGACATCTTTTGAATTGACAGCCACGGTTTGCTAAAGAGAAAAAAAAAAAAAATTAATTAAAAAAAGAGAAAAAAAAAAAAAGAAAACATCAACCTTGAAACCTTAAAAATTACCCTGGCTAATAAATTATGGCTGCACGGGATAATTTGAAAGGCGTTGAGAATTAAGCAAGACTCATGTGTACAAATAATTGATGGGTGAATTCTGTCTTCTAAATGAATTTTCACATAATTTTGACCAAGTACAAAAGACTGCTAAAGTTATTTTTTCATTCTTAATGAGGAATTGGATTAATATGGTGAATTGCTATTTCAGCATTACAGAAACATTATTGATAAACAGAACATATTTGATTCTGAGTTAATAGTTCGAACAATTTTCACTTTCTGTACTTGAAGGATACACATGATTGAATTCTACAAATTTGTCATGGTGAATCTAATAGACGGTATGGAAACTTGAAAATTAGAAAAATGGACCGTATTTATTTCCGTAACATGTTTTGGGAAACTTGGTTTCACCTATTGTCAAACATACATCGAGAAAATTTGGCAGGGTTTGGCAAGGGAGTTGGGAGGGAGGGGTATGTCCTTGTCACTTCAACATCAGACTGTCAGTAGTGGCAACAATTCGCCATTGACAGTCAAGGTCAACCTTTTGGTACATTCAGCATTGAAAGACACTCTACGAAATGGAAGTTGGCTCAAAAGTTGGGATTTGGCACACTGATCAAGTCGACCTCATCTCAAGCTGGTGGTCTTGACCCTCATCACAATTCACTGCTTGATTTCCTCTCAGAAAAATGTTGGTCAGCATCCAAGCATTGGCACTGCGGTGAGAACATTCTGACAACAATAGTCATTACATCTCAGAAGATGGACATTTTGAAAAGGAACACCAATAAGTATCTGATACAAGGAAACTCAATTTTGGTCCTCTAATGGAAATTTTCAAGCAGGAAAATGATATATAAGAGAAGCACCAAAGTCTATAGAGAGGAATGTTTCCTGGGAGAACAAGTCCAAGCCAACCAACACTGACTGGAATATTCAGCATATTGTATTCGCATTGAACTGCTTGTATAATAAGCATCTTCTGGTTGACTGGATCAGTTGAACACCACAAAAGACAAAACAATACATTGAGATGAAATTGATAAACTGAGCAATGAAATTTGGAATATTTCACTGTACAAGAACCTGATAACTCACTGTAAAAATTGTCATGGTGTGAACTGGATCTTGTCAAGATATAAGCCCAATTACAAAAACAAACCAGTCTTGCATAAATAAGTTCATGGAAAGTAGAAGTTACTTACTACAAATAATGAGTAGACTATCCCCAAGCAAAAAAAAAACGAAAAAAAAACCAAACCGAGTAACATAGCAAATAAAAAAGCAAGTTTCATACCACAATGTGCGCCTTCATCAGCTCTGTCCGCCGTACAGTCAGTCTTGCCATCACAGACTTTCTTCATGGGGATGCAGTGCATGGTCCCTGGACATAAATAATGGTTGGGCAAACAACTAAAGCCTTTGACATCTCGACCTAAATCGGAAAAAAAAAAAAAAAATCACGCATCAAAACAATGCTAACAAGAAACAAACCAAAACAAACAGGAAAAGCGAAATTTTGAATAGTTTTTCCCACCCCCCCAAAATCTGAGGTTAATTGAAGTCATGCAAATACTAAAAATGAAAGTCTTTATGCAGGAAGATCCAAGAGTTAAAAGAATAAAAATGAATAAATTTTGAAAGCAGGCAAGAAAATCAATTAGATTTTGGAGAAAGTTTTAAGATATATCATACAAAAACAATTACATTTAAATTGAAGTACAAACAGATGGATGTACCATTGTTACTGTCTTATTAGAAATTTAAATAAAAAATATGCAATTTTTACATGAATAGAAGAAACGCTTATCTGTTGATATTTCCCAAGATAGAAAATTGCTGAACAGGCAAGCAAATATGTATGCTGAAGAACTCTAGAACAATAAAGGTTTTTTTTTCTTTTTTTACAAACCTTTCCTTGGGTCCACCGAGTACATAAACCTCATTTCATAAGAAAGAAAAATTATTAAGTTGTATGCTGAAACATTTTTCTGGAACTGAAATACATACCATGAGAACAGACATAGCATAATGTTATATCGAAAACCTGTGTGTGTGAGTTTATCAATTTCTCTTGGTAGCGGTTCTTTTAAGCATTCAATATATATTCAACCCATACTTTGGATCACTCATTTAAAATGAAAGTTAGATCTTAGGGGCATAACTCTAATTGCCTTGGTTTCAGCATTTCAACTGCTCAGAGAAATTGACTGAACAAGGCTGAGAGAGTTTTCTAAATTTTTTAAATTAAATGAAGCATTATAAACCCAAATTAATCTTCAACGACAATTTACCTTCATTTCGATTTTTTGGTTGGACTTCTGCAAAGCTAAGTAGCTAAAGCAGGAGGTGTGTTAAAACTAGCTTCCCTTTGGTAAGAGGAACACACAAATTAGAATCTCACCAAGAGATTGTTCTTTACTTCTGAACCACGCTGTTAACTTGCAGCTGTAGATTAGTTGGTCAGAATCAAGTTCTCATAAGAAACACCAAACAAAATCAAGATGAATGTAAACTGTAGTCAAAAATTGATAATAACGTTGAGCCCAGTCATTCAAGAAGTGTGGTAAACCTGTTCTTGAAAATAGTTTGATCAACCATCAGTAAATGAGCTAGAATTGTGATGGCTAAAATTTTGCATGGAAAACAGCAATTTCATCATTTTCAAAATGGGATTTTCAATGTTTGCTGAATGTTCTTGATGGGTAATCACCTTGGCTGTTTGATAAAGCAGTGAGTGTGTGACTAGATGTCTTAGATGAAATTGGACTGGATGGTGCTAAAGGGACAAAAAGCAATAGGGGCACACATAGTGGATAGATACGGGGATTCTAATTAACCCATTAACTGTGGAAGAGGATGAAGTATAATATTTATCCATTGTAAGATGAAAGCCTTTATTTTTTTTACAAGTTGAAGGCCTCGGCTCAGAATAAACTGATATTCTCGCAATAAAACCGTGATTTCATTGAGTTAGCCATAGAATTGCCATGATGGAAATTCCCATCATCCACAGTCAAGAGGTTAACGATAGAAGTAGTTGGAAAAATGGCTGCAGCACACACAAAAATCAAAATTGTTCATATAAAGCAGTGGTTTCGAAACTTTAAATTCAAGGACTCCTATAAAGGAAATATTCTGGAAGACCTTTCTTCAGCATCCATAGTTTTTTAACAAATAAATGACCAACAATATGAAGCAATTTTTGACCTTTGAAAATCACATTCATTCAAAATGGATTACGTTATTTCAAAATTTCAATATATGATACAAGTCAGTGTACAATAATTATGATTTTTGATTGCTCTAGGACGGCAATGTCAGGCTTCAAGAGAACACTGCTGCGGATCTCCAAGCATTATTTGACAGACCCCCAGGAGTACGTGGATCCTGGTTTCGAAACCACTGATGTTAAGCAATACTCAAAGGGGGACAATGGGAACAACAAAATTTTTGTTATATTAAGATAAAACTTGTTTTATTTTGAAATTCTTGAATTTCACAAGATCATATCTTTCCAATTTATTAACAACTAAACAAAAAAAGTTTTGATATGAAATTGATTCTCATTTCAAATCTTATCAAAAAGGCCAAATATCTATAAACTTGATGTTTATAAACATAAACAAAACATTCATGTCCATGTAAGGAAAACACTTTAGGATTATCCTAATTCTAGAATCTATTACACCAAATTTCGTCATCGTTGAACAACCGTAGACCCCAAAGGAGGCAAAAGATTTAGCCTTAAAAAAAAAAAAAAAAAAAAAAAAAAAAAAAAAGTTATATATATATATATATATATATATATATATACACACACACACACACACGTGTTTGTGTATTCCAGTGCTCTTAAATTCTCCCAAATTTAGATGTTTTCCAGTGGAAAAAAATGATGTCATAAATAGAATTTATTCTGACCATATTTATTCTTCAATGGGATTTTCTTATGACTTCAAATTTTGATGCTACTGTTGTTCAATTATTGACTGTGTTGGTGAATTCACGTTCAATTTATGTATTACAACTGCATAAAGACACTGCTTCTTTCCTTTCTTGAAAATAACTTAAATGGCTTTCAACTGAAGGAAAACAGGCTATTATTTGGGACTATATCCAACCTAAATACTACAACAGTCCCAATAATATTTTTGTAAAATTTGTTATATCATACACCAGACCTGTAAGCAAAACTATATGATACATTCACACACAGATTTTATCTTCATTTTAATTGTGTAGGTGGGTATAAAGATGACAGATAAGTAATTAGATACCTCATTTCAAACAAGAGCCTTTATTCAAAGATCTTGACAATTCAAGAATATTGTTTATAACTTTGAAAAAGGTCATCAACATTCCAGATTTTGTTCACACGACTGAATTCCTTCTAGGGACTCTTGATTCTCCATTACAGACTGAATAGTGACTCCAGTCTTAAGACTTGTACGAGCATGTTGGAGATGTTATCATTGTAAATAACAACAACAGAGTTTCAGTTTGGGGCCAATATAGTGTAAACCCTCTTATTGATGGACTAATATGGAGGAGGAGTAGTTGTACATTGACATCTATTGCCTGGTATCACCGAATCATGTATGATAAAAAAAAGAGAGCAAAAAACAAGAATTGTACAAATAAGACCAATTTTATTTACTGATGACATCACAGATGTCTTGGCAATACCAGTAGCACCATTTTGTTTGAAATCTAATGCAAGTGATAATTTGAGAAATCACAATAAATCTTGGGGCTATGATTAGAGCACAGGCTTCTAAAGATTTAATATTTTATCCATTATTTCTGAAATCTGGTGATAAGAGGTCCGTTAATAAGAGGGTTTACAGTATCTTGTCCAAAGAACCTAGCTACAACATCTGTACTCCTCACTTCAATATTTACAAGGAATTTTTTGAAGTTCTTGCACCAAGTTCCACTCGGTTAGAGCCTTCAGTCCAGCTTGATTCTGTGAATGACACATTTATCCACTGGCTTTACAACAAGGTCCCATTGGATCATGTGAACTCAATTGGACCATGTGTACAATTCACGACGGAGAGTGTCTTTTTAGATAGGGGGGGGGGGCACCATTGTATCTAATTTTTTTTCTTTCAATTTGATGGATAAAGATTTACGAAACTAAACTCAATACTATACCAGTAAAATTTTTCATCAATTTCCATAAATATTTTTCCGAGGAACATTGAAATAAAACTGCTGATTCACAAATAATATTTTTTCAACATATTTTGTGCAACATCCAATTTATACTTACCTTTAGTAGTATGCCACACACCCATATATATATATATATATATATATATATATATATATATATATATATATATATATATATACATACACACACAGGGTATCACAAAAGTAAGTCCCAAAAAGTCCTGAAATTAATGCTAGCTCTTTCTAAGGGAAACAACTATTCAAGAGCTGCTTTCAATAGTGATTCAATAGTTGCTTCCCTTGGAAGTGGCATTTATTTTCAAGACAAATCGGGCATCACTTCTGTGACACACTGTATGTAATGCTACCATCATCTACTTACCTGTTCTCAATGCACTGCAATATTAATTTTGAGGTAAAAAGAAAAATATTGGCAAAACCCGTGCACAGAAGTTTTGAGCAAGCAAGGCAGGCAGACAAACAATTGGATTTAATCAAGCAGTGAAAAAATAGTGGAAAGAGTGGAGAAATGGATATCTATGTAGGTAAATATATGTCATATCTTGACCCACACTAATCACAACAGCATGATAAAAGTGTTCTGCTTTTGGTTATGGGATGTTGGGAATGATATTTCAGACTGAAAGATTCACATGAAGAAAAAAACAATCTTAGTTGATAGACTTCATAGCTGATGCTAATTGACATTGAATTTGATAATTCAGTTTCTTCATTTACATATATGTAAGTAATTATATAACTAAATAGGTTTGTTTTTACTTTTCTTATTGGGGTGGGCAGAAGGATACCTTCACGGTAAGATCCCTTCCCATTGCCATGCATGTGTTTTCAATGTCTTTCATTTGAAAAAAAAGGTTTCTCTTCTGATTTTCAAGAAATGTTTGTTCGAGTAAAGTTCTGAAATGGTAACAAGGTAAATTTTTATCTCAATAACCAACATTCTTTGTAAAGGCAATTTTTTCTTCTTTCGGTGAGTTTAGTCAACAATTATGATTCAGAATAACAATTGTATAGTACAGTATTGATGCAGTCAGCTATAGTTTTAACTAGTTTTGTAAATGATTATGGTTTGTTTAGGTAAGTTTTCAATAGCTGGGATTTTGATTTTAACACATAGAAACCTAGACTATGCAAAACCAATATTTGATTGAAAAAGAAAAAAAAAAATCCATATTTTGAGTTCTTTGATATAAAGTAGCTGAATACCCATCCTACAGGCAGGTCATGCAGATAATTATAATGAATAATTCATTATATTTTTTTTTTTTAAACAACCAGTGAGTTTCGAATTAAATATAGATGGATTCTTCCATTCTATTCCAAGGGAAGTAACTCTCCCTTATATGTACAGGATACTTTCAAGTTGTCTCCCCCTTTTTGAATGGTAATATATATATATATATATATATATATATATATATATTCCATGGTAATATAATAGATAAATTTCAACTGTTTTGAGAACTTTTTTTTTTGTGCAAAAGATCAACATTTTAATTCAGCTTGCATACATATCCATCCTCATAAACAAAATGCAAGAAAAAAATTTAAATAAAAAAGAAAAAACAAAATGAAAGAAAAGGTGGTACCATAACCAATAACCAAGTGCAAAGAAGATTGACATTCATTCCATGAGTTTAATTGCATGATTCCAAGCCAAAACATGAGGAAAGTGAAATTGTACATTCATTACACATCCTAAGATAATGTTGTGAAAAGAAAAATAAAACTGAAAAATCAATATCAAATGAATAGAAAGATAAGCCAGGATATTTATCATAAATAAATAAAATAAAATAAAAAAAAGGACAAGCAATTAAGCTCAGGAGTTTAGATTCATTATTTTGTGTAAAAAAAGCAAATTCATCCACCACCAAAAATATTCTAACATAACATTAAAAAGCTTAAAAAATAAAGAGAAATCCCGAAAAGTATAAAATAAAATAAATAGGTAAATAACCAATTAAATGAATAATGATGATAATAATAGCCAAGCAGGATAGCTTATTGATGTAGATAGAAATAGGAATATACACACCTGATGTGAGTCCATTTGTTTTCTTACGCATGCGGCCTAAGTAACAATATGTGGATAAGGTTAAGAAGAAATGCAACAAAATGCTGTAGGATACAATTGTGAGTAGTCTGATTAGGAGGAAAAAAAATATTCTTATTCTATACTTCAAAATATTCGGAACACAAGCAGAATCCAGACCCAAAAATAGATTCAAGTGAAAAGTGCCTGTTTTCAGATTGGATCATAATCAAAATTTAATTTGATTTTATCAAAAAGGATGAAATGTAGAATTAAGATGTCTTTGATTACATGAAAGAATATTGTGAAGAACTGGTATGAAGAAAAAACTTGTCAATCAAATTAAATTTTCATTACGATGTAATCTGAAAATTAGCGCTTTTGAATTGATTTGATTTTGGGGTCTGGATTCAACATTTGATCAAATAATCTTATATTATATATAAGAGAGAAGTAGAGAGAAATTTGGAGAAAAATGAATTAAAAAGAAATCGCAACCATAGATCCCACTGATTGATAGTAAGATAGAAAAAAATTATATTAGCCAAATGAAAATATATTATGTATCATTTACTTGAATATTCAAACAAGTTCCTATGCTATAAAAATACCAATCTATAAATCAAATCAAAGAGGATTATTTTGTTATTAAAAGAATTCTCACTTAAACCAGAGGTTCTCAAACTGGGGCACGCAAGAGAAATAATGAGAGTACATGAGGTCTGCGAAACTCTAGATTTTTCAAGTAATTAAAACCGACTAAATAAAAATTATGTGTCTAGTAAACGTGAAATATCACTGGTAACACAAAATGAATCAAAAGAATCATTCCATCTCTGGTTTGCATGTATCTCAGAGTTCATTCAATTTCCTTCCATGTTCTAGATCTAGTTTTTCAGTACAGAACTAACAATGTGCAAAACCATCAATCAAGAATTATACACAGGTGTGTCTCTCTGAAACCAAATCTAGAGCCGAGTTACTTGGTGAGAAGAGTAGATTTCATTCATCTCATAAAGTAACATTAAATTAAATGAAATTACCCACGAATTTTACAAATGCCACTGTCTGTTTCATACATTTTACGAAGAGTACACAGACACTGCCATGTATGACAAAAGGCAAAGATGGGAGAAAAAGTTTGAGAACCTCCGATCAAAACAAATTCCAGCAATTACAATGGCAGAAAAATTCTAGAACTTAGTAATACTCAAGATACACCTATATAATCGATACCATCATTGTCGTCATCTTCAGGTTTTTAGTATCCATCGTTGGACATGGCCTTTCCAAAAGATTTGCCAGACCTCTAGAAGTCATGCACAAATCTTTTATTCAGACATTATGCTAATGGACACCGAATTCATGCTATTGCTCAAATACTTATGAGTAACTAAGGAAACTCTTCTGCCTTACAGATTTGTTTAATATGATAATAAATTGCTTGCGTTTTGAATCAAAACAAAATACTTATCAAGTTGAAGATAAAAAAATAAAAAAACTTGAATCTTGAACTTTTTTAAAGGGTCACACTTTCTCATGAATTTAAAATTTTTTTTCAAGAAGCCTCACTCAACCTGCGCCAAAAATTGTACAAGGAACAACTCTCAAAGTCTTAAGAGCTTTTTTATAGCTTGATATCAACTCTATCTCTGATGGTTTAATAACTGAAAATAAACTGACCATTAACCCCCCATCCCAAAAATAATGCCTTGAATATTATCAAATAGTATGATTACCTATAGCAGACCTATCCAATAGGGTTATCACAAGTCGAAGACAGAAGAATTCTATTGATGTAGTAAGGTGTTAATATTTAACACTACGAGAAAACATTATGAGCATGACTTAGCATATCAAAAGAGAACTTATCTTCACGTTTCTGTGAATGCTAACACTACACTGGATAGTTAAGCCATCCAATATTCTTGTGAATTAATCTCTGTTTTACTACACCTGGCTAAAGGATCGGATTCCTGGCATTGGATTTTTTTTCCCATCCAAACTACATGAAGTTCTATTTGGGATCTTTGGAATCTTCAAGATTTTCAAGTCAAGATATTCATCCATGATTGAGTGAATGAATGTCAATCATTTGAAAATACAACCATCATCAAAAGTCCACTACTGGATGAGGGTATTTTCCATGCCGACTGTGACTGAGCTAATCACAGCCATATTTTACCAGCAAACCTTTTTACCTCATCTGTTTTATGTCTTACTGTGTTTACTTGCTATCTTTTGGGCACCAATCAACTAACATAAAGCACTATCTGGTATCCTTCCTCCTAGCAACATGTCCTGCCCATCTCCATTTTTGTCTCAATTACTTCTATATCTTTCAACTTGGTTTGCTTTTGGATCCATGCTGAGCCTTTTCTATTTCTAAAGAGTTATTCTTAAATACAGTATTATTTAATAATTCTGGTTTTGACAATTTCAACCTTCAAAGAGAAAACGATAAGATCAAAAGCAGGATCTGACTGACAATTCTGTATCTGTTTTAGTGAACCACATCTGGGCAATCATAGGCCTGCACACCAGATTTTGGCTCTTAGCAACATTTTTTTGTGACCTGCGGCCAATTTGGGCATTTATTTAAAATCTTATATAATTTTTCTCGGAAAGTAAATTTTATAATTTATATTGTAAAATTACTATTGTTTTGACTTCACAAAATCTATAACGTAATTGTGATTCATATGTTTGTCTAAAATAAAAATGAAATACGCTTTCTGTAATACGATAGACATTTTTGAAACGAATGCAAAGCCCGAATAAAGATGAAAAATGTCTTCTAATGTCTGCTAATAGGTTGTTCATGACTGAAGTAGACTGATAATTGAGCCATCTGCCTCTTACAGTCAACTTGGGATCAAATGCTAAAATCAAATCCCTCATTGCCTGAAACATGTATCTAATACAAGGTCAGATCAAATCAAAAAATACAGCAAGAAAAGAGTGTTTAAAAGAATCAAGAAAAATAGCCATGAAAAGTTCGTAGGCAACCAATTTCTTTTCAAGACTAATAGATTGGGTGGGGGGGAGGGCACCTGTCATGATTGAAAATAGGAAATTCCATCAGAGATGTTCATTTAACAATGGATTTTTTTCCTCTGAAGATTTCAAGTGCATCCGTCCCCAAACAGTCGGAAATTTAAAATTTATCGATCATAATCAAAGATCTTGACTAAAACTAACATAAGCCAAAAGTGGCTTCTGAAATCGATATTAATACCTTATTAAAAGACTGAAGAGACAATGTATTTAAACCAGTGCTTCTTAAACTAATCAATTGTTCACTTAAAGGTGAGTGATATTATTTTGCAGGTGAAAGACTTGATTTTTCTCGGATACTTATTTTTATATACTCATAGGTATTTTGGGGGGTAAATATACGCCCTAAGAAAACTGTTTCTAAGAATTAAAAGACTTAATGTAAAGAGAAAAAATTCTGATAATTTTTTTTATCATTCCTAGTTTTATTTATATATTGTTCGTATTGTTCAAAAACTTGAATACGATAAACTAAGAATTAATTCACATTTTGTTGATCCAGCTTTTTTTTATTCATTTAGGTTTCGTTAATTCAAGTTTTGTTAAATGTTTTTTTTTTTTGTTAGTTCGAGTTTTGTTAATTCAAGTTTTGTTTTATTAATTCAGGTTTTTTTCTCATTTTGTTAATTTGTGTTTCTTTTGTTTATGCTATGATACAAAATGAAGACTGCAGAAGATGTAACACAAGGAAGAATCAGATATTGTCATCAGCCTATTAGCGTCCATCGTTAGATATAAACCTTTACCAAGCTTCAGACTCCTCAGTCATTGGTGTCACTAAACCAATATTTCCTCAGATAGTTTAGTCCA
This sequence comes from Thysanoteuthis rhombus, assembly GCA_963457665.1. Taxonomy (NCBI): domain Eukaryota; kingdom Metazoa; phylum Mollusca; class Cephalopoda; order Oegopsida; family Thysanoteuthidae; genus Thysanoteuthis; species Thysanoteuthis major. The sequence continues at coordinate 55,188,618 of OY735216.1, read as the reverse complement.
TAACACCATCTTACATTTTGCTGGCCAAAATCTGTCATATGATCTTTGGGGATCAATGTTGAGTCGTGATGTCAAGCAGTTGTCTGGAATTCTTGCAGCAAGACCAGCCCATTGCCATTTGAGGTTCCTAATGGATTCTAAAATATCTTGGACACTTGTTTTTTTCCGGTAATATACTATGCTGTCTTGTGATCTCTCCACGTTGCACAATTATTAGTTGGAGGGTCACTCTTTAGGTTAGGTCCCATGAGATTAAAAACAGGAAAATTTTGTTGACGGTGAATGAAATTTTGAGATAAAGACTTCAAGGTGAATGACAAAAGTTTGAGAAGCACTGGCATGAACAGTTTGAACTGCCAATCCTAATACAGCATGTCAAGTAGATTTTCAGGGGGTGGGGAAATCAAGCTTCCTTAAAAGAAAAAAAAAAATCCATAATAAATGAGCATTCACACATAGGATATCTGGATTTTGCAAATAGGAAAGTTGTATCTCGATGCAACAATTTCAAAATCTGTATTTTTTTTTTTTGAACACTGAAATGCAAGGAGTGTCTTAGTGTGCGGGGCAACACAAAAGCAGAATCACAATATCAAACAGCAGGTGACATCTAATTTTTTGCTTATATTGCTTCAAAAAGTTGAACAGGAGATAAAAACATCAAAAGAAAGATTTAAAAGAAGGAAAAAAGTCTCAAATATTGCCAGCTCAGTTGTCGGTTCTAAACACAGTGGCATCTTTAATTATAGAGAGTAGCACAGAAAAAGCTGAGCTTTGTTTTCTCTGTAAACGATGGACCTTTTTACTTGAAATCACTGACAGAGAAACAAGCAGGAAATGTCATCCGTAACTTCAGTGGAAGGGCTCATTGTGATTGATTAAAATTTCTGTCAAGAGACAGAAGATATTGGTCAAGTCACCTATTATTTTTGAGTATACAAGTAGAGATATAATATTGATAACTTTTCAGCATTCTGAATCCAAGAACTGGAAATTTTTTTAGAATTGAAAAAAAAAAAAAAGAAAAAAAGGGGATTCAGAGACAGAAAAAAAAGAGTCTAAAGAAACAAAATGCAAAAAAATAACCCAAGTAGAAATAGCTAATATCATAACAATTTACTGTATTTATACGGTTAGTGTAGAGAAATTTTCCATAACATTTTCTACAATTTTTACAAACTAATCGTGAGAAAAAAAAGAAAAAAAAAAAAAAAAAGACATTGAAATTGAAGGAGTTCCATCAGCTTTCGTAGCAAAAAAAGCATTGGATTATCATATAGATAAAATAATTGAAAATTCATTGGGATGAAGATCAGCTTCGCTAAGGACTCCCAATAACGATTAGTACCACTTGCTGAGACCAAGTCAAGATCAGCACCACGAGAGGTAAAAATTAAAAGGTAAATATGATCTAGAAAATGGGGGGGAGGGAAGAAAAAGAAAGAAAAGAAAAGAAATAACAGCCTTTACAACAATTTATTTGACAATTTATTTTTTAATCCTGTATGGGTCTATCTGTGAATGTACCTAAGACTCTTTTTGATATCGGACCAAGCTAGGATCAGTACCACTGTGGGGAGGGTGATACGGATCTTTACTTGACCTATTCTTAATACAAATCAATGGTACAATCGGGGAACAAAGAGAAAATGAAGGGGGAAAAAAAAAATGTTAAGAGGAAAGAGTTGGTGGGCTTTGGATTTATTCGAGACTGCAGTTTCTATTGCTACAAAAACTGATTTCAATACTAGAGTCCGCAGACCCCTAGGCATCTGATAAATAATCTTTGGGGTCCACAGCAGTATTCCCTTTGAAGCTGACATTGCAAATCTTGTGGCAGAGAAACAACATCTATTGCACAGTTCTAGAAAAACATAACTATTGTATTTAGATTTCTCTTAAAGAGTTGGCTACCACTGTCCCATAATAGTTGTTACATTTAGTATATAAATACAAGATGTAATAGTAATAGCTATTATAGGACAGAGGTAAAAATAAGGGAGGGAAAAAAAAAAAGCAAAAAAAAAAAAAATGCAAGATCTACTACACAAAAATAATAAGTGAATGAATGTTTGAAATACAAAGGACTAAAGACAGAAATGTTAGCCTTGAGCACTCGAGTAATTCTAAATCAATCACCTAAATCATCATACTAAATACCAACAAACAAAACCAACTAAGAACCTTAAGAGAATTGTAGAAGTTGCAAAGAGAGCGAGTTTTTTTTCAATATTTCTTTCATCTCTGTCAGTGTCATTCATCTTGGAGTTTTAATCACAAAATTTCATTCACCAATGACTGAATTTTCACTTGTTCGTTTATTATTTGTGTTATATTTTTAGTGCATTGTTTTATACAGAATACATTTTGTATAAGGAATTAATCTGACTTCTAACATGTTCTATTACGGTAAGTTCTGGAATTATCTTACAACTTCGTAGTAAGAAAACCATAGATGGAGGGGATGAAAAACACATCACATCTGTAGCTCTTCTGTCAATAAAGAGCAATATCAGCTTTAACTAAACATTTTGGCACCCATGCCTTTTTTTTTTTCAGGGTAGAAATTGGGTCATTCACCCCGCTAGTTCCATTAACCGACCCACGAAATGATTTCATTCACTTGAGAGTGAATGAATCAACAGTTTAAAAAGCTCCGAAAGAAAAAAAAAATCTATTGTTTATTCATTCATTCATTCAGCTAATAAGTGTAACATAGAAATATATGGTAGAATTCTTCCTAAAGTCCAATGGTCCACAGTTAACATAAGACTTAAAGGTCGACTGAAAAAAAAAATTAAAAAAAAAAAAATGCACTTTTATCCAACCGGTGCACAGTTGATGACCGAAATGTGTTAGAAATTGTATCACCCCCCCCCCTCCCAATATATCCTTACATCTGGCTAATGAATCAATTGAAGTTTTCTTCTGAATGAGATGTGTTAGTTGAAAGGGTGAATGGTCCACTCAAGAGTGAACAGAATTATTTTTTTGGATGAATGAAAGTCTAGGGGAATTCAATTCCAGTTGTAGATTCGTTATTGTGAGTTGTGTTGGAGGAGGAAATAGAAACATGGTTTGAGAAGCTCATCACAGAAATACAGGAACATCCTCGTCTTCGATGATAAAAAAAAAAAAAATCAACTTTGAAATTTTCCTTAGTTTAATAATTTTTCAGTTCTTGATTTTTTAAATTTTTTTCCACTCCTAATTTTCTGTACTTATTTTACGTTTTCAAAAAGTTGAACAAAATAATCATCCAAGAAACGGCTATTAGATACAAATTATACAGAGAATTATACATTATATAGTCTCCACGGAAGGAATACGTATCAAAAGATAATTTCTCACATAATTTTGAGTGTTTGGAAGGAAAATGTTCACTTTTTCAAACTTACCCCACTATTTATTGGCTGATCAGCGGCGAACTCAATGAGAAAGAATCAAGGGTGAAGAACTCTGGAAAAGTTCAAGAATCACTGGTATACATGACTTGCATCACTCTACAGGTACCTCTTATGATGTCATGGCTGACAATTTCAGGTCCCAGCAAAAGAAAAAAAAATCTGTGATTGATTACATAATGAATTGTATAGTAATCCCTTGATTATGGTGTTGAGCATCACACCGAATTGTAAGATTATATAATTTTCCTGTGGACCACAAATTGTGCTAAGCTTAGGTGGACATATTTTTAAAAAAGTTAAGTTTTTGGTCTTCCAAACACTCAGCATTATGCCAGTGCCACTTCACCTACGACAGTTTTGTGATGGTAAAAGAGCGAACTGAACCTGGGCTTCCAGCAAAAACACTTCACTGATACAAAGCAGCTTTGATAGCACATGTGCTAGAGATAAATGAAGTCTTGCAAGAAAATCGACACATGAGTTTTAGACCATAATATGAGTGCAAAGAAACATGTTCTTGATTTTTCTGATATTAAAAAAAAAAAAAAAAAAAAGGATTGGAGAAGAATATGCTGTTAATTTTTTTTTTTTTTGACTAAACTCTATACAATACAAGATTTTTCAGATAATTAACACTGCCATACAGTGACCCTCATGATGTCATACATAGGAAGGATCGTGTTAGAACGTCAATACTGCAGAAGTGATGAAGGGTTCAGGTAACAAAGAAAAAGAATGTAAAATAAAAGAATGTAAAGTAAAAATACATATGAAATTTCTTCCAGGTATCATTCAATGTAGATGCAAAGCTTGTAGCTCTCTCTACTATATTTGAAGTTCCCAGTCAGAGGTTTTCTTTAAAAAAAAAAAAAAAAAAAAAAAAAAAAAAAAAAGAAGAAGATATATATATATATATATATATATATATATATATGAGAAAGAATCCTTAAATTGAAAATAAACATTAATATTTTGCACTTTGAGCAATTGAATTTGATACAGAAGAAATGTGCACTCAGATGGAGGCAAAAATAAACTGGTAAGCCATTCGAAAGAAGGAAGGACAAAATTTTAGGAAGGTCAACGTCTTATGAGTCAAGATTCAAAACAAGTGCATCCACCTTCGAGCAAAAGAAAGGAGGCATTAACAGTTACTCAAGTGTTGACTGACTAAAGTTTTATGGCAACTTGAAATTTTACAGCACCTGATGACCTTACTTAAAATTACATAAATTCTAAATGGTCTGAAATGAACAAAGTACAAAGTTAATTGATGTTTGTTATCAAGTTTAACACACCGTGTAAAGCTGCTATAAATCAACAAATAGGTGCAAGCATCTAGTCCAGTGCTTACTCAAACTATTTCTATGTCATTCACCCAAGAGTCTTCCTAACAAATTTCCTAAATTTTCTTGTGTTTTCAATTATCTACATTGTATAATCCCTCGTGTATGATTTTATACATAATTCATTTTGCACCGAGAGCAAAAACCAGCAAAAATTAACTTCTTTCTCAAGCGTTTACTTTATTCGAGTTTCGAACATCCTAAAATTATACAAAGAAAACCAAGCAGGACTGACTGAAAAAGTAACGGCTGACCACAAAAATTACTGTTTTACATATGAAAACAAATAAATATCCAAGTGAATCAAGTCAGAGATCTATGTTTCAATCGCTCTTCTAGAAACTTTCATAACTTCATTCTCCGTTGGATCCTTCACCAGTTCAAGAAGCACTAATGTACTTTTGAAAATCTCATTTGATTAAGCAGAGCTTTACGGCCAACTCATTTTTAATGTCTAAGAAATGGAACCAGAAATTAGCCTTTCAATAATCATCAGCCATAACGAATTTTCAAAGGATTGATTTATCAAAAGCACAAGTCTTCACTCATCAAATTAATAAACTTAATCATAGCTAAACTTCATCGCAAGAGGAATAAGTGAATTCCTATGTAATAAAGCATAACCATGTTATAATAATCAGTGAAGTCTTGTACTATCGATAGATTTAAGCAGCCTCAGATTTCACTATTGCAGAATCCACCATCTTGACCAATTGTAAGGATCCACTACATCTACCCAAGACAACGGATCCCTATGAAACCAACAAAAGAAATCAAGCTAAGAATCACTCTAGGATGGCAAGCCTTTGGCAGAGTAAGCTCAACCTTCAAAAACGAGACTAACCCAATAGTCCTCAGAAGATGAGTATGCAACCAATGCATCCTCCTCAAAGTCACATATGGAGCTGATAAGGATATCTACCTTCATGAAAAAACTGTTATTTACAATTACCTTCAAATTTTAAAGGCAAGAACAAATCAGTAATAATATGGGTAGGTTTCTGTCATTTTTATAACTTAATCAAATCACAGTAGCCTCACAAAGAGCCTGACCAACCAGCCAAACGGGCCGTGAATTCTACTCTTTGAGTAGGTCTGTTGATGTGCATGTGAGTTTGTCTGGGTGCTCCTGGTTGCATTTTGGGGAGTACAACCTCGGAAATTGGCACGAGTACAACCTCGGAAATTGGCATGAGTACAACCTCGGAAATTGGCATGAGTACAACCTCGGAAATTCGCACAAGTACACCACTAGGCATCATCTAACCCCCCCCCCCCGTGCTTTTTTTTATCTTTATCTCTATGATCATTTTGGACCAACAATGACACAATTTAGTCCTGGTATTTTTTTCAGATACTTTTAGATGAAAGATCTATTTTTTGAAGATAGTTTTTGATATTTTTCTTTTAGATAATTATTTCTGGAACATACACAAAAACCTCGGTGATTCATTATATGAGGTATGGATATTGTTATTTCTATAGGTAACTTACCAGTCAAGTTTTTTTTTTTCTTTCTTTTTTTACTCCAGTTGATGTTATTCAAATAATCTTTGTCGGAATGAAATGAAATGAAAAGAAAAAAAAAACAAAAAAAAAACAGCTGGCAATAATTTAAAAAAAAAAAAAAAAGAAAAAAGTTGGTTTCTGGGTTAATATTATTGAAACAATCACGCAATAGTACTGAAGGGTCACATCAACCCACTAACAGCAGATGACCATGCAGTTCTATGTTTAAACTGTGAATGACGAAAATTTCAATCAGTCACATAATGGACCCTTCCACGAAGTTGCAGATAGCTACTTGTTTCTACGTTGCTCTGTTTGTAACTTTGAGCAGAAAGGTACATGGTTCAAAGAAATTTATCTGCTCAGCTTATTTCGTACCACCTGTATATTCAAGGTTACCGCCATATTTAGAACATGGCAACCGAGCTGCACCTGCCGTACCAAATTGGTTAAAAGTTAATTTACTGTCATAATGGGCTGCAGCACACAAACATATTCAGATGAAAATGCGAACTAGTGATTAAATATTCAACTTTCTTGAACAAGACGTCAATGATAGCATTTTGTGCAGTAGGTCTGATTTGAGTCCGATTAAAAAAACATTAGAAGGTGAGCAATTGTATTATAGACTTGAATAGTGGGACATCTTGTTAGGATCACCCTCGCTATACAAACATTGTTCTGCCAGTTGAGCTTTTTTTAGCTATTGTGCAACAAATGGTACTTTTTGAGCCTGTTTGTGGGTTAGTTACACATCTCCCATGGTCACCAAAGGCCAGTGGTCCAGCCTAGGCAAAAACAAGGCTTTCCGATGTTGGTTTCCCTAACAGAACAGGCTTTCCCTCGGAGGTGTGGCTGGTGGGCTTAAGGAAGAAAGGAGCTTTCTAAAAAGTGTTTCACCTACTGCATTTCTCACCATACGATGGAGGGGACCCCTAAAAGAGCAAAACCTCTTAGCCACCCCTCACCAAAAGGAACTTCACCTATGCCCCAGCTCTCCTAACTCAAAAGGTTGGTATAACACTATCTACCCCGAATCCCCGCCATTTGGCTTTGTGCTGAACTAAGCTCAGTAAATATAAGACGGATCAAAATCATGGCTGCTCTTTTAACACGGCATACCTTCATGGCCGAGGCTGAGGCCAGTCTTTCCACACAGACAAGTTTATAACAAGATGTGGGTAAGTCATGCTTTAGTAAACATGTAGGCTGGAAGTGAAGGTTTAAGGGAACGGTAACGATGTCGCCATTTATATGAATGTTGGCTAGCGGGAAAAGTCTTCAGTCAATCAAGTGTATTCCTCAGCGTATCCTGCCTGATCAATTTCAACTAGGCAAACTTTGGTAAGTTGATCATGACTGCCAGCAAAACCTAATTGACCGTGACCAGGTTACATAAAAGGCTCAAAGGCTTGCTCACTGCCTCCCCGAGATATACAATTGGATGTTAATGATGATAGTATCCTGGGATAGAACCGTAAAGATGGCCTCTTGTACCAGGTTCTAACATATGTCTGTACTTTCTTAGGTGAGCAGATGTTATTGCATCGAAATCTATGTTGGGGCTGTAAATCATTCCTTTCTGCTCCCTTGGTTTGTGCTGGCGATTTTTGAATGTGTTTAGGCTCACTGCTTCTACTATTACCTTTGGAAGATAGTCCAACTAATCAGTGACTTTGCACAAGGGAATTTTCCGATATCTTTCTAACACCCCTCTTTGTTTACATTGAACTTGTGGCCTTTAAATCTATGATCTAGCAAGTGACTAAATCTAAAATGTAGAAAGTTTTACATTGCATCTTCATTTTGAAACTGTGATGACTTGTACATTCCAATCATCCCCGATTAATTTTTCAATTGTTATTCTCCAATGAATCATCACAGCCTTTGCATATACCAGATTGAGGGAGACGGGCAGGAGCCTAGCAGTGTACTCATCCAAATTTTCAAGTTCATAGCCCAAAAATCGTGATCTGGAGCATCTGGAGACACAAACTGGGAATGAGAAGAATCTGTAGCCCACTTGGCCAGTTGATTGTGAGGATTTGATTACAAAAGGCCAAGTTCAAGTAAGAACATATTTGTTGACAGAAACAGACTTGAATACCAAGCATGTGTTAAAATATCATCCCAAGTAAGTTCGACCATCGAGTGCTACATTATTATCAAAAAAATATTAAATTACCAACAGAAGTTTCCAGTGTTTATACCAATACAAGTCGGATAAGAAACTTACAACAATTTTGCGGATTCTCGCTTTTTGTCATGCAGTGAAAAAAAACAAAAACAAACTAACAAGCCTGTCTTCAGCAGGGTCAAACTCCACTCTGACTTCTACTCCCACTGAAGATGTTTACTGCAACTTTTGTATTGTATAATAAATGAAAAGAAATTATGAAAGTATATTTTTTTGTTTAAATGTATTTATTTATAAGGATGAGATAAAGCTACACATATCTGTATGTTGAATTTTCATTATTATCCGAGCCTGTCAAATAAGCTCAGTCAGTAAGATAGTCTTCAGGCTATCGGTTATGAGTTCAAATCACCATAGAGGAATGAGAATTTTACATATTGGTTCACACCCTTAATTTTGGAGAGGATTTTTCTTGTTACATTAGGAAAAAACGTCAACTCCAGACTTTTATGGGTGTCAGCAGAAAAATTGCCAGGACTGAAACTCAGTGTAGCCAACTCAAATATTTTGATGACTGAAATGTTGAATAAAAAAATGGCCCCAAAAAAATGTCTGAAAGGGGGCCAAAATATTCAAGCTCACCAGCTGTAATTCAATTTTCATTTGTTTAACAAGGAATTCCCATCTGCAGACGGAGATTCAACACCCATGGAGTTGGAACTGGAGTTTGACAATAATTAAGTAAGTCGAAGATAAGAAAGTGTGAACATTATGTAAATTACAATGCTGATATTTCTGCTGTTAAGAGAATTGTACTTGAGTGAAATTCAGACAATAGCATTGCTGAAGTAAGGAATTCAAAATGAGACTGAATATTAAGGGAAAAAAAAAAACCCAAAAAAACAGAGCAAATTGCAGTAAACTATGTATATGTCAAAATTGCCAAAGTATAAAATGAGTTGGAGGATTCCTGATCAGAATTAGACAATAAAAATGCTCAATCTTATTTGATCAAATAGTTTAAGGTAGAATCAACATATTCACTTGAATATAATGCAAGAGAGAGAAATTGATTTAGGCTTTTTATTCATTTCAAAACTTTTGTAAAAACAATTCCTATTGGAGTTTTGAAAAAAGAATTTAAAAAGCACAAATCATTTCTCTTGAGAACTTGACTCAAAAAAAAATTAAAATAAAAAATAAATGAAAGAAAAGAGAAAATTTAAGGAAAAAAAATTCCGTTAGAATACATTATTTTAAAAACATGGCTGAAAAGTGAATGTTTGGTGATGGTCAATACGACAAGTACCAAGGAGAAGTGTGCTCTCAACCAGGTTTTTAATGACTATGAAACATCAGTTCACTTTATATGAAGAAGCAAATCCGAACAAATAGAAGTACTCAAGTAAATAGAAATATGAAGTACACCAACTCGGAGGAAAATTGGTAGGACAATTATCTAGATCACATATGGGCAACTGTCTGCCTGTAGGTTGGATTTGACCCGTGGCAACATTATGTGTGGCCAACAGCCAATCTAGGCGTTCATTCAAAATCTTATATTGCTTTCACAGAAAGTCCATTTTACAATTGACATTGTGAAATTATTGTTTTGACTTAATAGATCAATAATAAAATGATTCTAATTCATATGTTAGTCTAGAATAGAAATTGAGTATGCTTTCTGTAAACAATCTAAATTTTTGAAACGAATGTGTGGCCTGAATAAGACAGAAAGACGTCTTGTGGCCTGATAGACCAAAATAGTTGCACATACCTGATCTAGATAAAAAAAAGTAAATAATTTTTAAGGTCATATCCAAGACATTAGATAAAAAATCATTTCATTATCAGTTCATTTAACGCATTTTAAAAACTTGGAAGATTGAATTTCTCAGCTGTTCTGAAGTAAATTTTTTTCCTATACCAGGAAATGCATATTTCATTTTTTTTTTTAAACAATGAAATAATTTTTTATAACCCTTCATAAGAGATATATCCATAGCACAAATAGAAGTGGTGCTATTTCCCATGCTATGACCAAAAAAAGAATTATTATATGATAATTATTATAATAATATCCTCACATGCACATGATAGTTTTAATCAATAATAAAAATCATTAATAAAATAATAGAATTATCTAAAAGCTGACAAAGCAGTCTATTAGCAAAAAGCGAAGACTAAAGTTTTCAATATCAGCCATGAATTTTATTTCAACAGAACAGAAATAAGCAGTATCTTTTTATGCCAATTAATTTTTAAACAATAAACTGAACTAAGAAATATATGACTAGAAATATGAAATAAGATTGCAAGCAACAGATAAAATGTAGTAGTATGTAATACAAGACCATAAATATTAGCTGACGAATTCAAGAATGATATGAATGAAGAAATCAATGAAAATATGAAAATGACCACTGATGTCAACCTCTCATAGCCTATGTCACAAGTGGATGTTTTGTGAGTCTTCATGTCAAATATAAGACTCAAATATTGATATAGATGACATGGAATAGTGAAGGGAAATAATCAATATATAATCAGAGCAGATAAAAGGCCAAAAGAAAGGAACTGAAGACCAAAAAAGAAAAGGAAAACAGGATTTGAAAAAAAGAAAAAAAAAAGAAACACATTTCCTTTCTTCCCTCACCCCAACTGTGAAAAAGACAATAACACCAGTTTAACAGGATTCCTTTTCTTCATGAATTAAATTCAAGGCTTGGGAAAGAATGTTCCAATAGATTCAGGGTCAAAAATTGAATGCTCACAACCTGAAATCTTTTTATGTACAACCAATCATATAATCTATGAAAAAATCAGCTAGCAATAACCAAATTTATCTTCATACTAATAAATTCAAGAGGTTAAATCCATAAAAATTGTTGAGTTCAGTAAACAAAACATTCTGATATCCTCTGTCCATTTTGCATTATGAAAGCACTAACAAGATATTTTCTTCGAGTATACAGAGCAAATAAGAATTAAAAGGGATTGTTGTGTCTTTTGATAGGTGTTTTTTCTCCAGCTTAGAGACTGATAAATGTCTTAATTTTCATGTAGTCTGTACACTCCAAGTAGATACTCTGTATGCACTTCCATAATGCAAAATGCACTCAGTTTGGGGTATTACTGTATTCAGGATACAAGGCTCAATCCAATCAATGTGAAAATTTAAATGTTACAATAGTGACCAATCAGAAAATCTTGTATAGATTCATCAATGCAAAATAGTCAAAACCGAGACCATCTGAAAGCCTCGATGACAGCTTATGAAAATAATGAATAAAGACAACAGCCCAGGTATGCATCAAAATATAAAGGCTCTATTATACAAGCCATAATACACACCTTGTGACTGACTGTAACATTTGGCAGCAAACAACAGCCCCTCCCCCTCTAGCAAACTGATGTAGGCCCTAAAGGCTAAAAGGTAGATGGTGAGGTATAGTAGCAACAACAAAAGTCAGTTTGTGGGTGTAAGTCATGATATTCCGCCTGGTAATAGTTCAACAATAACAGCAGTCATTGCTCTGTTTTCATTCCTGTATTGATAAAACGAACACAATGTATTTGATAAGGTCAGACATTAACAACCCACCCAATAATTTCTCCTGTGCATTGGTCTATTGTTCTATTTGGCCAATGATAACATCTCCCGGCAATCATCCTCAAATGAAGCTAAGGGAGCCAAGTTGTTCTATCTTAGCAAAAACTTCAAAGAAAATATTTCGGTACCTCACATGAATGAATCATTGTTGGCCGCACATGTACCAGAATTCATTATCAAGATTAAGTGAAATTATCTAAGAAAAATACATCTTTTGTCTACAATTATGCAAGAAATACCAGCAAAATATTTGGGCGTTATAGGTTCAAAATGATCAGAGAGCCCCAAAAGCACTTTTTTTGTAAAAACAAAAATGTTTTTTTTCTTCTTTTTTTATAAATGTGCCTAGTGGTGTACTCAAACAAGTTTTCACGGTCATTACCCCAAGACTATGACAGTAATTCCCAGACACACACTGAGACAAGAATCTTGAGCCCACTTGGCAAGTTGGTCGGGCAAACTATTTGAGGGGCTACGGTGATTCGATTCAGTAGCCGTTGAATTGAATAGCTGTTTATAAGTGGCCAATGTAAATTCCTCGGGTAAGACATGGAATTTAATACGGTTCAACACGATCAACTGCATACTCAAAGTGTCACTCAGCTAGTTTACAAAAAATATGGATATGGATTAATAATCTCACATATGGACTGTACGACCAACCAGCCAAGAGGACTATGGATTCTTCTTTCCATGTAGGTGTATTGCCGGGCAATCCAAGAGATATTTTTTGGGGTTACAACCATGATAATTTGCACAAGGACATCTCTAGGCATCACCTAGAAACTTTTTCGAAAACTGTTTTCTTGGGTCTCTATTGTTATTTTGGACCAACACAGCCCTCATATTGTGCTGGTATTTTTTTTCTGAGAATGTCAAGATTCATCTTCAAATAATACAATATTTCCATTGATCTATCAAAAAACAAACAGGAGAAGTGCAAACTTCAAACAATTCACCAGCAACATTATATAAGGGATACTAATATTTACAATCTTATGATTATCTCCCTTGATATCTTCAGGCCTAGATTTGAAATTCAATTGAGAACTTGATGTTTATCTAATTATTACAAAATGGGGGAAATCATCGTTTATTTGTTTTTTTTTTGTAGCATTTGATAATTGCAGCATATGCAATATGACCTAGGTTATATATGCCTGCTAAGTTTTGTCTTCAATCGGTTATCTACAAGGAGAGATTTTCAATGAAATATTTTCTTACAGTTCTGCAGACATTTACTCATCTCTAATATATCACAGATATTAGAGAAAAAAAAAAAAAAAAAAAAGAAATGAAATTAGAAATTCAGTGTAGAAAAAATAAAAAAATCTGGTATCTCTAAACGTCCACTAGTTCTGTCTTTTGTGGGTGCCTCATGCTGTAATAGTTAGCAAGCTGATTTTGTAGATCATTACCGCATAAGGAGTTGGCTTCTCTACCCTATACTTATGACCCTTCCAAGAATAAACTACTGATATATAACTTTTTTTGGTATTGTCGTCTTGATAGCTGGCCTCAGCAACACAAAAATCTTTCATTTTTTAGTCTTCTCCTATTGAAGTGTAACGTAAATTTTGTTTACACAAAAATTTTCTTATTTAGGTCATTTGAAAATTTTGTCACCAAATTAGTACTTTGAAAGCAGATTATAAAATTCAATACAAGAAAGAATTACTTATCGATAAATAGAAAGTTTTACAAATTCTGAGGTGACCGTCATTTTTTTTTTCTTTACAGATTTTCGATTATTTTTGCTTTTAATTACAAATGTTACAATTATCTGAATATGGGATAGGTAACTGACTATCTATCACTGCTTGTTACTTTATTCAACATGGTGTATTTGCTTATTTAAGAGAACCCTATTCATCAGCAGCCAGCCAATACCTGGGGAGCCTAGTGGTAGTGGGAGGTTTAAATTACATTAGTTTACTCCAAGATTGAAGATGACCTCCGACCTTCCATTGTAACCCCATTAGATAAATGCATTTTCCGCATGGTTTCCAGAGATAAGTTAGCAATATTTTTACATAATCCACTCAATCATTACATCAACTAATTTTGTTCAATTCAAATATCTCTGAGGTAGATTCTACTTTTGAAAGATTTTTAAACATTGAATTCCTAATCTCATAGAACACATTGACCAAAGACTTTAAAAAAAAAAAAAAAGGCAGAATCATGAAATTGCTTAATCCTGTGAGAACACTAAATTGTTTCCTTTTCTTAACCACTAACTTCATGCTATATTTTTTTGACAATATCTGAAATCACAACTTCAAAGAAGATATTGCAAAAAAAATATTGTAAAAAAAGATATTTAGTATATCTCTGAATTTTTGAGATGAGGTATTATTATTATTTCTATTAATATTCGAACCATCCTCATCTTGGTTGTTTTTCATACAACGTTTCGGCCGTTGCACTCTACAGCCTTCATCAGGTATCATCTGGTAGGTGTGGGGAAGTAACAAACCGAACCCTTTATTTATCCGACGGGGTTATATTGACCGCACTACCCTCTTAGCATTAGTAGATGATACCTGATGAAGGCCGTAGAGAGCAACGACCGAAACGTTGTATGAAAAACAACCAATATAAGGATGGTCCAAATATTAATAGAAATAAAAAGATATTTGTATAGAAGTGCCTATGGTTTAGATTCCTTCCTATACCACATTCTTCCATGAGACAGGGTCTGACGCAAGTTGTTCCCAGGACTTATAATAGATCTTGAGGTGTGGCGTGGTATCTTTGCGTACATTTCTATACCTGAGCTCCGCTCTACACGTGGATCTTTGGGCATTAGTGAGCCCTCTAAATAGGAGCAGTTTGCTCATTTACAGGTTAATCATACTGTCGACATGTCCTAACCACCCTAGTCCTTTCCAGTTCAAGATTGCCCCTATGCTGGTGAATTGTGCCAGTTCAATTACTTTAGAGTTTGATATTCCATCTCGCCATTTCATGTTGAAGACCTTCTGGAGGCAACGTTAGTGGAAAGTGTTGAGTATCACCACTTGTGAATCATATGTTGTCCCCGTCTCAGAGCCATCAAACATAGCTATATTGACTTTCATAATGAGGGACAAATGTCAACTCTTTGGAAAAAAAAAACATGAATATCAGATAATGCTGAATTGAAGTTTTTGTTTTGTGTTTTGCCAATAAATATTACAGTAATAATGATAATTATGATTACCCGGGCCTCCGGGAGGAATTTTATAAGGCAGTACAAAACAGTTCCCATCCGCTCAACACAAACACCCTAGTTCTTCAGCCATTCAGTTTTCATCTGCTATAACCTTTTTAGCACACTATACTATATTTGCTCACTGATAAATGATAGAGCTGACCAACTTCCTTAATGGACACATTGTATCGACTTGGAAGTTGAACGTTCGGTCTCTTTCGGTATTCCGGATGTGGTTGTGATGCACTGGCTACAACCCTCTGAGAAGCCCTGATGACAATTATGAATAGCAAAGCTTTCTTATTTTTCACTCAAAACTGTTCAATCTCATTCATTAAGTCAATTCCATTCTAAAAACACTCCCCAAATCAATTAACTGACCAAAATAGTTCAAATAAGTAGGTGTAGCTGATGCAGAAGAACAAGTTTCACTTAACATTTGTTTCTTTTTTTTTTTTTCCCCCCCCACAAATCTTATGAGCCATCTGCTTAAGATGGTATGAGATTTCCTCAATTAACTTTGATAGAAGGAGTGAAATCTCTACTTGTGTTTCTTCAAAGCTACTTATGAAAGACCAGATAAAGGGACAATTCATAGCGGACAGAATGTGACAATTATAAAGACATTTTGGTGGGAACTTATTTTTGCTTGGCACCAATTTTACTTGGTAGCAAATCAAACAGCCTCAGAACATATGGAAAAAAAAAAAAAAAAAAAAAAAAAAAAAAAAAAAAAAAGAAAGAAATGAGTATTGTGCAGGGATTGAACCTGCATCCACCTTGAACGCAGGCTCCACTGTTACCATCTAAATAAAGAGTTGAGTAATATAAGTGCATTCGCAGACTTGGCTACAATGCACCATTGTGGATGATATGAGGGTATGAACAGATGAACCAGATGAAAGATTATAGTAGCATACAGATAGTGAGTGAACGTCATTCCTCCTTGCTCCAAAAGTAAGTGAACGCCATTTTCACAGCACTACACCATTGGAGATAACCCTGGAGAAAACAAAACTCCAAAAAGTATGATAAAAAAAACAAAAAACAAATGCAATGATTATATTTTATGGCTCTTGTATTAGATACACCCTCTGTATCAGAGAAGCCAAGTTTAAAAGATTTTTTTTTTTTTCCAAATTCATGAAGAGGTAAAAGTTGGAAATTGATGTCAATTATTATCATGCAGCAGATTTAAAAGTAAATACACTCAGAGAAAATTCTTAGTCACAAACTGTAAAGTTAAGAGTATCAATTAATACAATCATTACTTTAGCAATTAGTCACTTTAGTGATTAGTTAGAGTATACAACACAGCATCAATAAGATCAATTTAGTTTCCATGCAGTCAGTATGATTCAAATGGTTAGTGTAGTAAAAGCACAGAATAGTCATTTAAAATTTGTCAAACTCAATATAGCAAGCGAATAATCAATTCATCTAATGATGAGAAGCAAAGACTTTTTTCCCTTCAGTTAGTCGATATCAGGGTTACCGAACGTCTTTTGCACACAAAACAAAATCTGTACGGTCTTCGGACTAAATTAAGTGGCTTCAGTAGCAAAATTATCAGAAAACCTCAAAATCCGTCCTCAGATTAACCTTGCAAGAAAAAGGGCTTAAAATACATTTTTAAACTATTGTTCACATACATCTATGTTGTATCATAATTTATGTGTAAGAGATGGTTTTATTCTATAGTACTAAATCTTCATTTCCTGATCCAGAGAGCTTTGTCAATTTTTGTCTCGAATAAGTACCCGGGTTGATTCACCGAGTTTGTGTAGAGCACTTAAATGACAAGTAGCATCTGTCTCCTCGAAGAGACATAGTAAAATTATGCTGCAATTGATCCTATGCGAGACATCAATTTAACAGAGATCACCATCAGGTAGATGTAATTCATGAGAAGATTGATTTTTTTCCGGTTTAATCATGGTTCATGAAGAGGTAAACATTTAAAACCAAAGACAGGTTCAATACCATCGAACTTATTTACTAATTTATGATAAAGAATTACAAGAATCAAATTACTTATGGCAGGGAGCGAATAAAAAAAATAAACCTCAGATTCGAACCCACACCCTTTATGGGAAGCTTTCAAGCAAGGACTGCTCTTCCAAGTTGAACTGAATCAGTAACAGCAGGCTTGGATTGGAAGTGCTCCCATAAAGGGTGTGGGTTCAAATTCCACCTGAGGCTTATTTTTTTACTTTTTGATCAACACTCTTCACTCAATACCTCAAGTAATTTGGTTTCGAGCAAAAACTCAATTCTCAAATTGTCATGCTTTATCATTTTGTTGGATACTAATATCCATTATATATATATATATATATATATAAATATATACACACACATCAATTTATCCAAATTACCATCCCCCCCCTCCGATGCATAAAATCTACATTGAAACTGTATACGCAAGCATTGTGCATTTAAAGTATCTCTCATAATTTGAAAAGAAAAAAAAAATCCATAGAGATCAGGCTATAAGGTCCTTGTTGGAAATTGACACCAACTTGGGGAAGGTTGAACATGTTGATCATAGTTTAGCCTTCAAGATTTTTGCCTTATAAACCTAAAAAAAAAAAAATGCTGCTTGCTGTCTTCTCTTCCTTTCTTTCAAAGGAGAATGGTATATAAATTTAGTGCTGAAAATACTATCTAAGTGTTTTCAATGGGTGTCAAATAATTGCATTATACCACCACAGACCATAAGATCATTAGTAAAAATTCCAAAATATACTGAATAAAAAATTAAGATGACATAGTTAATAAATTTTGTTTGCTGTAATATACACTATATTTGAAGGAAAAAAAAATTATACATTCTTATAAAAAAATACCACGATATGAAATTTTTTCAATTAACTGCTTAGGATTTTCAATTAAATAAAAGATGATTTTAACTATTAACATTATCCAAGAACATCTATCAAACGTATACAATTCCACAGGCATAACTATTGTTCCATAATAACTCTTATGAATAACAAATGATGTAAGAAAAAAAATTCAATACTTCATTAAAAATCTTTAGCAATTAAAAAATATATCTCGAACTGAAGTTAGCCAATTTTACTAAAATAATTCTACAAAATAAACTAGGGAAAAAAAGGTAATAGTAAACATCTCACACCATCTTAATGAAGCCAGATTCATTTCAAAATCTTGTATTTCAAGGGCCAGCTCCATTGGTGGGTTCATAACAGCTTGTATTGTTTTAAAATATAAATGCATTACCAGTATAGAAGTACAAAGGAGAGAACCTGCATTTAAATAGCGCATCTATGGTCTGACTTTAGTTTTTTTTTGTTTTTAAGAAGATTCAAAGACAAATCATGATAAAAGCTATGAATAATTATGCTGCAGATATTTTTATCTGCGGTACCCATTATTTCTTGAGAAATGAATCTGTCAATATTTTTAACCAACTAATACTGTAACTGCTTGTGTAACACACTAACATTCAAACTGTTACATATCAAGGCATTATACTTACCCCCTCCCCATTGATTAAAGCTCTCCCTATCAAAACTCCAACTTTTCATATTACAGTGAATCACATTAGCCATTCTATATACCCCCAAATCAATTTTTTTCCTTTTTGCCTTACACCTTCCTTTGACTAATTACGAGAAATGACACGATTCTCAGCCAATGGAGAATCTTTGGAGTTCGGCACAGAATTTAGATATTCTTGCCATCAATTAACTCCATGTAAAATCTCACATATCTAAGTTTCCATTCTGTTTTTATGCTGGTTTGATTCACACATACCATAGCATTCTTTATCTAATTTTCTCCTCTGGCTAAATAGCTTTCATAACCTAATTTCCTCCTTCAAGTTGCCGTTCTGTTTTTACACCAGTTTGATTCACGTTGACTGACAATCATGGTCCTATAGGCATTAACTCTAATTCTGTGGTCCCATAAGCATAAACGTTACCAAATCTGGCAACCTCTTTGAAGAACAAATGAAAATATTTTAAAGCTACCGCAATTTACTATTTTGGTGACCAGTCACTAGTTAGAATACTGCCACAAAATATCTAAAAACTCAATGTGTTAGGAAGGAAGGGAAAAATCGAGTTTCAGATTTTCAAAACCAAACCTCAGAATATTAGTAAGAATGATAATTCAGATAGAAGAGGCAAAACTATGCTTCAGCCTGTACGGAACTGAATACCTAAGGGTATATTGTGCTTCAATTGACAAGGTAGATAATATCTGACAACAAAGTGTTGAATGAAAGAGTAATACGTACATCGTTCATTATCAGTAAATTCATCTTCTCCATTGACACAATCTTCCTCACCATCGCATAGCCAAATTAATGGGATGCAGAATTCATTCTTACATTGAAACTCCTTGCAATGGTTCACTGAAAGAAAAATAAAGAAAAACGATTAGATAGATAAATCACAAACGCTTACACTGAATGTTACATCAATGGAAAAATACTGAATTTCAATACCTGGTAATTTCAATACCTGGTAATTTCAAATAAAATTTCAGAAAAATACTATACACAAAAGAGTCCCAGTATTGTTTTTTTTTTTAATCCCCCCCCCTCCTCCAATTCTATTCACAGAAGTGTCCCACTGTCACTTAAAAGCGGTACCAAACGGTTCATGAATTTAAAAGTTAACTACCGTCTGCTAAAAAAACCTTCAAAATACATGTTAATCTTTGATAATTTTGTTAGAACTGTTAGTGATAAAATAAACTTGATTTTTGCAAAATCCTCACACTCAGCCTTCAAGTTTAAATGGGAGTGTAGCTTTCATCTGGCTAAATCAATGTTTAATGCATAATTAACCCAATCAATTTCAAAGCTTAAACTAATTGAATAGGAAACATGCATAATTTACAGTAATCTATCCTGGTTTAAAAAAAAGAGTAAAAATTCTATAAAAAATTACTAATCACTTAAGATGGTTTGATTTGACAAATACACAAAACTGTGGGACTTTGACATTGAATGAATAACCTCTGCAAATAAAATGGGAACTAGATAATTTTATTAAGAACTGTAAAATGAGGTAAAGCAAGACGATACACCTTAGGGGAAAACCTAATCATAAAATTAACCCAGTTTAAGGAGGGATTAAAAATTGTTCAGCTTTGTAATTTGGATTTTTTTTTTTTTACTTCGATGATAAAGGCTTTCATTGTCAAACTCCAACTACTGAGTTTTGATTTTATTCTCGTATGTAGCAACAATGATAGATGACAATGACCAGACTAAAAATGAGTGACGTCATGCACAAATAACAGAGATAGTAATGGATGCAAGGTCGACTTGTTTTGTCAAAGTTTGAAAATCCAATTCACAAATTCTTGGATCAGTCAAGTTTTGATCATATCTTCTGTAGCCTATGGTCCACCTCCATAAATTTGATTGAAATTCAAAGAGAACTTTCAGGAATATTGTGTGGACAAACAGACAGTCATGAATGAATACATATACCTCATCCAACTTGGTTGGTAGTTTAAGTTTCATTCGAAATTTTTAAAAAAACCAACATAATTTTGATAGAATCAAACTTACTAATGGGATCAAAAATTATTTTTTGGTGTGTCTACTCCAAACATCTCGATAAGACGCTTTTTGGTTGGCCTGTCAGTCCCAGTTACATTAACGAAACAGAAAGCGGAGGGGAGGGGTTTCGTATTTTATATACTAGCTGCTACTATGTCTTAAGAGTGGTAATGTCGTAGAAAATTATGACGTATGTTGTTTTTGTTTGTTTTACAGTTAATATCAAACAGGATATAATCAGCGTTTGCAAAATGTGAAAACCCGGAAGAGAAATGAAAGAGCAAACATCTTTACAACTGGAGAAAAGAGAAAGTAAAACAGAGCAGAGTACGCTTTTTTTATCAATAAGGAACTCAAAGATAACATGGTAGGCTTCAAAACTATCTTAGACCGTGTAGCCAGTGTCACAGTACAACTCTCAAAGGGGTACAAACTGAATAGCATCCAAGTCTACAATCCTACTTTGCAGTCAACCAAAGAGGAAATAGACAACTTCAACAATGACTCAAACTCCAAGATACCACAAAATACATCTAAAAAAATGGACGAGGAAGAGCTAAAACCATGAAACCAAGAATGAAAGACTACATCCTAGCAGACAGAAGCAATACCAAAGACATCCAGGTCCTAAATCAAGTCAATGTATCAAAAGAGCTCACTATCATTCAAGCTTCAACTAAAAAACATAATATTCTTACCAAACCAGAAAAGAACATCAATGAATTCAACAACAAAGTAATAGCTTCTCGAATTGGAGTCGCCACTATGTTCAAACCAGAGAGCTAACATGTAAGTAAAATCGCAGATGAAACCGAGAACCTTGTGGAAAAAATGCTGAAATATCAAGACACTGACAAGAGAGAAGATTGGAGCAACAGAACCAGATAAAAATCCAAAAGAAACGAAGAAAAGATAAGATACACAGCAGTGATCATCAAAACAACTCTTGAAAAAGGTTGGGGCTTCAAAGTTATGAACAAAGCTCTCAGTACGAGAAGGAAACATAACTAGTATACTTGAGGAGAATGGAGATCTAACAACAGACAGAGACTGGATTGTCAACCGTGCACAAGAATTCTGTCAGACTATTCATCAAAACAAGGACAACAAAACAACAAACAGGATGCGCAAGAGGTGAGCAATTAGTTCAAGGGTTTACCAGAAGTTATGCCATAGGAGGTGAAACAAGCCATCAAACAAACAAAGAAATGAAAGGCCCCAGGACCAGGTACCATCACTATTGACAAACTCAAAAAAGCTGGTAAGATCATGACAAGGAAACTAGCTATTGTATTCAACTTGTGCTTGAAACAAAGTCCGAGAAGATTGGAAGACTGCATTCATAATGCTGTTTTATAAAAGGAAACCTGAAAGACCTCAACAACTACAGAACGATAAGTCTACTCAACTGCATCTACAAACTTTTCACCAAAATCATCACCAAAACACTAGATGAAAACCAACCATGGGAGGAGCTGGCTTGAGAAGAAACTACCTAACCATGGACCATCTCCATTTGATAAATCAACAAAAGGGAAAACAGCAAAATACAAAAGGCTACTAGATGTAGCATTTACCAGCATCAAGACTTGGTGAAAATTCCAAAGGTCATTAAGGCTATCTCTTGTACATGGTGCAGAATCTGTATATGTCAGTGTACTGCAACATTTAAACTGTCACAGCAGCTCCTTCCTCAGGCTACAGAAAGACTCGGATCTCTTTCAGCTCCAAAAAGGGGTATGACAAGGTGATAACAGCTCACCTAAACACTTCACAGCCTGCCTTGAGATTTGAAACTTAGACTGGGGGAAATCAAGGAATCAGAATAGACAGTGAATATCTGAGTAACCTCAGATTTGCAAAGCTGGCAGATTACAAGATGGCAAGTTCAGAAAGTATTGGCGCCACAACACCCATGATAGAGAGTTCTGGCCAATCCTGGGGAAGGTCTATGTCCAATGAGGGACAATAAAAGACTGGTCATCTGTTATCAATAGCTAAAACTGTCTACAACAATGGCTAAAATCAGCTGAACTTCAATTTTCAGCTAACTCTACAGCTTAACTGTCATATACCCATTTGAAACCCACTTAAAAATAAATAAAATAAAAAGAAATAAGAAATAACCATACACAGACTCCAGGACAAATTATAGATAAAAATTGTACAGTTAATTTAAACTTGCTATTTGTTTTTGTTTTTTAAAGCCAGATTTCCAGGTGAATCATCCTCACCTCCCTATTCCTGCTACCACTGCTGCAACTAGTAATGCTACTATTACTTTGTTTAGAATCCCTTTGAAAGCTGAAGTCACAGATATGGACGTAAGAATGGCAGATATATCATTAAACTTATTTCAGCTTTCATTTTTAGCAATCATTAATAAAAGACACCCTTAGAGAAAAATGTAAACTGCTCAGTTTTTTTATTTTTTTTAAAGCTAAAATTCATGAAAGTTCTAATTAAAACACTTATAGACCATAGCAACTCTTCAATATTCAGATGGAAGATAAACTTACATTTAAGCTAGCCTTTGTTAACGGAGACCCTTTGGAATCCTAGAGTCCTGAAAGAGGGTGGGTGCTGAGTTTGTTTGTTTTTTTATGCACGAAAAAGAGCACTTGACTTAAGCATCATTCAGGTTTTTGTTATACAATGTTTAGCGGTCCACGTCTTGATGACATTTGAACCTAGAAGCACCAGAATTACTTATTGAGGGAGACCAGCAGCCGTCATTTTTAAAATTGTTAAAAATTTGTCTCCCCCCCCCCCAGTATCTCAGATAGCAATATACTAATAATTAGTTCTCTGGATTTTTTTATATTCATCGACTTTTGCCGATTTATATTGTCAGTACATATCTAGTGAAAAGATTTACTGATTCATATTGAGGTGGGGGGGGGGGGGCAATTATCATTGAAAATTTCTTTCTCCATATGCAAAGCCAGAGAGAATCAGATAAGGCATTCACCATTCAGATTTGTTCAGAAAAAAACGTTACATTGATTTAAAAAAAAAAAAATAAATAAAAAAGATAAAATAGATAAATAAATAATTCGATTCCTGCAGCAGTCCCATTTTCTTTAATTGTTTATTCTATTTACGTTGTCTAAATTGAATGATGTATTAACCGTGTAACAATGGGAGATCATTCCAGATAAGTTTCTAAATAATATAACGCAATTCATAATTCATTCTGTCGGACCAAATATGTTCAATTCCTAAACACGTACTGTCGTGTTGGAAGACCAAGAATAAATAAGATGATATTTCAGGTTTAAAGCAGTTATTTGGCCTTTGCATACATATATACATACATGTGTGTGTGTGAAATATATACCACAAGTTGTAACAAGGGGATACCATTGTCATAGGTCAGGTCTATGCATCTAATCGATAAGAAACTGTACTAATTCATGAAGGTAGTACTGCTTGTGAGGCAATAAGCCTAATTAGTACCCTCTCTGTCAACGTTGTATTCATTGAAAAATCTGTTAATCGAGTTATTTATCAGTGAAATAAAAACTTATTCTAATCTACCATCTTGGAAAATATGGCTTTTATGTACAGCAAAACGATATTTGATATTTTGTTTCAATCTAACACTGCATATTTAGCATAGGCAGCCTGCTTGGTATCTTGCTCAATTTGACAGTGCCTACCCCCAGTTAGAGACTGGCTCCTCCTCCTGCATATATCTTTATACATAGGGGCTCCTCGTGATATGAAAGTTATTTCAAGGTTGGCCTTTCTCAACCTTTTAGTCATGCTGCATCCGACAATTACAAGGACAATTCATAGCGTGTCTCCAGTTTATCTGAGGCTCCGCAGAATTCGAGGTTTTATTTACACCAGGAATGGGCAACCTTTTTGATCTAGCGAGCAAGATAAGACATTTTTCATCTTTATTCAGAGCCACACATCCACTTCAGAAACGTTGATCATATTACAGAGAGCATACTCAATTTCTATTCAGGAGAAACATATGAATTGTAATTACCATATCATTGATTTAAGAAGCAGAGAAGGAAAAAAAGTAATTCTACAAGGTAAATGATAAAATCAACTTTTCAAGAAAGATCAAGATTTTGAACAAATGCTTCAAATGGCCACAGAAAATGTTGCTATGGCCCACAAAAGATATTGCCACAAAAAACCAGATTATGTCCACGGGCCTATGGTTGTCCATATGTGATTTATATCAACCTGTATTCTCATATCCATTTAGTGTTATTTACTAGCTCAGCCTAATCGGGCACAAAATCAAATTGAAGAATGAGGGTGTGGGAAAAATCAATAGCCCACATGGCTGGTTGGTCGGGTTGACTATTTGTGGGGCTACAGTGATTTGAATTGAAGAACAAAAACAAATATTAAACGTACAGATATTCTTTTTTATTTCTCAACCATATTGATCAGCATATATAAAAAAAATTAATGAATAGAATTCATATCTATAAACTAGACGAACTTGTCTACAGACATCGATGAAAACCTATTCTCTAGAACAGATTAGTTTAGGAGCCATATTTTAGGTGATTTAATATCAAGTAGTGTCCTTATGCTGGCTACAGCTACAGTTGCTAAGGCTTCACTGATCACCTTACGACATACTCGGCCCACGTTAGTGATATGCAAAATAAACTTAGAGGTAATGAGTACTTGAAGTAACACCAGTCACTCCAACTCGCATTTTTACCCTTAAACATGGGGGGGGTGGATTCATATCTTTCCCAAGGACATTAATGTATAGTAAATACTAACTATGTCTGTACTTCAAGATTGTTAACATGTAAGCAACATACCGTTTAAAATGCTTGAGTGGTAAAACCTACACAAAATCAAACAAGAGACGGTCAATTTCAAAACAGTGAAAATTAACAGGCCTTTTGGCTAAAACTGAAATACATATTTCGTAAAAATGTCAACATTGTTAAAATGTGTGAAAATCATTTATATTCATTACTTGAGTCCTGTACAAGTACAAAGGAACTAAACTCAATAAGAATAGGTTTTTTAAAATCTTAGATAAGATTTTTTTTACTCCATCTTCTGGGATTTGTCCTTTCCTCTGGAGAGTGTCATTCCTCAACTCAAGACATCAGTATTCATGGCTTCAAGGTTGTAATAAACAGCTTGATTCTTCCCTAGCTAGTCTATCCTTTCTTTATATTTGTCCACACTTAGTTCTGTTAGGTTATCTTTAGGAAGGTTGATCCAAATTGGTACAAAGCTCTGTGTGAAGATGTTTCTTCTTGGCTCTCTTTCACATCTCTTCATCTTAAAAGATTTTTTTGTATCCCCTTGTCTCGTTTTCTTTCAATTCCACCATCGGTACAAGTGCTGTTTCATACATTTTGCTTATGATTTTGAGCTTTTCAATTTTGTCCATTCTCCTGTCTCTCAGTGAAGGTTAGTCCAGTGGTCTATTTCTTTCTTTGTATATTTTCTCTTGATATCCCAGGATCATTTCTGTTGCTCTACTCTGTACGCTTTTCATGGCATTGATCCTGTCAGGAACATTGGGGCTCTAGACACTAGTGTTTCCAGATGAGGACGAACCAATCCTTAATACAACAGCAGAAACATTCCATCATTAGTGAAGTTAAATGCTCTCCAGATTGTACCAACCTTACTGTTGGCCTTCTTCACTTGGTTCATTACACGAGTTTCGAAGTTCAACTGCTCATTTAGAACGAATCCAATATATTTTTCTTCACTTAACTTCTCTACCTTGTTCATTCCAACGTCATACACTCTTCCGATATCTTCTCTTTTAGCCTAATGACTATGACCAGTATCGTAATATTGTGAGTGTTCAAAAAAAAAAAAACAACAAAAACAAAACAGCCTTTGCAATTTTTGCTACTTGACATCGTTTTCATGATAAAAATTGAAAGGAAAACAATTCTATCTTTAAAATCTTTTAAATCCTGCACAAGTATAAATGAACAAGACTTAATTAACAAATTTGTGTGTGAGAAAACACCCACACGTCTTGGATATTTTGCTATTTTTTTTACGGCTAATTTTTGCTACTTGACCTCTTTTCTATGATAATTAAAAACAGTCTCCACAAACTGTCAATATGGTTTTTCTTGGTTTTCAAGTTGGTCTGGTTGGTTAACTATATATGTATCATGCTTATGAGCCAAAACAATGGAGCTGGAGGGCTGAAATTTCCAACGTTCACCTCAAGTCTTGATTCAAAAAAAAAAAAAAAAAAAAAAAAAAAAAACCCTCGCCTAAATAGATTTTTAGTGGGGGGGTGGATTTCAATTAGCAAAGTAAACTTATGCTAAATTGATCCCTTAGTTTGTGTCTGAGCTTGTTTTTGAAAACTCATACTTATCTAGTGACCAGTGGCCGAACAAAAGGTGAGAAAAGTAACTTATTCATTGATCACCCCTATTTCCATATTTTTAATTTATCACCAACATCCACAAAACGGTCAAGTAACAAGTAACGGTTTTGTACTGAGTGACTAACCAGACCTTTTTGGGGGGTTTTACTATGAATTTCATTTTTCAGAGGATCTTTGCAAACAGAGATGCATTCCATTCTCATGCCGGTGAATAACTGAATCCGTTATCTTTCTTGATGAAATATCTAATGATTTTACTTAATGAATTTTATTTAGAGCAAATTCAAATAAGGTTGACAAGATAATTCCTATGAAAAGAAAAAATATAAAACTACAAAAATGATTGAAAATATTTGGTAAAAAATGCTTCTCAAAATTGTCTGCAATTAAAATGAGGATAAAGTAAGATGAGAAGATGATAGAATTGCCTTGTCTGATGTCATAACCTATCTTCCAGTTCTATCCAATTGGTAGTTCATAAGAGAAATAATTTTGCTTTTTTTTTTTTCGACTAAAATTTTGCTCTGTTTGTAAGTTTAGGATAGCAAGTTTATACCAAATTGAAAAGTTTAATAACTTTCAGTAATTTCATTGATTTTTTCATTTGTTTTTTCCCCCCTCTTAATGAGTGCCTAGCAGACACCAATGGACAGTTGACAAAATTTCTACAGTCTTCTTGATAATAATGCAAAGATTATTACAATGAAATTCACAGGGTCACTAGATTAGGACATTTTTATTGATTTATTGCTTTGCAGCCAACGAATGATTGGTGTTCAATGTCCGTCCGCTAGAGCACTTCTGGAAGGAAGAAACAAAATCGATAAAATTACTAAAAGTAAAAAAAACAAAAAAAACCCACATCAAAAAATGACTAAAAAAGTAAAATTATTCTAATTGTAAATTACTAGTAGGATGGAACCGGAAATTGCTCATGACATCAACACTTTGCCACACTGTTGAAAACTTATATTGGGCTGTACAATTTGAATACCATTTCTTTTGAAAGTTGGCCTTTAGTTTTGAATATCAACAAGGAGTTAAAAACATCACAAAACTAGGGGGTGATCAGTTAAAAAAAAATCGGAAAAATAACTTCCATCTCTCGCCTTTTGTTTGGCAGTGATTAATGGAAAAAAAAATAAATCCAAATTTTCAAAAAACAAGTGTGAATCCTGAATATTCAGGGAGGCGATTTTCAACAAATGTTTTTTTTTCTAGAGATAATTCAGAGTTTATGTTCGGATTTTCATTCAGCTCTTCAGTTGCATTGTGTGGCCTGTACTTGTGATATACAGCCGATCAGCCAGACAAACTTGAAAACTGGAGAAACCTATGTTTTGACAGTTCTGGTTTCTAACAGAAGGTACAAACACAACAGATTGTGCAAAATGAATGAAGCTACTGAACATAAGAATAAAAAATGCCACTGAAAGCAAAAAATGAGTGGGGCCCATATGGGGGGGGGGGGCAAACATAGTTTGCCAAGTCATTTTTGTTTTCAAACCAATGACAATGAATGAAAAAAAAAAAACATTATGCGATTCATATCAAAAATATACACCCAACAATTTCAAGAAGACATTAAAAATAAGTTCAGTAGGAACCTTGAATCCTAATAGTTTGACTAAAATCGTTAAGTTTTGCTTTACCTTCTAAATAATTTAAATCTAAACTTGTTCACTACAGGATGAATGTAATTTTTTTGAAAATCTTCAAGAAGAAACAGCATAGCAATATTCTAAAAGGATTTTTCTGAACTTTCAGCAACTTGATATTGAAAAAAAAAAAAAAAAAATGTATCTACTGAAGTGCAAACACACATCTGGTTGATGAGCTATCAGTTAACTCCAGTATCATTTTAAAAATTTTCAATTAAAAAAAAATTTTTTTTTTTCTTCCATTCACTTGCTTGGGTAGCATCTGGAGATGATTTCCAGTTGTGCCAGTGGTTGAATGCACCGACTAAATGACAATAGGATGCTCATGCAATGTTATAGTGCCATTTACTCCTTCATAGAGACATGGTCAATATTGAGGAGTGTAGTCCGAGTAACTAAATACTACAGTATCAACAATCTCCTGTCTCTGGTTGTACCTGCATGAACCAGGCAACTTTCACTCCAGAGCAGGGGGTTGTTCTTTACACTAAATAGGTAACCTAATTAACTATCACCAGTAGTATGCATCTGTTTTAGTAACTGAGTAGTTCAAGGGCAAAGCTCTTGAATGCAAACATTTTCAAGTCATTCAGTGATGGGTATAGAGGCTTCACCCAGATATTTTGAATATTCTTTTGGCAACTTAGAATTTCAGAGGAATTGATATAACAGCAGTCTGAAGTTGGCAATTTTTCTTTTTTTCATCTGAAACCATTACGGAAACTTCAACAGAAATATTTCAAAACTCATTTAGGAATTAATTGAAGGCAAAAATTTAGCTTGGCGTCATGAGAGATCAGGTTACTCTATAGGAGACTTAAGAGCCTTTAGAGCTTTTTTTCATCCGTTTTAGACGAGAAGAACCCTTGAAATAACTCCCATATACCAAGGAACCCCTGCAAAGAGCTATTATATGCACAGCTAATGACAAGTCAGTGTGATCAAAAAATTATACATCATAATCTAAAACTAATATTCAGTATTCAACAATGGGCAAGAAAGATAACTTTCTACTTATCCATTTGTTTTGGTAAACACTCTGAAATTATTTTTCTGTCCCCTATCAAAGAACATTTAATGTAAGAAATAATATGGAAGTCAATTTCCTTGGGGGGGGGGTGATAAACTTTGCTTACCTTTCATAAAATGAATTTAAATAAAATTTTTTTTTATACATTTTACATCTTATATAAGAATACATGAACTCAAAGCAAAGATAACCAAATGTGACAGTAGTGTGCGGACATAATGTTCATTATAATATAGATAAGTGGGTATATTCAAATCAATGGTAATAAGGAAGACGAAAAAAAATTGGAAAATTTTTTTTAGAGTCAAGTTGATTCTCATTCTTTCAACATTCAACTACATTTATAACATTAGATCAAATAGTATGGATTAACTCTTCAATTCATAGATCACATGTCAATGCTTATGCTTGCAATTTGCAGCAGAACTCTTCAATGATTAGAATAGAAAATAAAGGGGACTTCTCAAATGATTCAAAATAATGTATCTCTTCTGTGTACTGGTTTGAAAAACAATTTTTTAAAAATCCAACAAATGGTCAAAGGGAGATAATTCCAATCAGGAGTTATTTCCCTGAGTGATAACATTCAATTCTTATTTATGAATTCAAGAGTTAATTTTGACGAATCCACCATCAATATACACAATAAGTTTGCTTATCTTTCAAACGACTCATTATTTAACAAGTCAAACTATTTTGACTACTTTCTGAAGAAAACACTCACTGACCTTAGTAGTAAAGAATAGCCAAAAATCCAAAGCCCCCTTCTCGGTAGCTAGTTTAAGGCTGGTTTCTAATTAAATAAAAGACAAGGAAGAGACAAGAAAGAAAATTGGTCTTCATATCAAATGAAAAACTCAAGTTGAAAGACCTTAGTGATACTTCCCACCATTGAATATTGTAATAGGTACGCATTGCTTAACGTCCAGGTTACATTCTGGCTAACAGTATTTCATGATACTGTACAAAACTATTATGGTATACTAGACAATAGCTATCCCAGAATACAATAGCCTAGGCCTGCTTACGTACCACCATAAGCCGTTAATGATTGAAAATCTTTACAACAGTAAGTAATGTAGTGAACATACTTTTGATGTGGAATAAAGAAATATTGTACAAGTACTTTCTGTATTACAGTAAAGTTGCATACAGCCATGGATATGCATGGGTAAGGGTACATTGACAAAAATTCACCTTTGTTTACATTCATCAGCTGTTACAGTATGTACGTGATGTCTCTAATACCAGACATCTTGCTATTCTGTACAGAATCATTTTTATATCTCAAAGGAGTCAAAATTATTTTGAGAAGGAACAGGTGCTTGTTGAGTCTTCATTTAAAAAAATGATAACCTAAATATTGATAAAGAAATTCATGAGTGAAACCCCGTCCCCCAAACAAAACAGTATTATATACAGTATACGCATGTACCGTATCATTATAGTCTGGCAGTGTAATCGCTTTGTTTACGTTTTAAAAGCCACCATATCTACTTATGTTCCGTTATCCAATTGAAGTTTATCAACAAAATTAAAACTTTATGGGACCTCAGATATGGTATATGCAAAAGGAAGGGGGTTAAGCAATCTATATATACAAGGGTGCTATTTTTTCATTGAAGTTATTTTATCTGAAAAAAAAAAAAAAAAAAAAAAAAAAAAAAAAAAAAATTATATATATATATATATATATATATATATAAATGAAAATTGATCACCACAGCCTGAGTGGATATCAGAACTACTTATCTAAAAGATTACTTAAAATAATTTTGAAGAGAAAAAACAAAAATAAAAAATAAAAACAGCAAAAGATTAGGGCATTGTTGGTCCCACAATCACCATAGAGACCCCTAAAAGCCCCCCCACACACACATTCAAAGGGAACAGACACCAAAACCCAGAGAGAGAAGAATCTGTAACCCACTTGGCTATTTGGGGGGGGGGGGCTATGGCAATTCAGTACTTTTTTTTCTTCCAAGTTCCAATTATCAAATTGAAAATCATTACAAAATAGTCGGGATAATTTGTGTATTCTTGCAGTCAGTAAGTATTCCCTATCAGGAAAAAAAACATCGAAATAAACTAAGCAACATTCTCATTTCATAATAAAAACGTTATATTTAATATTTTTTCATGCGAGATCCGTAAGTATATAAAATCCAATTATAAACAACGTTTTTAGATGAAGATATGTTTTCCTATGTATTTTCTGAAGGTATCAGATATACTTCATTGTAACATACATATGCAGATGCAAATAGAATTTCTATCAAAGATTGAAAAATACAAAAAAAAAAAAAAAAAAATGAAATGAAATATTGAAGCAAGAACAAAAATTGTGAAGTTATGAATTGAATTGAGAAATCGTTGATCCAAATTCTGTCAATTTTAAAGCTGTACGTGTTAAAATGAACTTTTTAAAAAGCATCAGATACTTTTTGCACTCACTATATTATACTGAATCCAAAATTTACATACAGCTATCAAATTACACAACACTGTGCATGTGTGTGTGTGGAGATATATATATATATACATATATATATATATATACACAAGTATGTATGTAAATATAATGCAGTGCAGCGGTCGTGTCCTAGTTTATCAGTGATTTGACATTTGACATTAACAACTGGGTAAATGAGGAGACACGCTTCTGTTTCAAAGGATATACACACATATGCATGCACCCCACCCTGACCTGGTGCAGACAACAATGGGAAAATAACCCAAAAATGTTTTCTGCTGCCGTTCTTTGTGAATCCCAAACATTCTGCTCTATTGACATAATATTCTGGAGAGTTAGTTGGAAATGGAGAACAGACTAAGTAGACAAAAAAATTGAGGCAAGGAGCACAGGATATATTTTACAACTAAGCAAAACCAACGATAAACATTGTAATTCACCTAAGCCAATGGAGTTGGAAGAGGTATACATATTCATCAATGTTCATCCGATCGTCCACACAATATCACCAAAAATTCTCAATGAATCTCAACATTTTGCGGAAGGTTGAGCCATGGGCTAAGGAATAATTGATTACATTTTGGGGTAGAGCCAGAAATTATTTTTGATCGAGAGATAGTTCTCCATACATCAAGAAGAGAGGTAGACAATAGTCTGAAAGATAGAAAATCGAAATACACTTGCCCACCCTTCAGTGTTGCTATCATAATGTTTTAATATTCAATTGATTTATCGACTTTTAGTGTTTCTTTTTGAAGAATGATACAATTCCAGACTCCT
This sequence comes from Thysanoteuthis rhombus, assembly GCA_963457665.1. Lineage (NCBI taxonomy): Eukaryota > Metazoa > Mollusca > Cephalopoda > Oegopsida > Thysanoteuthidae > Thysanoteuthis > Thysanoteuthis major. The sequence goes on along the minus strand of OY735216.1, from coordinate 55,155,554 downwards.
TATAAATTCTGAGAAATATTTTTCAGGGAAGTGGAATTGAATAGCTGTTGGAAATTGAGATATGTTTTCTTAGAACCCTTTTGAAACAACAGAACAATGCTGTCAAATACCATATTGATCATTTCTATAGATTTACCATTAAATCTTAATATTTATAATGAACCAAGAAAAAAAAAAAATTCAAAAAATAAACTATAAAAAAAAAAAGCTTCATGTAAGAGTGGACGGGTATGATAAGTGCTCAATAAGACATTTTTTAAACAAAGGTTGACAAAAGCCGATCCAAAGTTTGACAAACTTTCACAGGATATATTTTTGTTCTTTTCAAGGCTGCAACACCTTTTTTTATTCATATTGAAGCTTCCACACTGAGTATCATGATTCTGATGCCTATTACAGTAATGAATCTCAAATCCTTACAAAAAGGTACGATGTACGGAGAGAGATTTTATTATTTGTACAAACCGAACACCCCGCTTACCAGGGGATCCCATGTTTTGCTTATTCATGCTACAAGTATTTTTAGAAACATTGTTACACATATTAACATAAAAACCTAAGAATGAAAGCTTCAAAATAAAACTGAAATGAGCATCCCAACTGTAATAACAATGAAAAAAAAAAAAAAAAAAAAAAAAAAAAAAAAAAAAAATCAGTGATTATACGCAAATAACATGACGTATTCATAGGATTCATTCAAACCTGTATCAGTCATGAAATTTCCCCGCAGAAAAAAATCCATGGTCATAAATGGGATAATGATTATGTAAGAAGAATAGTTTTGTAAACAGAGCTTCGAGGTTTTTCAATTATTTTCTGCATAGGATTTTTATCCATGTGTGCTTTTTTTTGTGGAAAATTTTCATGTGGGCTTGTTCTATGTGAGCTTTTTCCAGGCTACCACAAAATGGGATCGACAAGTCAAATTAGATTAAAACCACAGAGGATGACAAAGATTTGTAAATGGCTTTTTGAGTTGAAAAGGTGTCCTTTCCCAAGGTAATTAGCTACGTAATCTAACGCAGGTTTCACTTCAACACCGGTAAGTATTAGTATGATAAAAGATACTAGGGAATATATGTGCAAAACAAAATTATATGGGAACTATTTGTAGGCATCTCATCTAATGAGCTATTCAGAGGTTTATGATTGGCATAAAATAATGACTAATGTATCTCTGAATGAGTAAAAAAAACTATATGGGAAGAAAAAAAAAACAATATGGGAACAAAAAACAAAACAAAAAAAAACAAAACAGAAGGAAGTCTCCTTGAGTTTCAATCAATGATGGAATGACACTGAAGTGACCTCCCCTGGGTAGAACGCAGGAAAACCCTGGGATGCCCAGTTGACAGAATCTCTATCTCGGTCTAGCTGATGTAGGCCAAAATGAGACAGACCGTGATATGATTGGCATCAGCCTGGCTGCAGGAACTGCCGGAAGGTGGTCAAAGGAGACATCCGACTGCCGTAAGGGAGCTCTATTGCTTGGTTAGGAATCGAGAGTTGTCTTTCTCCACAAATAAAATTATTAAAAAAAAAAAGAAAAGATAAACACCATCAAGTAAAATATCCTGAAATATCCTAAAATATCCTTCAAGATCAACGGCTTAAATTCAATCAAGTCAGTCAAGGTGAAATAATCCATGGGGTTTGAATGGTGTTTATTTGGATTGAGAGATAGAAGAGAAAATTGGTGATTCTAAGGAGGAATAGAATATTGTGCAATACATCTTTGAACAGTCATTATACAAAGATAAAGTTTATACAGAAAAGAAGGAACAAAAAAGTCAGTTAAAAATCTCTAAGTGACAAGTCTCAAGTTACTTGTTTTAATAAATGTCTACAACAAATTGTTGCAAACCTCCTAGTGTGTTCACAAAGCTGAAATTACATTCTTTTCTTTCTTTTTCAAGAGTTTTTGGTTTCACTAACCCCAAAAAAGATTGTTACCATAAATTTTAACTATATATACCAAATGCTTTTAGCCCAAACTGAAAGTACTGGCTTTATACATAACCACAGCAGTTGAGTGATAAGGAGTCTAGTCACTTAATGAAAATACATAAATTAATTCATTCTATGAGAACCGGAAACAATTCATAACAGAAGACACTTCAAAACACAATCATACGATAAGAAACTGACTTCTTGAATCATTTATAGCCAGCTTCAATGAGTTGATAACATTGAATAACCATAGCCATCAGAGGTGGAGAAGGGTTTTTATCCCTTATATGCGTGCGCTCCTGGCCATATGTTTTGTCTACAGACTAGAATTTGGCATCGGTATTCAATTGGACACATTCTAAAATCTTTGGGGGGATTTTCGAAAAAAAAACAACACATTTTCAACCTTTTAGAAGTCTTATTCGGGCAGGTTTATCAATAACATTTAGATATTTCTAGATGTTTATTTTATTTTAGATGTCTTCCAATGGAAAACACCAATGAAGTCATTAATAGAATATCTGACCATATTTATTTTTTTGGTTGAATTTTCTTTACATGACTTAGAATTTTGATGCAAAAGTTGTTCAATTATTGACCATGAGTTTATTTTACTGATGGGCAGTATTTCTTGCTAGATATTGACTTTAAATGATTTAATAAAAAAGACAAAGATTTAGTTCAACTCACTTGGGCACAGATAAGTGTCTAATTAGGTAGTAAATTTTCATAGTAATTTGAACCCTTTACTAAAAACTTTATTCAAAGACAAATATGCTGAAAACATGCTCTTGTGTTGCACAAGTCATCACAGAAAATTTGGTGGCCATAGCTGTCGTTGATTTATCAGACGACAGACAGATGGACCAACATTTGGTGAACTAAAGTAAAACGTTACACCTTATTTGATGAAAACTTTCAAAATGCTCTAACTTGTGCTGTTGGTTGTAGCTGCATAAAAGTATACATAATTAGAATGATCTATAGATCCCCAAATTGCGATTGTTTTAGATGTAGGATACAAGATTAAAATTTCACTAACAAATGAATATTTGAGGCTACCAATATCTTGCAGCACCCCAGGGAACTGACCAAGACTCGCCTCTATCTTCTTGGGGCTGCAGCACACACTTTGGGAATCACTGAACTAGCATATCAAAGATAAGCTTATGGTTAAAGTATTCTCATCAATTCCTAGTATGCTACAAAAAAATAATGGGTGGTTTTATATCTAATGCTCCGAATATGGTTCTTTAAATTTGTTCATTTCACGCTTCTGTCTTGTGTAATAATAGCTGGTTTAACTGGTTACTTTCCATTTTCAAATAAGAAAAACGTTTGCAAAAATTAGAATCTTATATTATCTCAAATTAAACATTCGTTGGTAGTCTGCAATTTATTCTGATGGACTATTATTCCAAGAATAGCCACAAGATATTTGATCAGAGTCCTACTCTATAATTTTGAGATAAGTCATTAACATCTAAAGAGATTGTTATTTTTTTGATAACTGAACTTATTCTCATTGTTATCTAATAGCAGCTAACAGACTTTTTATTTATTCATTCTTTCTTTAAAATTTTCTTTTTAGGTGTCCATGCATCTCTATAAGACACTTTTCGGTCAGTTAGTCCCTAGTACATTAAATATCAATTTTCACAACACTGAGATTAACCGGACAGGTTTCATCAATGTCCCCGCTTCAGATAGTTAACGGTTAATTCTTGATTCAAGTAAAGCAAGAAAGATAGATTGATTAGCAAAAATCCAAAATAGCTCACTTCCAAAATATCTTCTATTTACCTGGCCCAGGATTCTTCTTTTGCCCCCCACCCCCACTTAGTAAAGAATACCCTGTATTCAAAGAGGTCACTTTCCCAAGGGCAGCATTACCCATTGTATTCTAAGATACCTTTGTAACACACACATGCAGAGTATCTCCAGGTACCCATGGTCACATTTTTTAGACTACAACCAAGAGAATTTGCAGAAGTACACATCTAAAAGTGCATTTTGGGGTCTTTTTGGATAAAAATTAATGAAATTAAAAAACAAAACAAAAAAAAAAAGCACAAAATTCAGGTACGAACAGTACTTGCATTTTGTGTTGCTTTTTTTTGTTTTTTTAATGATTTAAAAAAAAAAATTTAAAAAAATCTGTATTCGAGATGATTCTTTAGATATATAGTTGTGGCACATATACATATGAGTGATTTATCTATGCGAGGCACAGATATATATCATAAATGGTGTTCAATCTGTTAGAGATATCCATGAAAGAAAGAGTATACTCAATGAATTAGTCTTTCTTTGACAGAGGGGAGGAGGTGCATAAAACCCATTCAAAGCTTAATTACACCATAGTTTATCTTGGAATAAACATTTATTTTAATCATCTCATTTACTAAGCTTGATTTATATGAGTAAAATAAGTGTTGTTTGTCTTTTTTTTTTCCTTTTCAAGAATAATGATCGATAGACAATGACTATAAACAAGATAAAAAAATCTACGTTGTATAAAAAGGTTATAGGACTTTCAAGTTTCATATCGAATGAGGAAAGCAATATCCACTCCACCTTGTCACATGTCATATATTAGATCAGTCATTCTAGAAGAGGGTGAAAGTTGAGGTGAGATAGATTGTCAAATACAATTTCTTGACAAAGATAGAGAATCTGTCAGTGAAAACATCCAAGAGGAACTTACTGAACTAAAACAAAATGATGAATGAAAATAAAAATTTGAAAGAACTGAATTGTGGCTGTCAAATACAATTTGATCTATCTAAACACCTAGTCTGAAATGACTAAAGCATTGTTCTTCCCAACTTCATATTTGATTGAATGTGGCTTTAGTGCAGTTAATAGAATATTGACAAAGGGAAAAAGTAGAACCGATATGCATGCAAGGTGACAGGAGACTAAAACTTAAAAATATAAAACCAAATATTGAGAACCAACAATAAAGCACCAGGATATAAACAATGTAAGCAAAATTCCATTTACATGGAGAACAATTGTTTTGAAATATAAGTAAAAGAGGAAGATACAGGGAAAAAAAGCTCTGAAAGAAGAAAGAAAAAAAAAAAACGCATTAGATGAATAAAATATTAAGATTCCATGGAAAATGGACAATGAACGGAATGGAGTAGTTCAGCATTGTTGCACTTAACACCTAATGTCTTCACTTGAAGTGAACGTAATTTTCATTCCAACAATAAAAATGAATAAAGTTTTATTGAAATTTATCATTTATATGAATGCAGTAATGCCTTCTTATCCACGGTTTTGCTTTCAGCGACTTCAGTTACCCCCGATCAACCATAGAAATGAACAATTCATAAGTTTGTGAGTGGTGATGCTGGCAATTCAGTTGTTCTATAGAGAAGCTGCATAGTGCTTCATTCAAATGAAAAGGGGAAAGTTTACAATTTGATAATAGAATCGAATGTTGAGGTTGCTAAGATCTACAGCAAGAACAACTTATAACTCCCACATGACTCTCATTAAAACATGTAGTGTTAATTGCACAAGTTTTTATTAGTAGTAGTTTTTGCTGTTTATCTCCTGCGCTCAATCTGGAAATAGAATTTTATCATAGGTATAGGACAAAACATCAAGTGCTACCCCAAACTCTATGCAGTTCAGTCTCCTACCATTGAAGTAGGGCCAGCAGCGTCTGCGCCAATTGCTGTGTGCTCGAGTGGATGTGTTGCGGAGTTACGCTTACTTTTGTAATGTCTTGATGTTTTCTGAAAGTTTTTGCAATGCCTGATCTAGTAGTTCAAAGAACCTACACCCACTTCTGCTTCAAGATGGCTGCAAAAACTCTTGAGTTTCTTCAGGAAGCCTTTGATGATTACACCATGTCCTAAGCAGATCATTTCTTCTGATACACATGTGTCAAGGAAAGACGATTGATTGTTCTGGATGAACATCAACAAGTACAACACCAGATAATATTTGAAACAGTGTGCCAGGCTATCTTTGCAGATCGTAGACAGACCATCCATGATGTTAGTGATATTGTAAGACTGTCGTACGAAGACTTTCAATGCATTTTGTGAGGCATGAGCTGAGACCAATCACTTTTTGTCAATCAGTTTCTGACTTCGGATAAGACAGTAATTCCCTATCTGCCCATTCCCCAGCCAAGCTGAAATCCAAACTGAAAGGGTGTCATGTTGACTCAATTGAGAAGATACAGAAGAAAATCACCGGCTCATAAGGCCATTATGCTCGTAGCCTCCCAGGGATGCATTCAATTATCGACCCCCCCCCCAAAAAAAACCCTGGGACACTTCCATAGATGATCAGGGAGACTACTTTGAAGGTAACAGTTTAAACTAGAAGCTAGGGTAAATTATTTTCTAGGCAATGTTCTAATCACTGGAACTTTCAAGTGGCACCTCATACGATATATATGGTTTAAAACTACTAAACTTCCATTATACATTGGAAGCCTATTTATTATTTTTTTCTGAAGACGTTAAGAATTAACAAACAGTCTAATCCAGAAAAAATATGTACAATGCCACAATGTTTCAAGCTTGTTTTCCTTTGTAAAATTCAAGAACAGGTCATTCGAGTATTCATTTAAAAAAGAGAAAGCAAAGCTGAGCAGTTAACATGGAGAATGTGATAGGCAAGCCGAGTTCAAATTTTGGCGGAGCCAGTATTGCACTCCGCCTACACCAACGCCCTTGATAAAGTTATGTATCCATCTCTTACCCCCTACCAATGTTAAGGGTCAAAGAGGCAGGGTAATCCCCCAAATCATGTCACCTCAGGGGAGGGAGACGCATATCCAACACCGACAGGCCTGAGGTGGATTACGGCAGATTGCAGAAATAAGATGAAAAGGAGTGAAAGTAGACAGACGAAAGTGTGATGTGACTGCCCCCTCCACCTCCACATCACACCTCAAGTACAAGAGGAGGAATTTGGGGGGGAAGGGGGTAATTTTCATACCCTCCGCCTCTTCGACACATCCTAAACAAGTTAAATGAACTGACCTAACACATATTTCAAAATGTAACATAAAAATAAATAAATAGAAAGGAGAAGGTCAAATTTTGGATAAATGAATTGCATTCTAAATGTTTTGACATTTTTCAAAGTAAAATCTTTTCATCTGTTCTGTATTTAAACTATTTTGGGCAGAGTTATTTCAATTACCAACAATATCTTGTTTGAAAAGGAATTGTTAGGTCTGAAAGTATCATTTTATAGATTAAGAATAATTAGCTTATAGTGCAATTGAAGTTCCTTACATCATTTAAATATGTAATTTACATATGGACACAACTGAATAATATAAAAAGTGTATTTTTCCTGCATTCTTGGGATAATTGCAGAATCTGAGTTGAATTACAAAGAGAGCACGTCATCAAAGACTGAAAGAATTCGCAAGAGAATAAGACCATTTGAGAATTCAAAGTGCTATGAATAACATTGATACATTTTTTAAAGCCTAATCAATTACCGGTCTGGTTATTCAACCAATAGAAAACCATCACATGACCAAACTTTTTTGGCAGCAAGATGTCTTGGCGGTGATCGATGAATAAGTTACTCCTCTCACATTTTATTGGACAGTGATCGCTAAAAACGTCTGAATTTTTAAAAAAATAAGTAGACACAAACTAAAGAATCAATTTAGCATAAACTCACTTTGCAAATTGAATGCCCAAATCAAAAATCTATTTAGGGAAGGAATTAAAAGAGAAAAAAAAAGAAAAAAAAAGAGCTTTCTTGTAGACATAAAGAATAAATGTCCATTGGTATTACTCGTATGTGTGGTACATATGTACACAGCCAGCCAGCTGGACCAATTTGAAAACTGAGGAAACCTATGTTGAAAATTTTTCTGACAGTTTTGCTTGACAGTTTCAAACAGGATATATCAGAAGGTTGAACTTCTTGTGACAAGATTCCAGACAACCTTTTTCCCTTTGGATTAGAATAAAAGTTATTAATACTGACATATTGCAATTAATTCATCACTCAAACGATATTAAAGAATCTCCGTTGAAGATAGGACAATCCCATCACTGACTGACAGTCTGACAAATCGAAACAGCAAACACTTCACTATCTTCACAGAGCTCTCTGTCCTACTCCTATGAAAGAAATGCAGATATCTTATGTAATCAGACCCTGGAACATGGTATCATTTAGATGAATGAAATTATATTTTACTAGGATACAAGCTGGATAAAATTGGTAATCATTATGCATATGTTCATTTTGATCACTATCTTCTCCCTAATTTTCATAATTGGACACATGAGCATCTGTAGTACTAATAGCTCTCACTGGCTGACATACTGAAACAATTTTACAGAAATGGATTCTTAAATGAAAGTGCTTTCAGGTGAAAGGGTCTTTTTAAAAGGTGGGAGTTCTGAAAGAAATGGACTTCCGAAAGGAGGTTTTATCTTAAAGGCGCTAAAATCAAAGCAGTACATCTATGGTCTGACTCGATATTTTGTTGGGAAAAAGATAAATGGAAATCTAGCTGCATATATCTATTGCAAAAAAAAAAAAAAAAAAAAAAAAAAATAGAATAAAGAAAAAAAAAGTCTGTAACAAAGAAATATCAGAGAGAACAATAAGCAGATGTTCAGAGCGACACTTGATATTTTCAAATATTCAATGCGATGATGGACAAGACATTTTGGATGGTATACAGAAAATGATTAAATCTGTCAATATAAAAAGTCTTGTCACTCTTGGCTTTAGTGCCAGAGAAAACCAACAGAGAGAGAGAGAAGTGAGAGGGGGTACTTCAAAAGACACAAAATGGGCAACTGTGATCACTAGAATCAGCAGGTAACTGCTGCTGGTAATATAACTACTACTAGATCTAATATCTCAGTTTCATTTTTCACAAAACTCAATAGGATTGTTTTAAATTATCGAGAAAAAAAATTCATCTGTAGCATGCATTTTTTTGTTTTATCTATATACGAAAATAATCCCATCATAATATTCCTATATCTATGCTATCAACCCAATACATGCAATGTTTAGGCATTCATGATGAACAGTAAATACTGATTTTCAGACTTGAACCAGAGTGAACCTCTTCCTGTGTGGTACTGATGGGAGGGAGGTGAGAAAAAAAAAAAAAAAAAAAAAAAAAAAAATCACTAAGTAGGGCGTGACTTACACCACTGCTCATCTACCTATAATATATGCGATATGATGGTCTATATTTTCGGTTGAGACATTTGTCAAGGGAGATAATAGTGATCCCTGTTATTTTTTTTTTCTGTGGCGAATAGATGAAAAAAATAAGGGTTCACAGGCTTTGTAGTTGGTCTGGCTGGCTATGAATGTATCACAAGTACAGGCCATATCCATGGAGGAAGAGGGCTGAAAATTCAAACCTTTACTCCTTATGTCAAGGAAATTTTTTGGTTGTCTTACATTCTTGCAACATGATCAGCCAATTGCCATTTGGGTTTACTAATGGATTCTACGAGGTCTTGGACTCCTGTTTTTTCCCAAAATATATTGTGTTGGTTTCTGATCTCTCAATGGGATGTTGAGCATAATTTTTTCATGTGCACGTTGCATGGTTCTCAGTTTGAGGGCCTGTCTCTTAGTTAGATGTTTCAGCTCCATAGGTGACTATCAGGAAGATGCATTGGTTGTATATCGTTTTTAGGACTAATGGAATTTTCCAGTTCTTCTATGTCGAGCTTGCTCTATCAAAAGCTAACCATCCCCGTGTGATTGTTGATTTTTTCTTTTGAGGATTTCATTGTGATTTGTTGTGCTCGGAAGAGTAATGGTCTATTTTCTCCAGCTCTGCCTTTTCGATTTTGAGCGTTGTGGGCTTGTCTCCAACATGTTTGTTGTACATGAACTGAATGAAGAAAGCAAGAAAGTTGGTCTTCACATGAACTTCAGTAAAACAAAAGGTCACGTACCACAAATGTGATGAAGATAAACACACAAATCATCTGAAAACTGTATGCTAAATCCAAAAGAGAACAAATCAGTAGTGTATTACTATTTTAAAATTCCACCCCCTCCAGGAAGAGATAATAAACAGTATACATTACAAATTCGTAGATGAAAAAAATCCTATGAGATGATGGACTAGTTGTTTAAAAAGAAAAGTTTCAAATAGGTCCACCAGAATATTCTGTCGATATTTTGCAGAGGAGATAACCAGGGTAGATGCTGTACATTTAATCACTCAATTTTAATTGGAAGAAATTGCTGTCAGATTCAATTAAATCATTCCTCTCACTATAACGCATTTTATTGTAGCTGCATCTTTCTATTTATTGCAAAAACAATTTTTCCCTCTGGATGTGTTCGTGTAAAGAAATGGTGTTAAAAAGGACAAAGAGAAACTATTCAATCAATTTCTATGATCAATTTTGAATGTTTATTCAATTTAGAGTTACAAATATGAGAAAAAAAATCTATCTTTTCATGTCAGCAACAACAACTTTAACTCTAATGCTAAATCATACTCAAATAACATTTTCAAATGTTCAGAATTTTCTGCTTTCATTAGTTCGGTAATATTTCGCAGCAGCTAATTGCATCAGCTGAGTGGCTATATCCTTTACAAAATATCAATATATTGTTTTGGGGAAACTGTACCAAACAATTACGATAACAGTTATAAACGGATGAAATAATCACTTGGTTCATTATTTGCCAGCACAGGTTCAAGAGATATGTTGCCGACTTGTGGAGTTCTTGACAAAATAAATGAAAATGATTATGAATGTATGAAAAGAAAGAAAAAAAAAAAAAAGCCCGAAGGGGGATGGGTTCTGCAAAGCTCTGTCTTCCCTAGACATGCCAAATGATGATGATGATATTAACAACCACTTCTCAAAGCAAGCCAGAGGTGGGTGGGTAGGGGAGGGGAGGGGATTTGGTTGACAGGTCAATAGTGGCACCTCCACAGCTGGCCAAACAGGGAGATCCATGTTGAAGATGATGAAAGGGAGATGTGAGGAAAGAATATTTATACATCTGTACCTTGCATAGACAGATCACCATAGCCCACATGTGTACCAGAACTAATTATCAAAAGAAAGGGAAAAATCTTCCATCTAAAAAATTGAAAAAATTACCAGCATAATATTCAAGTATTGTTTGTCCCAAAATGACCACAGGACCCCCCCCCCAAAAAAAAAGACGGAGGGGGGGCAATGGTGTACTCATACACCCTTTTAAGGACGTAACCCCCGAAATGTAACCAGGAGTACCCGGAGACACAATGATAAGAAAAGAGAGAACAATCTGTAATCTATTTGGTTGGCTGGCTGGCTGGCTGGCTGGCTGGCTAGTATGTCAGGCCATTCGTGGGGCTACAGTGGTTCGATTGAGTAAGTAAAGACTGCAATTCACAAGTAATAATGCAAACAACTTTGATTTTATCTTGCAAATAAATGGTATAAACTCAAACCAGAAACCCTCTTCCAGTAAAGTTTTTTTGAGTCTTTAAAATTTGAACAGATCATATCTATATCCAAATAGCTTAGCTGCGAAGAGGCAAATAAATTTGGGATTTTTCGAAAGATCATATTGGAGAGAATGGTGTATTGGAGGAAAAAAACTGACATGATTCAGACTAGATAAGTGCTGAGCTCAGAAATAGGAACAGAGTGCTGTTATTTGATCCCTAGGGTGGAAGTACAAGTGACGTAGCGGTTCACAGTTAGGACAATGTAATCGGTGAGTTGAGTTTAAACTGTGTTTGAGGCCGTTCACTTCTTACAAATACCTTTGGGAGAGATATGAAACCATCTTCAACCCCCCCCCACAAGCTGTGAGTAAAATAGCAGGGCAGTCTTGGCTATCTAGCTTTGGTAAAGCAACCAGTCTAGGAGAAGAACAACTGATTCAAAACCAGGGAGGGGAGCCCCCTTGAGGTTGTTGAATGCCAGCTTTGATGTGTTTCTTGTAGGAAAGCTGATGTCAAACATTGTGCTGTGCCCTTTTTGGGACAATATCAGCAAGGCCAAGGGGAGGGGATTCTGTTGACTGAGCGTCCATCCATACCCTGTAGAGATCACCTTGGCATCATTTTATCATCTACCCAGTTACTGGAAGGGGGCCTTCAGTGACAACCACCAGAAGTATTTGGTACGGTGGTGGTGAGGTTGTAATAAAAACAAATACTTACAACAATTGTAATTTTTAAAAAAAAAGATCAGTTAGCATTCCGACCAATGATAAAAACTATAATTTTTCAAATTCCTCTTCCACCAGTACCATCATCCCGAAGTTAGAAGTTGTCACTTGTAGCTAAGCAATGCATTGCATACATTTCAACTACCTATGCAGCAGCAACCTTTACCATTTATTCAGACAACTGAGGTTTCATTGTGTCTGTTGAACAATAACAATATAAAAGTATACAAACTCTCGGCTGTGAATCATTGAATGACCTTAAATATTTTGTGAATGGTATCAAAGTGGCTGACACACTGAGAGTCTTAATAGTCAGGCTATTTTTCATTCGACTGAAATTTGGCAATTTAGAGTGCAATTCAGTTTCAAGTTACAAAAAATAAGCTCACATAATTCAAGTTTCAACTGAATGAAAAATGAAACGTCAGAACTGAACTTTTTCTTCCTCTATTGTCAATGAGGATGAAAACATTGATTACAGAAAACTCCTGATTAATGTTGTTAATGTTTTCAAAAAGTGCCATCCTAAGCAAAATTCCAGGAATCAAACATATAAACATGTGGAAAATACAGTAATTGATCCTGAGAGAGGAAATTTTTTAAAATTATTTTTTTCAAGACAAACTTTCAGATGATACCAAAGGATAGTAAAAACATTCCAGGATTACAAGTTTGTGGAAAGGAAAAGAGTATTTTATTCATAGATGGATAAAAACTGAAAATTATATCAAAATCCGATAATTATTTGATTTTTGGTAGATTTTAAAATGTGATTTGGCAGAGTACAATAATTATCTATTTCATCACAAAATAAATTGTTTTGAAATATCCTTTAATTGTTATAGTAAAATTTTGGGTGCACTTTTATCTATGATCAATCAAAAATGCGCCAGCTAAAACAGCATTAATAGGGAGAGGGGTTCCTGTATTAAATAATGAGAATTATGGGAATTTGGTCAGAAACAAATTCATTCCTTTTTCAAATTTATGATGCATTTTTTTCATGCTAATATTCAGTAGACCAAAAGGTCTTTGTTGACATTAGTTTTAGTTTTAACAAGCTTTATTCAAGATGATTGCTTTTGATTGTATTGTGACATGTCATTAACATGCATTATGAAACATTTTGTCAAAATTACCATATAGTCATTTATTGATTTCAACTTTGAAGGTTGAAGCAAATTAGCAACATTCTTGGTATATGATGCATTTTTATTCTTAGAGTAAAAATGCTACTTAAAAGTAAAAAAAAAGATTTGTACGATTGATGGAGAGAGTACTTGGAAGTCAGAAGTGTTATTTAGTTTCATACTGTCCGTCCAACGTTTGGGTAGACCAGCCGTGATTGATAGCTATCAAATATATATATATATATATATATATATATATATATATATATATATGATTAAGACATTTTCACTGCATTGTATTATAAATCTGGGTGAGTATTAGAGATCAGGAGAAAATCAATTTTTTCAAAAATAGATTACCAGAAAATGAAAAACATTTTCAATGATTAGAATATTGTCTATGCCCACTCAATGAGAAGATAATTACACAGACTCTTAAATAAAAACAAAAACAAAAAATGATTGATGCCATAAGTAACAGAAAAATAATCCTAATAGCAGCTTAAGTGAGGCTAAATGAATTCGTGCCAAATCTGTAAATAAACCTTTGCGAAAAAATATGAATGAACTTCAAAAACTGATCAAATTACTTAAAATGTCAATTTACTTCAACCATTCCAGCATGTCATAAATCATGATGTGACCAGTGCCAGCATCCAAGAAATGGAATTACCAAGAAATGGAATTAAATGGGATTTTACAGAATGTGAAGCGAAGAATCACACTAGGATGGCAAGCCTTTGGCAGAGCTAGCTCAACCTTCAAAAATAATAAGATCCCATTAATCCTAAAGAGAAGGGTGTATAACCAATGCATCCTCCCAATAGTCACTTATGGAGCTGAAACATGGAACTTAACCAAGAAACAGACCCGTAAGCTGAGAACCATGCAACGTGCACATGAAAGAATAATGCTGGGCCTCACATGGAGAGACCACAAAACAGCACAACACATCCGGGAAAAGACAAGAGTTAGAGACATCATAGAATCCATAAAAAATCTCAAATGGCGGTGGGCTGGCCATGTTGCAAGAATGGCTGACAATCGATGGACATCACGACTCACAACATGGATTCCCCAAGACCACATGCGCAACCGAGGCCGGCAAAATGTTAGATGGAGAGACGAGCTAGATAAGTTCAGGAAGTACTGGCTCCGTGACGCCCATGATAGAGAAGTGTGGCAAATCCTGGGGAAGGTCTATGTCCAACGACGGACGCTAAAAGACTGATGATGATGATGATGATGATGTCTTTGGCACTCAGAAGAGATAGTATGAAGTGGAATCCCTAGTTGTCTTTTGTGATACTAGACCAAATTTGTATGGTCTTGTGACCAAATTGAGTAGCATCAGTACCAAAATAATCGAGTAACTTAAGATCAATCACCAGACTAAGCTTGCGGGAAAAACAGATTGAAATACATTTTTTTAATCTATTATTCATGTATATCAATATTGCATCATCTGTGTGTAAGGGATCATCATCTTGGTTCAGTACCAGACATGACAGATTTTGGTCTTGAAAAGTACCAAATAGCAGCTCCGATACGGAGACATTATAGGTATGTGTAGTGTATTTCATTAGGAAGTGAGAAGTAAATCAAGTGGTTGTCAGAATTAGACAAAAATGCACTGATCATAAAACACAACACAGCAAGTCAGGAAAGATATTCTTGGCTTGATAACATGAGAGAATTTCTGAAGAGTTCTCATTATCTGGAACAATACAGACATTTTACAGAAAAGGTCTCAACAACTGTCTATTCCTGGAATAAATTACTTTTAAAATGGAGCCATGTTTAAAAGGTTTCACTTATCGCCTGCCCTTGAATATTACGGTTCAGTTATAATGCGATCAGGTTTCTTGAACCCTAATAGCTTTGTTAATAATAATGGGGGGGGGGGATACCTGTACTAAGATTATCTCCCTTGAATCTAATCAAATGAATCAATTGCCTCATTGCATTCAGTCAACTGTAAATACAAGTTGTCATTACAAATGATTGAATTCTTTTCTTCCAAGAATAACTACTCAGTTTATGCAGGCCATTTAGCTAAGGAGATATTCCTGGAAAAACATGCCAGAAGACTTAAGAACAGAACAGGGCTAGAAAATGTTTTGTGACCAACGTCTTTTGGTGGAATGGTGTATGGGGAGAATCGGATGGGAAAAAATTAGAAAAAAGGGATAAGTAACTTCTCTTGCCTTATGTTGGACCACAAACTAAGAAGTCCGGATTTTCAAAGACTAAGGCAAACAGTGCCGGGAAAAACAGGAGGGAACATTTTAGCATAAACTTACATTGCAAACAGACCCCCCCCCAAAAAAAAATGAACAAACAAACAAAAAAAAACTTACTGGGGTTGGGATTGGAAAGGAAAGAAAGGAAAAGAAATTTAAAAAAAAAAAGAAAAAAAAAAAAGGTAAATATAAATTTTCAGCCCCCTGGCTTCATTACTAGAACAATAGGCTCAGATTAACCCTATGTATAGTTCTGTAGGGTGTTGAAGTGGCTTATGTGGTATGTGTGAGTGTTTGTAAAAGTAATATATGCAAGTGGTGCATGTGTGTGTAGTATATAGTCAGATGGTGGGCTACAATGGCCAGTCAATAAAGTGGCTAATGTAACTTGCTTGCTTTAGACTGAAGAGCTAGACAGATCATGCATTATATCTTGAGAATGTGTCAGAGTACTTCAATGTTGCAATCAGAGTTGGTAGGTCACGGAAAATTCAACAACAAGTTACCGGCAGCAAATTGAAATTACAAAAAGGTCAAGAACCAAAAAGAATTTACTGGAATGAAAATAAGAGACTTGGCAATCTTTCAGCAGAGGCTCCATTTCATGAAGAAAAAAAAAAAAAAAAAAAAAGAAATGGAGAACTTGGATAAATGTTTTCAAATATTTGGGGGGGGGGGGGAAGAAAAAAGTCTTAGTACATTAATAATAGATAATTTTTGTGTACATCTTTCTATTAACGTTTCTTTTAAATGCATAATGCCCGCAGAAAGAACAAAACTATAACACAGTTTTACGTCAACCAGTACTTGACAGGATGGGTGGGCATCACAAACCATCTATTCTCTGGAAAATGAAATTGAATATTTGTGTGCAAATATTCATGAACTTGCTTCAGAAATAAACATTAGACCTGACTAAAACCTGAAACTTAATTTGGGTATCTTGTAGTTTTAAGAACTGTTTAAGACCTAAAATCGAATTAACTGAAATAATCCAAGTAACTCAAAAGCGTAAATGAAAATTCATTACAGAACTCATTTCTGATGTTATACTACTTCTGCCCAGTCACTATTTTTTTTCTTAGATGATCCATTTTCAGGCATTAATTTCAACAACTGAAAAATGGAATGGGCTCAGAGTAAATAAATGATTCACCATTTCTATTAATATTCAGACCATCCTCATCTTGGTTGTTTTTCATACGTTTTGGCCGTTGTACTCTACAGCCTTCATCAGGTATCATCTGGTAGGTGTGGGGAAATAAGGAACCAAACCCTTTATTTAACTGACGGGGGTATTTTGACCGCACTCCCCTCTTAGCATTCGTAGTATTATTATCATCTCACACTAGGATTGAACCTAGAACCATCAGATTACTCGCAATAATTTTGTCTGATTCTGTAACCACTACGATATGTGTCCATGTGGACAACAGATGCTAATTTTTAGGAGCCTTAAACCTCAGGTGACAGCTTTTGGTGTTTTGATGTTATTGTTTTCTGTCTTTTATTATTAGAGGTTCCCATATCCATTTCAATGCTAGAGTACAACGGCTGAAACGTTATATGAAAAACAACCAAGATGAGGTCCGAATATTAATAGAAATAATAATAATACCTCACCTCAAAAATTCAGAGATAAAATAATTCACCATCTTCAACTTAATTTCTGGAGTAATAAAACAAAAAAAAAAACAAAAAAAAAAAACTAAAAATTAAAATTGAATGATAACTTGCAATACTTTATCATCAAAAAAGTAAATATAGATATCTGAAATCGAATTCAAAATATTCAAATATTGAATTGATGCTGAAAGATGTAAAAAAATTAGCTTATAAAAACTGCAAGGTACCTCTTGAATTTCAACTTTTTTTGCATAAATAAAAAAACAAGTGTTAGTGAAATTCATTTTTTTTAGTTCATAATTCTATCTAATTCTTATGAAAAAGGCTAGCCTGTCTCATGCCTCAGGTTATGAACTGGATGTACCTGGAATATACCTGAATATAAAACGGTTAACTCACTTTAACCGCGGATAGATCCTGGACAGGGGATACATTTTTGACTGTTACACCAGGTCTATATATGGACAGCCAGGCAGAATCACTTAACAGAAAAATCCATGTTGACAGAAAAATTGTTATAAATTCCCTATCAGTAGTGAAGTTAGTAAGTAGAGCATATAATATTTGAAAAGTAAATGGTTTTGGTCAATGACTATAATAAGTTTCCAACATCTATCAGTCCCTTCAATATATGTGTTATGCCAAATTGATGAAAGAGTCCAATTGGCAAAATTTACTTATTTTTCATAAAAAAGTTGCACTTCACTCTGATGACAAACTATTGCCAATTTGATGACTGAACTTCACCAAATAGGCATTTTCACCGATTCAGCATAACATGTAACCACTGTTTTCAAGTCTGACCTCCCCACCAAAATCAAGACCATTACTTTATACTTTTGACCTTCTCAACTTGTAGAAGGATTCATCAATTAGCACCTCCCCATTGCACTAAAAGGAGAGGACCATGGGTCACCCTGACACCACAGGTCAATTTTTGTTCTTGCAAACATGTATGCATGTGGGTTCTTACATTAAACTTGACCTTGTGTCACATTGTGCCTTTCTTAGATGGGGGGGGGGGGGGTCAGTGAATATCCACTTTGACCTTCGGAAATAATTTTATCTTCAAAATAAGAATTCAAGAGGTTAGTAACCTTTAATAAGATTATTCATTCTTCAATGCGTACGTGACTGTTTATCTTTTAATATAAACTTGAAAATTTGTGATTTTGTGGTTGTGTATGGGAGGATATCTAATTCTCAAGATTATAACTATTTTTTTATTTTCAAGACCATTTATATTTCAGGGCCAGATAATGTTCCATAGTTCACTCATGGACTGTCATAAAATCTAAGGTTCAGTTGAGAGTGCTAAATGATAGATAAAATTGTTGATCTTGAGACATCTCAAAAGAAAGTAGTTTCAACTTCTTGAACTAGGCTTTCAAACAATGAACAGCTTATAATAATAGCAAGTCCAACCATGCCAAAGATCTAAAAAGTATTTGAGTGGTTAGACCTATAGGTGTTAGTGGGAAAAAAATTGCCAGGACTGAAACTTAGTGTTACTAACTCAAAAAATATATTTGGTGCTAGTTTGACTGCCCGAAAGTACTAAGAAGAATAGCTAAAAAAAACACCAAAATGAACACCAAAAAGATGCTATAAACTGCGGAAATGTTAAAACACTTCCACACTTTTGTTGTGATTTTTGCACTGCCAATCAAGGAACTAGTATTTGTTAATGACTGAACTCTGTCCAAGGCCTGAGATTTAGCACCCGTGTAGTCCTTTAAAAAAAAAATAAAAATAAAATATTATTCAAATAACCTGATATAATTTTAATTTCTATCTTTTATTGCTGGAAAAAATTGTTGAACTGAAACGAAATTATTGAGAATAATCAAAAAGTTGATAATGCTAGCTGCCAATGAAAATGAGATATTGCTATTTTACGATGATTGTTTTTATTTGAAAATCAAAACAATCTCTTGAATATTGATTTACCATAGCCCCACGAATGGTCCACACGACCAACCAGACTATTCTCTCTTTGCTCATGTGTTTGAGTGCGTGTCCGGGCATTTCTGGTCACATTTTTCGACTGCAACCTTGAATATTTCCATGAGTACATCACTAGGTACTCTCTAAGAAAAAACAACTGCCGAACAAGGGGCCTGGTCACACGACTGCCGTGCTCAACAGCAAAATTGATTTAGGAGTATTTCACATTGCTATGGTAACATTTGTGTCACTCCTCTGAAATTCATCTCTAATTTATCACTCTTTTGTTAATCACCTGCTGATGAAAACAGTATTGATTGTTGAATACTTATTGGGGGTACAAGCGAGCATAAGCCAAGGATTAACTTTTTTTTTTTCCCATTATGTAAATCTTGAGAGAAGAATAGACCATCAATATGGTATAAAATTCTACTAGAGAAGGTGACGCTGAATTTGAGACACTGTCACATGGATGAATGATTAGTTGAAATGCAATACTTTGGAGTTAATATTTTCTTCCTATCGGTCAACTTCCAAGGTCAGCCTCGTGTCATCAGTTCTCTAAGTCTTGCCAATTGTAAAGTACAAACAATACAACACTGAATGATTTTAATGAGCTTAATCAAACAGAATCAATAATTCTAGGGTCATGAAGCAAAGATTAACGTGGAAAATAAAACAAAGGCAAAAATACATCCAGCAACAAATTGAATATAATAGAAACTAGCAATCAAAGAAAAACTATGTATTACCACAACCAAATTATGCTGCGTTTGAGGGTGATCAATTAAAAAGTTGGAAAAGGGCAATCAATGAATAAATTACTTCCATCGCATTTTGTTAGGCAGTGATCGCTGAAAAAGATTCCTGCATAAACGTATTTACTGTAACAAAATGAGAGAGAGAAGAAAAAAAAAGAAAGCATATCATAAATAAGATCTTTATAAAAAAAATTTTGAACAACTTTATGTTTTCTGTTATTCCTAATCATTTTTAAACAATCAGGCAACAGAATCGGGTGCAATTTTTTTTTTTGATATAAGGAAAACATCAGTTTTATTCATGGAAAATCAGATGCCTCAATTGTTTTCAATCTACTCTGAAGACATCAGCTGTTGTTGCTGTTACAGATGAGGACACAGACACGAGCTTTGCTTAACCGTAGACATCATCAGCAGCAGTAGTAGTAGTAATAGTTACAGACATGAACATAGACACAAGCTTTGCTTTACCCTATTCCTAAGTTTGCTTCAGTTTGACAGAAACCAACAACAAATAACATCAGCTCTTAAATGCTAGGATCATAGACGAAGTGTTGTGTGTGTCACCAGAACTTGAAAGGGTCATTTCTAACGCATAATAGAAGGTGTGGTTATGAATGCACTTGGAAATGATGTAACGTCAACAGCTGTAGCTCATTGTTAGCCGAGGCTGAGGCAGAGAAATTTTTTTTTGTAAATTTTGAAAATGAATTATAAGATAGAGCACAATAGTAGGACACAGAAAATCAACGGAAGTGATATGAAAGAGTAATCAATTATACGAACACTGAATAGAAAACATCACATGGCCAAGGACTTTCAGCAGCATCACGTGTTGGGGGCGATCAATCAAGATTTGGAAAAAGGAATGATCAATGAATGTGTTTGCCTTTTATTGAAGGCTAGAAAGTCTGAATTTTCAAAAAAAAAAAAATAAAAGCAAATGCAGCCAGGATACAATTTTGCATGAAATGATCTTGCATAATAAATACCCCTCCCCCCCCACCCGTCATTTTTTGGGGGGAGGGGGGCAAAAATATTTTTTTCTTAAGATATAAGGAGTAAATGTTGAAATTTTCAGCCCTCAGCACCATTGGTGCAATGTGTGTGCTACATACATACATACATACATGTATATAGCCTGTCAAACCAGCTCAAAAACTCAAGAAACTTAGGTGGATAGTTTGGGTTTGTGGTTTTTAACAATACAAAGTGAGAGATTTACTGTCTTGTCAGAGAATTTAGAGTAAGACAAAGAAATGACAAGAGGAGACAAGTCAAAATCCTGAGAAGATGTAAAATGAAGATAAACACGATTTGTCAAAAATGTAAAGGTCGTAAATGGACTTGGAGAGAGAAGACCTGACGGGAGAAGAGAAAAAAAAAATGAAAAGCTTGCCTGTGCCAGGGTCAAACTTCATTGCTTCATTAAAATCTAAAAAGTAAATGGAATTCAATTCTCAGTATGATATTATTCCAAAACATTGCGTCCCGTTCTGACCCCTATATTAGTAGCTCCTGTAGATTGGATTTGAAAACTCCAGCAAAACAAGTCGACCAGGGTTGGCTTTAGATATCTAGGTGAATTTGTTATCAGTTTTTGTGTATGTTACTGTGTCATTGTTATTCATGCATGATGTCACCAGCTTTTGGTCTGGTCATTGTTGTTACATGAGAAACTCAAGTCAAAATGAAAGGAGTTTGACAATAGACTTCACAAGAGAGGAAGTCAATACCATTAAGGATATCATTGTGATTACCAGTACAAATATAGGGAGTGACCATTGATGGCCTGCAGAGTAAAATATGATTTTAAAACTGAATGAAAAAAAAAAATCGAGAAAATAAGTCTAAATATGATCAGAGTGAATATTACTGAATGTCAGGTGGTGGTAAGGGACAGATTTCAGGCTTTGTGTAATAGTGAAAGTAGCATAAAGGATAAGAGTAAAAATCTGTAGTAGCAAAGATGGTAGGCAAAAACCAATGACAACAATTAAAAGAAAATACTCAAACAACACTAGAACTAATTGAAAACAGGATACATATATACACACACACTATATATATATATATATATATATATATATATATATATATATAAAAAATTGAGGAAGATGTACAGACAGAGAGAAAGAAAAGATTACAAAATGATCAGATATAACAAATATATGGAATATAAAGGCAAAAAAATTGTATTATTGATTGGTACATATCAGACCTGCAAGCATTATTTGACAGACCACAGTTTCAAAACCACCTGCCCAAGAGAATTCAATTATTGAAAAGGGTTCCATGGGTAGTTAAAGTTTGAAGATCACTGGTATATACACACATTTTGTATATATATATATATATATATATATATATATATATATATATATATATATATATATATATATATATATATATATATATATGCACACACAAAGGAGTATATAGGCAAATGAGTGACTAAAAATCTTTGAGACCACTCATGCCATTTTAGAATATTGAATCTGTTGAATTGAGCTTTTACAAACTTATAAGAGGTCAGAAAGTAATAAGCTGTCAAACTGGATAAAAAATTTACTGTTTTGTGGAAAGCTCCATTTATAAAAACCATGGCAGCATCCATCCATGAAATGTGAATGCTTAGAAGGGTGTGTGGAACAGCCTGCCATGATTATCACGCAAAATATTTTTTCATCCATTGCACAAAACTATGGCTTTGAAGTAATTTAGTTACTTTTCAATGTCGCCAACGTGAATACATCTAAATTCAGATAATTCTAAAAAGCGGAAATCAATGGAGATAATAAATAAAATTATGAAGAAAAATCTATCAGTTAATTTTTTTTTTCTCTCTTTATAATAGATTTCTTGAGAACTGTGGACCCATAACACATCAGACCCGACACTGCACTGCCTTGTTCGCTCACTAATATATTTCGTGAATGTCAACTCCATGCAATCGCCAGTTGTAGAGTAATCTCACTCACTCTCGCACACTTCAACTGTACGTAACTTGACAGGTGGATTAAATTCCATAAATTCAAAATGAAATATGATCACATCTTAGAGAAACTGACGTACAAATATTTTGATTTATTAACAGTTCTATAATCTTTTCCCTGAAAGTTTTCAATTTTATGATTTCATATTTATTGCAAAAAAATCTGAAAAAGGATTATTGGATTCTCAACATAGGATACAAGAGAAAATTAAAAGCACTCAGTCCGCACATACCTCTGCCAACACCATTTTTACAAAAACTGAATGAAAATCTGTTCATACATAGTTATGATGCAGGGAGATAATGGTAAGAAAAAAAAAACATCCTGATCAGACAAAAATTTTGAGTAATTTTCATTTAGCCCATAGTCCAACCTTCCACAAGATGTCATTGAAATTCATGGAGTGCTTTTGGAGATATCGTGATGGCAGACAGCCAACGAGTGAATGGATGTGCTTCTTGCAACTTTGTTTGCAGAGAGAAAAAATATCACGTCCTGAAAGTTCTTCAGAAGAAAACGGAACGGATTCATAATTGATAAGTTGTGGCACAGAAGATTTAGTCTTCTCACTCTAAAACAGATTGGATTAGTCATAGTAAAGAGCATCACATGATCAACGTCTCAACAGCATGTGTTGCAGTTGATCAACTGATAAGTTACTTGCTATTGCCTTCTGTTGGGTAGTGATCATAAAAAATGAATTTGAAAAAAAAAAAAAAAGAAAAAAAAAAACACGAATGCTGTTGAACACAAACTAAGGCATCAATTTAGCATAAACTCACATTACATATCGACCCCCCCACAAAAAAAAAATCGGGGGGGGGGGGTTAAAAAAACTTGACCCAATCAGGAGTAAATGTCAAAAATTTCAACACTAAGTCCGTTAGGGTGGCTTGTGTGCATGACATACACATAGCCTGCCAGACTCTCCCCAAAAATGAATAAACATACTTTTACAGTTTTGGTTGACAGTTCTTGAGGTGAGGTACTAAAGTATACTTTTTAAGAATTTGTTTAACTCAGCCAAATAAGTTAGAGAGGTATAAGTATTACTCCGTGTCTTCCTTTCGACTGTCCGTTATACATCATCATCAACCTTTTAGCATCAGTCATTGAATATACATCTTTCCCAAGATTCGCCAGACATGTCTATCAGAGCCAATACTTTCTGAACTAGTCTAGCATGTCATGCCATCTTTACTTTCTACCACAAATTTTGC
>OY735216.1:55094008-55129008 GCA_963457665.1 Thysanoteuthis rhombus | reverse complement strand
AAAGTTATTTTTGCTAAATATGCTAAGAAACTAAGTTCAATGAGATGTCCACTATAAAATTCTAATGCCATGGTTGCTGTAATCCTGAAAGGTAAGTGATTTTAGATAAGACGTATCCCATCAAGGAATAGTCTTCTGTCAAGTTACAACTAAATCTGACTTGAAACAGCTGAGAAAAAATATGGGGACAGACCTACTGACCAATGGACAGATGTGAGTGCAATCTCATAGAAGGGCGAGGTGGCCTCTAAAATTATATAATACTATTATATAATACTTTGTTTGTACAGTTGTAAACAAGTTAATCACTTTGTCACAGTACAATTCAACAAACTTAGTGACTTACTTGACCCCACAAAAGATTGATGTGTCTATGGAGCACAAAAGATGTAATGCTCCATGAGTTCAGGAATGGTAATGTTGCAGAAGTTCATAGGATAGATTCTTTAAACAAAAGTGACTGCTGGAGATGAATTGATAGATTTAGAAAAGTCAATAGATGCACCATAAACAGATCATCCCTGACTTGCCAGAAATAGTGCTGTCAAGGCTGAAAAATTAGTTTAAAAAAAACTCAATATAAGCCATTCAATTCAAATATGAATCATAAATTGCGTTATACTCTATGGAAATTCATTTGAAATGATCTCCTGTCATTACGTAGTTAATACATCATTCAATTTGGACAACGTAAATAGAATAAGCAATTGAAGAAAATGGGGCTGCTGCAAGAATCGAACCTGCTACTGATCGGGTGGCCGCTTCAATGTAGTGATGCACTCAACAACCCACTGGTAATACAAAGGCCAAATCACTGCTTTCAATTCCAGTAGCAGCCCAATTTTCTTCAATTGTTTAATCTATTTACACAATGTGGCTCTGCACTCTCTGGTTTGTGTTTAGCCAAAATGAACCCGGATCTTACAAACTTTTACAAAAAAAAAAAAAAAAAAAAAAAAAAAAAATCAAATTAGAGGGATTATTGTACAGTTAGCATTCAGTAGTTATCTCTTTGACAAATATTATAGCCAAAAAAATATAGACCATTATTATATAAGTAGATACCATATAATTAAATTTTGTTTGTTTGCATTTGAGCCCATTATTGTTATACATAGAAATAACTTCACGTGAAAACAAGCTTATTCTTCACATCATTACACTGTTACCCACAAATCTAACCATCACATTCTATAATATTCTACTTATCAAACTACTTTTTAGAGGTGTCCAAATATCTGTATGTCGGTCCCAGTTATGACGAACAGAAATAGGAAAAAGTATGAAGTCATTAAAAGCTCTGACGTCACTAAGAGAACAAAAAAACAAAAAAAAAAAAAAAAAAACAAAACAAATACCCATCTAGGATTTTCATTAAAAATAATACAAGTAAAATATTGTGATATGGAGATTCTCTGCAAGTAAGAGCATCAATTGAATCAAAGAAAGACTATTTGTTCATTTTCCTATAACTACAACCTCCGAAGGTTTGAAATTATGAACCTATGGTTTTTGTTTATGAACCATAATAAATATGAAATTGATACATTTCACTCAATTAGAAGAAATGTAATTCTTTGTAGTTGCCAATAAAAATAATAGAGAAGCCTGGTTATTCTAGGGTCAAACTTGGCTTCAACTTCAGACAGAAGATGGTCACTGCAACTTTTGTCATCATCATCATCAGTCTTTTAGCATCCGTCGTTGGACATAGACCTTCCCCAGGATCTGCCACACTTCTCTATCATGGGCGTCACGGAGCCAGTACTTCCTGAACTTGTCTAGCTCATCTCTCCATCTAACATTTTGCCGGCCTCGGTTGCGCATATGGTCTCGGGGAACCCATGTTGTGAGTCGTGATGTCCATCGATTGTCAGCCATTCTTGCAACATGGCCAGCCCACCGCCATTTGAGATTTTTGTACGGTACATTAAATAGATAAATAGAAATTAGGAAAACAAATATTTTTTGTGTTAATGTATTTATCAGAAAGAAATAAGCACTTGCCTATTTATGATCAATTTTGGCAGAATCGTAAAACTTGTCTATTTAACTCGGTCAGTAAGAGACATGGCAATCAACCAGTTGGTGATTTCAAATCACGGTAGGGGGATGCCGATTTTTACTCCCAAATTTGGTGAGGATGGTTCTTGTCTTTGTTATTGTGGAAAAACAGAATCTACCTCAAACTTGGACTGCAGTTCAACAAAAAATTATAAACAGATGAAAATAGAAACTTCTTTCTGTACCCCCCACCCCGCCCTCTCACTCATCTATTTTTAAAAACAGAAGAAGCTAATTAAATATTCATAAATTTTTTGAGAACTTTTACAAGGATATTTTGAATTGAGCTTGCGGTGAAATTCAATATTCCTTGCAATTAACTGCTGGATTATTTCACTGTGAATCCGTAATCAAATAAACATGCTTTTCAAATGCAAGCTATTTCCGTAACAAGGAGAGGGACATGTCAAACCTCTGCAAAGTGTGCATCAAGATCCATACAGTTGAACATCACAAACTCAGCTACCTTGGGACCAAGGGTGTCCCAAGTTCCTGAAATTCAAGGGTTTTTTTTGTGTGTAGCACAGGCTAAGCCTACTACAGGGTCAAGTCAATAACACTATGAAGTTATGTGAATAGCCTAAAATTTGAGAGTACCCTAATTTTACCAAAATAATTGTTCAATTTTATGGGATCTCAATAAAATATCCTTGTACCACTCCCAAATAATTACCTATTCTTTTTTGTAAAACCATTAAAATTTTTTTTTAAAAGTAGAAAATAAAAAAAAAATTGACATTTCATTAATAATGTTCATGCTGTGTATATGCTTCTGAAGCACTTATCCAGAAGGAACAATATTTTACTAACGGATGAATAAAAACTTTTACAAAATTTGATAATCATTTAATTCTTGAAAATAGCCAGGTTTCTGATGATACAGAGTTTCAAGTCAAAGTTAGTGATAAAGATTTGGGTTTTACTTCATTAAAATAAAGTGCATTTATTTTTATATTCTCACCACTGTTATCTTTTGGCAGTGACTGATCTTTTGTATACAATAAAACTGCATCACACCTTGTTGGCTATGCATGCTAGGATGAACGTGTGTGTAGAATGTTTGGTGTTTTTTCTTTTCAAGTCAATGGATGACAATCACATTGAAAAGCCGCATTCAGTGAAATTTTTTTCTTTTATACAAGAGATCAAAGTCACTGCCGCACAACATGAAGTAAGCATGCCAAAATGCCTTGGTACGTCGTTTTAAAAGTTCTGTTTCTTTTTGGACAAACCTCGTATATGCTAGCATAAAATGTGTCAAAAATGACGAGTCCAGTGATTAAATATTGAATAATTAAAATTTAATATCCAGTTAATGAAATCAGATATTTCGTAATTGTTGCAGAACATATGCTTTCAATCCATCCATAATTTGTCTCAAGAAAGTGATCTACGATTTCTGGCGACAACAAAATAATCACCCTGCCTCTCCCCTTTCCACCTCATAAATTGGGTGGGTTGGGGATGCACCTGCTGCTTCTTCATTTAGTGTTGCTCTGCTGGTTTTAAAAATCACTCACCCTTGTCAACAAACCCAACTGACAATTCAACAAAATTGATGACAACGGCTTTTTACATAGCAAGATATTCATGTTACTAAAATTATGAGATATATGATTATAAATTGCATTATATTATATAGAAACTTATTTGCTGAGAATTCGGTGTGAAAATAGTTATTTAGGCCTTTGCATTACCAGCAGTTGTTCAGCTCAATGGTAAGAGCATAGCTATGTTGAAGTGGCTACCATATTGACCGCAAGTTCATTTTCTGCAGCAGCCCCATTTTCTTCAACAGTTCATTCTATCAACGGGGTACAGGACAAGTGATACATTAACCGTGACGGGAAATCATTTTTCAGATAAGTTTTTATATAATATAATATGACGCAATTTATAATCATTCAGTCAGATCATATATATACAGAATGTCAACAATAAAAGACTTTTCTAATCTCAGGCCACTAGTATGAATACAAAATCTTAATATGGAGTCCTTTGACTTTAGTAGACTGATATTCTAGTTTGATGGGATGGAGAAGAGAAAGTAAATGAAAAAGCAGTTCAGATGCAACACACAGTTGAAGGAGACCTTAAGAATTTATTGACCGAAACACCAATTCAAAAAGATATAGAACTAATCCAGAAAATATACACAATAACGTAGGACTTTTAAAAAATCCTAATAAAAATCAATAAAAATATAAATTAGATATCGATAAGTAGAAACTAAATTTACTTATGACACTTTTGCTTCTATGAAAAAAATTATTTCAAAACAATGAATTAACAGAGGTTATGCACACTCCGAAATATTAGATTACCAAACAGAGGTATTTTTCTGACAAACAACTGAAATGGTACTTTTTATCCCTGCCACATGTTAATGAAATATTTCGATGCAAAAACTATGCCTGACACTTCTCAATATCACTAGTTCTCAAATATAGCAAAAACCCTGCCAAATGATGTGATATTTTGAGGTTACATAGTCGTCTAGTTTGAATGAAATAAAATTTCCTTGCAACAAATTTAAATATTCGGTAATTCTTAATTTCCCTTGGAATACTGGTTCAGTTTCCTGTGAACACCACTCTTTTCTTAACGTTGTTGAATACATCAAAGCCATGAACATATAAATACATCAATGCCAAGAATTTCTTCACTGATTAATTATCCTATCTTATGAAATATCTCATAAGAAAATCACTTTGATTCATCTTTTTTTATTTAATTGCTGTTTACGTCTGGTGTAATTGATTATGATGACCACGGCCAAGTTTATTGCTTTTTTGGTGTAAACAGAAAATATAGAATAGATATTTATAGTAATTGCATACTTCAGATTTTA
Organism: Thysanoteuthis rhombus; assembly: GCA_963457665.1. Classification (NCBI taxonomy): domain Eukaryota; kingdom Metazoa; phylum Mollusca; class Cephalopoda; order Oegopsida; family Thysanoteuthidae; genus Thysanoteuthis; species Thysanoteuthis major. The sequence goes on along the minus strand of OY735216.1, from coordinate 55,124,093 downwards.
AAAGGCTACTTGACTGATACAAAGCATAAATCTTTTTGCACCAAATACTAATTCCTTCCTTGGAATAAAAATTAATGGCTTCATACCATACGGTTAATAAACAAATCTCTTCATAGGTTGTTTCAGCTTTATTGAAGTCTTGACAAATTTCCACCATGTTCATTATCTATTGCTCTTCATGAAAGGTTTATTTACTTAATAGTGTACCATTTTGCCATAAAATTGATATTTCAAGTCCTGACTATACCAGCAGTAAAAATGAAATTAGACAAAAACATTTAGTCAAGGAAGAAAAAAACCCTTCCACATCAGCGTACTGACAGTGGCAGGCACAGTTAATGAAAATGTCCAACTGCAAAAGAATCTATAAAATACAAACATTTGGAAGTCATGTGAAAATCTGAAATGATTACAGGAGTCTGGATAAGAAGATTTAACATGAATCCTGTTCCAGAAAATATCACTGAGCCAAGCAAAAAATTTAGCAGAAGCAAAGATAACAGCTTCCCTTAACTTTCATTATATTAATTTAAGTTCGGTTCATGTTTGTTTGTTTTAGAACCCTTAAAAGCATACAGAGAGCTGTACTCTCAATATGTTGTTGCTTTGACAGATTTCCAAAAGGGTATAACATGCCAATATCAGACGATGATCAAAATGTATGTTAAGAATCAAATGAACAAATGAAATTAAACATTAGTTTACATTAAATATGATTTATCTAAAGCTTTCTGTCAAACTACAATATATTGAAGTTTCAGTTATCTAAGTCTGGTTTTAATGTTTTTAGAGCCAAAAAACAAAAATACAAAAGATAAAGCAAAATTCAAATAAGAGATAGCTGTTACCAGTTTTCTTAGGTTCTGCTAAATTTTTAGTGGATTATCAGTCTAGCGTTTTTGTTAGCTGCACCCACTACAACATACTTATCTGCCTGACCCTTTGATTCCTTAGGGATGTTTGGTAAAAAGTAAACATACAAATACACAGTATATTATCATAGCATTAAAGTGCTTCCCAAATTGGTTTTAGCAAAACAAGTTGATGGTACTGCTACGTGATCATATCGCTTGAGCTTTCTCTTCTTGATAGTTGTTAGAAATTACTAAGAGTCAGCATTTGTCTCAATTTTTCCAGACATCACTTAATACAGAAGCTCTTTCACATGATGCCTGACAAAAACAAAATATTAGCCAAATTTGTCTCCATAAAGAAAAAGACAAAGAAAATGTAAGGTAACATAAGTAATATAGTTTATCAGCTAAGTCTAGATCACTCGCTGGCTTTGTTTCTGCCATGAGAGCCCCCAATGTGGAAATCCTATCAACTTTGTAATTTCTCAGATGGTGCCTCTCATTCTTAATTTCTATTAATTATAGTATTTGCTTATGCTTATGCATCTCCTGATGATAACATCCTCCTTTAGTGTCTGAGGAGACCACCCAGTTATAGCTGGAGTCTTGTTATGTTTGTGTACAGGCTTTACATTGTAAAGTGGATGTACTGGAGGAAGGGGTAAAATAGGTCAGCCTTGAAACATGGAAAGATTTATGAGACTATAACATCAAACGACTTTCTGTGCTCAACAAAGTTGGCTTCTCTATGAATAACAAAAAAGGAAAAAAAATAGACTTATATAATGTACATTTGTATGAATGTGCATATCAGGTCCAGCTCTAAGTCAATTGGATTGTCGATACAGTGTTAAAATACTGACATCATCTGAACATGAAAGAATAATAATTAAAAGAAATTCAAATACTTCCATGGGTCACATTCTAAATTAAAAAATAATGTTAATATATTAAAGATTTGTTTCATATTGATTTGAATGGAGAAAAAAATTCTCAAAAGAAAAAAAAAAGGTTATTTTGTTCCTGTTAGATATTTTTTGTATGCTTTCAATGTAAATACATCTTTCCTAAAATATGAACAACAACATTTACACCATTTTCTTTTTTTTTTTTAAAACATAAGTTTTTAGCCTTAATCATCTAAGTTTATATTGTTTACCAAATAATATTTAGATGAAAATTTTCCACAATCTTTCTAATTAATAATATAAAGATTATTACAATAGACTTGACAGATTAGTAGTTCGGGGCATTTATTAACCCATGTCATTTGTCAAAAGTCCAAGAGACTACTGCTGGTGATCAAAGTTCATGAGGGGGGAGGTCAGTAAACTGACTAAAACTCAAAATTTCTCATTCAGTATAAACTGACTGTCCTATACTGACAAACTGTGAAAGCAGACGAAATAACTAACAAAACATCAAAATAAAAAAACAAGCAGGATTTTTCCCTATTGAAGAACATCAATTCCTCCAAGGTTGGAACCAGGAGTCGGTTGATGATGTCATACTTTGCCACTATTGCTTGCAATTGGGCCCTTGCTCAAGGGGGCCCAACACGGATATAATCCACTTAAGTCTTTTAAAATACTTACGAGACAATGCAATAAACACCTAACATTGCATTGCAGGTTCGAAGAGAACGGCAATGATTTTTTTTTTTTTTCTTTTTTTTTTTTTTAATTCTTCACAAAAATCAGAATCATTTGTTTATACTTTGTACAATTTGTTCTTTTCTTTCAATGTACTTGAATTTGTTCTAAACAACTGTACACTTACATTTTAAATGTTTTTGTGCTTTTTTTTTGTTTAGAGGAAAAAACGATTAAAATTCTTCTGTGAATCATTTCAGTCACTAAAACAAGTGGCTTTGTAACCATTTACTTTTCAAATTTAATCTAAACATTACATTTGTTTACTTATAGTCTTACAAGTATGCAATTTCATATTAAAACGTGCTTGGATCCACATGGCCCATGAAGTTACACGCACTTTTAAAGTGCACATTTTGATTGCTTTCCCCTTTTACCATAGAGATATAAAGTCTGTAATAAACTTTATTCATACATCTAAGATTCTACAGACCTTGGCAGTGAACCTGGGACCCCAGCCGCAAAATGTTTTAATCAAGCTCTTGAGGCTCCTAGGACTGGCATGCATGCATGCATACATATATACATAGATAGATACATAGGCGGACAAATTGTAAATAGATCTTGCTCTCTAAAACAATTAATCAAGATGTAACTGTATTACCTTCATTGAAACCCTTAACCTGCTGTATGCCGGGAAAATCTTTTGAACTGATCCAATGATTCACACATACTATTTTCATATCCTCATGATTCCTAATCTATAAGCTAGACCCATAAAAGTATACACATCAAATGAGAGAAAAATGAACAAAGATTTCACATGTACTATAGTATAGAAAATGGGAATGATTTGCAGTTAGAGGCTTGACTCTAGTTGAAGAAGTGTTGACCCCGCAATTTGATGCAAATGGTGGATGAAATAAATCGTCTTTTTTTCTTAAGAAAAAGAGCATTTTACAATACGTAGAGCTATCAAGGGAAGTCACTTGTGTGATTATTGGCTCTAGTTTTCTACTACACTGGATGAAAAAAAATGTTTTGGACAAATGGGGTACATCTACACAACATTGAGAGCTCAGCTAAGGTTGTTTTGATGGAAGGATAAGGGTTAAAAACAGGTAATATCATCAAGGTGAGTGGACCCATTCCTACAGATGCTTATGCGCAAAAATGAATACTGTGATTAAGAGTTCAATATCTATTCAGAGTTTTAGTTTTGCATGCGATCTCTGGGGATCCATGTTGAGGGTTGTGATGTCCATCGGTTGTCAGCTATTCTTGCAACATGCCCTGCCCATTGCCATTCAAGTTTTCTAATAGATTCTATGATGTCTCAGACTCCTGTTTTTCTTCCTGTATACTGTGCTGTCTTGTGATCTCTCCATGTGAGATTAAGCACGATTTTCTCATGTACGCATTGCATGCTTCTCAGTTTGCTGGTCTGTCTCTTGGTTAGGTACTCCAGTTTAAATTCAAATTTTTTAGCCTATTATTTTTAAAAGTTGAACTATTACATGGATACTACTTTCAAAGAGCTAAAATTCACACAACAATCCAAGGTACTGTACCAATAAGCAAGAGCCCAATGGTCTCTAAATGAATAAAAAAAACAAAAATAATGGATTACGGTAATATTACTAATGCTTCCACCCATCAAAACATACGTCCTAACAAAACGCACGTGTAGCTCATACTTAAAAATTTCTATGCCAACCCCCTTGTCTTTTTTAAGAGGCTTAAACTAACATTTTAAGCTACAGGTATTTTCTGATAAGAAAATAAAAGAACAAAACAATTACAAACGAGGAGTTCAATTGTCCGAAAAACTCTTTAAACCTTTAAGGGAGAACCTTCCGCCTATTTTAGAGAGCACTTTGTAACATACTCCCTTTGATATGGAACCCTATCAACTCAAAGTAGCATTATCAGCAGTACTAGGGGCGGGTATGAATAATTATATAAATAAAAGAAAATATATATATATATATATATATATATATATATATTATATATATATATATATATATTACACACACACAACCAACCATTACAGTATAAACCTTTCAACACATTCTTCGATTCATTTTTTGGTAATGCCAAATTGTTCCCTAAAATCCTGATGTCAAGCCCTAAACTTATGGTCATATATTTCTAAAAATTCTCTTCTGATCTCCGAAGTTAAGCTGCATCAAGCCTGATCAGTATCAAGATGGGCGACTGCTATAGTACAACAGGTACTGTAAGCTTGTGCTGCCTGTACGAACACACAAGGCAGCCAATGTAATAAAAAGACCAAAAAGTTGTAAATGATCTGCTTTAAATTCTGTTGAGTCAGTCATTTTTATTCTTACAACTTCTTTCACCAAATACCATGTCGTCTATTTTGTCACATACCCAGGGTTAGATGTTCTCACATGGAACCTTAAATGAGATGACTGTTGCTTGGCTTCATGAACAAATGCCATGATTTTTTTATAAGAAACAGTCATTAACACTTCTGGAGATTATTAACTTTCAGAGAAACAAAAGACCAACTTGAAAAAAGAAACTTATTTTGACATGGGAATTTCACAACAGCTATTCAAACTAATTATGACAGAAAAAGTAAATACTCTACAGTCAGTCATCCATCTGTTTACTTTTGGCTTGCTAGGCCCATTGAAGCTTCAGAGTCCTATTCACATGTTCCCTACTCTATCCATTTCTAGCCTCTTCACAGCACTGAACAAAGGGAGTGAATTTTCCTTGGTTATGCTATTTTACCCATAGTTGGGGGAGGAGAGAGAAGAGATGAATTCATGCCTTTCCCATGCCTTTGGCAATTCCATTTTCTGTGCAGGTAACTGCTAGGCCACCAGCATCTCTGAATATTTCACAAAGTGGAATGGGAGATATTGTGGGTCAGGTGAAATAAACCATCAACCATTGTTGAACAAAGCTTGGGTTTCCTTCCAAAGAAAGTGACGCCATGTGTATGATGAGATTGAACAGGAATACTACTAAGACCTGATTTCAGAGAGAGAGAGAGATTTAAACAAGTACAGCTCCTAATCAGACCAATTGAAGGTAACAAAGACCCTCTGAAATCAGCAAAAGAGAGGCATTTTAAATATTCCATCAACAATAGACACTGAGTTTACTTTCAAGAATCACCATAGAAAGTATACTTTCAAAGAAAACATGGACCAACTTACATATGAACAATCTGAAGAGGATAAGAAACATTCCTTCGTTTTTGTTTTTTTTCTTAAAAAAAGTTAACTAGCATTACCATGCTCATATTCTTTCACTTACCCAATATTTTCAATGAAACCAAAATCTGACTAGGTATAAATGGGTTCATCATTAACCTTTTAATGTTCGTCATTGGACGTAGACCTTTCTTCAAGATTTACCAGCGATCCTTCCTAAATGTGGAGTCACAGAGCCATTATTTTCTGATTTTGTCTAGCACCCCTCCCCAAAAGAAAAACGCTTTTCTTCATTGATTGGAGTGAGGGTGCCAGCAAAATTTCAAGTTTCTACTACGAACAGTAATGACTGGGCAAAGTCCAGTTAGATACATATGTCAGAACACATCAATAACCCAAGCCTAGCAACAGTGATTAGAAATATGTTCTATAAAGTTTATGTTGAAAGTAGAACTATGTCTTCTCCTAATGAACAAATTCCAATCACCTAAAAGACTGCAAAAAGCACCTACGTATAAGAGGTCTTGTTGGGAAAGATAAAGTTCTTGGATGATGGAAATTATAAGTCTCTCAAGAGATGGCAGAAGATAGAGGAATAAAACAGCAAAAATGTAGTTCAATAAAGTTAATATTGAAAATAAATGTAGTTACATAGATTAATTGAAGAGAGTATTAGCTTGCGAAGTGGAAAGATAACTTGGTAAACAGAGAAATGGGAAAATTCTATATATATATAAAAATAAAGGAAAATTATGGTTATATACCTACAGTCCCAATTGCATCTGCTTTCTTTTTCTGTCTCTTATCTCGTATCAATAAAATTTCATTCTCCACCATTACTTAGATAAAGATTTAATACCAAGTGGAAAGAGAAAGAATAGCTGTACCTTGCATAAGTGAATCACCATAGCTTGTGCATCTACAAGATACTACTTATCTAAAAAAGATCTTTTATCTAAAATCATCCAATAGAAAAAAAAATAAATAAATACCAGCATTAGACAATGTTGGTCCTAATTGACCATGGTGACCCTGAAGAGCAATTTAAAAAAAAAACAAACAAAAAAACAAAAAAAACAAAAACAGAAGATGACGAACCAAAAATGTATTCATCAGTCTTTTAATGTCCGTCATTGGACAGACCCTCCCCAGGATTCACCATAATTCTCTATCATGAGTGTCATGGAGCCAATATTTTCTGAATTCGTCTAGTTCATCTGTCTAACTTGTATTCTGTCAGCTTCGGTTTCGCATATGATCTGCAAGGATCCATGTTTTGAGTTGTGATGTCCATCGGTTGTTTACCATTCTTACATGGCCTGCCCATGGCCATTTAAGTTTTGAAATAGTTTCTATGATGTCTTGGACTCCCATTTTCTTCCTGATACACTGATCTCTCCATGTAAAGTTGGGCATGATTCTTTCATGTGTGCGTTGCATGCTTCTCAGTTTGCGGGTCTGTCTCTTGGTTAGGTTCCATGTTTCAGCTCCATTAGTGACTATCTGTAGAATGCATTTTTAGGATTATTGGGATTGTCTGGTTTTTGAAGGTTGAGCTTGATCTGCTGAAGGATTGCCATCCCAGAGTGATTCTTCACTTGATTTCCTCTTTTGAGGATCTGAGATTTGTTGTCCTAGGTAGATGTGGTGGTCTACCTTCTCCATTTTTGCATCTTCGATCTTGACAGTTATGTTCTTATTTTTGATATGATTGTTGCATATGATTTTCGTTTCACTGAAGTTAATGTGCAGGCCAACTTTTTTGCTTTCCTCGTTTAGTTCATCTAGCATTAGTTAGAGGTTGTAGAGATTCTCTGTTAAAAGGACAGTTTGCATAGAAAAATGTATTAAGACAGTGCAAATATTCAAGAAAACATGACCAGGAGCACTTTGATACATACATGCATACAGATAGACACAGACACTTTCAGAGAGAAGAATCTTGGTCTGTTGATTGGGCCATTTTTGAGGCTACAGGGATTCAATACAAGAAATGATTTGTTTTTTTGTTTTTGTCAGCAGGAATCTCTAGAGATTTTTTTTTCAACGCTTTCCCAGAAATATGGCTCATCTTTCCATTAACGTAAATCATACATAGATAACAAAGAAAGAAAAAAATTATCCCATAACTTCGTAGAGTGTGGAGATACCCTGCTGGATCACTCACTGCATTTGTCAAGGCAAGGTGTGGGGGAGAGTTACTCGGGGGTATTCATTTCCTCTCCAAGTAACATGTAAAAGATTTTATTGAGTCACATGGTACGAGCAGCAAGGAATAATCCCTGAGCTGACCTATAGGGAGAGGGTGATTCATACAAGTGAATCACTTCATCTAGAACCTTAACTTGGAGTGGAACAGGCAGGAGTAATAGCAGAAATGGGTTAACTGCAGGTTTTGATATCCTTCACTTAAATCTAGAGATTCAGAAACAGGAGAGAAATAATTACCTGACCTTTATGATTCTTTTTGGAACTTACCTGAAAGGAAGGAAAATAGAACAGTATTAGTCATGTAAACTGAGAAATAGACAAATAGAATAAATGGATTAAAGGATAAAACATGAAAAAGAAATAGACGATTGAAATGTGTAATACAGTAGTCCCTTGAATTTTGCTGGAGTTGTTGCGAGACTCCTTACAAAATTGTAATTCACCATTGTATGAAACTACCAACAATCAGATAGATACAACAAACATAACTGTAGAGAATGAAAATCATTTTCTGTTATTTTGTTTATTCAAATTTTATAATGTTACAAAACCACCCAAATGATCAACTTTTGATAAAGATTTACGATAGAATAATTTTCTTTTTTTTCGAACACCATCAACTGCTAATCTCAACATAGGTTTCTTCTGTTTTCAAGTAGTTCTGCCTAACTTGTTATGTATCAGGTGTACTATCTGCTAAAAAGTAGCAACATTTACTCATTATGTCTACAAAAAGTGTTTTTGTTTTTTTTTAAATTTCCAAATGATTTTCAAGTGTCCAATTTTTAATGTACGTTTATGCTAAATTGTTCACTTAGTTCATGTCCGGCAGTAGCATATTCATCGATCACCTTTTTTTCAAATTTTAAATTGATCACCCCTAACATGACCATGCTGCCAAAAGACGTTGGCCACAGGACGGTTTCCAACTAACCAGAACTGTTAAATGACAGGATGCAATATGAGACTAAGTAGTAAATTATTTCGAACGGGATATCGTCCAATCTTTCCCCACCTTGCTCACAAAGCGAAAAGTTGTCAATGTTTTGACCAGCAATGAAACAGGAAGTCACGGTTATGGTTTTAGTTACGAAAAAATATCCCGCAAGATATATAATTGAAGCCAAACATCTGACACCCTAATAAATAGCAAACTGTTTTATATTGAAAAATGAAAAAAAAAACAAAAATAAAAAATGAAAACAAACAATCAAGTATAAGAAAGCAGACCATCGACCTATGAATTTCAAAGCTGTGTGAGTAACGCGACTCTAGACTTTCTGATCTGTACCAAAAACATAAACAATACACAAGACAGGCGCATGTTGGTAAGAATTTTAAGTTTTCTAAGTTATTTAGAATACAAATTTTTCAGAATTTCAAGAACAAATCCAAAAGTAAATGTCTGAGAACACTGGAACAAAAAAAAAAAAAAAAATTTCTATTTTCATAATTTATTGATTTGTGTCATATAATTATTTGTACAGTAAAGTATTGATTGAACTTTGCAGTAATTCCAATCTTTACCAGAAATAAATAATGAATATCAAAAATTGACAATTTAGAAAAAAAAAAAAAAAATCTATATTTCTATAAGGCTTAACGTCTGTCGTTGGACATAGGACCTTCCCCAGGATTCGCCACAATTCTCTATCAGGGATGTTGCAGAGCCAGTATTTTCTGAATTCATCTAGTTTATCTCTCCATCTTGTATTATGTCGGCCACGTTTTCGCATGTGATCTCTGGGGATCCATGATGTGAGTCGTGTATAGGAGCTTTACATAGTTTCTATTTTGTAAAATAATGCTATAAAAACATCTGGTAATATATAATTTTGATATCATTTAAGATGTAAAAACAAGCCCCATACTGGCAACCAATGAATGGTATACCAGCAATGGTATGTATAGCACACTTCCAGTAGCATTGGTCAAAAGCAGCCATTCTCCACCTTTATTTACAGCTCCCTCAAGAGCTCTTTCTATATTCCAGCAATCCCCAGTCAAAGAGGGATAGAACAGGAGAGCCACATGGCCCTGGTTGAGAATGGCTAGTCTGAAGAAACCTTCAGCACAAATGAATTTCACGTATGCATATATGCGGAATGAATGCCGTGTTACAGAAACATTATTCCAAAAGATCAGCAGTGGTTTGCGATATGCTAGAAGGTAAGAATGTAGAAATAGATGTAAGATGGTTTGCGTAAGAAACTCTTTGGAGGTTGATCTTGGAACGGCAGAAGAAGATTCCAAACAAAGGTTATAATCACAAGAAGCAACAAGATTCATGTAAACTTATTCATGTAGAAAGATAACAGCTAAGCTGAAAAGTATTGAAGTAACCAAGAAAAAAGAAAAAAAGTTAAATGTATTTGATTATAAAGGGCAGGTGAAGATAGAGTCTAAAAAGTACAACTAATTGAAAAGTCGTATACAAATGGTGTCAAAACTGGAACCGACAGTTCTTTGATATAGCAAATAGATTTATTAATACCAATTGAATCAGCGTGACCCTACGAATAGTCCAGCCAGCCAATTGAGCTACAGATTCTTCTCTCTTTGCTCGCCCGTATGCCTCTGGGTGCTCCTCGTCACATTTTAGGGCTACAACCTTGAAAATTTGCACCTGGACACCACTAAGTACCATCTAAAACATTTTTTTTTTGTTTTTTCAGAAAAGTGCATTTTTGGGTCTCTGTGGTCATTTTGGACCAACAAATGTTCAAACCTTGTGCTCGTATTTTTCCAGATAATTTTAGGTAAAAGATTTTTTTTTTCTGGATGACTAGTTCTGGTATACATGCAAGCTATAGTGATTCAATTATGCAAGGTGCAGATATTTTGTAGTATATTCATAGAAAACTTCCTAGATACGTGGAAGAAATTCGGTCAGAACAGAAATATAGAGAAACTCGATGGAGGGGTGGTTCCATTTGATTAAGCACAGTGGCTGAACTAATCTTAAAACTAGAAAAAAACTCTAACACATACCTCAGCCAAAGCCATTATCACTAAAAACTGAATAGAAATCGTCTCACATATTGTTACGATGCAGGGGAGGTAACTAAAAATAATTCCTGGATCCACCTTGATATTGAAACAATTATTCTTTAGTCTATGACCTACCTTTGACAAAAGGTCATTGAGATTCATTGAGAAATTTTGGAGATATTGTGTGGGCAAACACAAGTGAATACATGAATATATGGGAAAAAAAAAAAATAAATAAAACAAACAAAAAATCCTCCAGAACTTGAGAGGAAAAAAAAAAAAAAAAAAAAAAATCCCTGGATCTGCTCTCAAATTCAACCAATTCTACCTTATCCCACAGCCAACTATTCCAGAAAAAGTCATTTGAATTCATCCAGTACTTTTCGAGATATTGTGCAATTAGAGGGATGAGTAAAAACATACCTCTTCCAACATCATTAGTAAAGAGGTATACAGGAAAGAACAGGTAGTTGATAGAATGAGATTAATCAATCAAGTATACTTTGCAATTATGCAATCAATAACCAGTCATTTGATGAAATTACCAACATGGCAACAAAGAAGTTTCTTGCTGTATTTCAAGATGTACATTGATCCATACCCAGTGTTGAAGCAACAATAGTCTCTCCAGTGTCAGCATGACACACCATCAGATTTTGATAGATATCCAAGGAATCTTAATTTGGTTCTCCAGCTAAAATACGTTAAAAATATCGATTTGAGGAAAAGTACAGTAGTTCCCAGCTGGTTTTTTTTCCTGAAAAATGTTTGATAGGTCCTAAATGAGATAGCCGTGACAGAAAGAAAAAAATGACATCGTAGAGTTGGTGATATGAACCTGCTGATACGTTATTCTATTTAATCCTTGAATATCTAGTTAATTATAGGGTGTATCTTACTCAGGACTACTGAGAGGTGAGAGATAGCTGGGGTAAGTGCCTATGCCCACCCAAGGGCCTACAAAAAATAATCTGGGAACCCGCTCGCTCACAGGTCCTTGGTGGCTCCAGTCCAAGGGCCACCCGCCACTCTCAGCAACCATGGTCTGACCACACACATCATCATCATACAGAACTTACAGGTTTGATTTTGTGTAACAAGTTTCTTCCTTCAGGAATGACAATATATTAGTTCTGGGTTTATAACAAATGTAAATCCCAATAGATAAGAGGTTATGATTGACATTCTTTGATAAAATCATGTCACCTTCATAGAGTTCTTTGATAAGAAAGGGGGCAAAAGAAAGAAGTGACTGCTGAATACTGTCAGCTGCTTGCAAAGCAGAGATAAAAGAGAGGGAGTTAGAAGGAAGTGTTGCCAAATTAGCCATTTCCGAACTACATCTGGCAGATTTTTTTCAAAATTTGTCAATGAAAATCTATGATAATACTGATAAGTAATAAAAAGAGACATACAATTTTAATCAACAATTAGTCTTAGTATGTAGTTATCTTCTTTGATAGGATGCCTCTAGATGAGTGTATAGTCAATTGGGAATGGAAAAATCTAGCCAATTTTAGCCATTTAAAAAGAGTCTTAGCTATAAATAACAAACTGTACTTGGCAACACTGAGTGTTATGGGAATGGGAATTTTTTATTCAGTCAAATTTCGAAGACAATAGAAAATAAGCTGATACTTCATCGCACAGACTGCATACCAGAGAGCATTAAAATACATTTAATGGTTTTAAAGGATTCTAAATGAAAATTAAAAAATTGAACTAATTTAATTCATAATGGCATTACGATTGATAAAGGCTTGTACATTTGTGGTTCATAAAGAGGCGAAGAAGACAAAATAATTGCACTAAAGCACTGGTTCTCGAACTTTATCGTTTGATGGCACACTAAAATATATATCTGATATCCATACCTCGCATCAACAAATCCCTGTAGCCTGTGCTTGTACCATAACTAATTATGAATGAAAAAAAAAAAAATGCAAGCGCAAGATTTGGGTATTGTTGGTCTAGAATGACCATAGAGACCCTAATAAGTGTTTTTAGATGGTGCCCAGTGGTGTACTCACACAAATTTCCATGGGAGTAGCCCTAAGAATGTGACCAAGACATCTGGAGAGACTGATACACGGTCACTCAAAGAGAGAAGCATTTTCATCTCACTTGGCTGGTTGTGAGGCTGCAGTGATTTGATCTGTGTGACAACATAATTTGACTATCAAAATAAGAGCATACATTGGTATATATAAGCCAATAACTAAGTTAATGAAGGAGTGTACTCAAGGTCAATATACTGTAAAATAGAAATTTGAAGGAAACCCATCAGTTATAAACGAACAAAACTTTTATATCAGCATACTTATTCATCGCTCCTTTCATTAATAAAGGTTGAGATCTCCCAAGATCAAGTGATAACTGTGTGGCAGAAGCAGGTCATTGAACACATACAAGGCTCTTAATACAAGATTGCATATTTGGAAAAATTCATGTGTCACTATCTGGAGATTGTTGCAGCACACTTGTGTCATGTCATGTCACGGCACACAGTTTGAGAACCACAGCACTTAACTGTTACGGCAAGAAATATATAATTGATTTTTCTGCACGTAGACGATTCTATTTGATAATTCAAAATAAAAAAATAATGAGAAAAATAGAATCAGTAAATCGTTTCCTTTGGAATTTCTTGAAAAAATTTTTCCCCTTTTTATTATTCAGTTTTTTTTTTTCATCCATGGAATACCACAGATGTTTGTATAAAATGGTAACTTCCACTTTTCCCAATCTTGGAATTTTCATTATCTGCCATTGTAAGAGAATTAAGCCATTATTTTTTTTTTTCCCTCCCTCTATCAAAAATAAAATTATTCAATTTCCTGACTACCTCCCTTCATTTTCACATACCATCTTGTTCGTCCATTTTTTTTTCACCTTAATAAAATTATATTCTCTATTTCTATCTGGTATTTTTTTTTTTTAATCATTGAACGCCATATCAGCGATTTAACTGCTTGATCAATCGAGTTCCATTCCTAGCAGAGATTGTGCTGGCACACTTTCCACTCTCCCTACTCTACCTCCTCTCTAAAGATGCTCCTCATCGCACAAAGAATGCAAGGAATGTATAAATTAATAAATGCTGACACACAAAGCCTGTCATTAAATGAATGCATGACCTGTGGCACATAACTAAAATTTGCCTAAAAGGTGCATACCATTGATGCGAAGTAATTCAAACACTCATCCCCACATTCTATGAACACTACTTTTTTTTGTAAAGGCATTTCCAAAGCCTACTCAATGGAATATGTCTCTCTCCTGTCTGCTATCATTCATAAAATTCCTTAGATAGCTTAGACAATAGAACAATGCATCAGGCATATAAATATGACGGGGCACCTAGAAATAACCGGAATCACAGGACTCATCCCTGGTTACAACTAAGGGGAGAAACCGTGGGTTGAACTGGCTCCCACAATAAGTGGTGCACATTCAAACAATTGTTTGTTTTTTCTTATCCTCTGAGAGCAAACTTAATTTTGCAGAAACGCATTTCTCTTCTGAATATTTGGTTAACATTTACTGGCATGAACTCCAAAACACACAAGACACTTCCATATCTCATCAATGGTCTGATGGCAATCTTCATTGATTGCCTGAAAAACTTTTCCAAGATTTTTGGTTAGTTGAAGGTCAGCCAGATATTGGTTTCATTAGGTTAGAAATATGAATGCAATTTGTACACTGGTATTTCACCTAAGAGTTCTTCCTTGAAAGCTTCAAAACATTTTCTGCTATAGTTTTCCCCAAAAGAAAAAGAACAGACTGTTTAGAAACAGTGACATTGTATGCAGTTTTTGACAACACTTGTTTCTGTAATAAAACTATTTCCCAATTGAGTTCTCAAGTTAATCCCCATCAAAGTGAATAATTGTTAGATCAAAAATAAGAAATATCGCCCAAAATGTAACAGCTTTCATTGTAAAATAAAAGTTATAGATATAGAGTGTAAACAGTGTATAGGCTGCTTTCTTGTATTTTCTTTTTAATCTTGAGAATTGATTCAAAAAGAAAAAAAAGAAAAAAAAAAAGTGACATGACAATGTGATATTTCATAAAAAAGAAAAAAAAAATTCCTTTTTTTGCCCACTCTCTATACTGTATCTTTCTATCTTTACCAACTCTTTCTCCTGTTATCTACCATCTTATCAAGATACCAGCTTTCTTTCTTCGTTACAAATGCTGTCCATCTCTCTTTGGGTCATTTCATTCCTGACGAACGGTATTAACCTAATTAAATCTGGTCTTGACATGGAAATTATTTTCCCGTTCTTAGAACTGACAACAAATGTCGCAGTTAAAAAAACTCCATGCACACTTCGGTTTTTATCAGCCATCAGGAAAATTGTCAAACATGCTTGTGACATCAGAAAAGGAAAAAAAGAAAAAGAGCCATGGGAAACAAATCAGAGCCATGCCACATGGCTAACTGACTAGGTTCATCCAAGGCACCCTGATAATGGCCACCATGTCTACAGGGTAGAAATTCTATTTCTAATATTTATTTTTAGAAGCATTTTATCTTATAAAATTCAACTATTAGAATGCGAAGAAGCCAATTTTTAATTCAATACGACAAAAATGGTAAACAGTGAAATTGAATCTGCCTGATCTGGCCGACGGAAATGAGATTATTAAACTTTTAAGAATTCAGTAACTGTTAACATTTGGTCAGTAATGTTCAGAAAGTTAAAACATCGTGAATATTGAAGAGAGTAATAAGGAGAGAGAGAGAGAGAGAGAAAATAGGGGAGTGGGAAAGATAGAGAGTAGGAGAGAAAAATATTGTTTATATCAGTTACTTCAATATATTGAATTGGAAAATGGAGTCTTACAGGGTTATAAATTAAGTTAAACCACATGACAAAAATCATGGATATATTTGAATATTAATGAGATGATTTTCCTTTTTTGAAAAAACCAAAAAAAACTTCTGAAATCATTTCAGTGGAAGAGTTCAATGTGTATATATTTGACTCGGCAAAATTGTTACCCTTAAGTAGAAGACTCAATTGTCATGGACAGAGAAATAGAAAAATAAAATCAGAACGACACTTAATTATATTAGTAGACTTGTTACAAAAGGTGATGCCCAAAGAATCAAGATAAGAAAGAGTTGTCTGTTCGTCAACATTTCTATATCAATAGACATTTCTCAGGAAGAAGCTTCTCTATTAGCACTGGTTCAATAGGAAATATTTGCAAGGTAGTCACTCAGTCAATATTGCAAGGTGATAGCAGCAGGAAGTGTTCAGCCCCTACACACACACACACACTGGCAGAGTCACAAATAGGCTCCTACATTCATTGGCTGTGTCACAAAAATGTTGTTGTAAGGACAAAGACAAAATGTCAATATAACCCTTATACACTGATCATACTGGTCAAGGTTAGGGACACATTTTTCCTGAGGTGTATTTGTTTATAACATTGCTGACATTGCGCAACTACGTGTGTGTGTGTGTGTGTGTGTGTGTGTGTGTGTGTGTGTGTGTGTGTGTGTGTGTGAGAGCTGCTTGTCTGCACGTAGGAGAGATCAGAAACGTATAATATTCTCACAGATCTACACATACGTCAGTCAATAATTTAGTTTAAATGAGAGGTGGAGAAAAGAAAAAAAATATGGTCTTAGTTACTTCAAGAAAAACCAGTTAAAAAGAAGTCTAATATGAAAAAAAATCATGAAATATACTTAATTGTTCTGACTATGAAATCTAAATTAACAAAGAAATTTATAAGTTTACTCAATTTTTTTTTTCCCCATTCAGAAAGCCTCAGTTTATTAATTATTCAATCCTAGTGAAAAAAATTTGAGTTTGAATATCTACGAGACGATTTTTTCCGCCCACCAAGTTAAAAGAAAAAAACTAGTGAAATCATTTCGGTGGAAGAGTCAATTGTTTCAAATGGTCAGGAGATATTTTTTATCAGCAAAATTGTTACCTCATAGGAGGAAGAGTTCATCGTCATGTAGAGAGAAATAAGTAAGAAAAATCATACTGCTCTTTGTTAGTACAAGTCATTTGACACCCGATTATAGTAATTAGGCTTTTAATCTAAAATTTTCATATTGATAGATCCTTTTGGGTTTTAGTTTTTCATTTTCTTCATTGCCGAAGGGTTAACTAGAAAAGATAGCTGCAAGGATATCGAAATACTCAAGCAATTGAACAAATCAATAGAAGATCTAATCCGCAACCCGACCCCCATTAAGCTTCAATTTCGAATAGAAAATGCATTTTCCGTGTATACTCCGCAGCCACTCCTGATTTGATTGGCATCTCCAAAATGTATGTTAGCCGCAAATCAGAAACGTGAATTTTTATCTGAGCCTCATCTAGTAGTAATATTTTTCATATTCAAATGTCCGCAAGTTATAAAGGTGTTTAGCGAAACCTACATTTTCATAATTTTATCATTTCAATTACCTGAAATGGATATGATTGAAAGAGTGTATTGTGATTACTGCCATCTGGCAAATAGTTTTCTATATTATCGGTTGCAATCACGACAACGGTGGCAGTCAAATGGATCTTTTCAATCAAATAAACAGTGTTGGGAAAATCTCTCGCAATTATCCTTCGGTAGATAATACGCACCTGGATTTTTTAGCTTAAAATTTTTGGGAAAAAGGTGTGCATTATACACAGAGAATTATGATATCTTATTCATTGTAGTTAGAGTTAAGTAAACAAAGAAACCCGATACTTTTATGTACCTGAAGATAGATACGACATTAAGTTCACACACAGTATGATTTTATACTCTCTTCCTAAATTAATTGCAAGGATTCCACTTATTCTGACCATTTTTTTTAATTATCTGTAAGTTTGTAGCATATATGAACAGTATTCAATAAATATAAAATATATACTGAAGTGTTTACAACCTCTTTCCAAAGATCTATTCAAAATGTATTGCGATAAATTGCTTATTTTGAAGTTTTAATTCCATTTTCAACTGCCAGAAAATAGCATAAAGTTTGATTTTTAAAATAGAAAAAAAAAAAGAAAAGAGATTAAGTAGTAGTTTTATGCCTATCTTTCCCCTAGCTTCTCAAATTTATTGGGCGTTCCATGTTATATGATATGTACAGATGACAAAAAAAAAATGGCAGAGCTTAACATTTTCAGTTCTTATTTATGAATGAATCTATTTTTGAAAAGAGTATTTTCTAAGAAAAGTTTTAGAAAATAACTCCACCATTCAATTATCTTTTGAATAAAAAAAAAAAAAAAAAAAAAAAAAATTCTTTGGTAGGGGTCCCTACAAATACTAGGCAGTTGGGGGGAGAAAGGTTATTTTTAGGAGACAAATTTAAAAAATTATGCTATTTTCCTGCTTCCTTTAGTGACCAGAAAAATCAAGCCAACAAACTGCAATCAATGGTTTTGACTTGCAGAGCAACTTTTTCATTTGCTTTCCCCCAAAGGCAAAACCGGTTGGGCAAGATCCCATGTTTTGGTCCCATAAATATACACAAGTCTTTGAAGATACTGTTAAAAAAACATACAAAGAAAGAAAAAGCAGAGCGCCAACAGCTTTTTCAACGGGAGTATAAATACCACAGCTTTAAAAAGGAGAAAAAAATCTGTCAAGATTTTTTTTTGTGGTTCATAATGACACACACACACACATATATATATATATATATATATATGCATTAGTATAATAGTGTGCTGCAACTATCTCGAGTATACTCGGGAATTTTCTAAAAAAGCCAATATGTATTTTGTGCTTTTTACATGTCTAGCACAGGTATTGTGTCTATCTACCATAGTTATCAACAATCTAGCAGTTTCATCACTGTTTTTGTTAGGTATTTTCTTTTGAGTGACCAATGAAAAGCGGGAAGATAAGTGAATATATCAGTACGATAATATAAAACTGTTCTTCATTGACAGCTGAAGTGTTTTTGTCCGATCCATTTAATTATCACAGTACATCAAATTGATTTGACATACCGCAAGTCAAATATATTTCCCAGTGTGCCATCATAAAAAGAGTTGGAGAACCATTGCTGTTGAGTAAAAAGTGAGTGGGAAAAACTGTTTTGTCAACTGAATTGAAAAGTCTTCTTGAAGGCCATCTTGCGAGAACTAAGTCTTGACCAAGCATGAAGACTGGACAAGAGAGCGTACCATGTCGTGAGGAATGTGCTTGTATAGACTGATCAATATGCAAGAAATTCACAAGAGAGATGCTCTCTTAATTCAACAGCATTTTCATTTATAAAGAGTAAATTTGTGGATGAGATTTACATGAACTCATTCAGGCCGGGAGCGTAAGTAGATGTGCCTTAAATTTTGAGGCCATTTTGAATACGCAATGAAGTCTCATGATCATTATATTTGTATACTTTGCAAGATAAATGAAATCCATACCTTAACGATGAAACGATATAACTTCTTGGGGTTGCTTAGAATATGAGGAAAATCTATCCATAATGTCCTTTGTAAACCTTACCCCCCTCAGGCCTAAACGATAAACATTTCCAAGCAGGCCGGCCCTTTCAAGTTGGGAGAGAGGTTAACAGATTTTTCTAGATCAATTATGCATGAAAATACTTCTTTCAAAAATTTGTTAGAAATTGACAAATAGAAGAAAATGAAAACATTTTTAAATATTTATGAGTAGGAAGATGAGTTTTGGTTGATTAAAATCTATGTGGGATATGAAGAATCAGATACATTTCTGTTGACAATACGTTAGGAAAACTGAATATATGACAAATAGGATTGTTTAACCAAAGCAGTCCAGAAGGCAAGAAAATATTTGTTAACATCCTTGTTGGTACTTGAAACAAGTATGCCATGTAACAATTTTTATACTTTGGCAAACATCCTAGACTCACTATCTGATTTTGTAGAAATTTTGGGACTATATTGAAGCAAATCCTCGAAGTAATTGGCAAGCTGTCTGTGACAATCAAGAGAAAGAGAGGAAGGGGGTAATGCAAACACAAATTTGCTTTCTTAGCTGACTGCTGATATAACTAATACTACCGTTGCTGACATGTCAATTTTGTTGTTTTTTTTGACGAAAATATATACAAGCATTTAGCTTATACCTTGTATTAATCGAAAAAAAAAAAAAAAAAGATTCGTGTCCAAGCAGACAGACAACTTTAGGTACATCATTAGCAAAGCAATAGGTATTCATTAGTGTGAAATAAATTCCAAGAAAATGGGACCATGGATATCCTTGTTTGAAATCCATTCTGTTAGTGATGTTTGATAATGGTTTCTATTCAAGTGTTCCATAATTACTCATCCCAAATCATCACTGTAATAATTTTATAATTAATGATAGAGCAAGAGTCCAAGCACCTGACAATGCCTATGTTTTCTCTCAACCTGAAAGTAATTTAATCCTTTTGTTTCAAGTCAATATTCAACAAGGATAAACACAGGTAACAAGAATAAAAGGTTTGTTATTCACAGAGCTTTTCTAGTAATAACTATGTTACAGAAGGGATTAGGTTTTTTTTCTTCACACTGGCCCATTTGGTGACTGACATTTTGGTGCTAAGAACAATTTTTCAAATGTGTGTAGACAGATTTAATGGAACAAAATTACAAAATATCTGTTATAAATTGAGTTAGAGTGATGATATACACATATTCGGAAACAGGAAAACTGGCTCTCCTCTCCATAAACCTTTTTTCAGGTTTTTATTTTTCAAAAAGTTACATTACAGTTTTAAAGCTTTTCAAAGTTCCATCTTTGAATAAGGATGAATCAATGAACATTTTTTGCAGGCACCCAGAAGTCTGTGTCTAATTGTCTTATTCCAATACTTACCCAGATAAAGAGAAAGAGCAGAAGGATAGTGTGGGTACCACATAAGATATACAAAATCTACTTTCTGCATAAAATCTGAGAGAAAAAATTTTCTGTTTCATTGTATCTCCCAACTCAGTGAAATTTGTTTCTGGAGGTTTAAATGTTACAAGACAAGAAATCACACTTTCAGTGATAGTTCAAGTTTTTCTTTTATCTTTTTCTCAATATGCATATCGAAATAGACATATTCACCTATAATTTCAAAACTATTACTTTGAGAGCTCTAGCTTTTTTTATCTTCCTTGCACTACTGTCTTAGTAACACTGAACAAAATGCATACTTATATTAAAGCTTTATATCCACTATACTACAAAATTAATACTATACGTACCTATAAATAGTTATAGAAAAATTGGAGGTTGTTTTGACATGAACTGATGTTTACCATTGAATTACTAACCTTCAAAAGCAAGAAGATCCCATTAAACCTAATAAGGATATACAACAAATCTTCCCGATAGTCATTTATAGAGCTGAAACATGGAATTTAACCAAGAGAGACCTGCAATCTGAGAACCATGTGATGTGCACATGAAAGAATCATGCTCAACATCACATGGAGAGATCACAAGACATCATAATATATATATTCCAGAGAAAACAGGTCTCCTGATATCAGAATCTATTAGAAGACTCAAATGGCAATGGGCTGGCCATTTTGCAAGAATGGCAGACAACTGATGGACATCATGACTTAGAACATGGATCCCCAGAGATCACATGTGCAACCAAGGCTGGCAGAATACTAGATGGAGAGACGAACTAGACAAATTCAGAAAGTATTGGCTCTGCGATGTCCATGATAAAGTGTGGCGAATCCTGGGAAGGTCCACGTCCAACGATGGACATTAAAAGACTGATAGCAGATTTAGAGTTGCTAGTATGAGATATCTACCTCTTACAAAATTTCCAACTTGTGTTATCGCCCACCCAAAATTCAAGATTCCCCCCACCCAGTTGCAACTGAGAAAGAAGAAATGCAACTGTCAGCAGTTTTCCAGAAGGAAAAACCTTGTGAATAAGAAACAATTTCAGACTTGATGTTTTCAAAAAATAATAGAACAAAGTCTTAATTCAAGGTACTTATACATGTAGTTTCTGACTACAGATACAATAATCTCAGTCTTTTAGGTTGAAGTGACATTATGCAAAACTAAATTGACAAGTTGGGTATACCAACATACATTCAAGAAAAAGTATTCTCTATTTTTTTCAACTTATTAATTCCACATGTAAATTTTCCATATTTTCTTTTTCAATTATCATGCTCGATGTTTTCAATCAAATCTTTCAGCAAATTATGTTGAATTTTGTATATTCAAGATATTATGATAGTTAACATTTCAAATTCAGATACTTTTTATATTTTATCAGACAATTTTCATAAATTGGTTCCATGGGTGATTAAATATAACAATTACCTGATAAGGAACTGAATTTAATAATTGATATTTGGTTGACAATAAGGACTAAATCTCATGAAGGAGAATACTTAATTTGATTCGATAATTTTGTTACGTTCATACCATTTCCCGGAGATGAGAAAAAAACAAAAAAAAAAAAAAACAGCACTGAATTAAAAACAAAATTATTGCCAATTATAAAATTTGAAAATTCCAAGTTTTGTTAAAAAACTAAGAACATGTCCTACTTTCAATGTTACAAGGGTTATGTATAGGATTATAAACCAACTGGTTAAGACTCATAGATATATTCGAATTTCTATAAGATATCCGTACCTCACATAAATGAATCACTGTAGTTCATTGTGTACCAGAACTAATAATCTAAAACTATCTTTAAAAAGATAAGATCTCATACCTAAAAATACCAGCAAAAGATTTGGGCATTGGTGATAGAAAATGAACAGAGATAAAAAAAAACTACTTCGATAAAAACATGTTTTTAGATGGTGACTAGTGGTGCAAATTTTCAAGGTTGTAGCCCAAAAAATGTGACCAAGAGGGCCTGGAGATACACACACTGACAGATGAGCAAATAGGAAAGAATCTTTAATCCATTCAGCTGGTTGTTCAGGTGGGCCTTGAGATATTTTTTCAGTAGAATTGTTTCCTTCAAGTGGAAGTCATACTGGTCATTACAGAAGTAGATCATTTGGGTATATACTTCCATGAGTGTGTGTATTGGTATATGCGAGTAAGAATGGAGCCTAGTGAATCTTCTAAAACTTAATATCCCGAATTATATACCAGAAATCCAGAACAGTTGTATTTATAACCTTCCCATTTTTTTGCTCAGGTTTTCTACTGTAACAACCCCCTTCCGTCTGATGATCACCTAGGAGATCATATCCTTTGCTTTTTTCTAGCTTTCAGTAAGGTACAGCAAAGGAAAATTTGTCTTTGTACTAATCAATTACTTGAGAAAAATGTTTTTATTTGTATCTTTTAGGTGTGGTGGTGGTGGTGGTGGCGCGAATAGTAGTAGTAGTAGCATTCATTGATTCTTTCAAGCCAGGGGTTCTTAAATTTGTTAGACCACCAACCATTTCATGGAATTCTTGATCGTTCATGGACTCCTTGGCATATTCCAATAGATAGATCCATAGCTTCTGACGTTTTTTTCCCCCAGGATTTTTTTTGTTTGGTTTTTCAAGAATTTAAAAAAAGAGAAAGAAAAAAAAAAAAAAAAAGAACGAAAAGAATTCAAGGAAAAAAAATCGAATGAAACCATACAAAACTACAGGTATCCCTTGCCATTCATGGGGTTAGGGGCACCAGGGGACAACGAATGTGCCAAGAGCACAAATGATTTTTGCCGACCCCACCAATCCATACATTCTCCAAAAGCCATAAATCTTGTACCATTAGCATTCTGATAAACACACTTTACCATTCTCAAATTATAAATATACAAATAAATGACTTCAGTAAAGCACCCAGTAAAAATTTTTAAACTCCAATTTTTCTGTAGACAGATCAATTATGGTGGAATCAGTATTTTTATCTTTTTATTTTATTAGTCAAAAATGTAATCACACCCTCCCCTCAATCAGCGCCGAAATCCTTTGTGTGTACGCAGAATTTTTTCTTTTACAACTTTATTTTCTTGCAGTTATAACTAAAATCAAACTTTCTAAGATATTTAATTACGGAAATATGTTTCAGATGATCATTAAAAATGTGCCCAGTAGATGCTAGGAAAAATAAATTAATGAAAACCATAAATTTCATGAAACTACAGCAGAGTATTGATTAACAATTTCTCATTCTTTTATTTGCTACTATTCGTCTTCATCTTGATACTTTTTTGCTTTTTTCGAATTTCAATCCTGTCTCAGAAAAGTGATAAAAAGAAATGAAAATATTATGAAGGTTAAGCAGTAACCTTAAAATGAAAAAAATGTTAATGATTTACAATACTTTAATCTACTAGAAAATAAATCTGTTTACAGTACAGTGAGTTGGAGGAAAAAAAATTTGACTTACTGGTTCACGAGTTACTGGTTTGCAAGTTGAAATTTCAGCCACAATAAGTTTTCAATTGGGTTCATATTTTTTTTTTTTTTTTACAAAAATAAATTTCAGTCGATTATTTTCTACCATCTTTAATAAACTTTTCATGTTTTGTTTATAATGTTCAGCATATTTTCTATGATGTGTTTTTTTTGTGATATGCAGCAAAACTCAAAAAAATATTCCCTTTGAATTTTTCAAGATTGAACGGTAAATTAATTATCAAGACAGCAAATAGAAAACCCACAGATTGCCAAGGATAACCGTACTTTCATTTAGTGGCAGAACCAAAAAATCTATGGACCAAATGAAATAAAACCTTTGCTGGAACGAAATGGAACCACCTCTAATGACTATATTATTAACAGTTTCAGAAAACAAAATATGAAATAAAGAATGAAAATTAATAATATATAAATCTGAAATATATATCAGCAAGTTGTATTTCATGTATTTTTTTTTTCCTTACAAGAACCCCAAAAGTTGAATCACCTCCCCAATCTCATCATTCTTCCCCTCAGTCATCCATCTTTAATGTTTCCATCATAATATTTCAGCAACTGTATCTTCTAGCCTTTCTGCACTGCTTACAAAGAATGAACTCAACACTGAATATCAAATGTACGGCTGATACAGCACATTAAGGTTTAAATAAGTGCTTTGCTTTCGGAAGAACTGGGTCTATACTGTCTTTTGCCATATTGAAACTTGATCTGCTGATACATCAACAAAATTAAATAAATTATATTTTATTTAGGCCATAATCTATAGACTCAGACACAGGAAATCTAACATCAAAATATTAATAAGTAAAGCAAACATCTCTGTATTTGTAAATACACTAACATTATCCTGACGTCTGACAAATTACGTTGCATTCAGTGAATTTCAAACCAGATTTCGGTCAAAAAGTGCTCAACATCACTTCCTCAAAATCCCAAGGATCAACTCCCTTCTCCGATACATGTAGGACAAGGGAAACATCTTACATTATGGCTGCATCTCAATGGAATGTGTGATTTTCAAATCCTTTTTTTTTTTTTGTTATATGAACTATAACCTTTACGAGAAGCTGATGTGGACTTGTAAAGGATATTCCCCCAAAACTACGTTGCTTATATGAATGAATTGTATCTTCACTTTTCCTAACGAATAACAAGGTTGTTTTCCATTGTTTCAACATTAATACTATACTCCACAGTCTACCAGTGGTCAGTCCAAATACCTTGATTCACATAACCTACACTGGTAAACCCAGATGAAATGTTTGAGGGTGGAAAAAAAAAAAAAAAAAAAAAAAATCATACTTACATACACACACACATATATATATATCTCTGAACCCTTTGATTCATACATTCACATACACACAAAAAGAATAGATTTTTCCTTCAGTTTTCAACAAAGTCTACAAATTCAAACTTTGCCTACAATGTTCGTCTTCAAAGCATGGTTCATGCCAGTTTTTCAAATTTATCGCTATCAACCACTGATGCATATAACTGCTACTACCAATGTGTGTATTACATACAACTTGAGAGCACGTCATTGCCAGCTAGGAACCAAATGCCAGTCTGAACAATTCCCTTTCAGAAAACCCGAGATGGCAGATTGCTACAACAGCAAGTAATTTGTTGCTCTTTGAGATTGCAACTTGGCTTGGTGCCGCTAATTCAGATTTTGTGATCAATACAGGTGCATCAGTTATGATTACCAACTAAGTATTCCAATGGACTTAGCTTGAATCTGAAGCCTGTTTGCTCATCTCTGGCCAACAGGCAGAATATTTAGTGCTACAGGGAGGTCTTGGTTGACATTGAAATGCCAGGACAACACCGATCATACAGATAGACCATTGTAGTTGCTGACAGGCAACCCAATTCTGGTTGTGCATCATTACAGACTCCCACTGGACTGCAAGAATGGCAGGCTAATTGATCAAACTACCAAATATTACTTGCAAGGCAAACACTTTACTGAACCAGTACATAAAATTTTGATTAATAGCAGTGCCATCAAACGCGAGGTTATGAGACCTCTCTTCAAAGTATTCCCTTGACCGATCATAACCAACCTGTTCTCCATTGAAGGTAAGACATTCCATTGATACAGGAGACAATGCCCCTACCTTTGCTTTAATTCGTCAATAGTCTAATGACAAATATAAAGTAGCAAAAGAAGAATTTAGAGCTCTGCTTCAGGTAGGCATTATCAGACAATCCTAATCACCTTTGTAATCTCCCTTGCACATGGTACCAAAGTTCACTCCTGGATGGTATTGAGTATGTAGATTACCAGAATTTGAATGAACAATAAGAGATAAAAAACAAACATGACATTGAAAGCATATTCTGTGGATGATAAGACATTGCAGGACGTTTCAACATCTTTTCCCCAGACCGTTCATTCTACAAACGTCACATAATGCAATTTACGCCCAGGACCCTCAGATACATTGAAATTGATCAAATCTCGCTACTTTTGGGCAGACATGAAAGAACATCCTCGCTCATGAATTAGAAAGTGCCTCAGTTGTCAAAATAAAATCCATCACCACGCCAAATCGCAAGTACCTTACTACCATCAAGCCAATCCAAAATAGTGCCCATTGATATTGTTGGACCCTTAGCACAAGGATCTCTCACTCCAGAGTTCTCCTTCATACAGTCACAGAGAGAGGAACTCTGTTTGAAAGTGAAACCATCAACGAATTGTCTATCTTTGTAGGGTTTCATAGACTCTATGGACAACAGCCTATCAACCGCAAACTAATGGACTGATTGAGAAGCGACATAAAATCATTAAAACTGCTATAACAGCAAGGAAACAGATCTGTCTCAATGCCTTGCCAATAATTATCCTAGCGAAGAAAGGTCATTCACCAGTTGTTGCTGTTATAGGCATATCATTCTTATTACCCAGACCCATGAGTGATTTCATCAACCAAACAGTTTCTCTGCTATCACAGGAGATGCTGAAACTGGACCAAACTCCACTCTGTGGGACATCTTTACTGTCCAACATTACTATTCCCTAAAAGTTGAAAGTGTACACATGTCGCATTAAAGGTTGACCGAGATAGGCGTTCATGGGAGGCTACTTCAGCTGGACCCATCAAGGTGATACAAAGATACAAAAAGTATTTTACAATAAAGCATCATCCTGAATACAGGCAAAACGTGTCACTGGATGGGTTGAAACCAGTGACATATTCACAGTCACAACCAACTAAACCAAATTAAGACCAAACACCAAATACCGAGGAAAAATATGAACACAGAAAAAAAACAATGGATGAGATTGACACATCCAAAGAAGAGACATTTAAAAAAGAGCAAACAAAAATACAATCTTCTATTGAAACTAGAAGATCAGAAAGACAAGTTTTATTTTCTAAAAAGAAAAACCAAGTATTTTTTCAGATGATGAAATGCCAGCAAATAGCTCCACATCTGGGTGATTCAGTATGGTGGTGATTATGTATAATGAATATACATATATATATGAATAAGATGAATAAATAAATATAAATTATAGACATATTTGCATACATGAACATAAAGGAAGCACACACACACATAACACACCTACGCCTTATATAACACTAACACACACACCTACGCCTTATATAACACTAACACACATATATATATATATGCCTTATACAACACTAACACACATATATATATATATGCCTTATACAACACTAACACACATATATATATATATGCCTTATACAACACTAACACACATATATATATATATGCCTTATACAACACTAACACACATATATATATATATGCCTTATACAACACTAACACACATATATATATATATGCCTTATACAACACTAACACACATATATATATATATGCCTTATACAACACTAACACACATATATATATATATGCCTTATACAACACTAACACACATATATATATATATGCCTTATACAACACTAACACACATATATATATATATGCCTTATACAACACTAACACACATATATATATATATGCCTTATACAACACTAACACACATATATATATATATGCCTTATACAACACTAACACACATATATATATATATGCCTTATACAACACTAACACACATATATATATATATGCCTTATACAACACTAACACACATATATATATATATGCCTTATACAACACTAACACACATATATATATATATGCCTTATACAACACTAACACACATATATATATATATGCCTTATACAACACTAACACATATATATATATATATGCCTTATACAACACTAACACATATATATATATATATGCCTTATACAACACTAACACATATATATATATATATGCCTTATACAACACTAACACATATATATATATATATGCCTTATACAACACTAACACATATATATATATATATGCCTTATACAACACTAACACATATATATATATATATGCCTTATACAACACTAACACATATATATATATATATGCCTTATACAACACTAACACATATATATATATATATGCCTTATACAACACTAACACATATATATATATATATGCCTTATACAACACTAACACATATATATATATATATGCCTTATACAACACTAACACATATATATATATATATGCCTTATACAACACTAACACATATATATATATATATGCCTTATACAACACTAACACATATATATATATATATGCCTTATACAACACTAACACATATATATATATATATGCCTTATACAACACTAACACATATATATATATATATATGCCTTATACAACACTAACACATATATATATATATATATGCCTTATACAACACTAACACATATATATATATATATATGCCTTATACAACACTAACACATATATATATATATATATGCCTTATACAACACTAACACATATATATATATATATATGCCTTATACAACACTAACACATATATATATATATATATGCCTTATACAACACTAACACATATATATATATATATATGCCTTATACAACACTAACACATATATATATATATATATGCCTTATACAACACTAACACATATATATATATATATATGCCTTATACAACACTAACACATATATATATATATATATGCCTTATACAACACTAACACATATATATATATATATATGCCTTATACAACACTAACACATATATATATATATATATGCCTTATACAACACTAACACATATATATATATATATATGCCTTATACAACACTAACACATATATATATATATATATGCCTTATACAACACTAACACATATATATATATATATATGCCTTATACAACACTAACACATATATATATATATATATGCCTTATACAACACTAACACATATATATATATATATATGCCTTATACAACACTAACACATATATATATATATATATGCCTTATACAACACTAACACATATATATATATATATATGCCTTATACAACACTAACACATATATATATATATATATGCCTTATACAACACTAACACATATATATATATATATATGCCTTATACAACACTAACACATATATATATATATATATGCCTTATACAACACTAACACATATATATATATATATATGCCTTATACAACACTAACACATATATATATATATATATGCCTTATACAACACTAACACATATATATATATATATATGCCTTATACAACACTAACACATATATATATATATATATGCCTTATACAACACTAACACATATATATATATATATATGCCTTATACAACACTAACACATATATATATATATATATGCCTTATACAACACTAACACATATATATATATATATATGCCTTATACAACACTAACACATATATATATATATATATGCCTTATACAACACTAACACAT
>OY735216.1:54944008-55089008 GCA_963457665.1 Thysanoteuthis rhombus | reverse complement strand
CATATACATAATTTTTTTTTTTCCAACTTTTATATATTTGCTACATATTCCTTTTTCCTTGTATTCGCAAGAAATGAAAAGATTTAAAATGCCTTTTTCAATAT
This sequence comes from Thysanoteuthis rhombus, assembly GCA_963457665.1. Classification (NCBI taxonomy): domain Eukaryota; kingdom Metazoa; phylum Mollusca; class Cephalopoda; order Oegopsida; family Thysanoteuthidae; genus Thysanoteuthis; species Thysanoteuthis major. The sequence goes on along the minus strand of OY735216.1, from coordinate 55,088,904 downwards.
GCCTCCCACTCCTTGATTTTTCATTATAATACTTTCACATAGAAGCAGATAGTCAACCTCATAAGTACAAAATATCTTGAGGAGGAATGACAAGTGTAATTTTTGACACCAAAACTATCTAGAGCTAGAGCTACATTATTCAATAAGATACATTTTTTTGATGAAAAATATGTTTGAGTACACATAAGGAGAAACGATAATATTAGGTTGGTACAAAAATGATCGTGGTTTTTGTTATTTTCAACTTAGATGCCTATTTCATTATTTAAATCTGATTGTTCTCTGTTTACAATTTATTCTGGTTTATTAGAGGCTGTGAAATCAAAGATGGACAAAACAGCAGTAGATGCTGCTTGTAATACCAACCAAGTATTTGGCCAGGACCAGCAACATACATGGATGAGGATGTTCTTATGTGATTGGCAACATCCAATTGAAGGCTCAAGACATCTGGGAGTAGACAGGTGTCAGGGACATTATAGAATCCATTAATCTCAAATGGCAATGGGCTGGTCATGTTGCAAAAATAGTAGACAATCGATGGACATTGTGACTCATGACATGGATCCTCAGAGATCACATGCGCAACCGAGGCCGGTAGAGTTATTAGATGGAGAGACGAGCTAGATAAATTCAAAAGTAATGGCTTTGCAACGCCCATGATAGAGAAGACTGATGATGACTGAGGTAAATCCATGCGGTGCAACTTACGAAGTTGCAGAGAAATTCGATGTTGACCACTTTACAGTTGTTAAAGATATTCGCACCAAATATAGAGAGCAAAAAAGCTTGAGCGTTGCACAGATGACCCCGAATAAAATTGGACAAACTAGATCAAGAAACTACCTTGCCCAGCCCTCTCAACAGATCTTTCTGACAGAATACCACTTTCTCTAGCATTTCAGCCACTTTCAGCAAGGGAAAATCTTCAACAACCAGGTAGTGGCTAATAATACCTTTGAAGAACTCATCGGTTTCGGGACCCCAGAATCCAATGCTTCCTGAATAAATGGACTCGTTTCTAGTCAGCAAAAAATGTGTAGATTCTGGGGGTTCATATTGTGATTAATAACTTCCATGCTAAACTGAGATATAATGTTGAAGGTGAAAACTGCAATTGTTTTTGCTACAACCTAATAACAGTCAATCTCACTGAACCTACAACCAAGCACTCCCCAGAAAGTATGACATCAACAATACGATTGAGTCTAGAAGCCATCCTGATCTCTATCAACCTTTAGTTAAAACTGGCTGTTACAGGGTAAAACGCCACTGACCAATTCTGACTGAAGATGATTCCAGTAACTTTTGTACTTTATACATGAATGTAGAAAATTCATCAATATTTTTTTCATTTCTTCATTTCTATTTGTATTTTTTTTTTTCTTAAAAGAAAAATTCGACACTGTATATCAGGTTATGTAGGATAAATTTTTGTTGATATCTATAACTTGTTGATTTGGCTCAGTCGGTAAGAGGGTCAACTCATTTCCAATAGGCAGAGTTCTAATTGTGGAAGGGGAATGTGAATTTCACAAATCAGTTTACAACCCTAATTCTGGAGAGGATAGTTCTTGTTATGGGAGGGAAATAAAGTAAATAGTTTTGGAGTTTGTATTAAAGTAAACTCTTGTAATCACACTATTTAATAACACACTTGTTCCAATGATATATTTTTGTAATATTCTCGCAAGAATATTGTTGGAGATTAACTTGCAGCAACAGTACATGAAGATTTTAGAGGATCATTTAGAAAAATATAATTTGTAATCCCTTGGAATATATTATTCCCTTATTTTTGCATCAAACTATTGCCTGATCTAAGTATTTTCTAAGAAATCACTGATGCTCGGCAAACAATTACATACCACCAGGTATATAGTTAGCGTTATTACTTTTTGGTTCATTCAGTTTATTTGCAGACCTGTAGCCCATACATGGAACATTACACTCTGAAAACGTAAGACTTTTTGTCTGTACCTCTTTTTTTTTTCCATTTAAAAAAAAAAAAAATTATAAATACACTTCAATCTCCAGAGGTGCCAGGGGTAGGGTGAGGGTGTAAATGGGAAGCTCCTAGAGTAATAAATCAAGAAAAGAAGCCAATATAAACAGTTTACAAGATAAACTAAGATCAACATAAACTATCCCAGCCCTACTTGAACTTTTATTTGACATACGAGCAAAATTAGTCAATTTCAAATTCCATCTTGATTTCAACTTTCCGTTTCCTTTTCAAGATGGAAATTAACCATACTGGCTTATTTCGTTCATTGAATCACCATAGCCCCACAAATACACTCCTCCTCAAATAATTAGCCAAGTGGGTTACACAGTCTTCCCTCTTTCAGTGGGTGTGTCTACAGCTGCTCCTAGTCACATTTTCAGTGCTACAATCTTGAAAATTTGCATGAGTACACTACTGGGCACCATCAAAAACATATGTATTTTTTCAAAGATGATTTTCCAAATAATTAGTTCTGGTACATGTAAAGTCTATGGTACAGATATTACTGGATTCTTTCAAATTCTGGTAAAAAAGGAAGCAATCCTTATGTCCTGTTCCAAGTTGATCTTCACACGATTCTCACTTTTTATAACAGCTACCACCAAAAAACCAGCCTCCCGGAGATAAGTTGATGCAAATAGAATTAGGATTCACCGAGATTTAGTACTTGTAAGAGATGAATATCTTCAGCTCTTACTGATATCCAGAACTAAGTTAATTCCATCTTGAAATTTTCTTTCAACTGTTTGGCCACAAAGTCTAATGGGACATTTAAATTAGTTTATAACACTCATTTCTTTCAAGAATCATTAATCCTACACTGATTTTGAACCTGGAATCATCTAATACCTTCTTTCAAATAACAGCTAACAAAACTGATGTAGTGAAGTTGACCATTTGAACATTTATTTTAAGTTTCTCTGATTACAGAAAAGTATACTAAAAAGCGAAGCTGCCTCATTGCATCAGTACACTGGCCAGTTGCCTGGGGGGTCCTGCAATGTTAGGGGCCCCGAAATTCAATTTGAAAATTCAATCTTAATGTGCTGCAGGCGAGTGGGGTTTATGGGCGCCAATACATTGCTTTACCTGGGGCCCTAAATATTCTCAAGATATCCTTTCAGCAGGGCTACAAAGTTAAACATTGTTTACTTAGCCATAGAATAAATTCTGAATCAATAAAGACAAATATGCTTAGTTTCAATTGATTTTGGTTTAACTTTTTTATGATTTTAAAGTATAACTTCATTGGTCAAGAAAGAAGTTCTTGTGACTGAAAAATCAGACAAAAATAATTTTTTTTTTCTAAATTTCGAACCACCGTAGGTCCACAAATGGCTCACTAACCAACCAACCAAGTAGGCTTCAGATTCTTCTCTTTCAGCGTCTATGTCTGCATGCCCATCTATGTACTTGAATGTGCGTGTCTCAAGGCACACCCGATTACATTGGGGAGGGAGCATTACCTTAAAAAATTTGCAGGAAGACACCACTAGGAAACATCTAAAAGTGATGGTTCCATTTTTGTTCAAGTGCTTTTTTCAGGTCACTATGGTCATTTTGGTACACGCTCGGACTACGATGATACATTTATACGATTTAGAGATTTTTTTCCTCTTTTTAAACTTTATCAAAAACAATTTGAAGAAAAGCATTCTTATAAGAAAATAGGTGATTTTTTTACATGGGAGAAAGAGTGGTTTGTTGCTCACTTTTATAACGAGACACAAACACAATGTTCAGAAAATTAAGTTCATTTAGTAGAAGCTGTTCACTAAAGACTATAAGTACTTTGGTTTAGAATAAACCAGAAATCCAAGTGTTTTTCTATAAATAACAAATGAGATAAAATTACCCGACTAATCTTTTCCAGACTTCAAGACAGTGACAAAAGTCCAGAGTAATGCTAACTTTCAGAATGAAAATCTTTATTTAGAACCTAGGGGTAAAAAAAAGGAAAAAAGAAAATCTGGAGAAAATACTCTAAGAAACAAAATAGTAGCACGTAGAGATTGTCCTCTTTTCTAAAATTTTTATCATTTCAGTAGTGCCCCTTCATAACATGGGTGTTGGGGTCCAAGAAAGACAACCTTGGTATAACTGAACAGCGGAGAATCTAGAGTCATTTACCTGTGCCAAAACAAGTTCATTGGTGTACGGAGACGTTTTCATCACAAAATCAAATATTCATGAGTGAAACATCAGGTAATTTCATTTTAATAGATTGCAAATTGAACAAAAATTATTTTAATCTAATTAAGTAATAGTTTTGATGAAATTGTTCTAATTTGCTGTTATCTGTGCGAATGGGTGACAATAGACAAAAATTTTGGTGGTTACTACCCATCAAAAACTGCATTATGTTAAAGGACACCAATACTGATAAAAAAATAATGGGGATGATGTCAAACAAAACAAATTAAAAAACAATAACAAAAAAAAAAACAGAATATTTAAGGGTGTCAAATTCAAATATAATGAAAAAAATTTCAAGCCTTTTAAATATAATTAATTGATACCTAATTCGGTAGTTCATATTCAGTTATATCAAATGAGAAAATTTAATAAAAATGAAAAATCATTAACCTATAACTAATGCAAATAGAACTGAGTATAACAAGTTCATGCAAAAATACTGTACCTTAAATATGTTTCTCCAGGTAACTAGATCAGAAAATGACTAAAGGAAAAAAAAAAAAATTTCGACCAACCGTAAAAAGTTTGCTTGTGATCGTTGGCTATAATTCGAGAAAGAACTGAGTATCTCCACACAAGGCAAAAACAGGACTTGATGCAAAACGAGGGGAGAAGGCATTTATGTCCAAACTTGACTAAATCTACAAGAAAATCTAAAAAGTTGAGAACTTAGAAAGGTATGAATCAATTTTTGATAAACAGGATCTTCATATACCAGGACTGTTATAAACGACTTTTCACACATCAAAATATCTTATGCTGATATATTTATTGCTAACAGAAGCCTTAAAAAACTTACAAGGTAGAAAGAGACGTGTATTTTTTCATGGATCAATTTTTTTTCCCCCCCACAAATCACCACTTCCCACAACAGACTGGTTTAATCACTTGTTTTTGTGATGTGGGTTATTTATTCAGGAGTTCTGACATTTATATGTATCTATCTACAATCTAACCAGACAGCACCTAGCCCTAACCATTCACAGATGGAACTCAAAATTTTGCACACACACTCCCCTTAATGAATAAAGAAAAATTTTTTTTTCTAAATTCACCTCTCTAATGAAATTTTAGGAGGGGGTCATTTAAGCTCATTAATCGATTACCCCACCACAACATGCCAAAAGACATTGGTCACAGGGTGGTTGAGAAAGAAAGGAAGGAAGGAAGGAAGGAAAAAAAAAAAACGAAACAAAACACCTTTTCATCTGTTAAACATGTAATAGTTGCCATTTTTAATCGTCACTACCCACAACAGACCAGTTTAAATACTTTTACTGGGTTTAGGTTATTCAAGGCTTCAAACATATATATATACTCTTGCCTTTCCATGGGGAAATTCCTTGGTTATTGACACCTAAACTCAAACTAAATATCATCTCATGCATTTGTATTACTCTCAATACCTATATCTTCTCATGATCTCCTGATGTAGTCAGTCAATGATTTCATACAATTGTTGAACTTGGATAAGATTCATATACCAAAATGTTCCTACCCTTTTAGTAAACTACCCAACTTTTCCAACCTCTTATTAAACTAACCAACTCCCTTCACTCTCCTCTCACCCTACTCCTTAAATAAGATACTTAAAACTCCTTCCACCCTTGTTCCTTCCTAAATACAAAGGAGAAATATTTTGAATCAAACAACATGCCGCCAAAAGACGTTGGTCATCTGGAAGTGGAGGAAAAATACCTCACTTATATTCCATCTCTTGTGCATAGATCATAAACAAGTTTAAACCCTTTTGCTAGGTTTAAGTCATTCATGTGCTCCGACAGTTATACATAAATGTATGTACCTATGTATCAAGACAGCCCATTCCACATGCGTGCATACTGTCCACAATTTGTGACATAGTTTTGCCCACAACCCCAGGTTTTCAGAGGAGGGTCAATGTTCAATATGAATTTATGCTAAATTTACGTGATAAGCATATACAGGTGGCGGTGATTCTTAATTTCCCTTGGAATGCTAGTTCTTATCTTAACGAAGTAAAGAAGGGTGGGCATGCCATGTAAATAAAACATATTTCAGTGTTTTGTTATACACTTTGAAAACCATTGGCTTAAATAAATAAAAAAATTTAAAAAAAGAAGGGAAACCAGACAGTTCCCAATTCAACCTGATATTCCAACTTAGAGTGATGAAAAATATGAAAATGATACAAAACAAATTCATAATATAATCCAGAAATACATAAGGCGGTGATTCATAAACTATTTCAGTGTCATTCAACCTCAAGTCTTTAGAATGGAATTCCTTTCACCATTCTCTAAATTTCCCTATGTTTTCAATTATCTACATCGTATTAACCCTTGTGTAGAATTTAATACATAATTCATTTTGCATTGTGAGCAAAAATCAACATGAATTAAGTCATTTCCCAAGTGTTTCTAAATTTCCTCATGTTTTTCTTTATCATTATCATCTTATTGTCCTTGGTGCATACAGTAAAACCTAGCTATTATCAACTAATTGAGGGGAAGGGTTTGTCATTAAAGCAGAAAGTCTCTTATACTTGATGGTTGCCTCATTTTAGGGAAAAATCGGAAGTAATTTCAGTAGTTCACTGCATTTAATGAACATTGTTTGGTAAATCCAAAAGGTAGCTCGGTAACTCTTTGGATTTTGTTTATAAATATTGGAAATCGCAGTTATTGAAATATTTTTTTTTCATAAGATACCAATTTTTTTTTTTTCTATATTTTTATATTTTTAGAAATTTGAATGCAAAATTTACATCATTTCAATATCTAGAAATTACTTTTCATACTATTCATTTCTTGAACAATTTCCAGTTTTAGATTTTTTCTTTCTCCAATAACGACATATTTTGAGGATTAATCTTTTATACAAGTTTGAGGCTTTTTTCCATCTCTGGTGTCAAGTTCCCAGTGAAAATTTTTGGCCCTACTTTTAAATGAAGCAATTAAAATGCCACTCTTTTGGTTACAACAACCCAGTTAATTCTGCTATTACCAGTATTTTCCACATAAAATCTTTGAAAAATTCTGATTTAGTACTTAGAACAATTTAGACAAAAAGGGTCTTAACAAACTGCATATAGTTCTTATAATCTATCAATTTTATAGTCATAAACTGTTAATAATTATAAAAATTGCAGGACAAGAAATAAAAAAAATGTTCGAAAGCCATGGAAAAATCGTTTATGTAAGTTGTGAAAATGTCAGGTTTTGCGGAACAGCTGGAAAAGTTTCATGGAACCTGGTTTGAATACTGTTGAGACAATCTGGGTTATGAGACAATGTGAATGGTCACCATCAGTTTTGACCACTCAGAAAGTAACTTATCAGTAAACAAGGAAAATAAAAAGAAACTAAGTATATGAAATGAAAGACAAAAAAAAAAAAATAAAAACATGTGCCAATGTCAACTTCCAGTTAGAAATGAAGGGATTTCATTCTTTTCTTCAACCTCCTTTAAAGAAAAAAAAAAAAAAAAAAAAAAAAAAAAGCTCGGTAAATAAGAAAGCTTGTCAGTCCATGTGTTTACTAAAGCTGAAATTCATTATAGCAAGGGTTTCTGTAATTCTATATAATTCGTTTAGCATAGATGTGTACACCTGATCTGCCCTTAACAGTCAATTTGGTAATTATCTTACTAATTTGAAATTAGCCTACCAACAAGTTTTGATGACCATCCCCTCGCAAGGATGAAAGTCTACCAAAGGGATACCTCCACTCTATTCATACAGCTTAGAGTGTACTCAATTTGCACTTAAGTGAAGGGAAGTTTGTCCTAATGAGGAGTTTTCTACTCTTTGCTCATACCAGGAATCGAACCCAGAACTTTCAGTACGAGAAGCTTATGTGCTAACCATTATATTCTCCTAGAAGACTTTACCTAGAACCTAGTTTTATTACACCCAACAGACTACTGAAAGAGAAAAAAAAACTGGGTACAAACTAGGTCAAAACTGGGTGAGTGGTGGGAATCAAGACGGGTAGGTGTTGAGATTCTCATTCTTAGTAATCTCTAGCCTTGTCTTTTTCAATGAAAGTTATCTTATTTTTCAATTTATACTTCCAGATTATACGGAAGAACTCAATTTCAGAAGGTTCTTGTCTCAGCTTTTACCTTGTTTTTGACTGACTACGGACCAAATTTGAGGAAAAAAAAAAAAAGAAAAAAAGACAAGCTATGGAGCTCACTAACCAGGAATCTTACTAACAATTTTGATTCCAACATTTTGAATTTCTCTTTTTGTTTTTCTTTTCCTCGACAAAATCTCGTCTTAAATTATACCTCCATATCATACTTGAGACTTCAACTTCAAGACAAGGTTTTTGCCTTCACAGTGAACTAAATAGTTTGACCTCATTTTTGACTGACTACTGATCTAGTTTTTCATACCGATTTTACCATTTACTAACTAGGAACCCACTTCCAAGCTTACTAACATCCATGAATTATGAGAAAATTCACCCAAAACTAACTAAACAATATTAATATCAGTTACAAATTAATCCACAGAATTCTTATGTCCTATATTTATTACAAGAAAATAAGTTTCAATATTTCTCGACAATCTAGTAGCAGCTGAACAGGTTTGCTAGGAAAATTCATTTTCCAAGAAATATTTCTTTGTAGAAATCAAATTGCAAGGGTCAAATTTTAAATGAAGAATTGTTTGTTCATTTTCATTTTGTACAAAAGACCAAGAAAGAGTTTCATCTGAGACACACAATATAAACAACTAAAAACCAAATAAAGTAACAGTGACTAACGAATTACTGATCTGTTAGACAATTAATCCCTTAAAGATAATGCTTAAATTATCACATGAAACCCTCCTCCCTCCTTTTTTGGATATTAGAATGGAAAATTCATCCTCAACCTGGTGTAACAGTATCAATTCCAATTGTAAATTAATCATAAAATTCCTACAACCTACAATTTTTTTGACAACTGATTCATAGCTAGAAATATTGCTAAACTAGGTTGTGGGGTGAATTTTCTGGTGGTGAAATCAAGCAAAGAATCACCCTAGGATGGCAAGCCTTTGGCAGAGCAAGCCCAACCTTCAAAAACAAGAAGATCTTATTCATCCTAGAAAGAAGGGTGTACAACCAATGCATCCTCCTGATAGTCACTTATGGAACTGAAACATGGAACCTAACCAAGAGACAAACTGGCAAATTGAGAACCATGCTATGTGTACATGAAAGAATTATGCTCAAGACAGCACAATACAATCAAGAGAAGACAGGAGTCAGAGACATCATAGAATTCATAACATGGATCACATGCGCACCCGAGGCCAGCAGAGTAATAGATGGTGAGACGAGCTAGACTAATTCAGAAAGTACTGGCTCCTCGACACCCACGATAGATAAGTGTGGCAAATCCTTGGTATGGTCCAAGTCCAATAATGGACGTTAAGAGACTTATAATGATGATTCATCAATTTAACGAGCACTGCTTTGGTAAGGCTATTAATAGCAAATAGGAAGTCTACAATATATTGAATGGTCATTAAATTGAGACAAGTGCTCAAGTTGAGAATAAAGATAGACTTTCTATCTTATTTTTTTTCCACCTTGTTTTTCTCGAAGAATTCCAAGAAGTAGTAATCTTAGCATCTGTCAGCTTTTTCTAAGACAAGTGAACTTACAAGACAAAATAGTGGGGGGGAAGGGATAGTGAAGAACATCAAGATGATTCCTTGAGTCTCCTAGGGGGGGTGGATGGGGGCAGAGCAAAACTTACATTTGTTACTAAGAGTTTGGGAGATTCAAAAAAGTTATCAGTCGGATAAATAATTACAGAGATGAATAAATGAACTGTGATACATTTAGAAAAAACTATAAGACGTCAGAAGCTAAGATGAGTGTATCTCAGGGTTATACTGAGAGGGGAAAAAAAAAAAAATCAAACACCGATAAGTAATTATAAAAATAACTGAAGAAACATCTAAATGCATTTGTATTTAGAAATCTAGAAAAGCATTATAATCATAAATTCCAGCTATAACTAGGAAGCACTCAGAGAGTGCACACTTTTGCCAATGCAATTATCACTATGAACTAAATGAAAAAAATCAGTTCCTCTATAGCTATGATGCAAGGGTGATAATTGTAAAACATTCCTGCATCTGTCCCCAAATTTGTCCAATTCTATCTTGGCCCACAGCTCACCCTTCATTTAAATTCGCTAAATTCATAGAGAACCTTTAGAGATATAGCGGATAAACAGGACTGAATTTAATGGGTGAAAAAATGTAAAAATCTTGATTCAAAAATGGAATTCCTGGATTTGCCCCGAAATTTAATCGGTAGATTTCATTAAATTCATTAAGAACTTTTGGAGATATTGAGTAGACAAAGCAAAGATGGAAGAAAAGTAATGAAAAAATTTATTTGAAATTCATTAAGAACCTTAGGAGATATTGTGTGATGTGGACATGTAGCTAAGAATTCTGGGGAGGTAACTGTACATGGACACTACACCTAACATGTAATCACTTCTGTAGCGCATTGCCAACCCTTCCATGAAATTTGATGGAGAACTTTTGGAGGTACTGTGTGGATAGACAGATGAACTTGGGAGACATCTTATCCAAGTTTGTTGGCAGATGTAAACCGAGATGAGTATCAGTTGTATTATGTTAGTAAACAGAGATTGGAAAACCTTTAATCAACAACTGAGAGGGCTACTAATGAAAAATTTTAAAGAGATAAATAAAGGGTTTATCTGAGGCCCCCTATCGGTTCCACAGCTCCACCCCCTATTGACCATGCTCAAAGTTTCCCAAGGAAAGACGTGTTCAATACATTTGGAAATCTGCATGGCTGCAGGGGATGCTTCCCCAGCTGGTCACCCATCTAGGTACTGACCATGCTTGATGCTGCTCAACCTGAGTTATCATAATGTGATTTGGCATTAATGATAGAAAGTTCAAGGGAAAGGAAATAAGATAGGTGAAGAAATAGTTTGTGTTCGAACAACATTCCCAAGCCCAAAAGTGTATCAGAGAAAAGATAGGAGTCCGAGATATCTAAGAAACCGTTAGAGAACTCAAATGGCAATGGGCTGGACATGTTGCAAGAATGTCAGACAACCACTGAATATTATGATTCACAATGTAGATTTCTAGAGATCATATGCGAAACTGTGGTCGACAGAATGTAAGATGGCCGGACGAGCTTAATAAATCCAGAAAGTACTGGCTCCGCAATGACTATCTATGATAGAGAGGTTTGTCAGGGGAAGTAATTGAGCATGCATCTGCCCCAAAATTTAATCCCTTAACAAAATTCCATTGAGTAGGTACTTTTGGAAATATTGTCTGGACCAGAAGATGTGACTTAATACATACACCTCTCCAACTTCATTGGTAGAAAGGGGGGGGGGGAATGCAGTGGATTTCCATACTAATTCACAAAAACAAAACCAACTTATTTGTGAGGCTATACGATCAATGGCATAAAATAGACGACTAATCACTGAACAAGATTACAAAGAGGAACATAAGATAAAAACTCTAATTTGATTTGATACAATTAGTCAGTCTGTTCTGGTTAAACTGGAGGGGATCTATTGTCATTTCTTCATAGATTAGCATATAAATGATTTCATGCCTGGAGTTAGATTTTTGTATGATAAAAGAAATATGGGGTAGGTGAGAGTACATTAGAATGGTATTGCTAATTTATTTGTGAAAAAATAAGAACAAAACAAACAAACTGAAAGCATTGTCTATAACTTTGAGAAGAGTCCTGAACATTCCAACTCTGTTTCTAACAATTCAAACTCACCTTTTCATCTTTGCAATCACCTGAAGAAGGCTGTAGAAATGAATTGGCCAGAACGTAGTAACTACATCAAAAATGAAAAGGGATTGAATTGTCCAAAACTAAGATAGTGAACTGAAATCATGTTTTCTTGAGCATTCACGTAATTTGATCTACTTTCTTTCATGAATATATCATTTCTACAGATATTTAGAGTGGACTAAATATAGGCCTATATCATCATCAGTCTTTTAACGTCCATCGTTGGACACAGACCTTCCCTAGGATTCGCCACAATTCCCTATCATGGGCATCGCGGAGCCAGTATTTCCTAAATTTGTCAAGTTCATCTCTCCATTTGGTGTTCTATCTGCCTCGGTTTCTTATGTGATCTCTGGAGATCCATGTTGTGAGACGTGATGTCCATCGGTTGTCTTTCATTCTTGCAACATGGCCAGCCCATTGCCATTTGAGTTTAATAGTTTCTATGATGTCATGAACACCTGTTTTCTTCCTTATATACTGTGCTGTCTTGTGATCTCTCCATGTAAGGTTGAGCATGATTTTCTCATGTGCACATTGCATACTTCTCAGTTTGCAGGCCTATGTAGGTTGTAACAAATGAATATTAACAGAAGATTTGTCCCTTTCCATTTGTTAATCAGATTTTATTTGAGAGCAAATCATTTTGTGGTTGTTCATTACAGAGTTTTCTTTAGTTGAGAATATTTCTTTCTATAGTTATGAGCCTAACGATGAATCCAAGAGCTAACTTAATAAAAAGATGCAATACAAATAATTAAGCGATGAAAGTGGCGAAGGGCAGGATACTTAGCAACAGATTGAGCAAAAGATTATCCGATTGGAGCCCAAAGAATAGCAAACACAGTAGGAAAAGACCAGACAATTTGATTTGTTGCTAACAAAGGAAATAAGATGGGAAAGCTTAAACTTTATGATTCTTGAAACTTTTCTATTTTGTTTTCAGAATAGAACTTTAAAGAATCTTTAAAAATTAATAAATGCAGTTTTTGCTTATAGGTACATTTTTAGATTAGAAGTTATAAAATTGATAAAGGATGAATTCAGAATATATTAAAAGACTGACGAAAAAAAAACAAAAAAAAACAACATTTTGCAATGAGAATTTTGATATTAAAATGTCACCAGCAGAATATTACTTATTCTTAAGGGCATGCAATACGGTATTAAGTTGTTTTTCATAATCTGTCCCCACACCAGCTGTTTTAGTCAGTATTTTATGATTGGCTGTGATCTTTTTCAAATATTTTTAGTAATAAATTTAGTGATGGTAAATTCTGGAATATATAATGATAAAAGACAATCTCGTGATCCTGTCTCCAAAATAACCGTACACTAAAAACACTTTAGTTCATGTGCCATGTGTATGAGGTTTAACACATGCACAATAATCTATCATGTAGACACCGAGTGATATTCTACAAGTTACAAAAAGTAGCTACCGAATGAGATATACAGCACTGATCCATCCATCATGTTGAGGCCCACCACCACCACCAATATATGCTGTGTTGGGAGGGGAGATCAATTAAAAAGTCAGAAAAAAAAGAGGTGATCAATGGATAGGTCACATCTCTCGCCTTTTGTTGGGCTGTGATCACTAAGAGGTCTGAATTCTCAAAAGGAAAAAAAAAAAAAAAAGCAGACACACAATCTAACATTTAACTTGTGTTTAAGATTAAACACTCACAAAAATCTTATTTTTGAAGGGAATTTTTCCTTACTCATCGAGGGGAGTGAGTGTGCAAAATTTGAAGTTCCTACAAAGAATGGTGAGGGCTAGGTGAAGATACACCAAAAATATTAGAACACATGAATAACCTAAACCCAGCAACTGTATTTTAACCGTTATGTTGTAGGTAGCAGTGATCAATAATATTCAAAGAGATAAAATGACCCATCAAGTTAAGGGCATTAAACATACCAAATGAGGAGAGCAATAATCATTCAAGGAATGAAGAATCTGTTATCAGACGCTCAAAAAGATATCACACACAATGCCATTCATTTTCATTGAAAGCCTCGGTTCTGTCTTGACAGACAATGGAGCCCCCTTCCCCATGGCTGGGTGAAGCATATTCGTGGAGACCTAGGGATTCCATGTCGTCAGAATGCTCCACTTGGCCTTGCTGAACAACAAGCAGGAGCAAGCCAGAAGGACGTCAGAGTAGATGTCAAAAAAATGTTTCGGGGGGGGGGGGGAGACTGGTTTGGAAACTGAATTGCCTTTTAGACTCGTTGCCTTCCCAAGTTTCATCTTCAGCTACAGATGGTGAGGAGAAGAAACAGAATCATGCCTTTCCCAAGAGTATCAGAGCAAAGTGAAGATAACCAGACTTGACTGAAGTTTGAACTCCGGTCACCAATTCCGTTTTCATTGCAGCAACAAGAAAAAAAAAAAAAAACCAATCAAGTTCCTCCCATCCCGATACTATAGCATTAATTAGAGTAATCATCAACTGGAATATTTTGAAAATTTTATTTTTAAAGTATTTTCTGAAATTTAATTTTTGAGTAAAACACAATGCATTTCACTAGCTTTGGATTTTTCTAAACTTGAAATTTTGAAACTCTACCCTGAGCGTGCATACATTACATACCTTATAAGATTGGTTTAGATGTTGACCAACTTCTTGCATTACACATCTATCAGATTTACTTTAAAGTTCTTCTTGCAAAAAAGAACTTATATCAAATATTTGAGAGTCAGCATAACTTGAAAGAATGTTCTGAGTAGTCGACTGAAAAGTTAGCTCATATATCAGGGGTCTCCAAAATTATTACACCATCAACCCCTTCATCGACCCGCAGACCTGTACGAAAATAAATGAACAGGTCTGGTTAGTCACTCAATAGAAACTGTCACACGACCAACATCTTCTGGCAGGATGTCATGCTGGGGAGGGGGGGGGGTCAATTGAAAAATTGGAAAAAGTGGAGATCAGTGAATAAGTTAATTTTCTCACCTTCTGTTTGGCAGCGATCACTAAAGTCCGAATTCAAAAAATAATGAAACGAGCATGAATGCAGCTGGACACAAACTGAGTGCCCAATTTAGCAAATTTACATTGTAAACTGAATCCAATACTAATAACCTCTCCATAGGAGAGGTTGTGTCTAGATATAAGAAGTAAAAATGTTTGAATTTTCAGCCTTCGTCATGCCATATGTACAAAGCCAGCCAGCCAGCCAGACTAGCTCAAAATCTGAAGAAATCTATACTGATGGTTTCTAATAAAGTTCATGTGCAGTTCCCATATACATTAGCGAGAGAAACTGCTTACCACACTTTGCTTTCCAGTGCCCTTTTGCACTACATTAGACACATTTCTTGTTTTTCAGCAATTTTTGGTTGATATTTAGCTATTTCCTAGCCATTTTTGGCAAATCTAGCTGGTTTTAATATTTAACTGATAAAAATGGCCATAAAAATGTTTTTTGAGGTTTTTTTTTTTTTTTTAGTGCTTTTAGACACTATTTCGAGGTTGATTTAGCATGGAGAAGTTTTCCTAATTGGCAACAGTGTTCTACTGTGATTTTAGGCACTGAAGCGGTAACTTCCAGTTGCTTCTCCACAGAGCTGTTGTATCAACAAGTACGTTCCAGCAAACATAATATAAAATAAATAGACAATAAAAACTAATGATATATAAATCAGAAATGTGTATTACCAAGCTATGTTTTTTTTAAAATTTATTCAATGTCAGTTTTCGGTTCCAAAAGTTCAGTCGACCCCAACTGGCATCTATCAACTCCGTTTTGACCCCCCAGCATTTATCAATCCCTTTGGATAGGCTTGCCGACCTTCAGGGGTCGATATAAACTGTTTTGCCGACTCTCTGGTCTATTTTTGAGATTTTGTGGCATTCTATTTTTCAAACAGAAATTGAAAAAGTTTATTTATCATGAGGGTAGAAACTTGATAGCAGGAACTTTTTTGTGTGTTGAGCATTGAAGAAAGAAAAGTCAGTCATATTGTCATTAAAAGAGGTGATCCCTAATTTTTCAAGGCTTTATTTGGATTCCTAAACAACTTAGTGAAGGTGGTCCTAATTGGATATTGCATCATGTAGATAAACAATCAGCTAAAAATCCATGATCTGAAACGAAGCAGTAAGAATATATTTCAAGTATTTTCTCCCGTTTTTCACTCAAGAATTCTGTTATTTATCTTTATTTAGGTGCCATTATCAACATTGAATGTGCATTGCTGCATGAGTCGGATATTTTCACAATCGCACCTGCTACGTGACATCAGAATTCCAATCAGAACCACCTTCACAAAGTTATGCCTGGATTTCTATCAATAAACAGATTTTTTTTTTTTCTTTAAATGGACTTTATTATTGACCAGTCTAAACATTGCTTAACTTTGGTGACCTGATGCAAAGCTAGGCTTTTAATTTGATATTTCTGAGGGCATAAGCCTTTCAATTTTAAAGAGGACCATTTCTATAATCTTTCGTTTAATGTAACATTTAGTTGGCCTTTAAGTGAAGGCTATAAATGAATGTCTACACATACTTGTAATGATGTCAAGTGTGCTGGCTTGCTGAAGTATCAGCTACCATCACCAGAAGCCACACTTATTTCAATATTACAGTCATTATGACCAATTTCTCCATCGGAACAACATATCACAAATGGACCAAACCATAACAAGGAAGAAGACCTTTGCTAAAAGTTTACACGTAACTATCAGCATTCTCAAGTCAGGATAATTATTATACAGAGTATAGACTATATAAAAACCTTGCCCTGAACTTGATTTTGTTTTCATTAGGTGGACACATTTAATAGAACAGTGTGCTCCATAAAAAAAATAGCCCAAATAGATTTATAATGAGGAGATATTGCTGAATGACCAGCCCCTGATTGTAACAGAATGGTTTTTAGAATGTAGTAAAATGTCAATTCAATCTTCAAGTTCGAGGTCAATATACAACAAGCTCGTTTGCTGCAGGGTCGAACTTCTTCACTGCTATTCTGACTGAAGATGATTACTTTGTATAGTACAAAACTGCAAAAATATATATTTTAGTATAAATGTATTTATTAAAATGAAATGAGCCTTTGCATATCAGTAAGATAAATTTATTAGATATATCATTTGAGCTGAATAAGGTGGTCATGATTTCAAATCACAGTAGGGGAATGTTAATTTTTACTCCTCAGATATGATAGGGATTGTTCTTACTATAGTATAGAAACAAAGTTAACTCCAGGTTTGGATTTCTATTAATCTTTACTGCTTTTTACCTCCATCTAAATTGTCGAGTCATTTCCATCACAACCTATCTTGGACAGTCTATGGTAGTAAGTAAACATAGTGGATCAGAAATAGAGATTAATCTTGCAGTGAGATTTACATCCCTCTGGCCAGAGAGAAGCCTGGTCCATGCCTACCTACTTTAACTGCTCAGCCACAGAGGCTTTCATGACTAGGAGTCAGATCTTACCTTTTAAACTCACTCCTTACTCTGAATATCGATGCCATGTTTGCTGCTTTTATTTTAGTACTACTAATACTAGTAAGTAGTATTACTAGAGCAATTTTATCATTTTTTATTCTTGATAGCCGCCAACAAAGCTGACTGATAACTGAAATCCCTAAAAGTTTATCTCTTGCTCTTCCAAGTTAAACAATTGTATCAAATAATTTGCCATTTTTTAAACTAAGATCCTTGACCTATTAAACAATATGCCATTGCTTAGTTTTAGTTATACCAACAAAAGATTTACGATAACTTTTAGCTTTACATACTTTAAAATTCTAGATGTTATACATTGATCAATAGTAAAAATGCTTTCTTTTGCTTCCAAAAAC
Source organism: Thysanoteuthis rhombus (assembly GCA_963457665.1). Taxonomy (NCBI): domain Eukaryota; kingdom Metazoa; phylum Mollusca; class Cephalopoda; order Oegopsida; family Thysanoteuthidae; genus Thysanoteuthis; species Thysanoteuthis major. Next base: position 55,071,071 of record OY735216.1, on the reverse strand, counting down.
ATGAAATGCTTTGCAAATGACCATCTATGACAATTTTCCAGGGAGAAACTCCATGACAAGAGTTCAAGCAAAATTTCCATTATTATAAAGAAGCTAGTCTTGAAAGAGTTAGTGAACCCAATACAGACAACGGAGAATTACAGTGACAAAATTTGAATGGGTTCTTGTCAAATTCTTCTATGACCTTCATACTTCTGGGCAAGTAGTATTCTCTTTAAATAGGACAGTCTGATCACTGAAGCAAAGCCAATACCCAATCTTACCCTCTGTTGAGAGGTAAACATACTCAAGCTGCCAAGGGTGTGAATTGTTCAGTTGGAGGGCGAAGTCTCAGTAATCATTAGGCTACCGAAGGAAATTTCAAGAACACTTAGAGTAAAAAATGCTGAATTCTGCAATCATTATTAATTTTTGACTTATTTACCATCATCTTAATTTTCTGTTGCTTTTTTTATCATTTTTTAGAATGAGCTCCAGGTGAAACTTGGTGAGCAATAAAGGTATGTTTTCTTCTTGCTTTCAAAGATATTTAGAGAATCAAATTACATAATATGCATTGTGTATGGCTATATTTTTTATCTAACATTTGTGAAGGGAGATAAGAATCAAATGTTAATTCTAGAAAAGCTCCCCCTCATTCTTTGAAAGTGCATAAAAAAGAAGACGGATTCATTCTGGTTGAACATAAACAAGAAAATGCAAAACAAAATGTTTTTGATATTTTTCAATTACAAAGCAATTGCAAAATTATCCAAATAGTGTAATCAGTTTTTAATGAGAAGAGTTAACTAGAGTTTACGTAACGAACTAAGATAAACAAGGTAATTAGAAAGAGCCTGGGAAAAAATTCATGATTAAGTCAATTTTGTTATAATTTTCTGTTGAGATAAAATGCTCAAACCTGAAACAATTACATTTTAATCCTGAGAAAAACAATGTTAGATCAAGGAACTTCAAATTTGAACCAGATTTTGACTCTTTCAAACTTAAAATTCATATAATTAGTAGACTTAGAATCTGATTAAATGATGACAACTTTATGATTTACTAACAACTTAATTATGTCACCTGAACACCACATATTTTACCCAATGAAAAAAACATCCAAAATATGGTCATTATATAGTCCTTGTGAAGCTTTAAATTTTCATCCATTCAGTTCTATACATGATATGATTTATCATAAAGAGCATTGTGAAGTATGATTCATTTATGATAGTTCAACAATAAAATTACCATCATCATTTAATGAGCATTTTATTTCAGAATTAGGAATTTTATATGTATATATAAGTGATGGGACAATTCTAATTCTGAAGTGAAATTATGTTTCAAATTTATCTAAAGCATTTGAATTGCTCTCAACAACATGGTTTGGAAATGAATTTTAAAAAAATTATACCCAAGTATCTGTATCTCTCTAATATATATATATATATATATATATATATATATATATATACACACACACAGAGGTACTCCCTGGTTAATGCTGTGGTTAGATTTCTGAAAATCATGACTTCAACTGAAATAATTAAGTGAAACCAATTTTTACAGACCCAATTATAGATGTAGATGTTACTTAATTTATTGTAATGTAGCAATTTTGAGACTTATTCATGCCGAGCCAGAAAAACCAGTAAATTTGGAATTCTTTATATTCCAGAATATATTTATATTTTTTTCTTAATGTTACTATGAAACCCAGATGAATGAAACAATGTTAATTGAGGAGTTCCCATATACATGATTATAAATTGCATTATATAGAAATTTATTTGAGATGATTTCCCTGTCATTACACTGTTAATGTATCACTCGCCCTGGAAAATGTAAATAGAATAAATAATTAAAGGAAATGGGGCCGCTGCAGGGGCGAGTGATACATTAACCGTGTAATGATGGGAAATCATCTCAAATAAGTTTTTACATAGTATAACTCAATTCATAATCATTCTGTCAGACCACAAATGTCCACTAAATATACACACACACACATATATATATATATATATATATATATATATATATATATATATATATATATATATATATATTACACATCATATCACAAAAAGCTTTAAGGCTCTAAATACTTGAGATATTAAAAAAATAATTTGTCTTTCAGTCAATTATTTTCAAATATTTGCTAATGAAATTCATATAAGATTTTTAATGGGTCTTGTTATACACAGAAGTGGATATTATGTTACTACATGTGAATTTCTCTTGACATCGGCTGTTCACCATGTAACCATTTCAGAATTTTTTTTAGAAGAGAACAGTTATATTACAATGCCTCCGAGCAGTGCTGATAAAACACCACCTCCCCATAGAGCTAAATATCAAAATCATAGCTGGTTTTATTTTTTTTAGGCCCATATCATGCAAGTGGTTTGTTGTTTTCTATAAAGTATCATCATAATGTATATGGGTATTTTATAATATACATTATTCAATTTTCTCAAAGGGCTTATTCATGTAGTTTACCCCCAAAATATATTTGACAATGAGGGATCATTATATATATATATATATATATATATATATATATATATATATATATATATATTTCTTTAAATTCATTTGTTTTGTTTCCTCAACTCTTAAGTGTATCAAGCACCATAACCATGATGCCTCTGGAGAGATTCTTCTTTATCACCCTTTTCCCTCACTCTCCCATTCAGTGCTGTGCACACTGTCTGTGAAAATGTTTACACGGTCATCAATCTTGAAATGTTCATAAGCTAGCACTATTCAGGATATGTAAGTCTACACTAAGCGAATTTGTCATAAATGAAAGCAATTTTACTATCACTCTTCATAGCCAAGGCCTCGTTGATTTGTCTTATTTTATTTGGGGGTTGTTTTTTCTCTTCATGTCACTTGGAATGTCATTGAATGATAAAAATGGAAGAAGTGGTAAACCGAATTTAATGTAAAATAATCTCGCTGCTTCGGATATGTTCCGTTTCCACTTAGAACCAATTTATTCAGTCATCAGCCTCAGATTCACTTTACATTTTCCTTCCTCTCAGTCATTTAGTCATACATCTATCTTGTATATATCTATTTCACTGAAGAATTTCAGGACAACTGCTTTAACTCATTCAGGCCTGGGGTTTTTTTCTCAATGATTACAAAGCCAATGAATTTTATTGCATTCCGGACAATATTTTTCGTTTTCTTAGATTATTTTTGTTTCGGATGTTCAATAGAAATTGACTTCAAGACATTTGTGAACAAATGTCTTTCTTGCAAATGAAAACAATTTCATCAATACACCTACTTGATATGATTGGAATACCAATTAAATTTCTTCAATATATAATCAATTAGCATAATTACATGACGTCCATATAATTTGATTTTGTGATGAAAACGTTCCAGTGAGCTTGTTTTGGCATTCATACCTTGAACAGATAATATCAAGCCAATCATAACATTGTTTTCAGATGCTATTTTCTGGACAAGTCTTCATTAATATAGGCAAGAATATTAAGGTTCACTACTCATCCTCCTTGTATGGTGAAATATGCTATAACGAACTGTGCGATATCAGTGGACACCTGAATGCCTATAAGAGCAAAGTATTCAATATCAAAAAAGAATGGAATTCTAATGACATGTCTGCATACTACTGAAAGAAAAACCATGGATAAGGGTGACCGCTAGAAGAGAAACAAATTATATCGGAAAAAACAAAAACACTCTATAACCCCATGCTTCTGAACATGGATTATGTATTTTTTTCCTATCATGAGTATGGACTCGGAAAAAAAATAAAATAAAATAAAAAAATAAGATGTCATTGAACTGGGGAGAAAGTGAGTAATGAAGATGTGTGGACACATCTGAAAGAAAAAAAAAAAAAAAAAAAAATTCACTTAGCTTAGCAGCAAGAAATTTTCCCTTCAACTCACCTGCAAAAGAATAAAACAGAAATAATTGATTTTTTTTCTATTAATATCCATTAGAAACATACAATAAGACAGATAAAAATACCCAATTCTACAATACAGTTCTAAACGTTAGTATACAATGACAATTTCTACCAAACCTTCAAAAGGCTTATTTTTTTATGTATTAAAAATTTTAACACATCTACCATTGGTTTCAGTAGCGGAGAATTGGGAAATTAGAAAGTTGAAATTCTTTTTTTTCCTTATGTCTTGAAATGGAGTTACTTTCTCAAGTTAGCAAACTACTTTTGACACATTCTATCATTCCCAGTACCTTATCCATAAGCTAAACAATCTCATGTGATTTTGAGTCACATTTTCATCTTTCTAAAAATGAAAAGGAATATGTTGAAAATGCAGCTCATTTTCTTCTATCTTCTATCTCAGTATCAATAAAGAAAAATATGTCAATACTGACAGATGTGTTTTATCAAAAAAAAAATTTGATATAACAGCTGTTACAATATAATCAAGACTAAACATTTCTAATGCAACTTGAGAGAAACTAGACAAAATTTTGGACCAACTCAAAGCCTCAATCTGAATTAACACCTCAGAATTATAAGGGGTTGATTTATACAAATATATTAGTGAATTCAAAAGCTGTTTACTTCAGAAGATATAGTTTCTTTGAAGTCTTATACTTTCTAGAAATGTTCACAGCATCCATTCTTCAATGAATGACAACCTTTATTCATTAATAACTACTTGTTACAGAAATGAAATGGAGGCCATCTTGAAAGTAAAAGTTGATGCTACATAATGATACTGCTGACCAACAGACGGGTCACCTTATTACACTGGGCAATTGGCCAGGATCCTGCAATTTTAGGGGCCCTGAAATTCAATTTTAAAATTTCAATGCTAATGTGTATAAGGTAAAGGGGTTTAAGGGCCCCCATTACATTGCTTTGCTAGGAGAAGGGGGCAAATATTCTAATGACGCCCTGCCAACAGTCAGATATATTTTTTCCTGCACAAAGTCATCTAAAGTTATGAAAGCAAAATGAACACTTATGTTATCGATAAGATACAAGGGTATAATGTTGATACTTATTTCCGCATCATTGAGTATGAGGTGTACAAAAATGAGAAAAACAGAAAACATGAAAAGAGTTCTATATTTCACTGGATCTTGTCTCCAATAACATTTATACTGGAATGAAGAGAAAGCCTTTTTATGATTATACATCAGGATATGTATCTCAGTCAACAGGGGCAATATCAAGCCCAAGAGGGTAAAAATTGAGCTGGGGGCGGGTAGATTGTCACATACAATTTCTTGACTGTGATATAAAAATCAGTCAGTGAAAACATCCAAGAGGAACAAAGAGGCAATGATAAATGCAAATATATATGTATTTGAATGAGCTGAAATGTATAAATTGTGACTGTCAAATATAACTAACTGAACTATCCAAAATTATATTCTCAAAAGTCTGTTGTGCTTTACAACTTCACATTTGGTTGATAGTGGCTTTAGTATGATTAAAATATTGACACAAAATTTAAAAAAAAAAAAAAAAAAAAAAAAAATAGAAATCTGATTTGAATGCAAGGAGACAAGATTAAAACTCACAAATATCAATTTGAATACTGAGAACCCAGCAGCAAAACATCAAACTACCGGGTCACATTGAATGAACAACATAAGTAAAATGTTATTTTAGTTAAAACAAGTATTTGAGGGAGTACAGTTGCTTTAAAAATAACCAAAAAGGAGGTGATAGAAGGAGAAAAAAAAAAAAAAAAGAGTTTAGTAACTTATATAGAATCAATATCAATTTTTCAGGAACAGAGTTTTTTTTCAATTTGAATTATATGGTCCCTTCATTTAGGGATATTTCCTTTTTTTAGGTATTAAAAAAAAAAAAAAAAAAAAAAAAAAAAGAGGAAAAAAAGACTGATAATTTACAGAGGCATGTCAAATAAACACCATTATTTTAGTCCATCTTAAAGATATTCCTGTTACTGACAATTACTTAACTATAATATAGATGAGAAATAACTGTCATATTCCTGGTTACTCTGATGATAGAATGATTAAGGATTTAAAAAGGCCACATTGTATTTCATTCAGATTGACCTAGACAATCAGTATATTATCTTCAGGTGATGAGAAGGCTGTTATTCAACATTGTTAGATGATGACAAATTAAAAGTCAATTGAAACATTAGTCAATAATTGAATGCCCTCAGCATCAAAATTCGGAGTCATGAAAGAAAAAGAAATTTCAAAGAATTCTATTAATGACATCACTGGTGTTTGCTACTGGAAAGCACCTAAAATACAGTGGGGGGGGAAAAAAAAATCTAGCTATCATTAAACTAAATCCATCAAAATAAGGCTTAAAAAAGCCATTTTTTTTTTTTTAAATACTTTTCTTTAGAAGGGGTCTAGTGGAGTACTGATGCCAATGTCCATTTTTGATTATTAGCCCCCTAATAAACCAACCAGATTCATGTTCCATACATTCATCCTTTGCTCTTTTAGTTATGATTTCCATGAAAATCAAGCAAAATCAATTTTCCTAACATCAGAAGAACAGGGTTCAATCGAGGATAGTTGTCCAGATAATCTTTGAAAAATTTTGGCTGATGTTTTGCTCAAAATACAATGAAAAGAAGTTTCCAGGTCAACGCTCAAAGTGGTCACTCTAGCTAGAAAGTGTGTCCTGAAAAATTTACATCAGATCAAAGAATATTCCAACTTATGTTCGGACAATCCTATTAACCGATTCATTCTACAGCTTTATTCAGGTGTGATATGTTAGATCCACAAAGACAGAGGGTCTCTTTTTCCCGTGATGCAAAGAGAAAAAAAAAAAAAAAAAAGGAAAAAAGTATAAAGATAAGACATTATCAAAGAGAAAATTCAGATGAATATTATATATTATACATGTAGAAGGCTGTAGAATAGATCAGCCAAAAGCTTATGTTAACATCAAAGATGAGAAGTTGAGATTGGATTGTTCTAACAAAAGTGAGAATGTTAATGATTTTTCTCAAAGTTACAGACGATGCAACAAAGAGTAGATATTAACAACAGTGTGATGAAAACATCTATATTTCAGATATCAAAGGAAACATAACTCACAACTACATTTTTTATTGATAGTCAGAGAGAGAGAGAGAGAGAGAGAGACTAGACACAGTATTTTGTTGTATGGTTATAGAAATAGGCTTTCAAAAACTTTCAGACTTTCTCGATTACATAGAATCTTCACTGTGTGGTCTCCATTCTGTTATTTTGAATATCCTTTCTAAGAGAAAGGGTACATCAACTTTGATGTCATGTTAGTGATTATATATCTTCTATACAAGCAAAATCAGGGTTTCTCAACCTGAGTGATTTCAACTCTTGTATAGGCAGTGAGCAACTGAGCTGAAAATAGACTTTTTGAAATTTTGATAGGCGAATGTTAAAATCATAATTAACAATGAGTCAACATTTTCTATTATCAACTCAATTAGTACTGCGATATTGCACATTATGTAAACTCAATGTCTGCAATGACTGCATCTTACCAGACTCAATCGGTGATATCTACAAATGGTATATATGTGTACCAAACATTTAATGTTCCTACTTAACACTACTCTCAAAACAGAAAAGAAATCTATTGTTTTAGTTTTTTTTTTCCTAAGAGTTGAAAATTTTGAATATTTACTATACAGGTGAGCAGTGAAAAAAATTCCATGTGAAAGTGGACGAAGACACTAAAAAGACTCCTGTTCTAAATTTTTTTTTTTTAATTTAAAGAATCTATGAAAGTCACATTTTGTAGATTAAAGAAAAAAAAAAAAAAAAAAAAAATGTAGACTTATTCAACAGAAAGACAATTACTGGATAAGCAATTAAGTGATTTTAGTAGGAACTAAGGCTCAGCGATATACATAAAAAGTCAAAGCCACGAGAGTTCACAAGAACTTTTATTGAAACAAACCAAAATTACAATAATCAAAATGAAAACTAGGTATATCTCTTGAGAATGCTGCTTTTTCAACAAAAAGAGCACAAAATACTGACTATAAGAAACAAAAAACAAATGTAGACTAGACAAAAAATAGTCTTCTAGAGAGATACACAGTTCTCTATCAGACTCCTACATAGCCCTACATAGTGTCTGGTACAAGGAAAACTAGTCTATTGACAACCTCAGGCTTTGAGGGTACCCTATGGCAAATCAAAATGTTTCCACTGCAACTGAAAACCTTCATGGAAAGGAAATTGAAGATATTTCTTTGCCAGGTGGTCCATGCAGAGGGAGGATAGGTTTGAGTGGACAATCTGGGATAGGGACAGGTGAGCCCAAAAGGGAAAAAAAAAAAAAAGAAAAAAAAAAAAAAAAAAGAAAAAAAAAAAAAAGAAAAAAAAAAAGGGAGCTAGATTTAGCAAAATTGGCTTTACAATGTTTATATCGGTGTTAACGGTATGGCTCAATCTGTGTTGGAAAATATACTGGTATATCGTGTAAAGTTGACATACCACCTAGTTGCTACTGATACTGGCCAAGCCTCACACCAACAAGTATCAAGTGACACTATGAGAATTTAAAGAAAATAACATACCCTGATTTTCAAGTCATCTTTTCTGACACTATTTGCAGAGTTTCTCAAACTTCTCTAAGACAATTTTTCGTGACCCCCCAACCAATGTTCCCTCTGAATTTTTTGAAGTCATTGGGTGCAAAAATCTGTTGTGCAAATTTTTTCCTCTGACAAAAGTATAAGCACACTTTCGAAGGGAATCTATTTTTCCAATGAAATCTCAGTAGGCCATCGATAGAATTTTATATTTTCTGTGAGCACAACATGTCCTTGGTGCACTGGTCGCAAAAAGTGTAAGCAAGTATGCACAGCTTAGGAGACAATGCCCCTCAGTCAATGCTTTGAAATCAGGTACTGGGACTGTTTATAACAGGATTTTAACAATAAATCTAACAGTGACTAAACGAAGTCTACCGAAAGAAATTGTCAAGAAATACAATGTATTTATCATCTAAGTTTTATGGTGTTTATTTAGAAAGAAATAAATTGCTGAAACCTAACGAAAATGGAATTAATCCCAAAGAAAAAAAAAGAAAAACTAATCTTAACAGCATCAAGTCACTTTACAATAAACACTTTTCTATAGAGATAATTAAACAAAAAAAATTACTCTTTGAAAATAAGACTTTCGAAACCCTCCCCAAACCCTTACTTCAAGAAGCCCTGTGTTAATGAACCTTCCTTACATGAAATCAAAGCCTGTACTTGATACCTTAAAAGTCAAAGCTCAAACACTACAGAAACCTTTCTTCCTGAAATCTCCCAACTTCACCTGAACAATAATTACTAATATCCACTTATCACCATGTTGCTTACAAACAATGACAAGTTCCGCTTCACAGGTCTTACACAATTAACCTAGGACTACATTAATCTACTTTTACTTAGTGAGCAACACCCATTCATTCTTTACTAGTTGGAACAAACAACATTCTGATCTATATACTACAATGCTTACAGTTAAAGGTAAAGAGATTGCTGATAAAATTACCTCATGCCTAGGGGGCACTGGGAGCAGTTCAGGGCAGGTGGGGGCAGCTTGTCAGAAAAAGGACCATTTTACAATATTTTTTTTTAGATAGTTAAAATTGCTTCAAGTTTTCCATTTATGGCTAACTTTATTGCTAAAAATATTTTATACACTCACTGAAAATCCGCTCAAATAAAATGACCAAGATCCCCCGAACAAATTAATAATGCAAATAGAACATTTACTTCCAAACTCACCAGTGATTTTTAAAAACTGGACAGATTTTTGTTAGCTATCTTAGATTTTTACTGCATAAATTGGAATAATAAAAAGAAAAAAAAGTTACCCAGATCTAACCACCAAAATGGTTAATTTGGCAACAATGAGTTGTCTACAACAAAACATGTGACTTTTGATGAAGTTCTTGCAAGAACATTTTTGTATTCTATGGCTCAATCAGTAAGATGTTTTCAGCTAAAGATCAAAGGAAGAAAATGATGTTGCCATAAATAGCAGACAATATTCAGCAATACCAAGACAACCAATAAAATCTCATTTGCTAATGAGGAAAAAACTTATATTTCTGTTTAGAAAAATGAATGCAAAAATGGCCTATACTGGAGAACTTGAAGATGCCCAAGTATAATAAGTGAGACATCTATCATTTGAATAAGATTTTATTTAATAGTGATTATGTTTTTGTAGTAATGAAAACTTTTTCAATCAGTAGGAGATAAATAAGTATTTGATTCAGTCTGACTTATTACCTTTTCCTATAGAGGTCACACAGCTGTCCCTGCTGTTACTTCCCTCCCCCGCGAATCTGGCACCCCTACTCCAGCCTACCATTTCAAACAATAGACTCTTCCCCTGACACAAGGTTTTGTAGTTACTTTCCTTTCATCAGATAGAATTGAAATTCAGATAACCTCACTTCTCGCAAGTTCAATAATCTACTTAGTCCTTATGATAGTGAACTTGTTTTTTGCATCAAGCCCTAATAGAGGCAGTGCACACTCTTCTCTTCTAAGCCCCAGTCTCCCATACCTCCAACCACTACAACCTCTAAAGATTCCACCAGATATACCATTCCAACCATTTTTGGAGGTGCTCAAATTTTTTTCTGCATATGAATTAATGGTAGTAGCTGCTTCACTTAACATCATTTTGGCTTACAAAAGGTCCCAATAGGACCGCACTTCTTTCATATTGTGGGGAAGGCCTGTATCTCTGAATTTCTTTCACAGTAATTTACAAGATAACATAAGTAAAAAAAAGTGTCATTAAGATTAAATGTAATTTTGGTATTGTATGAAGTGAATGTACTTGAATTAATGAAAAGGGTATAAGATAATATATTTACAATACTTAAGTTTAATCAGTAGAGGAAGGAAAAAACCTAATATAAAATATTCAGTGTTTACGTAGATCAATTATACCGGATAGAATTTTTGCTCTCTAGCAATTATGGCTTCAAAACTGGAGACACGTATTGACAGGATTTTCCAGCTAGTTCCGGCAAACTCTCTAGTAGCTAAAATTTTCTTACATCAGTTTATTCTTTCTGTAGCAATGTGTTTAAATACGCATTCACTTTTTACCCATTTCAATGCCAACAAGAACGGAATTCAAACGGTGTGTCCACTTAACACAGACCAGGAAACCATGTATGGAGGAAAGGCTGTGGAGGGGGCTCTAAAGTAAAACCACAGATAAGGGAGGACCACTGAATGAAATCGCAGGAAAGGGAAACAAATATAAAGTAAGCAAGTATATATATATATATATATATATATATATATATATATATATATAAACATTTTAATCAATAAATCCCACGGATAACACGAAGGACAATAATTTTATATCTATCACCAGAAGTTTTTGTACTTCATAATTATCTACCTCAGCAAACAGAGTTGAAATAAGTAAATGCATTCACTCATTTGTCTGTCAGTCTGTCCACACATTATCTCCAAAAGTTCACAATGAATTTTTATGGCATTTGGTTGGGGGCGGGCATGGGCTACAGATGAATTGACTGAAAGTAATCAAGTGGATTTTTTTTGCTTTGATTTTTTTTTTTTTTTCTACTGTTACCTCCTCTGCTTTCTAGCTATATTTGAACTGATCTTCATTCAGTTTTTAGTGACAATGGCATTGGAAGAGGTATGTGGTCTATCCATAAGGTATGCTACCAGCAGGATTCGCGCTCGAGTTGACATTCCTTTCTTTTTTATCCCTTACCACTCCATAAAACAAGAAAAATTGTAGACATTCTTTTGACTGAAAACAATACATCTTGATATTTGCCACAGAGATAGGAAAGAAGAAAACACCAGGTAAAAAGGGGTTTTCTCTATGTCACCATGATGCTGATAAGTGGGCTGCAATAATTCGGGGCAAAGTAACATTGAACAAGCCCGAAGGTCAGACCATATATGTGATAGTATAAGTCTTAGGTGAAGGCCTAGCAAGGACAGTGTTGCCAACTTTATTTTCAAATTTACATATAAAATTGAATCAAAAACATCTTGGAACACCCAGAAACATTATCCAGATATATATCTAGTATCTAGAAAATATATCTGATCCTTGCATGAATGAATCACTATACCCAGCACAAGTACCAAAACCATTCGAGAGAGGGAAGGGGGAGAAAAAAAAAAAAAAAAAAAAAAAAAAAAAAAGAGAAAGAAAATGAAGAAAAAATACCAGCATAAGATGTGGGCAATGGTCCAAAATGACCACTTTTGAGGAACAAAAAAAAAAAAAAAAAAAAAAAAAAAAAAAGCTTTTAGATGGGACCTAATGGTATACTATTGGAAATTTGTATGTCCAGAAACAAACACACACCAAGTGTTTCGATAAAAAGCAATGCAAAGAGTACGTAATGAAATTGTTAAACTGAAACTGACATTGAGCAATCAAAATATTTCAATGTTTTTATATATATATATATATATATATATATATATATATATATATATATATATATATATATATATACACACACACACAATATAAAAATAATTGTCAAGGGAGATAACTATTGAATGCTAAAGGAGAGTAGATTCCTTTACTCATTTGCAAATGTGCAAAAAAGTTTATATTGGTCACATTACATTGCACCAGTTTTCTTGACTAAAAGACTTTTATCTTAAAATCACTGACAAAAAGAATGCATAGACTCCATAATGAGGAGGGGAGAGGGGAAACTAACAAGAACTGTCATCTATAAAGAAACAATTGCTTAATATGCAGACAAGTATATACATATTTCACAGTACTAAAAAACTAACACATCTTATTCACAAGATTACCTTAGACATGAGGAAGTAAACCAAACCCAATATAATCTAACAACCCACTGTCATATAAAAGGGGTCTAAGCATGAGGAAATAAGTTCAAGAGTGAATAGAACACTCTCAGAGAGGAAACAAACCAAAAATGAACTGATAGTGGCACTGCTTACTGATAATGTGAACACTTACACCAGGTTTATAATGTATATCAACCTACAAACATGCATTTCCATTAAATGAAATAGAAATATAGCAAGCAATAGCCAACCACCCAACTAAAACGGATAAAATAGAAGCCCCCACCACCTAGAATGGTAGACACCACCCCCAAAATGTCCCAAATAGGAATCTGAAATAAATCAACTAATTTGCCTGAAGAAGCCCAAACAGGGCAGAAAGAAACGTGCTAGTATGATCCTCATTCTATTATATATATATCTCATATACACACACTGGTGATGATCATTCAAAATAACATTCAAGTATTGTTAGGTTAAGGTTGAACTCTCCTTGAATTATCCTTTAAATAGTGTAGTAGACTTTTCACCTAATATTACACAAATTTTCATTTGTAAACATACAAGTCTGATAGCAGAAGAAAATACCAACACTAAAACTCAATGTTGCTGACTCATAAAAAAAAAAAAAGAATACAGGCTAGTTAGATTGCCAAAATAAGTGTTAATTAAAAGTAATAGCCAAAAGAATGCCAAAAGACCAAAAAGATGATAAAAATGGCCAAATGCATTAATTTAGAGATTTTCGTGCTGCCAGAGCAATGAACTCATATTTCATTTGTCGAAGACGGAATCCAACACCCATGAACTTATGATAAGTGTCAGCAAAGTGAAAAGTCATGGACCGAATAATTCATATTGTTTTTGTATCTCATTAATTCGTATCGTGCATTCAACATTTGGCTGACCATTTGATATCTATTAACAAAGGCTGCATCTTCAGAGACAGTCTGCAGAAAGAGATTGTGTAGGCTAGGTATAATCAATAGTAAACTGTATTCTCTAATGTACAAAAGGACTTCACCATTTGTGGAATCGCCAACCATGGTTACACTTTTCTGCATTTGGCCAAATGTAGGTATTTTTCATCTAGATGAAGATTTTTTTGATTTTACATGTTAGTAATGGTTACGGAGATAATCTTTAATGGAATGACATTTTTCATTAAATTCAGTAATAAAAGTGATATTTACGTTAGAATCAGTAATAGTTCAATCGAATAAATGTAGATGATTCAAGTCTCATTTAATTCATAAACATTTCCAAGATTTTCTCTAATTAAATATACGAGCTGTTTACAGCAGTTTTTTTGGCTCGATTTCAGATGTAAACCTTCAAACAAATTTGGCAACATGACTATGATTCGTTATCATCCACAGATTTCACCATCCACAGGAGGTCTTGGAACCTTTCTTATACAGATAACGAGGTTCTACAGTATTGAGTAGTAGTAAGGTTTGTTTTTAAAAGCAACGTTCCTTCTCTAAAACCCAGTGCCTTGACCACATTACTCTTGTTCCTTCTGTTTAATCTATCAGATTGCCTATCTCTCTTCTTACTACTCACAAGTCCAAGTCATTCTTACATTCGTTGCTTTTAAATCCCCACCTACTTTCAAACCAGCAAAATTTGAATCCATCAAAGCAAAGTTTTCTTTTTGATGTTCAGTCAGCATTCTTTGATTCTATATAAAAGCCATTACTTTCACAAATATTATAGAATGACAAAGGTGTCTTTGATTTCTTATTCCGAGTTTATATGGCCCTTTATTTTGAAAAAAAAAAAAAAAAAAATACACTTTTACTTATATACATGTTCTTTTATATTAAAGGATGGTTCTTGTTCAAAGGAGTGACATAAATACCATATGAAAAGGAGTGTTGGGTTAGGTTGGGATTCTACAATTTGATATTCATCCAACTTTGCTGGTTCTCTGTCACAGTGTGGAAGAGCTAGATCCCCACAGATTCAGCCACTGTACGATCTTAGAGCCTCTTGTCAGCTATGCCAAGGCCAGGTTGTCAACAAGACATTTTTGGTCAAGATATTATAGCATGTTTTTACCATCAGAGGTTAGACAGCACAAAAAACACTCCAACCTCACAAAATATGCTGAACAAATATTTCATATGCAGAGGGTTTATCTGATTGAACTTCTCGTTGTTCATGCCTTGAATACAATGTTTGGGCTGATCCATTCTACAGCCTACTTAAGGTGTAATATCTGAATGCGATAATGCTAGATAACAAACAAGGAATTCAATTGTCCCCGAACTCTTTGAATGTTTTGGACCCTTTTCAAAACAATAGAAAAATTCTTTAGTTTCTTTACACATCAAAGCCACCCTAGGAATTCTAAGTATTATCTCAATTTTCAATCCAGGAAGATTATGGCTGGGTTCAAGAATCAGCCTCACTGAATTCTCACAAATAAGCTTCTCTCAAACAGAGATCATAGTTATGTAGAACATTTCATTTTTTGATCTTCCTCTTGTATTTGAGATATTATGAGGAGGTAAAGAAGGCAGACACATTATACCCCACCCCCGTCCCTTTTTTTATTCTTTATTTTACAAAAGCAATTTTTCATAATCAACATTCGGCTTGCAAAGGTAGTCAAAGCTTCCTCAGAGGTCCATTGACCATATATTTCAGGACCATTTTGATTATAACTACCCATAACTAACTGGTTTAATACAGTTGCCAGGTTTAAGTTCTGTAACTTGAAATTTCACATACATACACACACACACACACACACACACACACACCCCAACTTCAATGAGTAGGAAAAATGTTTTTGTTTCTCAACATGAATAGGTCTTTATCGACAGGTTCAATTTACAATGAAAGTTCATGCAAAATTGGTCCCTTAAAAGTGTGTATTTTAAGTGCTCACAAAAAAGGCAAGAGATGTAACTTTTACATTGAAAAATTAGAAAAAGGGATTATCAATCGATCACTTAACCAAGTGACTAACCAGGCCTGTTTCTTAAGGGGGGGGGGGGTAAAGAGAAAAAAAAAAAAAAAAAAAAAAAAAAAAAAATCAAATATGATTCAGACCATCATGATATTTTCTTCAAGGTGATTTTTTTTTTTACCACCACAACCACCACCACTTAATTCACAAGGTAAAAAGCAGCGTAAATGGATGGCTGTGATTCACAATACTATCCATTTCTCATCCTTTACAACTCCTGACAAGATGTTGGACCTTCAATCTGGAATCTCCTAAACTAACAGCCAACCAAAGGTGAAGAACTCAGTCTGCCCTAATTTTTGATGATCATCGAAATCATGAAAAATACAAGAAAAAAAAAAAAAAAAAAAAACACTTAAATCGCTGACACTATTATTTCCTGACGTAAAAATTTTGAACTTCATTAATGAGAAACAATTATTCTTTGTGTTAAAGTCTAGTGCTATTCATGTAAAAAACTTTCCCTGATTTCTCATACAGCCTCATTACGGTTGTTCCATTCAACATCATTTTGTTCAAACAGCCTTGAGAATTTTGCTTCATTCAAAACTACCGCAAATCCATGTTTGATATTTCCTTGAGGAAAGGAGAAAAAAAAGCTGGTGTACTTTACTGGAAAAAAAAAATTGAGAAGTTCCTACAAAGATTCCAAATACCTAGAATTCTTTTCCAGAAATGTTGCCACCAACATTCAATAATGGAGAAAAGACGGTGGGGGAGAAAAAAAAAAAAAAGAAAAAAAAAAGAGGTTTAATCCATGACTGAATAGTGATACAATGTATCTAATATCTGAACAAAATTTCGGAGGGTTAAGTGTATCAAAAGAAAGCATAGTATCCAGATGAGAGTAAAATTAAAAAATACAGCTCAAATCCTAAAAGATGAGACATCAACAAAGAAAAAACTTTTCAAGAAAGACTTATAAACAAAATATTGCCTTTTCGCAAATCCTTGAAGGTGATTGAAGTTTAGAAAGACAAGAAATATTGCATCCAAATCCAAGGAAGAAAATCTCACTAATACACTTTCAATCCTCTTATTAACAAACTAAATTATGTATAAAAAAAATGCAAAAACGAAATATCAAATACTTACATGACAGAGTACATATATATAATTAACTTAATAAGACAATATAAAATAATTATAGATAAGGGAAATACAATTCTAATTACTGATAATGCACATTTCTTGATAATACCAGATCCAGCTCTTAGTTAGGTAGCCATTCTAAGAGATAACGTTAGAAAGCACAATAAATCCAGGGGTCATAGAGGGAGAAAATTAGTAAAACATTGCCTCCACTTGTAAGTGTAAACTAAGGTGGAGTGAGAGGCATGAAGCAGTGCCGCTTACCGACCACTTCGTGTACCAATGGACAAAAATCGGCAATTAGAGTTGCCAAATGTCCGATTTAGGACATCGTGTACATCTTTAGCCCAGTATGTCCGATTAAAATTTAAATCAATCAGGTATCTGATTCAAGGCATCACATAGATTGGGATTTATATTTCAGAAACCAAAATCTCTGTATATAAACTATTCTTCAGAAAACTACAATTTAGGTTAATTAATTACATTTCGTCAAAAAGTATAAAAACAGATTGGTCATTACATTGGAATTACAATATAAACTACCATCTTATTGCCAGAGTGCATTTGGATCAAAGCAGCCAGGAATATCAAGGGAATGCCTCCATCGGTTGTAAAAAAAAAAAAAAAAAAAAAAAAAAAAGTTACCCGGAGAATGACCAGTAAAGTTGTGGACTATTTGATTTGGAGGACTTCTCTATAGACTACTGCCCTTGGCAAAAGCAGGATTTCATCTAGTCCCCCACTGGCAGCAAGGCAAGATAAGGCTCATCATACCCTATGCCTTACAGACCTTTTAGGGAGGTCTATGTTCAACAATGGATTTTGAAAAAGCTGATAGGGGTATATAATAAAAAAAGTGAAAAACATGGCCTATACTTTATGGATAATAAATATCCCAACGTCCATAACTAATATTCAAAAAGCCTGAAATACAAGTGTCTACCAGACTTCTTTTCATATTAATTATAAACAATTTTCAGTGTTTGACAGTACGGACCATTTTGTCTCATCTCCTACAAGTGTATATTTGTAGGTAGGACATCGTGTACGATGTATAGATGTTCACATCAACTCAAACAAGTTTTTTTTCATAATTTCCAATTCAAAAACATTATCCATAATTATTAAAAGGACTTGAAACTACCTCTAAAATCTTTGATCATTCCCTACAAAAAAAACCCTCAAAACAAACATTATCTGAAAGAATGAGAAATTGACCAGTATTGTTCAAATAGGTAAGAATACTGAAAAGAGAGAGCAATAAGATTTGCTGTCACTTGATCCCCAGCAAGTGCTACAAAATACCAATGCGAAAATTCAAGTCAATCTAGTGCAGTGCTTTTTGAACTGGTGAAGATTCACCCAAGTATGAATGATTTTATTTCGTAGATGAAAGATACCAAAGGGTTCTACGATGGGGGAAGGACTTTTCTCAGACATTTCTATTTTTCCTCTATTTAAAAGAAAATGGTATTGCCATTAGATGGATTAAATTGTGATCAAAATGAGGGTGAATGACCCTGGAAGAGTTCCAAAAGCACTGATCGAGTGCATAGGTTGACCCTTGATTTGCAGGTAAGAACTTACAAGATGCATTTTGAATGGGTCATCCGAGGTTTGTGGGTAGTGGAACAACATTTGAATGATGAAGTGGTCTACCTTACAGCATGAAACATTTCATGAAATTCTCACTAAAAAAAAAATTAAAATAAATAAAAAAATCATCCTACATTCTATTATCAAGTGGTTCTTAACCTGGGGTTCATGTGGCAATTTTGGAGGGTGCAAGGAGAGGGGAGTTAAACTTTTGGTTGAAATAAGTCAATTGTATCTCTTAATTTCTGTGATTTAAAAATTTTGAATCACCTGCAGACACTTCAGTTCATTTTTTTTTTCTTAGAAAACATTTTTGTCCCTGTCAATACTGTATGCTTTTACTCCCAATGTGCCTTATTATGTCTTCCTAAAATGACTTGTTCACATCCTACTAAATTGTGGCTCTAGTTTCCTACCCCAGCTAATTCAACTCTACCACCTGCTTATTCAACCCTACCACCTGCTTATTAAACAGAATCCCCCCACCCACACCCAAGAATCAAGCATATTGAGTGTGAATCTAAAAGCTCTGAGATAGTTGCACTACACCTTTCAAAATGTAGTAGCATTTCATTGACAACACTTAGTACTATGAATTTTTTATAATTTCAGCCTGGGGAATACATTCATTTTTACCATCATGGAAAAAACACTGGGTCACATTTTCCTTTTTTTTTCCCCAGTGTCAATAAATATTATTATTTCCTGAATGTCTAATAATATATATATATATATATATATATTATATATATATATATGTCTAGAAAATGACTATTCCATTTGCTTTTCTGACAGTGATAATTTGAAATCATATTTCCATAAGAAAAATTATTACAAATGAATCACTGTCCAGGTCACAAAAGCAAAGTTTCAAAAGAATACAGCCATTTCCAATAATTTTGATACAAAAGCAATTAAAGAATATTACTGACTGCGCAGGAACCAAAATCATATTGTACAGTGTAATCACAAAGATTTCTCAGTTGTATTTCATCCTTTATCAGAGGATCTTTTAAAAACTACGCTATTGTTGAGGGAGAAGTAAAATGCTTTTTACTAATTTCTGTTTATTATTAGCGAATGCGAGATATGTGAATATGTAGACCGTAATTATAAGAAGAAAAATGAAACAAAGAAAATCAATACAATCTGATAGAGAGTGACAGGTCAGAATCTCCGGAATAGATATAATGGAAAGAAGAACGCTGTAAAACATGTTAAGACCTTCCTTCACATGCTCGCTTGTACAACGACTCCCCCCCCCACATTAACGTTCTTCATTCGACGTTATTTCGTTATAACATCATTGAAAAAAAAAAAAGAAAAAGAAAAAAAAGCTACACTAATATAAAATATATTTGGAATTGCGAATCAAGTGATTTTTTCCGACTAAGATAAGTTGCAAAATTCCTACACTACAATAAATCAAATAACCCCCTACCTACACAATTGTATCTATGGTAAAATCGTTTTCCCTATGTTGTTTCAGTTAAAGACGTGGTTTTCAGGAACCTAACCACAATGTTTATGGAGGAGTTGGTGTATCGGTACGGCTCTCGAGGCCACCACCACGCACTGCAGCAGCAGCAGAGGTGGCGGTGGTGGCGGCAGCAGCATGCTACTTCAATGCTATCAAAAGCAACTTGCACGGATGACTCAGTCACGGTGGAAGATCCCAGGTTTTTTTACATTCAAGATAGTAAACAGCTATGAAATCCTTTCCTAGAAAGAAGCAGAGCCAACTATAACATACATGGGGCCCAGTCGATAACTTTTCTCAGGGGCTCTTTTTCTTGTACGTAGCAATTATTTTCAAACAAATCAAAACAAAAATGATATATTCATAATCTATTTCTAAGTAACCTAATAAATCCTCACAAATTGTACCACCAAAAGACAATAAAAAAAATATTTGAAGACATTAGCTTTCATTGTAAAGGGATGTACGAGTGTTTATCTGTGTGTGTAAACAGGGTTGAACTTAACAATGATAGCTTTAGTGCATAATATCTATAGGGTGTCCTTCTATAAACTATAATTTTCAAAAAGGAAAAAAAATAATGAAATATTGAAAAAAGTGTGTTTAATTCAACATCGAAGTCTTGGATCAATAATCTGTGTAACAAATTTATGAACAAATTGAAACACATTAGAAATAAAAATAATTTTCAAGATTGGGGAGGGGGCTATGTAGCTGCAATTTTTTACACTGTCTCAAGTATAGATGACCCTAGGAATAAGAAAACAAGCATAAAATATTGCATTTATAATCCAAAAGTTACAATCACTCATTTTCAGCCAGCACAGATGTCTCATGGTCAATCAAACTAATTTCAATTTTTTTTTTCCATTTTCAAATTTCATTCATTAGCAATGATTAAAACTATCTAAAAAAAAAAAATAAATAAATAAAAAAAGCAACAAAATGAAAAAATAATACAACTCCTCACAAGAAAAACAACATATATATATATATATATATATATATATATATATATATATATATATACACACACATACACACACACAATATATATATATATATATACACACAGTATATGTGGTACAAGTCAGGCTAGCAGTATAACATAATACATCAATAATATAAAGCCACTTCTGAAATGCAATGGATTCATTTTATGGAGTGCTCAAGATTATATATATATATATATATATATATATATATATATATATAAACGATACATGGGCATAGTTGGTTCAAAATACACGCGCAAAAAGTGCTGGGGAGGGGGGGGCAATACACTTTCAAAGGATGCCTGTAAGTGTACTTGTATAATTTTTCAAGGTAGTAACCCCCAAAATGTGACCAGAATGCACCCCGAGACAAAAGACAAGTAAGAAAGGAATCAGTAGCTCACTAGACTGGTTAGTTGGGCAGGTTATTTGTGGGGCCTTGGTGATTAGATACCTATACATTATTTTGTCAAGGTCCAAAAATGATATTATGCTCAGCAGAAACTACTGCTTTTTCTAAGATTTTTCCACTGACCTAGAATCAAGTACAAAAAAAAAAAAAAAATCTCTTGTCTCTCGCCAGCCTAGATAGAAGGACCAACTATAAACAGTTCAGGAATGAGTACTTTCTTTTTATCTCTCAACACTGGGTGATCATCCAGCCATATTCTAGATGAGTGACCAGTTTCACCTTTCCATGACCCATTTTGGGATGGAATGTCACCAATGTGGTCTTGGTATTTGAATAACAGCTGATGAGGGTGGAGGGGGAATGATAGAAAATGTTACTCCCTCTTCTTTAGGGGTAAAAACTGTTCCTGATCAGTTGGAAAAAAAAAAAATCTCCATAAATGAATCAACATAATTAGCTGGTGCATACACCAGAACTATCTACAAAAAATAAATATCAGTACAAGATTCAGACATTGATGGTACAAATGTATGACCATGGAGACTTATAAAGGCACTTTTTCATCTTCCCCCCCACCCCATTATTTTTTTCTTTCTCTCTTTCAGATGGTACACTCCAGCAAATTCTGAAAGTTGAAACTCCAGAAATGTAATTGGGGTGGGGTGGGAGCGAGATAGACAGACACTTAAAGAGAGAAGAATCTGTAGCCCAATTAGCAGATTTGTGGGGCTCTGGTGATTCAATAGATAAAATTTTTTTAAAATAAAAAACTCGAAGTGCGTGGAAGTAATATTTTCAAGGAGACAAACACCATATAATGACATAAGTCAGAGCTATTCAATTTTTCTACAAAAAAAAAAAAGTATCATTAATTCACTTAACCGAGCAATGAATTTCAAATTATAACAGCTTCAGTCCAATCCTATACCTATCACCAGTGGGAGAGTACTCACCTCTAATTCGGTTGGTCATGGATGGGTTCAACCCATAGCTGAGTAAAACCAACTGAAAAGCCTAAGCACTGATTATGAAGAGTAGGATTGAGGAAGCCTAGAGAGAGATTGGCTCCCACAGGCTATCTCACCCAAGGGACACCTGTAATGGTTGCCCAAACAATATAGAACAAGTACAAAAAACACTACTCAATTACAAGACCAAGGATTTAGTCAAATCCAAAGCAAACGTTTCAGTCTTCAATATTGCTAATTGAAAAAAAAAAAATGCATACAGCATCTTCAAACTTGCATGAGAGTCATTCCTAATCAAATCATCCGATTTTAGGAATTTTCTCTAATTGACCCTCTCAGTTTCCACAGATAAAATATACAGCGGCTCTTATACCAGACTTATTGAGAAATCCAAAATATAAGGTCTGTATCTCTAAAAGCTTCAAAATAAAAAAAAATCTTCAAAATTTTACTCAGTTTTATGCATTAGAGTCGAGCAAACCTTTCTGTCTAAACTCCAACATTGAATAAACAACGCAAGTGAAATGTCAGTTTTAGGGGATGATTGCTTGAAGAAAATACCAAAAAGATGGGAAGAAGGGAAAAAAAAGAAAAAGGTTGAGTAACCAAGCTTCAGAGTACATATAATTAAAATAATTATCTTTCCTTTATGTTTGACAACTCTATAGTTTCCCCAATTTTTTTCTCAACATGTCAGCACTTTTTGTCAGCAAGATTCTTTGCACTTTCAAACATTCTAAATATAGATGTGAAGATTTTTCTTCCAGTTGGGTCAAAGCGATAGGTGTGTGTCAGCAAAATGGATAAGAAAAAAAAGGGGGTACGGGTCAATTGCCAATGACTGGGGAAACAAGAAATAAATGTAATTGGGAAGATAAAAAAGAATAGAAAAGA
Source organism: Thysanoteuthis rhombus (assembly GCA_963457665.1). NCBI lineage: Eukaryota > Metazoa > Mollusca > Cephalopoda > Oegopsida > Thysanoteuthidae > Thysanoteuthis > Thysanoteuthis major. Next base: position 55,047,845 of record OY735216.1, on the reverse strand, counting down.
ACTGAATAATACTTAGTTCTGACAGATCACGATGGTTATAATTCAATTCATTAGTAAGAGGTCATCCATTTAAGTACGACGATAGGTTAAAAAGTGTAGCAATGAAATCATAGAAACCTTCATTTGACAAAATTATCAAAATGTAGAACCACTTCCTCAACATCTGAGGTTTTTACACTTTTGAAGGCGGTGTTTCCGTCTCTCACTCTCCCCTGAAGAATTCAGCACCCTTTGATTCACATCATGTGAAAATATCGGTTTTGGCATTATCTAGGGATCCAAAACATTCTTTTAAATGTTTTTGGAGTTTCAGGAATAAAAAGCTGTCCAAAAGGAGGCAAGATCAAGGCTGTTGGGAGGATGGGCCAAGGTTTACCAACAAAAACCTTGTAGAACAGCTCTTGCTACTCAAAGAAAGTGTAGGTGCATTTTCATGATAGAAAAATGCAATGTAACTTACCTGGATGCTTTCTCAAAAGTACAATTTTCAATTTTCTCAAAACTCTTTCCATGTGATCACTGTCTTTCAAGAAATTATACCATGATTACCCAGTTAGAGTCCCTTAAAACAGTGGCCATTACCTTCTGAACTAATCCAGCAGATCCTCTCGGAAGCCACAATTTTGATTGGACTTGGCTCTCCCGATCATATCAGTAGATCCAATACTCATCCCCGGTTGAGAATTATTCCATAAAATTGTCTTCATCTGCTTCAGTCTTGCTTTAAAAAGACTGATGGAAAGGTATGCTCTGAGCTAGCTGATTTTCATGTAACACTTATCGTACCCATCAAGCTAAAAAAAAAAAAAAAATTGTTGAGGCCAAGATGTTTGCTTAAAATTGAAAATGCCAAAATTCAATAGCCATTGCATCAATGGTGATTCTACCAGTTTCTAGAATTGGGCCACAATTTCTTCATTCATAGAGGGTGACCGTTTCCTCCCTCTTCACTCATCTTTGATGTCCTCCCTCCTCCCGACCTACTTTGAAATGCTTGATCCATTCAACAACTGTGGTTTTATGTGGGCCAGAATCTCAGTAAACCTATTGCAGAGTTTCAATGATTTTAGACAATTTGGGAAACTTTCCACTCAAGTTGTTATAAACAATGATGTTAGATCTGGCATCAAACTCACTTCTTTCCCCATGGCACAAAAAGTATGTTTTCTTTTTAAGATTTCATCTACAAGAGACAAAGACAAATGTATTAACAAAAGAACTTATTTGCAACCGTCAACTCATCCCAGAGATATGCTTATATCCAAACCAAATATATACTAAAAATTTTTGAATTTTGAAATAATCAAAGTTTTCAATAATAAATCTTAATTTTGAATAATGATTTTGGACAGCAGACAATTCTGACAGATGAATCCAGTAAATGAACTAATTCATGGGATTTAACTATTTAGTCTAGAAGTTTCCTAAGTGGTTGATAATGACCCTGGGCTCAATGGGACTAACCAATGCCCACAGATTAAGTAAGAGTTGACAGAGTTTAGGGTAGGTGGGTCTATTGGATTGGAGGGGGTCATAAGTTGATATTCACACAAGAAATAAAAGTACTTGAGATATAACTTACTGATACACATTTCGGATTAGTTTTTATTGTTTATTTTATATCGTTTACTGAAACATACTTCATGATACAACAGCCCTGCAGTTAGACAACCAAAAGTTGCCACTTAAAAGCCACACTGGGGAACAAGGCGTGGTAGGAAGTTTTGCCGACTAATACATATGAAAATAGCACATTTACTTATATCATATCGCTATATCTATCCATCTAGCTATATCTATCCATCTAGCTATATCTATCCATCTAGCTATATCTATATAGCTATTTTTTTCTACATGCTTCAAGGATTCTAAGGAGTGATTGATCTAAAACGTTTAGGGAGTCTGATCTAGTCCACCCACATTGGGAAGAAAAGAAAACGTATAAGAGAAAATTTGCAAATGAACTGTAATAGTCAGTGGCAAACCACGTAATAGATTCATGGGAAGATGCTTGAAATTGAATATCTGGCTACTGTTTACATACAAGTCCTTGAAAAGCCTCCTAGTGAAGTCAGGTCATAGAGTAAAAGCTGCTTTAATGAACAACGATAACAGCGAGGAAACAGAGTATTGCTTCCCATTGAAAAAATATGACCAAAAATGATTGATCAAGTGCAGTAATCGGAAGATAAAAATGCATTCGATTGAATTATTCAACAACTAACATTGCTACAAATTTGCAGAAGTATCTTGATAAGTTGATAAAAAAAAAATTTGAATATTATCTACCAATGAACCAAAAATTCGATATCAAACAAAATAAACAAGCCATTTTATAGAACGAGACTTAAAACCTTTCAATAGATAATTTTTAAATCAACAACCACTTTTGCTTTCGTATCAAAAATCAGAGATATTTTAAAATTCAAGGTTTGTGTTTTCATTTTTTTAGTTGACTTACCTTCAAAATATTGAGTAAAGCATACAATACTTTGTTAAATTTCCAATAGTCATTCTTCAACAAGAAACAGTCAATCTAGTTTTGAACAAAGCTTGACTGTTCATATTCTTGTTTCCGTAAATGAAACACTCATGAATCGTTACTGTATGCCTATCTCACAAGATACTGATAGTATGCACTATTCCAACTAATTACTTCAGATGAGTTGGTAGAACCCAGTGATGCGTGATGCTTTGTATCTTTGGTGTGCTGCAGATGCACAAAATGGAAAATATTCTAGTGTCTAAAAAACAATGACAGTAAAACCTTTTTTGGTACAATGTAGGGAAGGTGGTCCTGATTGTATATTGTAAAGTTTCACACACTTGTCCATTCAATATTACTAACAGAAAACAAAAAGAATTAAAAAAATATTTAGAATGAACACTATTATTCATTGATAGTATTTTCCATTAATTCTCTAATTTCTACAATTGGGTCCACCTTCTCTACATCGAGCCAAAAAGACTCCAACTGTCCGTTACTTCTTAAAGACAAATATTTTGATTTTTGTTTGTCCATAGCACAAAGCACATCTAAGGTACAAAGCACCAGACTCGGTTTACATTTTGTTCAAACAAAAAAATCTAAACTCTAAAGCCCTCTACTTGGTTCACATTTTAAGTAGATCCAGAGTTTGCCTCTTAAATGATTTATAATCTGTTTTCAAAATGAAGAGATTTGTGATAACAGTGTGTAGCATGTTTTTCTACTCCAAAGTAGAACTTTCAAAGTCAATGTCAACTTATATGGACATACAAAAAAAAAAAAAAAAAAAAAATTTTTTAAATAAAAAAAAAAAAAAAAATTTTTTAAATAAAAAAAAAAAAAAAAAAATTTTTTAAATAAAAAAAAAAAAAAAATTTTTTAAATAAAAAAAAAAAAAAAAATAAATCTAATTAAAAGAAATTAGAAAGCACACATCTCTTCCAACACCATTACCACTCAAAACAGAATGAAATTTACATCATAAATATAACTATGATACAGGGGCAGAAACTGTAAAAAAAAAATTCCAAAAATCTAATCTTTCCTTAGCTTTATACCCAGCTTTTCACGGAATGTCATTCATTGAGAACTTTGGGAGATATGGCATGCACAAACATGAATATAATAAATATACCAAGATTCTGTGCTCAAGAATAATAAAAAATCTCTCAATCAAAAATAAATTCCAGGATCTGCCCCAAGATTTAATCAATTCTTCTCTAGCCCATGGTCCACCCTTCCATGAATTTCACTGAAATTTGTTGAGAACTTTTGGAGATATTGTGCAAACAGACAGAAGAGGTATATGTATTCACTCGTAGGCAGAGGTAAAAAAAAAATACCCCAAGTCTACATAAATGTCCCAGTAGTTTCTACCCTTTGTATTCCATTGAACTGTCTAAGCAGCTTGGGAAACTAAAGGTTAATAAAAAAGAAAAAAAAAGAAAAAAAAGCCACGTTATCTGAAAACGATTAAAACATGCCCATCAAAAATAGACAAAGTTCAATTTTCCTCTTTCATGATAATGAATTCGATTCTCCATGTGTATCTTACTATTGTCCCCCTCCGCTGGGATAAGCTAAGTTCAGTAAATATCTCCACAAAAAGAACTAGGAAGAGTGAAGATATTTACTGAGCTTAGCTAGCAGATGAGGACAATGGGAGAGGGAAGATATTTACTAAGCTTTATGTGCCCAGCAGAGGATGACAAAAGAGAGGAGAATGAGTGAATGCAAAAAGTAGCTGATACATTTCAAGAAAATTTCATCGTAACATCCTTATAAATCTTCAAGATACTTTTTGCACTCACTGTATTTACTAAGTTTAGCTTAGCCTAGAAGAGGAGGAGAATAGTGATACTCAAAGAGGATCAAACACTCCACTGGTGCAGAACTAGCTTCTTAATCATCAGTCTACAAATGAAACACAAATACAGTGTTAGTCCTAGTCCAGGAGATCAAAAGTGGTGGGAAAAAAAAAAAAAAAAAAATATCAGGTTTTAGGCTCCAGCAGAGGGACTAATTCTGACACGTTTTTTTTCTGGTGCGGAATTCCATCCTGAACAAAAGGAGGTATGATAGATAAGCTGGTCAGAATGGTAGCTTTCTTTCTGAAGAAGAATAGGTGAGAATTTGTCAAACTTTTTAAAACTGAGTAATCCATGATAAACAGCTCCCATCAATTTTCAACTTGCAAAATGTTCAATTGCCATTAAATTTTAAACGAAGTTATGAAATGATGATGTAGTGACTAAATTCAAACGAAGCCCAAGCTGAAAGAACACTGAAAAATATCCCTGGGGTTAAACCTTTGATCTTCATGGGAAAAAAAAAAAAAAAAAGAAAAAAAGGTGAAATTTAAAAAAAGAAATTAGAAAAATAAAAAAAATAAACATTACCCCAACTTTCATATAACTGACTGTTCATTTGCTCAATGCTGATTGGTTGAATCTTCATTCCCCGAAAAACAAAGACAATTCAAATCCTTTTTTCTATAATTCATAATCAACAAAAACACCAGTTAACACTTCTAAAATTAATGATAGAGGTATGCTTGGGATTTATGAAAAAGAAAGCATTGCTGGTGTGTAGTGGTGTACTCATGTTCAAGGTTGTAACCCAAAAATAGTGACCACACACAAATTGACACAGACATTCAAAGAAAGAAGCTCACTTGGCTGGATGGTCATGCCATTTGGGGGGCTATGGTGATTCAATAATAGCTATCAGAAAGACTTCCATAAAAGATTGAAATTCAATTAATGTTCAACAACTCGAGCTATTCATTGAAAGAACTTAAACAATTAATACTTATGAAAAAAAAAAACCAAAAAAAAAAAAAAACCAGAAAATCCATCCAAGACGAGCTGAATATCACTTTTCAGTAAGATTTAATTAGTCTATTCATATTCATAACGTAAGAAACTTGTCGCTAAAAAGAGAAAAAATACAGATTTATTACTGAAATTGAAAAGCTAAACTTGAGAATGGAACATTTATAATTCAAGACTTCTTCAGAAAATTGAACTCATTCTTTGTGATGCCTTTTTTATTACCCCTATGGTTTGGCTTATCTATTTTACAGCCTTCTTTAGGTAAACAATCCATAAACAAAGAGATAGGTGCAAAACAGAAAAGGAATGCTACGTATGAACTGAATCAGAAAGCATGATAGTCACCATTTTATTTCTGTACTCAAAACAGTTTTGGCTTATAATAGTCCAAATTATAGAATCATTTATGAAGTATCAAAATGCAATCGTTTTGATTTTTTCTTAAACATACTTTGCATAAAAGATAGAAACCAAACCTAAATTTGTTGTTTGATAATGCAGAAGGTAGAGATTTTTTAATATTGTCACAGCAAATCGGACACAGTTTCATTATTGAACCACTTTTTTTTCTTTTCAAAAATTTTAAAAAGTGAGCAGTGTATCAAAATTTAATTGTGCAGCATAATTTTTCTCTTGTTTGCAGTCACGCAAATTAGATGGGACACTGGTCATAGTACCATGTAAACATGGGCACACTAGAAGAGAAAAATATGGAACTAGATATTCTATGATATGTACAGCTTTTGCCACTGTGGTTTTACCTTTAATCTTTATAATTAAACTATTGTTTATGAATGAAATAGGAAAAAAAAAAGAAAAGAAAAGGGGACTGAAGAAAACTCATACTTTCTGGGTGATTATACTCTTCGAGTGGTACCTAATAAGGGGCTTCATTAAAAAGAAAAGAAAAAAAACAAAAACAGGAACCATAATTCCAAATGTGTGTCTATGGTAGTAGTGATAGGAAGGGGAGGATAGGGAAGGTTCACTTGAAGGTCTGGACTAAGTATCATATTAATCCAACATGATATGGCTGAGAAAACTGATATATAGCATTATTTGTTGTGGTGGCAGCAGTAGGAGCAAGAAGAGGAAGATGGGGTTGGTTCACTCGGTTCTGGACCAAGTTTCATGTCAATCCAACATGATACGGTTGAAAAAAAAAAAAAATGAACAAATTTGAGTTCAACCAGCTGGAAAATCTTATCAAGATGTGTGGACACACCTAAAAATTGAAATATACCTGTACCTTGCCAAAATAAATAGCCAGAAATGTTTACCAGAACTATTCATCTAAAAAATACCAGCACAAGACTCGGGCATTGTTGGTTCAAAAATGACCGTAGAGAACTAAAAAAAAAAAAAAAGCACTTTTTTGAGAAAACCAAATGTTTTTAGATGGTGCTCAATTTTCAAGGCTGTAGCTCCCAAAATTTGACCCAGAGACGTACACAGACATAAAGACACAAGACACTCACAAAGTGAAGAATCTCTAGCCCACTTGGCTTTTGGGTCGGGCAAGCCATTTATGGGACTACAGTGACTCAATAACACTAGCATAGAATGTTTGAAAGAGACAATACTCAAAGTGGCACAAAATCATAGAAAATAATATTAAATTAGAACTCTTTGAAATAAACAAAATGTCTACATGAATATAAAACAATTTTTGTTGAAAACAAGAGTAAGGACAGTTGAATTCTTTTCAAAAATCCTTAATATGTGAGGGGAAATACATTTTATGAATTATTTCTAATCCATTAAAAATCATTAAGCATACTTAAAACAAATCTGGTTGATCACTAGATGAAAACTGTCACATAACCATCATCTTTTAGCAGCATACTACGTTCAATCAGAAAATTGAAAAGAGGGGTGATCAATGAAAGCTAGTTGTCTTTTTTAGTGATAACTACTAAATTGTGTCTGAATTCTCAGAAAACAAGCATGAACAAACCAAGAGATCAATTTAGCATAAACTTCTATTGTAAATTGAACCTTTTCTAAACGTTAGAGAATGAATGTTCGCATTTTTAGTCTCCCAACTACATTTGTACAGCCTATACAAATGATAGATAGCCAAGCAGAACCACTTAAAAACTCAAGAAACCTTAGATGGCAGCTTCGGTTGATGGTTTTTAATTGTGCAGCTAACTTTGTAAGCTATCCCTTTTCATCTTAGAAAATTTACCAACTCGAAATGACAAGGAAGAAAAAACGTTTTTACTAATAAACGAACTGTCTAATGGCTCGAGGATAAATCTGAATAGCTACAGCCAAGCTTATCGTTGAGGTCATAAAAGAAAAAATAGGCTACAAAGCAGTTTACCATTAGGTTTCTACAGTAGCATGAGGTCTCTGGGAGGGGGAGGGGTCACAATTTTTGATAAGATACGAGTCAAGTAGAGTTTGAAGGGTTGTTTCAGTAAGAAAGATAGAAGTAGAAGAAATTGAAGATAAAGATATGTTATAACAAATGAGTTCATTTTAATAAAAAGCCACACAAGATAAAGTATTTATTGCACAGAGGTTGTTGGTAGAGTTCAAAGGTAGATTGGAAGTTCTGTTGTAATATTGGATCTAGTTAGAAAACTAGGTATAAAGTGGGTCAAAACAGGGTTAGGGTTTGGTGATGGGAGAATCTTGGTCTCGGAAATTTCCAGTCTCATTCCTCAATTTATACTTCCAGATGCAAGATACAAATTTTAGCTTTCAGCAAGTTTTTTTTTTTTTGCATTAACAAAGCTAAATAGTCTGACCTAGTTTTTTTTCTTTTTAATACTACATTTTGACCAATTACTGACCTGGTTTTTTAAAAAAATTGAAAAAAATTAGGTCAGTTAAATGGTCAAAAGAAGGGGAAAAAAACCCATAAAACTGTACCAGCTATGGACTACAGAGCACATGGCAAGAATCAATTACTAATTAAATGTATGTATGTAGGTGAAGTTGTACGAGTTTAGAGATGAGCTGTGTATTCATTTCCTAAGGTGAAGAAAGGGCGTTACCTTCCTTATACGATTTGTACGGCATTAAAGAAAGCAAGAAACAAATCATTATCTCAAACTAGTTTTCCAATGATGTAATAGTCAAGATGGGCACCTAAGAATTGGTTGGTATTCACCTGTCTCACCTGTTTTTCTTGCCTTTTACTTGATCATGCATGAGCAGTAGATCCTTGCCATAAAAGAGATTATGTTAGCGAAAAAAGGATACAATGATTTGGCAAGCATTGTGTGGAGGTAACATGGCATCAAAATGGGCAGAGATAGAATAGCCTATATCAGAGATCCAACCATTTTTGCACTGCGGACAGGTTTGAAATTGACAATATTCTTGCAGATTGACTGTAGAGTGAAGGATGTTAATCATAACCCGAATATCGGGGATGTCAACCATTAGCCACTTATAAATAGATAATACACTCGATTTCCTTCTCTCTTCCGACAGGAGGTTCATATCAAGATCAAAGGAAATTAATTTGTTTTTATTTTAGCAAGGAATACAACCAAATCATATCTTTCCCTCCTGGTAGCACATGTGTTGCATACACATACCAGTCCGTAGCTTGGTGGTTGGAAATCACTGACTGACATCACGTCTTTACCAACCAATTTAGAGCAACTTTTTAAGGCAATCATTTTGATTTTGGATGTATTTCATCAAAGACAGGTTTAGATTGGTACAGTACACACTTTTCAATAACCAATATACTTCAGTGGTGAAAAAAAAAAAAAAAAGAAAAAAAAAAAAATCCTACCATTTAACTGATTATACATCAATAAAAGGAGGTTCAACTATGGATTTATAATCAATATAATTATGATGGCAATTAGAATGTTTTTTTTTTCTTTCCTCAAACTTGAATAAAAGTAATCAAAATACAAGATCAGCTGAAAAAGCACATTAATGTTTTACTATCAAATCCCTATTGCCCTACAAATGACTGATCTAACTGCCAAGTGGACCAAAGATCCTCTCTTCCACTGCCTCGAGGGTCACATTTTTCCAGCCAAAAAAACTTGAAAAATAGCATTCAACAAATTTAATAATTCGAAACAATTATAACAACTCCATGAACAATCACAATGATAGGAAGCGATATCTAACTGGAACAACAATTCACTCAGTAAAGTTCAACACAAGATGGACTGTTCCAACATTGGATTGTTCACTGTTGGTCGACTAAGTTTATATTCTGGATTGTTCTTGAACTGTGTGGAACATTTTTGGTAGTTGCTTATAGATAACTGCAGATTCTCAGTGGCCTCATTGAGGATTGAATCTACTGGATGGTGGTGTGACTATACAATTCAGTTGTGCTCAAATAACAAGAACCTCAAATTCAATGATGCATACACCATCTGTGATGGTAGCAGCAGGAAAAAAGGCAAGTAGTCTTTCTCGGAGTCAATTGATTCTCATACTTGTAAAATATTGCAACATGGAAATAATCTGAGTGTATTATTATCAATATCAATAAGCAGCTGAACTCATACATTCTATCATTACAATAGTTGGATTAAGGATATCACACCATTTTTTTCCATTTAACACATAAGGGACTGACCTACCAACCCAACCAACTGATGAATAGCATCTGAAAGAAATGTTGGCACATCTAAAAATAAACTGTCTATTTAATACAAGTAAATGAATAATAAAAGTTTATTTTCTGACTTATGGCACCATGAAATCATTGTGCACCAAGTATGTCTCAAGGTTTGGGAACTACTGGATTAATTGGTATTACTTACTGTTTTATGTTCTGCATGAAAGCAAGTGCTAATCCCACTCGCTAAAAAGAAACGATTGCTAACCTAGTTTTGAAGAAGCAAGCAGACTTGGTTAAACAAGCCTTTCACATCTAAGCCAAGGAAATAAAAACATAAGTGTTATCAATGGACAAAGGACTTCCTTCCAACATAGACAGATCTAGGGTACACCTTTATACAACTATGATGTTACTTGTCAGTCAGGAAGCACAATGCCAATAGCTTCCTTCAAGAAGGAGCAAACTAGTACATGTTTTCAATATGCAATACATACAACAATTAAAACGAGTCGGAGCCAAGAAGGGAAAGAAAAAACAAAACAAAAAAAAAAGAAACAATACTCTATAGCTTGGCTTCAAAAATGCACTGAAATACTCCTTACAAGGTTTAGAGTGAAAGAACCGAGTGATGAATCAGAGATAAATTTCAAAGGAGTGACACAAATATTATTGTCACAAAATGACAATGCAAAATGCTTCAGAATCAATTTTATTGCTTCAGAAGTACTTCAGAAACATAAAATGAAACAATGATCATCTTATTGCTTTTGAAGCATAATGTTCCAATACAAAACCTTGAATAAAATGTTGGCTTTCAATTGTGCTCATTCTCCCAGTTGAAGCTCTCTACCTTCTCCACTTGAAAGTAAATAACCCTACCTATTCATAATGTCATCCCTCCGATAAAGTATATTCATGTCACTCCTTCGCTCAAAACCACCTAACAGTGTCTAAGAGGAATTATATAGGTACAAAACAGCAAATATTATGAAAGAAGCGTCTTTTGAGGCTCTCCATGTATACAGCAATAATGGCCTCCCAAAAAATCACCAAGACAAAAATTAACATGTGATTTTTGTGTGTGTGTGTGTGTGTGTGTGTGTGTGTTTCATTTCTAGCATAGAATGAATCTTTTCCAGACTAGCTAAGAAATGTATGTACGACAGACAAATCTGTCACCTCAATGCATGAACTGCACTAATGGAATGGTAGAGGGGGGGAAGGGGGGGCAGAGGAAACCAGGTAGTTGCCATTCCAACTTCTATTCCAACTGTAGATTATTACAACTTTCGTATTGGATGCATAATAAAAAAATAAAAATATTGAGGGTGGGGCTGTATAAACGTATTTGTTTACCTCACTACCAATCAGTTAGTTCTGACTTCAAATCACTGAAGGGAATTTTTTTTTTTTTCCTCACTCCTTAATTCCATGAAGGTGGTTCTAAGTCATCTTGGACTGGAGTTTGACTGGAACAAAACCAAAGTTGTGGCTGAAAGAGATTCTATTCAAAGACTAGTTAACCTATGCCATCAAAAGATCAAAGCTGTTTATAAATGATTTGAAAATTGCATTGTACTCGAGATATCAAAAACAATATGTTGCTCTGCAGTTTCTTGTTCAGGCACAATCAGAATGAAATCAGAATCATCACATTTTCCAAAATGAAAAGAAAAGGGGGAGACAATTCTATAATAATTTGATAGTTACTCCTTGACAAATGTTACAGACAAAAAAAAAAAAAAAATGACATACAAGAGGTGCATTATATCATTTGATTACTGAATGCAGCAGACCAGAGGAATGCAGAATATACAATCAGGAACAATGCTGTCGGTGAGTGAAAAGTTAGGGTCACATTTCTTTCAAATTTGCAAGTGGGGATTTCAATTTGAAACTAAAAAACATCAAGTCAATGTCAGTCCCTAGAAACTCAATGAAAGTCGGTATATAGCTATTATGCAGGGGAGATAATTGTGAAAAATTCAAATCTACCCCCCCCCCCCAATTTCAAATTTTCAATCCTTCTACAAAAGGTTATGAAATAAAATTTATTGAGAACTTGGCAGTGGACAAACAGACAGACATGTGTGAATACTCATACCTCTTCCAACTTTGTTGACTGAGGTAAAAAAAAAACAGAAGCGAAGCAGGCCCCAAACCCTCATTTATAATAAAGATTTAAAGGTCAGGCTAAGAAGGGATTCAAAAGCCTCAAACCCAACAGCAAACTTCACATATTGACAAGGACTTTGTAATCATTCAATAGCAGATGGCAAGAGAGAAAAACCCTCAATAAATGGCCTCCAAATAAACCAAACAAGAAACAAAGAAATCACGTACATAAAATTACATTCAATGGTATGAAATTAATCATTTTTTTTCCTCTCACATCAGCATGTGGTGAAAATAGGTTTTGTGCCAATTTAATAACCAGAGAAAACCTTCATAATAGCAGCATATGAATGAGAAAACTAAAACAAATCCTCCTATCATCCTTGGAAGGTTATGGCAGAGGTGCTCAAACATTTTTGAATAAAGTTCCCCACTTTGAAATATTTTTCAGCCAAGATCCGCACAAAACATCTTTACGAAAGAAAAAAAAAAAAGAAAAAGAAAAAAATGATATCAAAGCTGGACAATAGTGCCGTGCCATCAGCGTCCGATTTATTGAACAACCTTGTAACTGAAAAAAAAAATTGAATGCTCTATTTCAAATGTTTAGAATCAATCACTGAATTCACGGCAAACCACAAATCAATTTTCTTGATTTTTGTCAGTCATTCAACATCAAAACTAGCTCATAGTGAATGTGATGGCATTTGTTGCTTCCGTAGTTTATAGCAGTCAGTTAGAAATATTAAATATAAAATGTGATTTATTGAAGACGGGAGTCCAAGATATCATAGAAACCATTAGAGAACTAATGGCAATGGGCTAGACATGTTGCAAGAATGTCAGACAACCGCTGGACAATAGGGGATCTTTAGAGATCATACGTGGAATTGTGGCCGACAGAAAGTAAGATGCCATGATGCACTATACAAATTCAGAAAGTACTGGCTCTGCAACACTCATGATAGAGAGCTCTGACAAATCTTGGCGAAGGTTCATGTCCAAAGACAGACACTCAAATATTGTCCACTTTGGCAAATAGGAAGAGTATCAAATTTTGTAGCATGAAATTTGAACTGGTGTTGAAAAAAAAATGAAAAAAATAAAATAATGTTGCTATATTTGAATTAGTTAGAGATGGAGATTTTATTATACCTTGCCTATTCACTTGGCTTCTCCCATGGATTAAAGTATCTAGACTAGGGACCCCCAACCATTTCAATATTGACCATATTGTTATATACTGGCCAATATGAGGAAGTTCGGTGGTTGGGTTTTTGTAATCCTAACCGGAATGTAGAAGATAAGTCATAAGTGGTTAACATATTCAATTCAATTTCTAAAAGGGTTCAACTATTGTGTTCAATATCAAGATATCAAGATCCAAGGAAATTAATTTGTTTTTAATTCCACAAAGAAATATTACCTTGCAAGTTGATAATATTTCTTTGTGAGTTGATAACATATGTTTTGTAGCCTGGTAGTTGGGGACAATCAATCTCAACTACTTCTTACAGGTAAGAATTTCTCCTGTCAAGATCAAATTGAGGAAGCCTTCAAAAGTTATTTTGATTGAATGTAATTTTCCTGTGATTTAAAAAGAAAAATCATTGTTTGAATAAACAATTTGATAGTGAACATTTGAGATGCTGCAAAAAGTTAAATTGTACAATGCATATTGGTTTCTTCAAGATGCTTACACAGATCTCTTCTGATAAAAAAACTAGACATAAAATGAATTTCATTAGAAATCCAATACCAAGATGTTACATTATAAAGTCACTTTATCTGTATAAGCACACTAAGTAATTACAAAGCTATCAATGAAATAACTACGGATCATTAGCAAGAAGAACTCAAATGGACGAGAGCTGCGCAACTGTGTGTGTAGGGGGGGGGGGCGTTATCTGTGACCTATATTGATCTCATATTGAATGATATTTATCTATTTCAGTTTTGGCCGCACTCTGAATAAATATTAATGGCTAGTACTCAACTTGCTTCATAGAAGTATGTAACGGGGAAAGAGAAAATAGCATCTCATACAGATGTAGATAGTTGGACACAATGTTCATATTGTGTGAATCATTTCAACCAGATTTTGGCTTTCAAAGATTTTAGCTTTTAAAGATATTCAAAAATAGATTCTGGCATTTACAAAAATAATCAGTACTAGAGATATAATGATCTCCAGATAACATGACTAGATAATACACTCGCTTTCTCCATGAGAGTAATTAGTTAGCAACAGTTTTAAACTTAAATAATTATGTTGTTAGAAAAACCTAAATAAATTAATTAAATAAATCTGATGATAGGTTTTTTCTTTTTTTTTTCACAGATAAAAACCTACCAGAGTCATATGAGGACACTAGAGTTCAGATGAGAGAGAGAAAAAAAAAAAAATCACTGCCTCAGACAAGTGTCAAACATCAACACTGACTAAGGCCCAGGAGAATAAAATGCCACCTGTGAGATGAGATGCCCCAAACTAGCAGCAGATAAGATCAGATGGGACTTGATTAGCAAGAAAAAAAGAAAAAAAAAAATCAGAAAAATCATTGTGGTAATGCAGTCCACAAATCCCTCTAGCACCAGGGAATCAAATGGTTTGGACATTTGATGAGAATGGCAACTGACCAATCAGTGTCCCAAGTCAGAAGTTCAGATGGCCAAACAAGAGGACAACCTCACAGGCATTGGACAAGGGACATGGCAAAAATGCTCTGGCTGTGAAAGAGATAGCTCACCAACTCATTAATCACAGCTTCTATCTCCAACAACACCAACTCGAAGAAAGATTTTAAAAAATAAACAAAAATAAAATAAACTGTTGAAGACATTTTATGTATCAAGTAAAAAGTTTATGAAAGTTGAAAAACCTAAGAAGAGCAAGCAATTAATTCAATTATCTGTAAAACTAGGGCATGCCGTTCAAAAGCGTACACGGTTTCATGAAAATCTTCAGGAGGTTCATACTTGAAATTATGGGACACTAATTTATGCATGTAAATAACAATCAAAACAGAATTATCACTGTGAATCTTAATAAAAACAGAATATTTTTCAAATGCTGCCAAGTCATTCAACTATGATTTAATTTAATCTCGTTCTATATGGTGATTTGTGAGAAAAGAGAAAAAAAAATTTAAAAAAACAACAAAAACAACCCTGATTCTCTCAATTCTATTCCGAAACCACTTTGAAATGACAGTAAACAAATGGTTATGACAAGAGAGAAGGACTAAAATACAAGTTCATTTCAGTATAGATTTTTATTGTAAATCTAGCAACACCCGCCTCCACATATTGAGAACTGCTGGCCAAGATGACTTCAAACTTGACACAGCAATATGCAGTGCACAGACCAACATATCTCTAATATCAATTTCGTACCATGGCCAGTTGACAAGTTATCTTGGTGCACAGACGCACACAGATTTCTCAAATCATAAGGATTCATATAAATCGTTGGAATATAACTTTTAATGCAGTGAGAGAGGTTAACACTGTTTTTAAACTTTTCGAAATTTTAATGGTTAACAAGGCTCGAGTCCAAACTGATACAGATGCCACAAAAATTCTATATAACCAACACTATACAAAATAAATCACACAAGATTTCATCTATATACACGAATGAGAACTGTCTGTTAGTTAATCATGTCCAATATCAAGTCCAATAAGATTTGGCATGTATACTCAATAGACCTTTGAGAAGGTTTCAAAGAAAAATTTTCAGATGAAATTTAGATAAAATGTGATCCATGAGATCAAGGTGTTCGAGGCTTTTGAAATGAGGTATGGCTCAGTAAATACACAGTTCAGACCCATGATCTCTTCACTCCGATATGAACAAGCAGAATAGATTCTATCAGGTCAAAATATCTTAGCTAGTTCCAAAGGAAATGGCGGACAACATTGGCCAATAGGTGGGTTTTCAGCTAGAAATAGTCATTTTTGCTCATCTGATCATAGGAAGACTGCTTCACGATTTTTCAGAAAAATAAATCTGAAAAATTCACACATTAGAAGATTAAAAATTCAAATATTGAAAACTGATTTGAAAATTAGATTTTGATCAAGTTTTGAATAATGTGCAAAAAGACTAAATTTTTCAATTATTCCAAACGCTTCTCATTTTTGTCTAAATTTCTGAAGAGAAATTATTACACTGATATATTCAAACAGGTGTCCCATCTTGGTTGTAACCTCTGACCCCACTTTTTTTCAAACTAAAAAATAAAGCATCAACTAATTTAGGTTCGACAGATTTCTCATCTAGCAATAATATCAAAGTTATTCTGAATATATGCAACGGATATTCAAAGCGTAAAATCTTTCCGTCTAGTTGACTTGATTAGAATACAAAAAGAGAATGACAGTATAATATTGTAAAAAAAAAAAAAGAACTTTCAAGATGATTTTGAATTCAAATTAGGAGAGATTTAATTTCAATGAGGAAAATGGACATGGAAAATTATCTTTTAAAAAGAGAAAAGACAATTTCAAGCCATGAATTTTTAAAATTTTAGAAAAAATTTTCTGACAGGTCAACATTTTCCAAAAAGCAGTTCACATTTGATAATTCAAGATTTACAGTAAGTACAGTAAGAAAGTGAAACTAATGATATTGTGAAGTCCTTAGAGATTTTGTGAGGACTGATAATTACATGAAATCTCTTGCTTCATTATCTCAGTGTAATAATGGTTGACAAGCTACTGAAATGAGTTCAATTCTCACTGAGTGCTGCACTTGTGGCCTTGTGTCTAACTAAGCTGTATATACACTTTAAATACTGAAGCAAAATATATTTGATGTTTGACTTGGTTTAATAAATAGAAACAGAGTGGGGGGGTAATGTGAACTCAAACACAGAATTGGCTGCTCTGCTGTCTGTAAGTATGTTTGTTTGCAGGAGGGTTGTTACTAAGATTATATCCCTTTACTCCCCAACCTCACCCAGACAAATATCCTTCCCCCCAAGGTTCCAAAACGGACAAGTGAACTACAATTCTTAAACAATACCAAGTTAATGAACTACAGAACTGAATAGCTTAAAGCACTTCGATTTAAAACCATTACAGTCAAATAGTATAGTACCCATCAAGAATGACAGGATTATCTCTATGGATTGGCACTTCTGCCTAGAAGGGTAGCATCTGTGTGTATTATTGAGTAACATACAAAAAACATTTTGCATTTTTGAGTCATCATTACAGGACAATGATTCAAATCATTAATTGCTAATCAACATCTGATGTCATAACTGCATTGCTCAAGTAATAGTCCATGTTATAAGAGAAAGTCTAACAAACAAAGGTAGAAATAAGTAGAATAATATAATAGATTGTAGTAAGAGAAACAAAAAAAATAAAATAAACAAAACATCAACCTTGGGAAAATGTTATTTCAATTTAAAGCAAACAAACTGAATAATTCCATTTGATATGAAGAGAAAAATATCTAGATATTAGAAACTGTCCTGGAAAACTGCTACCAAAATTGTCAACATTGGTTTCTTCAGTTTTAAAGCAGGTCTGGCTGTGTATGCATAAATAATGCATAAAAGCTGCACCAATGGAGCTTATACTGAGTTGGTTCCTAGTTTGAGCCTGGCTGCATTCATGCTTGTTTTTTTTTTTCTAAATTCAAATTTTAGAAATCAACCCAACAAAAAGCAAGACAAGTTACTTATCCATCAATTAGCTCCTTTCTATTTTTTTTTTTTCAATCGATCACCCCCAGCACAGCATGCTGCCAAAAGTGTTTTTTCATTTAGAATCAAAACTAGTTTCAATAACAGGGTAATCTAGACTGTCAGTGCTATTCATTGTACAAAGGGCAATGAAAGCCACGACTGCAATATGCTCAAAAATGGAACTAATATTTTAGAGATAAGAGATATTTCAAAATCATAATCACGGCCAATATTTGATAATTCATTTTAACATAAATTCTAAGGAAACCAGTTCAAGCAAAAATAATTGCCCAGCCTAACTTTCTAATAAAATTTTTCCTTTGATCAAGCTAAATACATTGATAAATAACCTTGGGAAAATGTAATGGTTATGAAGAAAGATGTGAAAAAGGTAGACACCTTCCACAATAGCTATCTATGAAAAATCTGTAATATTTACTGGCCCAACAAGATCTCTAACAAAGAACTGTATATGAGCAGACAGTAGAAATATGTCTCTTCAGATCAAGAAAAATAGGTAATGATGGTTCGATCAAGTCCTGAGAGTGCATACTGAAAGAAAAGTTGCCTTGAGATAGACTCCAACTGGAAAGAGAGAGAGAAGGACAAAGACCACTTGAACATTGATGACAGACCAGATGGGTCTCACATGGAGCAAAGCACAAACCAAAGTACAAGACAGGGTTCAATGGCTCAGTATAACTACAGCCATATGTTCCTGCTATGACAAAGATTGAATTAAAAATTAAATACGTTTAGACTACTAATATGCCTTGTACCGAGAGATCTTTTCAGATATGCCATTAATATTATAGGCTCAATGCAATTCATTGTTCAATAGAATTTCAAACAAAAAAAAGTAAAAAAAAAATCAATCCTTGCTTTCATCTATTACCTCTATCATCAAAGATGAAAAAGTATATGTACATGGTTGCGTCTTATCTGTCCACACAGTATCTCTGAAAGTACTGAACAGATTTCAATGACATTTTGTTCAAGGAAGAACAATGGAGTAAGGAAAAAGTGGTTTAATTTTGGTGTGATTTACTTTATACATATATGTTTATGCCAAGGTCTGGCCACACAATATCTCCAAGAGTTCTCAAGGATTTCAATGACATCTTGTTGAAGGAAAGATTATACTATAGAAGTACCGATTCAATTTCAGGATAGATCAATGTACAATTACCCTACCACCATGCATTGTACTTGCATGCCCGAACCACATATTGCCAAAATTTCAAGTCTGCCCACATGATATCTCGAAAGATCTTCATGAATTTCAATAAAGTTTTATGGGTGGACAATAGGCTATGGGAGAATTGATTAAATTTTGGCTCAGATCCAAACACGATTACTCCCCCTGACAATGGCGCTGACAGGGGTATGAGCTCTGAGCACTTTCTAGTTATAAACAAGTTTTTTGTGGCTCTTTCTGTCACTAGATATTTTATATCTAAATTTAGTTAATTCTAAAAAAGGCAGAAGTCAAGTAGGATAATTCATAGAAACTGAAGAAAGATCTTTAAACATTGATTTATCTTTATGGGATTTCTCGAGAACCAGCAACTTAAACTACTTAAAATATGACACTGCATGGCCTCGTGTGTTGACTGATATACCAGGTGAATGTCAACTTCATACAATGGCCAAAAGTAATTGCAGAACATATACTCTAAGATTTCTTCAATTGCAGTTAGATTAGATATCTGCTGACAGTAATTTCTATCATAAATGGCAAAATCATTTTTTGATTGGTCAAATGCCGAATAGAGAGTGTAGAGATAGAGGGTGTCTGGAAAAAAAAAAAAAAAAAAAAAAAGATACATTTTCTTTTTCATCTTCCCCACCCCTCGATTTCTGTCCAATCTGTGAAAATGATTGGAATCAATAACTCAATCTCCGAGAAATTTTTTGACATTTAAGTTCGACACTAACTAAGTTGCAAAATCATAGCCTGGCAAGGATTGAATTTAGCATTTTTAAGATGTGCAAGCATCTGTAGAGGCAACTGCCATCACTGACAGACAATTAGACAGATCAGCATATCAAGTACCTCACACCATCTCGTAGAAGCAGCCCCTCCCAGTCCTATGGAACAAATTTAATGTCGCTCAAGTTGGAAGTTGAAGGAAAGGAATAACGTTACTGTAATTCTAATGAAAAGTTGGAACATGGACAAGTTTGTTTTTTTTGGAGTACACATACATTTTAAAGATTTTTTTATTTTTCTAAATTCTTTTTGTTTACTCACTGAATGCTTCAATAAACCACTTTTACATAAAAAAATAGGTAATACTTTCAAGGAATTAGGTAGTATTTTAATAAAAATGTTTGTAGGTGTTCCAATATATTCATTGATTGAATTTTACGTGTAAATTTGAAATTAAATTTAGTCACACTGCCATTGCTAGATCTTCACACAAAAGAACTAGCACTGTGGTCTAACCTTCAGGTTAGTCTTTTTGAAGGACGACATAAACTGCAAAGTTCATGCAACAAAATCAGAACACCTTTATAGACCTGTGGTAAGAATCAGAGATTGTTGTGCAAACATTTAACTTGAAATGCTTACTCTAGTCAAGAATGCCAGAGTCAGTTGCTGGCTTGGCTGAAATGCCATGAAGAAATTGGCTGACACGTTGGAGTCTACCAGTGGCGTATTTCTTATTTGAACCTGGCAAAATTTGAACTATACAATTCAACACTCCATGTTATGAGAACCAATTTTTCATTTGTTCCTTCAGAAATATTGAAAAGTGTGTAGTAACTTTTAGAAGATCCTGTAGTTACCTTAGAGCAGCAGTTCTCAACCAGGGAGGAATTCCTCCCCAAGGGGAGTGGGGACTTCAAAATCTCAGGGGGGGGGGGGGAGAATTTATTCCATTTCAAAATGTGTGTGTGTGTGTGTGTGTGTGTGTAAATGAGCCTAGGGTGTTTGTTTAAATTGTTACGTCTCTGACTGGCCTATTTCTAATAATGGAATCAGATAAATGGAATATATTGGTAACCGTTGAGCAGGAAATGAGAAGGGAATAATAAAAAAAAATGGGATATTCCTGTTGCCATATAGATTATTTCAGCTTTGTAGACAGAGAAACACAAAAAAAAAAAAAAAAAAAAAAAAAAAAACTCTCCAAGAAAAACAAGTAGAATTGCATTGCCATGTCTTACATTCAGATTTTTAGATAATTTTTATTTACTTGGTATGGGGGAGGGAGTAGACACGCTGAAAATTTTGATCAGTAGGACTGGTTGGGAAAAAAAAAAGACTGAGAACTACTGTGTTAGAGTTGAAGACTAACTTATATTGCTGACAAAATTGACAAAATATTCCAGACAACCATAAGGAATTATAACCAACTTGAAAGTCAAGTTTCTGCTCCATTTCAGTGGATATATAAGTGGTTTACACAACAGATATGTATCTTTCCTTTTATGAATAACAAGTTAAGTAGAAGTAACCTTGACTAGTAGAAATAACCGGTAATGTTATCCAGAAGTTAGATAAGACTTCAAAACTGATTATAACAGCTGCAAAGGAGAGAAACAGGGGCCGTATTGATGGTAGATCACTCCACCCCGCAACTACCCAGTATCACCCATGCAATAAGACAGCTCTGTATGGACCAGAAATGTAAGGAAACTAGAAAACAGAGCATAATATCTGTTGTCAGGGGGAGTAATTGTGTATAGATCCACCCCTAAATCAATCACTTTTGTAGTCTACTGTCCACCCTCATAAGTGTTTACATAAATGTGTGTGTGTGTGTGGGGGGGGATATTGATAATAGCCCCCCCCCCCCGGCAAAGCAATGTACTGATGCCCCTAATCTGCCTCACAAGCCAACAAATGAAAATTAAGCTTTCATTTCATTTTTTGAAAAATTAATTTTGGGGTCTCCTAAGGAAAGCCCTCCCTCCCCTGGCAAGGGAAAAAAAAAAATCTCCCCGTCAGTTAAGATAGAAAATTCTTGGATCCCCTAAGCCAGTTAAGCACTTATCAAATTGCTCACCCTCACACATTCCTGTCGCCATAATGGTGCTGGACAGTCAGATTCACTTGAAACTTTGTAGAAAGATGTTCTTCGATAAAATGCTTCTTACTAGAAAAAATCCTTTTGACAAAGCAAAAACACACTAAGTATTCCAAAATAATGTCTTTCCAATTACTTTGGTTTCTTCTGTAACCATCAATTTGTAACTCAGTAATTTTAAATAAATTTTTTCAATGATAATTCATAATTATTCAATTATAAGACTACAACATTAACCTCAGAAATTAGATTATTTAATTTCCAAAATAATGTGAAACATTTAATTCAAATATATCAACACAAAATTAAACATCTAATTCTTTTTCCTTTTTCGATTTATTTTTCAAATTAAAATTTGAATCTTTTATCTTTTAGATCCCCCCGTCAAAAAAAAAGTATGCCAATGCAAAGAGAAAAAAGGAATTTGCCGTTATCGGAAGTAATTCATGGATTCTCCAATAAAATTGATTCTTTTTCGTTTCAGTCCTCCACACTTAATCCTATCAGCCTCATTTTAAATCCAGCACTATACATTTTGCCTTTTCCACATCCACTTTTTACAAAGGTTTGCTGGGTTGCTGTGCTCTAGAGAAAGGATCTAACGTAGTTCCGACTACTGCTCTCGACATTCTGATGAATTTCCTCCAAGAATGAAACACTTTTGTACATTTGGCGCAGTCACCCTCCAGAAGAATTCTGAAATGCATTCCTAATTACATCATCACAGTTACCTTTGGGATCGTTCTAAGACATTGCAGAAATCAATTATTTCCTTATAATTTTAGTTTCAAAACTATACTACAGTAGTAGAGCCTGAAATTTGAAAAAAAAATAAAAATAAAAATATCACCCTATTTCTGATTACCCCCACATCATCATCATCTCATTGTAGATTGAAAATTTATTTTCTCGAACTTTTAAAGAGCCTTCTCCCACTCCATGTTGTTTTCTCAAATTTTCGCGACACAGCCAAACATCCCAAAATTTGCACAATCAGATGATCCATGTGGAAAAGTCTTTCAACAATCATAATTCCGATTAGTATATGAATCCACCCTTTTTTTTACCAAGGTGCAGTAGATATGACCTTGGCAAGCTTTTCATAGAAAGGATCTGAACTGAACGCAAAGGAGTGTGCAGGTAACCAACTTTTTCTAAATCTATCTGACATCAAGAAAAGTTGTTATGCAAGTTTAATAAAAGCTCATGATTACCTGAGTGTTCCAAAATTTTTACAATCAGACGAAAATGATTTCTGTAGGGGGATACTAATACGGGACTCTTTTTAACAGAAGAAGCCAAACAGGAAAGTACCCGTCATTTCTGAATCAATCTGACCCATCGGGGAAAAAAAAAGTGGTTCTATTTCCAAACTTGCCCCTATGATGTCATCATAAATTCAAATTGAAATTCTTATCAGTGAAAAGTTTCACAAGTGACTGGACATTAATTTTTCCTGACCATTAGAGGTACCCAAAACTACCTTGCTAGAGTCAGCTGAGAAATGGGTCGCACTCTTTTTCAGGTTTTCGTGGCATTATAACTATGCACGAATGTCCCATAATTTAGGTCATCAGAGATGTCCTGTCTTTATATCCCTGATCCAAGCGTCATTTCAAATTTTCCTTCACCTTGCTAAATTTCATTCCCACAATATGCAAAAATATCTATTAAAAATGACATTAAATCCACTTTTTCTGTGCTAGCATAAAGGATTCAATTTTGGGACCTCTCCATGGAAAGAGCCAAGTGGAATTGATAAGAAAATTGTTTGAATTTCATTATTTAATCAAGTCATTCACCCTTCATATTTCATTCATATAACTCGTATAAACACTTTTGGTTCCATCCACTCCCAATGTAATTTCAACCACCCTTGGGTGACTTATTCACCAGTTTGAGATGCACTGGACTAGACTTATGAAAATGGCCCAGATGACTTCAAGAAAGTTACCCTCAAAATAATCCAGACAAATACTTTAGTTACCGAGTCCAGTCATTAGGAACTTCAAATGATCAGTCAATTGAGTTAATTGTTAATCATGAAATATAATAGACAATTTACTGTTCAGCAGAGTTAACTTTGAATCTATTCTAGAAGATGCAGTTGTACTTTTCAAATGCACACATCTATTGATAACAGTCACATTTCCATGAGGCATTCCCTCCCACTTTGCCTCTCTATCTGCTGACACAGTATTCAATGGGAGCTAACTGCAGCACTCAAGGGTGCTGCAGGGCACACTTTGGGGAAACAGCCCTAATTCTTTCACAAAGAAAGTATAACTTTTCGAAGTGTAACATAAAAAGTATAGTATATACATATTGTTTCAACTAGTTGCAAAATCTAAGGAATAATTTTTAAAAGGTATCCATAATCTGAAGGAAAAAAAAATTGAATTCTCCCTGAAAATGACAATGGCCATTTAAAAGAAATTAAAATATTCAACATACTTGAAACTCAATTGTTTCCTTGTTTTAAAAATAAGTGTTAGCATTTCATGATAAATCTCCAAGTAGGTCATTCTTAAAAAATGGCTGATGTTTCACTAACTTATGTTGACCATAAGATGGAGAAACATCAGTTATGGAAAAAACAGTTATTCAAATTTTGGATTATCCGGACAAGATTCCAAGTTCAATGAATACTTAATTTTATGGCAGTCCCTAGTACATATCTGAAATATGTGATGAAGTTCATTGTTGTTTCCATGTCTGAAGAGATGGCAGACAGTCCACTTGATCTTAGTTGGTCATGTTAAACTGTGTCAGATCTGTAGTGGTATCCTCATTCACTCTACAGATTTGTCCGGTCGCTCCCAATACATTTGGATCAGTTATCTGAACAAAATTATCCAAACAATACTTCCTGCACAACTTGTTCAGATGATAGGCATACCTTTGTGTTTAAGCAAGTAGTGCCCTTACGCTGGCTACGGTCTCAGATGCCCCTGCTTGGACAACATATAGCTATTTATTAGGTCCAAGTTTGCAATATACAAAAGACTTGAGGCAACAAGTATTCAAGTTAGTGTCACTCACTTCAACCTAACAGGATAAATAAAAGCAGAATTTAGGAGCCTATTTCATACATCAGTATAGAAAGACAAGCTGTATGCTTATGCAGATGCAGGTGGTATAACATGAAAAAGATGGTAAGGCAGCGGAAGGATCAAAAGCCTTGAGGGACTGATAGGCACAATGCTATACCACATTGTACCAATCATATGTTCTTGAGACAATTCAAAGAAATGACTATGAATGTTAATACAAGAGGAAAGTCAAAATTATTATGAAACTATTTTCTCCAACTAGCCAATTTCTAAAAATATTTTCAAGATTTGAAAAAAAAAAAAAACAAACAAAAAAACAAAAAAAACAAAAAAACAAACATAACCCAACACTTCATTTTAACTGACCAATAAGTCAATTAATCAACACTGTGGTGTCGTCTGATGCTCAAGGCAGTCAACGCACTTCATTACGATTGGTCAGCCGTCAGCAACCCAACGTCAATCCGGCTCTTGTTCACCCATCCGAGATCCTCCGATGGTTTATTGCCAGTGGGTTTTCAACGGTCTTGCTTCTGTTTTCAATTAGGAATCCATTACAGTGCTAAGAATGCAAGTTTAGTAGGAGGGAACCTTGCGGCAAGGCCAAGCTATTTCATCAGCTGTTCAGACTTCACTCTAAATGGGACATTGACTAGTTTCCAAACTTGGTCGTAAGTTACCAAGACTTTCCACCTGACAGCTAGTGTTTTCTTCAAGCATTTCATGTCTAATACATCCAGTTTCTTCTCCTGGTTTGATTCCAGCTTCCATAGGGAGAATGATGGAATAGAAAAACTAGATCTTGATTTTGTAGATTTTGGTCAGCCTCGTAGTAAAAGGTATTTGATATTCTTCTAATTCTATAGCTTTTGCTCCTGATCACACTAGTTGATAATTGAGCTACTAAGGTAGACGAAGTCATCAAGGATTTTCATTTTTGTTTTGACTTTCAAGAAAGTCATCGTCAGCAGTTTCTAAATTTTCTTGGTTCTGATGGTGTAGGAGAATTAGGATTAGCAATTTCCAAGATCAAGCTTTTGGAGACCAAGTATTATATGATGATCCAGGTCACCAGATAATTCCCTTCAAGCTGGGCACATGAACACATATCTTTGCAAAATAGATTCAGGTGCATATAAAAAGCTAGTTATCCAATGTAGCTTTGAACAAGTTCTGATTTACCCAATAATGATAATACGTTAATTGATGGCCATTATTGTTATTGATTTATTTCATCATTGCATCATATAAAAAAACAATACTTATTAAAGTTCTTGAACTAAGTCTTGAGTATACAATATATCTAATGCAATCATTCTTGTATGATATCAAAACATGCCAACATGGTTTTATTAACCATGAGATAGACTGTGCTCAAATTATCTTGGAACAATTTCAAGTTTACATTTGCACAAGGATTCAATGTTCACATATTTTTGTTGAAGAAGAAAACAAGATTTTTGCACACCGATTACGAAGAATCAGAGAACATAGGTCATCAGCCAAGTCAATATCTTCCAGTGTTCCTCCTTCACACCAATTAATACCAGGATTTCCAATTGCTTTTTGAAGAACCCAGTCAATAGCGACAACGAACACGATTTGAGGCAAAGTCCAGCCCTGGCAAATGAAAAAGATTATTTGGCCCAATTTCATTGAGAACCTACTTCCCAGGTGTGCTGAGAATTTTTTCTCATTCTTTTTCAATGAGGAAATCATATGTTGATTTTTCTCAACAGCCATCATTCTTAGTTCTGTTCTTCTGTGGTGGTCTTCCTGTGTCTCGGAAGACAATTGAGTGTGTGCAAAAGATTAATCTATGAGCTATAATCCTCACTGTGCAGCCAGATTCCCAGGCAACTATTGCAGGTTTTGCACACGTAGTCTGCACCTGATTCTGCAGGTGCCGTCACTGGCTTCTGTGCTTTCTCCATTTTTCCAGTCTTCTCTCTGTCTATCTTAATGACAGGCCACCATCTGCAGTCTGTGACCACAGCCTTCTCAGCCTGATGTTTGCCTGCCTCCGGGTCCTGTTTACAAATGTCTTTTCAATGACACAAGCCTTCCTGTAGGTCTAAAGCCATTAGCAAGCTTACCGTACAACACATCCTTAGGTATTCGTCTGTCTCAGATGCAGCCAACATGATTGAGTCATTGTAAAAACCCTCGAGTTACAAACACAAACGCATTGATACTTGCAGATAAGTTATTCACACCAAACTCATCTCAATTACATTCTTCGAAAAACATTAATACTCTAATTTCAAAACTTCAAATAGAAAAATTCTGTAAGGTAAATCGGGGACATCTTGCTAAATCTTTGAGATTTAAATATTGGAAGTGAAGAAAATAAGATAAATGGAAATCAGAACATAATTGGTGTAAACGTGAATAGACTCCAAAACAGGGGAGGGGGTTCAAAAACTGACAAATAAGCCAAGTGAACAACAGAATCTCATATCTAAGTACTCCCTATCACATTTGAACCTTGAAAAATTGCATCAATACATCACTACATCTAAAAATTTTCCCCCAAAGAGTGCTTTATTTGGTCTCTGATCATTTTTGGACCAACAATGCCCAAAACTTGTGGGGGGCATTTTTTTTTTTTTTTTTCAAGACAAAAGATCTGGGGTGGGGGAAATATCTTTTAGATAATTAATTCTGGAAAAAAAAAAAAAAAATTCAACACTTATATATTTGAAATATCCTGAATGCAAATGAAACTTTAAGGAGGTCTCTTTTATGATCCACACTACAATGACGAAAAAACGAAAACATTTTAGAACCTTCAATTATAAGATAATTGTAACAATAATAATGAAGTAGTTCATGGTTACTGCAGGAGCTTCAACTCCATTAAAAAAAAAAGAAAAAAAAAGAAAACACACACACACACACAAAGTTTATTAAAGGCTAAAAATCTCAAATGTCATTTTAGGATGTTTGGATTTGAGGATTTCTAGGCTGCAGAAAAGAAACGTCAACAGTCAATTTCCTTAGGCCAGGACAAACAATGAAAGTGATCTCTTCTACACCATGTTTAAATAAGCCTTACACACAACATATTTTCATTACAAGATTACATGATAACTCAAGAGCTTCTCATATTCTTACTTCATTATATTACGTCGACGTTTGTTTTTCTAATCCAAGTCTGCGGTCCTCAAACTTGATTGTATGATGACACACCAAGAAATAGATTGTGCCCAGCATACCAACAGTAAAGACGAAACGAATTAGATGAAAACGTCTCAGTAGTCGAAACAAAATTCATGTTGGCATCTCGATGTATACACACATAATCTCTTTTTCCTTTCATCTGTCGCTGAAAAGGTTAGGATCTAACAAAATCTAGTGATAAAAATCACTAGATTGGCAACTCTGGCGGAAGCAGGACAGACATAATACCCGCATTGGTCCCAGTCAAGTATCGAATTGCATGTTTGTGTATTTGGAAACATTTGCATGGCACTAGTGGGAGATTGCAGGGTCACACAGCTGGGGAAACCTTGAGCCAAATTGATATCAGACCAAGTGTATTTTTTTTTTTTGCATAAGATAAAGAAAAATCAGGCATTCAAATTTTAAATACCTGTGGGTTTTTTTTTTCGGAATCTAATTTTTTACTTAACGTAAATTCAAGAGCAAATAAATGCATTGGTGAATCAAAAAATCTATTGGAGAAGTGTGTGCTGGTCTAAACTGTAAACAGTCAGATGTGCATTTTGATTACTAGTGGAAGGGATTATATTAAATAGTTACTTGAAAGAAAAACATGTTATTTTAATATGAATCTGACAAATAAATAACCACAATAAAAAAACATTGAACTTACTCTTCATTTTTATCTACCTATGATTATAGGTTCGGCAACCTTCCTCCCCTTCTTGGTGAAATAAAAAGCTAAAAACAATGGCTGAATATAAAATACACATTGGACATGGTTTATTTTTTTCTGTTCAATATGAGAAAAAGCAGTAGAATCTAGGCCAATGGCTGCCAATCTGGGTGATACCACCCACTCATGGGTAGATTCTAACTTTCAAATGGGCTTTTAACTGGGTCGCAAGGTATGGTATATTCGTCACAAAGTATTTTGAATTTAGTATGCGCTAT
Organism: Thysanoteuthis rhombus; assembly: GCA_963457665.1. NCBI lineage: Eukaryota > Metazoa > Mollusca > Cephalopoda > Oegopsida > Thysanoteuthidae > Thysanoteuthis > Thysanoteuthis major. Next base: position 55,018,942 of record OY735216.1, on the reverse strand, counting down.
TCTTTGTTTTTTGTTATGGCTAACAGCGTTATTACAGAGATTGCCAACCAAAACAGTGGCTTCCATTTTCATTGACTTCTGTAGAATACTTACTTTTCGGAGCCTTTGAATGAGTAGAGTTGCTCAGTTGGAAATTAAATCAATGCAATTAGTCCAGTTTCATCAGCACTTCCCTTTCTAGAGACATCTCAGGGATCAAGCAATGGACCTCATGTGCAATGTAGAGGGGGGGATGGCCCCTTAGAATTGGACACACTAGTTCAAAGCCATATACTCAATTAAGAATCAACATTAGATAGTTACAGGCAAATCCTAAACAAAGAAAATCATGGCCAGATCGAGAACACTCCAATCTAAATAGAATCTACTGGTAGGGAAAAATTCTTTGTGTTTGGTAAGATTCAAAAGGTAATTTTTTTTTCCCCTTCTATACACAAAATTGCTGGAGCCTGAATAAACTGTTAGCAAGTAATTGGCTCATTTGAATGAAGATTTGATTTGATAAGATCTTTTTCAAGGCAAAGAAATCAACTGATAATTTGGCCTATCTTCATGTTACAAATGAAAAGCAGGAATAGGAAGTTCTACAACATTAAACATATTCTCCAGACTGTCACTTAGTTTTCCTTCACATTAAGCTAAATGGTTTGATTGAACTTTGAAAAGACACTGACCTAGGTTGTTTTTTTTTCTTTCCTTATACTAAATTTTGACCCAAGTACCGAGTTATTTTTTTTTTATTCAAAACTAGGTACCAGTTATGGCAATATTACAAATACTGTTTTTCTGCTATAGAGTGTGATGATACAAGATGAACTTCAACAAAGACGAATGCATTGGGGTGGTACTGCTAAGAGAGAAAGAGGGCAGTTGATGGGGAGCAGAGAATTTCAATGTACACCATACCAGATTTGTTCTCATCAGCATAGTGGAGCGGCTGGTTAAAAAATTCAATAAAGCAGGCAGTGTTCTGGATGAGCCTCTTTCTGGCTGACCACCTATATCCAACAAAGCAAAGATACCTGCTAACCTGGGGAAGTCAACTGGCCAGACATCTTTGGAACTGGTGGTTCCTCGCAGTGCTCTTAGAATGATTTCAAAAGAAGGTCAAATTTCCCTGACATTAACCATCTTAAACAACGCATTGAAAATGCATGTGCAACGATCGACAGAGATTCCGTGTTACTGCATGGTGTTCATTGCAATTTCTCAAAACGCATCAGACTGCACAATGCTAATAATGGAGAACATATTGAACCGATCATTAAAGTTAAATATATGTTTGCTTCTCTTGTCCAGACTTAATGCTCGCTCACGCTGCAGTTATCTCACTTTTCTCTCCATAATCCGAACCAAAACTGTTTGATATGTCCGCAGTCATGACTACATCTAATGCATAGAGTTATTATGATCTGTTTACATTATAGAAAATGTCACCATGTTAAGAGACTAGTAACTGTTCAAGTTGAAGCTGATGAATCACTAAATTATATGAACAGAGCAATAAGTTGAAAAAAAAAAAAAAAAAAAAAATCACTCACAAAAACAATTACCTCAATATTATGTATCACACATGCTATCAAGTAGCATCCATTATACATTTGATACTAATAAAAAAGAAGATACTAACATCATATGCAACTTCAAGATTAATAGAATGCATTTAGTTAGAAAATCTTTCTAGTATAATATATTAGATATCAGTACAAAAGAAAGCTTCATAATATGCCTGGTCAAAACTGTGTATGATAGGTACATTTTTCAAGTGTTAACACATGGCTGAAAATGGTTCCCTGTATCACAACTTGTAGCTATCAAGTTTAATTAGTTTTTTTTTCAGAATGCAGCATTAACTGTTTCTTTTGTAAGCTACATTTCCTACCAAGGAGGATAGGGATACATAAAAGAGTAAGGAGTTAAACAGATATTTGCTAAAGGAGAACAGCTGACCTCCATTGATTAGACCAAAAGAAAGACGAGAAAGCAGAAAGAGTAGGAATTGATGTTTGTTCCATGCAACTCTCAGTTTTTTTTTTTCTCCAACTACAACAGGGCTTTACATTTCCACCTCTTGGTACATTATATTTTTGTATTTTACAGGTTCAAATAATTTGGTTTCAATATTTAAGAAATTATAACTGTCTAGTTTCTCAACTATCAGTAAAAATTTCGAGTGCAAAATTATGAGGCTGAAAGATTTTTTAGGCTCAAGTCAGCGCTAATAAGACAGTGAATTTTGCAAACCAAAGATAAAAAACTTTTGTCCTACTTCAAGATCAGATTTCTTAGGCGAGTTTATGCATATTGGCATATTGAACTTAGTTCTTCTGGCCTATCTCGTTGTGGGAAAAAACAAAAAAACAATGTCTAGCTTTAAAGATTCTATTTTTGAACAAATGAGATGTCAAGTAGAAATCACAGAGCACATACTTCTGCCAACACCATTGTCTTTAGCCCATGGCCCACCCTTCCACAAAATGTAAGTGAAATTCATTAGGAACATTTGAAGAGTGCATGGACTGATAGAGCGATAGGCATACAGGAATGAATACATACACCATTTCCAATTTAATAATAAGTGGCCAAACTAAAACTGAATGAATGATTTAAAAAGAAGAAAGTTTGAATCAAACTTCACAACAAAAGCTTCCAATTCATTTGAGTGCTCACAAGTCATTGACCAGTTTCTTTTATTTTTCAACAGAAAGTGATGAACATTTTTGAAAACGTAGGACAGAGTTGCCAGATTATTGGAAATAATATTTCTGGACCAAAACACTGAAAATGATTGTTTATAAAAGCAATTATCTTTTTCATTTTTTCCAATTTTGTTTCCTTTTATCATTTGCTTTTAATAGATGAAGTATTGTGAATCATCAACAATTTCTTACATTACTATTTATGACAATACTTTGAATAGTGTGGTTTTGATGTAATATGGTAAAGGGATTGCAGTACAAATCAATATAAATATAAGCCGAGAAAAAAAGACACTGAATTCCAAGACCTTGAAAAGCATGGCTTTGAACAGTACTGATAATTTGAGAATGAATTGGTCACACTATACAAGGTATACCTGTATCTTCATTATAATTTTTCAGTTGGTTTCTCAAAATATAGAGTCAAAAATGGACAAAAATCTCAATATGGTCAAACCAAAAAGTCAATCGTTAAATGCTTAAAAAAAAAAAAAGAAAAAAAAAAAAAGCCACATTTGTCAAATTTGGCTATAAAATGGCCAAAATGGCAATAATGCTGTTGTGGGATGTTAACTGTTGCTTTCTCAAGGGTTTCTTCAAATAAATGAAGAAAGAGGTTTGGGTAGAGATGTTATCAATCACAAAGTTAGCTGTTCGGCTGCTTCTTAGCTAGGAGAGTAGTGAGAGGCTGTGTGACCAAAGGCTTGGTCAAGGTTGAGTGGGTATCCTACCCTGAATATCTAGAAAGGCTATCTTCACTGGAATTTTACAGGTGAAATAGGCTGTGGCCTAGATTTTCTAGACATTCCTCAAGACGACAGACACCACCTTATTTTGTGTCCATGTATAAAAATGAAAAGGAAAAAAAAAAAAAAACAGTGAATTAACAAATAACTTGATCTTTCCTTTCTTGTTCAGAGTTAGGAAAATAAAAACTAATTAAAGAATGGATAATTATAGAATTGTTTTCAAGTAAACAGACTTTAAAAATAAAAATGAGATAATGCCTCCAGTGTTGAAGAGAGCAAAAAAAAAAAAAAAAATGTTATGAATTTGCTTTTGTTTCAAGAAAAAATCTGAGATCGTCAACTTTTCAGAGAGAACAATATAGTTCAATCTTTAATAATTTAATGGGAATATTCTGGGGAGTATTGCAGGGTACTGTAAAAAAAAAAAAAAAAAAAAAAAAAAAAAAAAAAAATTTTCAAATCATAGAATAAATGCTGTACAATACAAACAAAACCTGGAAAGTATAAGAAATCATTTACGGTTTAAATCACTTCAATGCTCTTTAAAGACATTTCAATAATTAGATATTTTCTCAGATAGTTTAATTTCGGTTATAATTGCAAGAAATCTCATCTTCCATTCAGCTAGGAGAGATTTTTTTCAACAGAATGTAGCTAATGAATTCTTGATGTCCAAGTTCCAAAATTTCAACATTGGTGTTAGCAGAAAAAAATTGCCAAAACTAAAATGTGGTGTTGCCAACTCAAAAAATATTTTTGCGCTAGTTTGACTGTCAAAGAACTCTAAAAAGAAAAAAAAGAAAAAAAAAAAAAAAAAAAAGAAAAAAACCAAAAATGTCCAAGCACTTCCGTGCTAATTTAGCGCTTTTTGCACAGACAAATTTGAATTTGTTCAAGACAGATTTAACATCCATATTTAACTTACAAATATGGTGTTAATTATATACTCATACATCCAGAGACACCAGAATGTATGTTACAGGACTTTTTTTTTTCAGTGAACAAAAAAAAGGAAAATTTAATTTCTAAATATAACCAAGATTTAATAGTATTAACCAAAAATAAGGTCTGTTTTTCCATTTCTAATTTTGCTAACACTCTTGATGACTTAATCCAGGGGACCCCGATACCTTTTAGACAACAACCCCTTTCACAAGATTCTTGATCCCTCATCAACCCCAGTCATGTACATTAAATAATTAGATGTGAAGTTTCTATACACCAGTGTGGGGACACAGTATACCACACCCTGGTTTCCAATGTGGTTTTGGATACTGAAGTGGCAAATTCTGGTCGTCTTCCTGCAGGGCAGTTGTAACGACAAGCATGTTCCAGTAAACAGAACACAAGATAAATAGACAATAAAAACCCAGTATCTAAATCCAAAACAGATCCTGGAGTATCCAGATGACACGATCTGCTTCTTGGCCTCCCTGATATAGTCCGAAGGAAGAGTTGAGTGTGACATGCTTGGATGCAGGAGCTGCCAGAAGGACATCAAAGTTGACATCCAAACTGCATGGTTTTGAATCTGAGTCGTTTTTTTACTTGACTGATCATCTTCCCGAAGGTTTGAGAGCCCATTCTGTTCTGATATATTACCCATACCCGGGAGGAGTAGGAAATGGTTCATGCCTTTCCTAAGAGCATTAGTGTAAGAGTCAGAACTCGCTTTGCCGATTCCATTATCTGCATTGTTAACTGCTATGCCACTCACACCTCCCAGAATATAAGAGTACACTTTAAATACTCAAAGTTTTGATTGAAATCATCATCTTGAAAATATTCAGACAACGAATCAGCAAAGACTTGTATGATCTTGACCATCCAGTGTATACATATACATTATGTGATAAGATTGAATTTAAAAAAAATAATCAATCCCTTGGGTAACATACAAGTTAACCCTTCCAGACAAGTTGAAATCAATATCTCATCAAAACATTGAATAATTTTTAACAATAATTAACAAACAAACTTGAAGGTAATCTATTCAAAAAATATGATAAAGCCTCATTTATTTGCCAATTACCAAAAGTTTAGCGTACGACTAACAAGTCGATATTTGACTTGAACAATAGAGAATTAAACCAATCCAAAACATTTAACAATAATGATTTTCGGATGGAAGAAGTAGTGACCTCGTATCATTGATAGATGAAAGGCTTAAGCATATTAAATAAAACTAAAGTAAAAATATTTGACTTATACAGCCTTCAGTTTTGAGAAGGATCATTAGTATTCAATGAGTTTCTTGTAATTCAAGTTAACGTTTCAGACAATCTATTCCTTGGCATTCTTCAGGTGTAATATTTGAATGAAGTAATGGTTAAAAGCCTTTTTTATTTCAAATGTCTTTATTTTATGATTTGATAGATTTGCCAAGGTAAACTAAAATGTTCTCAATGAAAGAAAAATAAAGGTTTGTATTATAAGAACTTGGGTTTTTTTTTAAAATAATTTTTTATTCCTCCAGCCAAAAGCAAATAGGATATTCTTAGAGACATAGTTACAAAAACTGCGAATATTCTGTGGATAAATAACTGCTTATCCACCTTGTTTTTTACCTGCTGACAATTTAGCTATGTCAGGCCTTCAAGAACTGTGTAGCATTTGATACGGGTCAAGACTTTGGATACATTCCTGTACATGATTCAGTGGTTGCTCTCAGTCCTGGCAAAATGGCCAGATTACCCTTCTTTCATGCCTTCACAAGCTTTGATGTACCATAAACCTTTGCATGTAAGAGAAACTTGTCTACCTAGGATACAAGGAAGGTTCTCCCAGAAGTAACAAGTGTACTTTCAAAATTATCAAGACCTTGCAGTATTAATGTTCTGGATCAGTGAGCACATTGGAGCGTTTCATTGTATCATCACAGAACAAAGCATAAGCAGCACTTCAGATGAAAGCAGATTCAATGTTTTCACTAAGAACAGTGGGAGAATAGAAAGATTGCCACCAGCATCAGAAGCTTTGTCACTTCATACAACATGCTGCATATACCAGGTAGGAAGAGCATGGGACCAAGCGGTCATAAGCTATCTAGAGTATCAAGTCCGTGGGGGGGGGGGAGTGAAAAAAAAGAAAAAAGAAAAAAAGAGAATGACAGTTATGGGACTCATTGTACCACACTGCCAGTTGCTGCAGACAGCAAAGAACTATTTCAATGTGGATGCAAAAAATCTGCCACACAACCCGGTGCAAATGGCGAAACGCAGGACATCTTCGTTGGTCACTGTGACTGTAGTCATGTCATGTAACTGTTTTAATGCATCTGTGTCTTAATGGAAGTTTCTAGATGCGTTCCAGTACCATTCAAGTGGAATGTAATTCACTTGAGGGGTTTGATTTCAATATGCTGCATTTAAGGTAATGATTAAGATAATGACTAAAATTCAAACAAAGAAAAATTGGTAAAAGTCATTAGGAAAGGCCATTGTCAAGATAACTCGACTTTCTCTGATAAGTCCTAGAATAATGTACTTCGTATGCATCCCAACTGCCTTCATGGTGAAATTATTAGATGAAACAAGGATAGTAATGTTATGAAAATGTACACAATATTTGAAGGTCAGATCGCAGCTGTGGTTAGAATGTTAGGTATCGGTTTAAACAAGGTCTGTGCCAAGTTTAATGCTTTTACGACAAAATGCATGATGGTTTACCATAACAATCACACTACTAGTAGAAGTGTATAAACCTTCGCAGAGCAGGTCTGACACTGCTTGGAGAATAATGGCATAAAGGTTATCACCTCTATTGAACCAATGAATTGACAGATGTTCATTTGAGCATTTGAAGGTTAAGGTATCATATGTTAGATTTGGACCAAATAGAAATAAAAACTAAGAATGCCTTAGAAGAAATAATTTATTAAAAAGATGTCGACAAGAATCATAATTTTATATTTTTCAAAGACACTTTTGAGTTATCAATTTTTATGTACCCTAAATGGTTGGTTTGTTCATGCATTGGTGACTAACTAGAGTAATAATCTAGACAAACCGTTTCCAATCAAGAGTTCACAAAGGTATTGCTGAGGGTCTGTGAGTTTGTTGAGTAAACCTTTCAAGAGCCCGAGGTCAGTAGGAAAATTCATTCAAATAAAAGAGGTCCTTTGTGACGAAAAGGTTAGGAACCACTGATTTAGACATTGATAAGTGGATCTAGATTCATAAGATTTATTTCACATGTAGATTTCTGATTGAAGATTAATTTCCCCAGAGTTAAAAATGAATTTGACAGGTCCATTATTTTAGTGGGAGACACTATAAAAGTTCATCAACTGGAATATCGCCAACTTGAAAAAAACAAAAACAAAAAACAATATAAAATGCAAGAATTAAGAAAAAGAAAAAAAGGGGGGGGGGAGAAATGGCTTGGTTCTGGGAACCGGGTATATAGTCAGGTATCAATTGGTAGACATTGAACATACATAAAACTTGGAAATTGAGAAGTAGATAAGTGTCATACCCCTGTGTACCCCTTCCCCATAAGCACCATTGATGTTTGGTAATGAAGTCACCAATATTGTGACTTCAATGTAATACAGCAGTTTCTATTATGTACAACAAAATGATTATAGCATAAAAGCTAAATATTTCTCATCAAATTTTCATAATGTGTGTGTGTGAACAAGATTTAACACTACCATGAGAAGGTTAATGAGAACAAGCCTGTCTGCTACAGGGTCAAACTCAACTCTTATCGAAGAGGAATACTGAAACTTTTGTATGGTATATATAATAAATGAAAAATTTTAAAGATTTTTTTTCGTATAAATGTATTTTAAAGAATGAAATAAGCCAGCGTATATCAACAGATTGTTCATCAATATCCAAGACTTGTCAATTCTGCTCAGTTGGTGAGGCAAACTCCTGGCAATCAGTTGATCATAAGATCATGGTAGAAAAATGTGAATTTTACACATCAGTTTACACCCCTAATTTAGTTGAGGATTGTTGTTGTTAAAGTGGGGAAAAAAAAAAAAAAAAAAAAAAAAAAAATAGTCAACTCCTGTTTTGGAGTTAGACAGTAATAAAATTACCTTAACACTATTTTCAGCTATCAATACATTCTACACTAGAGCTTCTAGATTCCTATTTTAAGATCTGCAAAATTCCTTAGAAATGAATCACGATTCAGCCTGATGGAACAATGAATTCCTTATACAAAATCAATAAAGGTTTTCTTGAATAATATGAAGAACAGGTCTGGTTAGTCACTCAATAGAAAACATCTCTCTTAGCAGCATGTTGTGTTTGGGATGATCAATTAAAAAATTAGAAAAGGGTGAGATCAATGAATGAATTACTTCTCTCACTTTTTGTTGGGGTGGTGATCCCTGAACAATTTTGAAATTATAAAAAAAAAAAAAAAAAAAAAAAAAAAAAAGTGTAAACATTGATAGATACTAACTAAGAAACCAGTTTAGCATAAACTTACATTGTAAATTGACTTCCTTCACTGAAAACCCAATCTGAAGGAGCATTTTCAAAAAAAAAAAGAAAAAAAAAAAGAAAAAACAAACAAAAAAACTTCAAGATATAATGAGAAGTAAATGTTTAAACTTTCAGCCCTTTAGCTCCATCGGTCGGGTCTGTACAAGCAACAGAACCAACCAGACTCACTCGAATGATGAAGAAATAGTTATTTTTGATGGAAACGCTTTCTCATAAAAACCAGTTTCATTCACCTCATAATCAATTTTTTCGTGGAAGTTGGTTTTTTCTAAAGCAGCAATTCCCAAACTGAGGTCCCCCAAAGGTATCCCTGGCAGTCCATGAGCTTTAGGAAAAGGCAAACAAACCATTCAAAAGCCTGGTTGATGTGAAAACTCATTCCAGTGAGCAGGGGTCCTCGGTAATGAAAAGGTCGGAAATGACTATTAGTGATATAAAGGAATATCAATCCGATCAGATAAGTGGTGTCAGATTTACTGATTCCAGTGTACACAAATAATGAACAAAGGGATGTTCGTTTAATTGCTTTAGAGAGCATCGAAGGAAAAAAAAAAAAAAAAAAAAAAAAATAGATAGTTATACAAATCTCATTAGATCCAGTTGAAATGACAAAACAGTTCAAGAAGAAACAAATATATACATTTCATGTTCAACCTATTATAAAATTCATTGATGAATGCTGAACTTCTGGAAGTTTTTTATTCAAGAAAACTGAGAAAAAAAAAAAAAAAAAAAAAAAAAATAAAAAAGGAGCCTGGCTGCTGCAGGGTCAAACTCCACCCCTAATTGCCCTGAAGAGGATTACTGCAACTTTTGTATTGCATATAAATGAAAATTATAATAACATCTTTTTCTAGTCTAACGGTATTTGTTTACTAGAACAAAATGAGCTCTTGCATATTTGTATAATAAACTTGGATCATCATCCCATATTCACTTCAATTTAGTGGAAAACAACATACGGAGGAATGCCAGTTATCCAAATTTAGGATCATTCAAACAAGAATGCAAGATCCTGTGAATTTTCAATTTACAGGCTCTGTCCAAAGTATATATCTGTCACAAGTGAGGGAGCTCATTGCTGTTCCCATGTCTATAGAGAAAGCGGTCGGTCTGCATCAAACAGCACTGCAATAATGTCAAGACACAAAAAATGAAAATAATTACGTCTTGTCCCCTTAGAATTTTCAGATCTAGGTTTCCATAATTCAAATGACATAACATAATTTGATTAGTAAAGAAGAAAAAGAAAAAAAAAATATTGCAAATTTTTAAATGATATCTGCCGTTGGTATACATTTTATTGATGGAATGAAATCGTACCCTTTTAACATGCTTTTTCATGACCATATCAGTCAACTGAACAATCAATTATTCAAACAGAACACTCCCTATACATTTCGTTTGGATAATCAATGGTCCTCTGGTGGAACACGATTCCATGAAATCTCTGGACATTTCAGTAATTTCAAGAAATCCATGGTTTCATGATCAGCGGTCAATGAGATTGCACTTCTGACCATTACTACTTTGATAAATTTGATCCTCACTGGGTGACTGACCTCTCCGGCCTTGCGTCTAACTAAGCTGTATAGACACTGTAGAAATCAGATACTTTTAGCCTATTACCGACCCTTCCACAAAATTTTAGTGAAATTCATTTGAAACATCTGGAGATACAGAATAACTGATCTGATCTTTTGATCCTGTTTTTTTCCATCTCTCCAGAGGGTACAATGAAATTTTGTGGAAGGGTGGGAAATAAGTTAGCAGAAAAGTCAACAAATTTTGGTGAGGTCAATAGGTTACAGAGGAAGTACTTCAATTTTTGAGTGGATCCATGCACAATCACCTCCCTACATTCAAGCTGACTGTGTGCAACACACAATAGCTCCAAAATCTGATTGAATTTCAATTCAATTTCATAGAAGGGTTGGCAATATGTTAAGGTAAGAAGTGATTAAGTTTTGGAGAGGATCCATCAAGAATTACCTCCCCACAAGGGTTCATGACGTTGATCCGAGATGACTTGCTCTGAGGCAAATGGTTTTTATGTGAACTTAATAATCAGGACCACCTTCCCTTTCAGGTTTTGCAGAAAAACTAACTTCATTTATCGAATAATAAAAAAGAAAGAGCCTTTGATGTAACATAGTAGATTAAAAAATGAAAACTGATTATATTTTCTGTTTTGAACAGAATGGATTCCTATAATTTTAGAGGTATAACAGGAGAGAATATTTGTTTTTAGTATGCTATTCTCGTCACTGTTTGTGGAAGAAGTCATATGAAGCTAAAACTATCAACAGCAGTAGCACAGACATGGAGAAAAATAGTTTTAAAAAAGTATAATAAGACCAACATAGCAACATGTCCTTTACGTGCAAGAAACAATTCCTTCATTCAACAGGCTGGATTATTTTCAGATGATTGCATAACAATAACATACAATGGAAGAATGTTGTACTTTTGTGTTCTAATAAATGGCAAAAATAAATCAACAAAAAAAACAAATAAAAAATAAAGATATTTATATTTATATATACTTGCTGAATACCCAAACCAACATGGGCGGGGTGTGTGGGTATGGTGAACTGTCAGAAAAGGAACTAAAATAGATATATGGTTGGAAATCAGAGGTTAATTCAATTTGTTTTGAAATATGCGACTTCTAGAGGGTTTTTTTTTCTAACAAACTCGGAAAAATGTACATCCACACCACTTAAGAGAAGATAAAACAACTTACTCTCAGCCTTATCTATGAAGGATACCAAAGTACCCACTGTTAGCTAGATAAGGCATTCCCAATCAGCGGCCGATATCACCCTCTCACCTCCCCTATGTACAATACTAAGTCCCTGTTCACTATGCAAATAACTTATTTTCCAGCAGCAGCCAGTGGATTCAGCTAGAAAAGTAGGCACAAAATATTGGTCCAATTTACCGTAAATTTACAATGTAAATGGGACCCCTAATTACATAAATGAACAAGGGAATTCTCAAAAACTAATTTGCTGAAAGCCTTCCCTGGATGTACACGCATAAGATTTCATGGGGTTATGTCTGGTAGTTTTTGCGGTAGGCAGTGGGGGGGGGGGGGACAAACAGACTTCTGGTGAATTGTACTAAGATAATGTATCAGTGAGAGTTATATGGGGGGGGGGTAGATATCTTACTTGTGGTTAGATTTTATGATCAATTTTATCAGAGTTCTGTTCAAATTAAAAATTTGAAAACATTTTCTTTGTGCTTTGAAACAAAGACTGTAATATTGATATATTAAATAGAATTTTGCAATAAACATTTTTCTATTTAGGGCCACTGTGTACATTGTTATGAAGCCCCCGTGTCCAAAGAGCATCTGTAGGGAAGCCTCCCAAGGAGAAGCATAGAAAACACTTGCCAGATATAACATCTGATAATTACCTTCGCACAGTACGTCACAATGAATGTCGAATAAATCGTGTTGAGTGTTCCTCACGTCTATTTCGTTTAAACAGTGTTGATATTTTTTTTTTTCAAGGAGTGAACTTAGGTAGAGGAGGTACAATGCAGGGAAGCCCCCACCAACCAATACTAACATTTTGCACAAATGATGTTAAAAATAGTGCACAAATGAAAATGAAGAAATAGCAGATTTCATGAAAACAAAATAGAAGTAAATTCATAGATTATATTGTTATTGCTGTGAATAATTCAAATTGTTAAATTGTCCTTGTACGTGCGCCGTTTTCTTAACAGTGTACGCGTGGGTGTGAAACTTTACAATTGGGGCCATTTTCCCCCCACATTTTACCGAAAATATCTGCACAATTTACCAATTTGATGAAATGAATCCGATGAAGCATCTCAAGTTTTAATATCTGTCAAAAACAATTAAATCCTCAGTGCGTGGTTTAATGATCAGCTTTAGTTACTTTCAGTGTGGTTCCAGAGTTACCATTCTAACGAGAAAAAGAATTCAATTAATAGCTTAAATGCTGTTGTTTTTGAGAAAGTGAAAAATCCCTCTGAGAACAAACAATGAGAAAAGTCTGGAGGTATTAAAAAGACCGTCATTACACCAACACATTAACCAAAACAAGCTTCGAATTCAGACCATAGATGCGCTAGGAGTGTGGGGATAGCATTATACTCGAGTGCATGCGCTGGAGGCGGGGGTTGAACAAAGCATGGAAAGTTGGAACCTAATAGTCAAGGGAGGATAATGGTGCTGTACTATTGTTTTATGCAACCTCAACCCATACAAAAAAAAAAAAAAAAAAAAAAAAAGATAGTATTCTTTGTTGGTAAAAGGTTGTCGCTTAAGATATATTCCAAACACATTATTTCACCCCCCCCCACCTCCGAGAAGTGACAGTGGAATCCCATAATCGACTGATTAAATACAGATTACTAATTTTCATTTTTTGCTACAAAAAAAAATTAAAGTAGAAATAAAGAAGGTGGGAAGTCTCATATTTGAGATTGCATTGTACTCTAGTAAATACAGTATCCTTGAAGGGACCTCATTCTCACTCCAGTATATCAATAAATGACGGCGATTGGTACTAGAGATGCTAACGCATCTATTAAATAAAATCATCCCAATGCTGAAAGGAACTTCAACGAGAAAATTCTCAACCAAAAAGGCATAGAAAAATCTAAGAAGTTTCGTCATAATTTTAGTCAAGCTTGCTGAATAATTGTCGAGAATTCCTTGAAATGCATATGTCACGCAGAATCTGCGAAATTGAGTAATTGGCAAAATTTCAACCCCCACCCGCGGAAATAGTTTCAATTTAACCTAAACAGGGATTTTAACTTTCTTTTAACAAACAAAAGTTCATGAAATCAAACTTTTTTTTTTTTTGGTAAATAAAGTCAACATTTAGTTTCAACTGGATCAGAAGTTTATTCAATCAAAGCTAGGACATTAAACAACTTTTTTTTTCGATCAAAAGATTATATAACCACAACAGTGAAAGCAAACTTTTTACACCATATCAGTTAATTTAGCAAGTTCTCTAATTAGGAGTAACGCATAAAGCACGAACTACGCTTCAATTCATCATTAAAAGAAAAAAGTGACCAATGAAGTGATTTGAAATGACAATAAGTGGAGAAAATAAGAGGGTGGACACTGATACTTACACAGCGCCGAATTTAACATTGAAGAGGGTACAGTACACACATTTCTTGGGGGCACCTTCAGTTTTAGTATTTAGTTATAACTTTCACCACAAACTACAAAAATGAACTATCCATAAAATCATGTTCAATTTGACGTCCAGTAATTTGTGGATTAATGATCTATCTCTATGCAGCACAAATCCCCTAACAAATTGAAACACTTGGAGGGAGGGAAACCCATTGAAAAAGATTATTTTGAGGGAGAGCTTTCAAATTTGGGGGCCTTTTACAGGTGCACTGTTTGCACTGTCTTGCACACACGGTCCTGCCCACACTTACAGAAGCATGGATATCAAATCTTATGTAGATGGTTTGATAACCCAAGATTCACAAAAAGAAAAAAAAAAAAAAAAAAAAAAAAAAAAGGCCGTGAATAATTTGAAAAAACCCTATTATGATGGAGTACTCAACAACGACGATTGCTCTTATATGAACAGCAGAACTAAATATGTTGATATTTCTGTCAGTATAATTAGCTAGAGATAGCAAGAGATTTGGGGGCTTGGCTTCTTGGAGGCCCCCCTCCGACATTTAGTGAGATTCGGTGTGAAAAAAAAAATTGAAAGATATGCACTATCACCTTTTTGGTGAAAAACAGCGCCATAAAGACTGAATTATTCAGGCAATTCATGCAATAATGTCAGTCAGTAGAAATTCAATAGGTGAATAATGATTTCTTAAGCTTCTGGGGGATTCCCTTCAATCGGGAGCGGGGACAAGGGAGCGTTTTCAAATGGCGTACCCCTGCCAACCACGCCTTAAAACGTGAGTAAATCAGAGTAAGGAAATAAATTAGATGAATTAAGTGCATCAAGCACTCGGAAACAAGTAGGGGCACTGGGGGGGGGCAACTTCATAAAAATTTGAAAAAAAATTAAATGTTTCCTATTCTTAAAGATCAAAGAACATTTCGAACGTGAAGAAAAGAGACATTATGAATTGAAAATAACTAAAGACGAAGGTTACTGCAGGTTTTCCCAAAAAACATTGATTTGAAAGGGTTTGGGGGGGGGGGATATTGAATATTCTTTCTTTTTGTGCTTGTCTCGTGTGAATTTCAAAACACGAAATCGACATGCTCATATTTTCGAAGTAAGTAATGTCTTACTAGACTTGGAGTAGTTAGTTCGTCGGTTATTCGAATGTGGAAAAATATCAACAAGTTCCAGACTACAGGGTGTCCGTTCAAGTCTATCAAATCTTCATTCCTGTCTGAACAATAAGCAAAAATAAGGCAAAAAGGAGGGGATTGTTTCGAGTGTGCAAATGTGTGAAATTTGACGAACGGGACCACCTCCGTACATTGTTAACAAAATTGGATAAGGATTTTTTGAACACCCTCTGTATTTAACCTTAAAAACGACCTGGGGGTCAAAAGACGACCCCTCCTATTTTTGACATTCAGAGTAGATTTTCGAACTAACGAACCCACTTAGAAAATGGACTGCCAGGCGGTAAAGAGTTAATATTCACATGTTTCAACGACTAAATGGAAAGAACAAGGGCCTGGCACCAACAAAGAAATTGAAGATAATGGTATCAACAGCAACCAAAAGAAGGTTGACGCAGGCGCGGATCGAGGCAGGGGGGTACAAAGGGTCTAACCCCCCCCCCCATTCGGACTAGGAACAATTTAAAGAAAAAATATATATATATATATATAAGATTGTTTATAAATAGAGAAAATAAAAGCCAAATATGAATAAACCTTAACAAAAATATACATCCATATTGTCTAATTTAATCTAATATATATCCAGGTTTTTTTCCCGAATTTTCCTGCCCCCTAATCAAAATCCTGGATCCGCCACTATGATGCGTACTACTAAATACTGAGTATTCGAAAAACACTGGAGATCTTCATCCCATTGTTTGTATTAGGAATGTATTGTTTCAAACATCCTAGTGTTAGAGACAGATTTATAACATCAATATCCCTTTAACTCCAAGTATTTCTCTTAACATGTTCAAAAACCTACGCACAAGTGTTGAAATTTATAAATTACTCACACCTTAAATGCCAACCCCTATTACATCTGTTAGATGTATCTTTAGTTGATAATTCAATATACACGCACACATTATATATATATATATATATATATATATATATATATATATATATATATATATATATATATATATATATATATATATATATCTATCTCAACCGATACTAAAGAAGACTCAAGATTTCTATTCCTCCTTTTTAGTTTGGTCAGGTAAAAAGAAAAAAACAAAACAACTTTACTTCTAATGAGAAATACACATTTTCTATCAGTGTAACTGTAACACGAGTTGAAAATAGTTGAAATTCCATCATCGTCCATCCTCATTGTAAAATACAAGCATTCTTCCACGGCAAACAACTGTTATTGAAATCCACATCAAATACATACATCAATGAAGAATCAAGAACGTATTCATTTCTGTAATCAAGTAACCACTTGCACTTTCCCGAGTTAACTAAGTCTAAGGACAACTGTAGTAGAGGGGAAAGTCGCCAAAGACAATAGAAATAGAAATATTTAGTCTAAAACGTGCGCGCTGGCATGAGAATTAAGGGGCCCCGGAATTCGGGCTCCTTGAAGGGGGCCCTCCTACATTTAGAGGGATATGATGAAAAAGAGGAAAATTCGCAATAAATAGACATGTACTAACATTACTCAATATGTGAAAAAAAAAAAAAAAAAACAACCCCAAGGCTGAATTATCATTTGACAATTATGCGTATTAATCCTTGTTATTGTTAATGTCGGTAGATATACAATTTATTAGGTGAACTTGAAAGGTTTTTTTTCGCGAGGGGGGGGGGGAGACTTCCTCCATTGGGGGGGGGGCGAATCCCCCCCCCTCTTTTAGCTACACCTCAGATTCACACCTGCAAATATTATTGCATTAGTTGCAAAAATACAAGTGATGAGTATTCAGTAAACGAGAGAGAATATTTACTCTCGTTTATAATGCGAGAAATCTAATGTAAGAAAAAAAAATCAGGGTCAAAATTGGAGGGGTAGCATTATCATCAACGTATATAAAAAAAAAAAACAAAAAAATAATACTGATTATATGTAGTTATATTAGTAATCTTCAGCAACTAAATATTGGGGGGTCGCGTTATATAAGTGACCGCGTTATATTCGGGTAAATACGACGGTAATTGAACACACGTGTCGTCAATGTGGCTGTGTAGATTTACCCTAGAGACAGATTACAATGTTTACGTTTTTTGTAATATATACATTAAGTTAGGCAAACTATCAAACAGTTGCTTAAAATAATAACACAAAAGCAATTGGATTCTAGAGGAAACCCTTCACTAAGAATTTATAGAAAAGACAGATAATAATATTAATAATAAAGGAGACATCTTATTCCTTTCGTAGTAGTTGGAAGAAGGACGACATGTGGAAGAAAGAAAATATTCCTTCCCTTATTTCCTTAATAAGCCCTCTTTTTGGTAGAGAAGAAGAAATATTAATTATTTTATAGTTATATGGTATGACTTGGGAAAACACCGAATGTTGATAAGAATAAAGTACTTAGAAAAAAACAAAAACAAACGTAAAACCTTATTTCAAACGAGTGATGATTTTAAATAAAACCGAACTATTTTCTTAATGTTTTAAAACAACCCATCAAAAGAAGCTAGTTTACTATACACGTATAACATTTTCTAAAATACCCACACCTTAAATATCAACCCTTATTGCATCATCTATACATTAGTCGGTCATTATATATATATATATATATATATATATATATATATATATATATATATATATATATATATATATATATGTGTGTGTGTATGTTTTCTTTATTCGCTATACACATATTTCAGGTTATGTTGTGGCCAGCAAATAATTCCACATTACTTCAAAAGTTGTGCATTAAAATAGGGTATAAATTCTAAATCCTTAATTTAAAATAAAATTGATTTTATTCCTGTAAGTACAAGTACTTGGCCGATCCTAATAAAAAGCCGGTCGGTCGAATCATAGGTCTTTTTTTTTAAAGGCAATTCAATTTACTTATATAATGCGCAAAACCTTTCAAGATAGAAAATAAACACTGTATTCAGAAGAATTAATTCAATCCCTATAGATATGTAGATTTTAGGAACATTTATTTCCTTTGAACATCAACAAATAGCCTGGAAATAATGCAAAATCTATAACGTAAACAGTTACACTTTAACAGTGAAGAAGAGGAAGAAGGGAAATTATAGAAATATATATGGTTAAAAGCGGGTTTTAGAGCCGGCAATGTGTAAAAGAAAAAAATAAAGGGCTCGAAAAATACTTCAAAGGATAAAAAATAAAAAAGAAGCCCAACTAATCAGAAAAACAAATACACTTTATGACTTTAAATCAAACCTTTATTTTATGTGAAATGCATTTCTTTCACGAGGAAATGAACATACAGAAACTAATTCAGTAGACAAAAAAGTGCGCGTGTTTAAAAACGAAGTACCGTATTTACTCGAGTACAATGCGATCTTGGATATAATGCGATCCCCTACTTTTTGTAGTCGAAAATGAGTATGTGGAGGTTAGTTATTAGGCATTCTTTCCTTTAGTGCCCGCGAGAATGTAAACCATTGTCAAAATCGACTACGGATGCACAAAACAGCAAAAATATTTTAGTGCCCGTTAAGTCACTAAGTGTAAAACACAAAAACTTGAAGCAACGGAGAACAGACAATACTTGAAGAGCCTTTTTAGCAAAATAATACAGGAAAGGTAGTCCTGATAGCAAATTGTCAAGTTTCACACCCTCACTCACTCGATATTAAAAACAGATAGAAAAATGAAAGAAAAACAGAATTTAGATTGGACACTACACTATTATCCGCTATAACCAGGATAGGGATAAAAATACGAGATAAATAATACGAAAATAAATAGACAAAAAAATTAGAAATATAAATTTTGAATAAACGATATTGAATACCAACACATACTGAACTGAACCAATACCCGTTTTTTTTGGGGTTTTTTTTTTTTTTTGAATGTTTGATCAGTTACCATCAACCCCGTTCCCTTTTGAGCACCCGTAGTCGATTTCAACAATAGTTAAAATTTCAGGACACAAAACAAAAATATGCCTTATGTTCTCTCTCGACATCCAAGTTAAATGCTAGCCAACTATTGCAATTCTGATTTTTTTTTAATATTAAATTCCTCGAACAATACACGAGTAAATACGGTAAAGAAGGGTGGCGAAAAAAAGAAGGAACTTGTCCTTTATCGGATGAATGAATTTGCGTAAAATGAAAAAAAAAAAAAAACGTAGGAAAAAAAGGAGGTAAAATAAGGATTTTAGACATGAAAAAGAAAGGTGAATTCTGTCAATGAATGAGTTTTAGATAATTAATTGCTTACCTTCAGAATGGACACTGGAACTGATGAGAGAAATGCAGACAATCCCGAATACAAGTAATATTTTCCATTCGGGTGGTATCTTCACCGACATGTTCGGCTCTCTCTCGTGTCGTTTTGTTGTATGCAATTTATTATTAACCCAAGAAAAAGTAGTTGCTCATCATTACGGTAGGACTTTTGTTGGGGGGTTAAATATGGATATTTTTCCCCAATTCCTTTTTCCTCTCTTTTTATCCTTTCTTTCACACGCAAGACTTTTTTTTTTTTCCTTCTGCTCTCGAATTCTGTTTATAAACAGATATATATATATTTATATATATATATATGTGTATGTATATACAGATGATATTGATGAGAGAGGTTTATAGAGGATAGACAACAGAGATGTAATAATAATCCTGGATTGGTGATACACACATGTGTAGGTCTACTACTTCAGATAAAACATTGAATTGTGATGCAGTATTTTATGAAAAGTTGAGAAATGAAAGGAGCTCGTTTGAAGAAAGAATAGAGAAGGAAAAAAACAAGAAAATAGTGTTAGGTATAATTAAATCTAAAAGGAAGACGTAAAAAGAGAGCGGTTAGCCGCGCACTTAGTTGTGATGTTTTCACCTTCTCTCAATTAGTCCTTTTCTCCTCCTCTTTCTATTTGTTTCTCTGTCTGTCTATCTCTTATTCTTTCTTTCTCTCTTACTCTCGATTGGTCTCCTCCTTGTATCTGTCTATCTTTCGCTTTCTTACTCGCAATTATTCTCCTCTTTCTATCTATCTATGTTTCACGGCCTCTCTTCCCAGCGAAGGGCATTTCGGACTTTTGGGTTGTTCCCCCCTGTTTTTGTCCTATAATTGTCGGCAGGCGGCGTTGTCATCAAATGCTGTCTCTTTCACTTCCCCCTCCTTTTATGCTTATTTCCCTCCCTTCTTTACCTCTTTTTCTATCTTTCTTCCTCTATATTTCCCTCCTCTCTTTTTAAATCTTTTTCCTTCTTCTCTTTCTTTTTCTCCCTATCCTTTCCCTCTCACCTATTTCTTTTCCTCTTTTACTTCTTATTCTTTTTCTTCCTCCTCTCCTTCGTCTTTCTTTTTATTATTTCTACCCCTTGTTTTAATCTTTTTGTTCTTTTCCTTCTTCATCTTCTATATATTCCTCCCCCTTTCTCTTCTTCTTTCTCCTTTTTCTCTATTTTCGTCTCCTCCTTCCTCTTTCTTCTCACCCTTCTACTCATTTTCCTTATTTCCTTCATTTTTTTTTTACATAATTTTCTCCTTTTTCTTAAAAAAAAATGTAACCCTTCATTTAGGGTTTCATAATTTCTCTTCATCCACCTTGCCTTTTTTTTTTGTTCTTTTATTTCAATTCGTTCTCTCTCACTCACTCCCCATCCTTCTATTTCTCTTCTTTCTTTTTTTTTTCTATTGACACCCTCTCTCCCTCTCTCTCTCTCTCTCTCTCTCTCTCTCTCTCTCTCTCTCTCTCTTACTTTTTCCTTCTTTCTCTTCGTCACCTCAGAAAAAAAAGGCAAAACGTATCACTTTTCTTCTTCCCTCAGCACGAACATAATTTAATTGCTGAATGGGAATACCGCGTCAAATGGACGTACGGCCCAGCCTGGGGAGTGCCCTTTTTAAACAAGGTGATAAGAGCTGTCCTCTTACTTCATTCAACTATATCATTAAAACTACATGGCAGGCTCGAGTTGCGAGTTCTTTCTTTTATCTTTTTTGTCTTATTGAAATGGAAATATTGATGCGATGTCCGTCCTATACCCATGAGCGCTTTACCCTTCACCCTATTGTTCTCTTCGCCCCTTTTCCCTTTTTTAATGTGAAAGATAGAGAAGATACTAGGTGTTTTCAGGGATCAGATAACTAAGGTCTGGGGACAAGTTGTTTATCTTTAAATTTGGAGATGGATTTTTAAGTACTAAAAGCAGTAATACTACTAGCACTTGGTACTGTGACAGAAAATACGCTGAAAGTTTTAAAGCACTTGAAAAAAATTGGGATTTTTTTTTTACTTGATACTATATATGTTTTTCGTACACACTACGTGAGAGGTTGAACTTTTTGTGAGAAAATCGAGCACACGTTACTGATTTGATTCATAAAACAATAATGAGTTAATTTAGAAGTTATCACAAATGCCGTACACCAAGGTACGTTTTTTTTAGTAAGGTAGCTAAAGTTAATGTGAAATGACTTCGGAGTTTATTTTTGAAATTACAATTTATCAAATAAAATATTATCAGAATAACAAAACTTTTATGAAAGAAAAATATTTATGATATTTTCAAACTAACGCACGATAAAGAGAAAAAAGGTGGCCCCGATTAGAATTCAGCTGACGTCATGTATCATTCATGCGATCTGTCGTGAATTATGAAGTAAGTCAAACTTGACTTACAGTGAGATTCATTCAAAGCAGTAGAGGTATTATTTATGTATTTTCATCTGTTTTCCTTCCATAGATTCTCTCATTCCTTTTAATTTTTTTGTAAAATCGAGTGTGCGGGTGTGCGAAATTTTCACCGAGAATTCCAATTGAGACTACACCACCTCCCTTAAGTTATACCAAAAGTAAGTACTCTTTTTCTGCAATGAATGAAAGATACTTCGAATAGTGTTGCCCACTCGAAAATGTTTTTCATGCCAAGTCGACCTCGAAAAAGCGTCACAAAACGCAAAAAAAAAACCCGCACTAAAAAACATTGTTTGCCATTTTATAGCCGTATTAATTGCTAAAAATGGCTATATTTGCTTAAAATCGGTCGGGAATAGCTGAACATTGATTGAAACTGCTTGAAAATAAGCTTTAAATAGGGCTATTTATTGAATTTTCGCAGTGCTGAAACAAGAAACGCGCTAAATATAAAGCGTAAAGCATTAAGTTGGCAATACTGGTTTTGAAACGTAAAATTTACAGTTTTGAGTGAAAAGTGGCTCATTGTGAGGTACTCCCACTGCTGCTATGACATGGAACCAACAAAAGCTGGTGGTAGCAGGAGGTATTGCCGAGATACCTTTGAAGTGGCAATGATGTTTTGGCCCTGAAACCTTGCTTGACCCCCGGGTAGTCATCAGAGGAAGGCTTAGTTGGAGCTTCTGCTTCAGTGACATCACCTACTTCAACCACTTTTTTGGTAGCTTCAGCATTTTGCACCAGCCCAGGCAAAGTTTGGACAGAAAACTATGAGGTTGGACAAATTTTCATGTAAGTAATTATGTAACATAAATTAAATATTGTGAGCTCGGGCAAGGCTGATGGGAGCCCAGGCAAAGACTAGGCTTGTCCTGGCTTGGTGCCATCAATGTTTTTCGGTGGAATACCAAGTCTTGCATGTGCACAATCTATCTTTATGAGAAGTGCATTTATTGAGAGAACCTCTGGAGGCAATACCTGAGAATTCATATTGAAAAATAATGAGTCAAGAAAGTAGTCATCTGTTTGTGAGAGAGAAGGAATGAGTCGTCCATCAAGTGACACATAGTGTCTGAGTTACAGATCAGGTAACCAGAAGAATTACTTGGCCAGCCAGGATCTCATCGAAAAAAACAAACGGCCGATAATGTCAACCAGCTACTCAGTGGAAACAAGCTATAATACACGCGTACTTTCCTGCTTCTCGAGTTGAGTTTTGTTGCGAAATTATTGTTAGCAAGCATGATGTTAAAAATTGCCTGCATTGATTTGATCTATTCGTATATTTTATCTTACATTCGTACGGCAAGGTGTCCGCTGATACCTGTCCATCCTGTTGAACCAAGCCATCTCACCGAGGATGATGGGGGTTTGAAAGTTGAAACCTTATAGTTAATAAACAATAATGACGCAGGACAATGTTCCGATATAAAAAGACTGTGCTATTATTTGCAGGGGCTCCTCATTCCATCATGTCACCCCAGGGTCAGGTCATGCGCCTCAGTCAACAGTCAGATGTACCAGCCAAAATCCAAATAATAGTCGGACCTACTTGCCTACTCTACAGTTGATGGCTGGAATGCTTATAATGTAACAGGGTTGCCACTGAGATATACTTCTTTTGCCCCCTATTGGTACATGGACACATCATTAGAATTCCGTTCTTGTTTTTTTATCACATTGTTTCGGCCAATATGTTCTTCGGCCTGCAGATGCGTATGTTGCTTTAGATATTGAAGGTCATTTAGTATTTATCCAGAATCAGGAGAGACTGATTATGACAGCCAGAAGATATAGTGGGAGAGAGAGATAAAATGCCGACTGTTGTTTTTGCTGTCCACATCGTTGATCTGAAAAGTGCTTCCATACAAGTAACTACAAAAGTTTGTGTGATTAATTTTCATCTGGTTTTATTCGTTATAATTTTTATTGAAAACCAGGAGTACCTTATTACTTTCATATTGAAACGTTGGATAGAATTCACAGCAAAGGTACTTTGCAGACAATAACTGCATACTAATATGAACATCAATAAAGTAAAATGCATACTTTATCTCACAAGTTACTTTTTGCTTTTTATTTCTAAGCCAGAGGAAAAGGTTCCGGAACAAATGACAACTGCAGCTAACCTATTCTCTACCACATGGCTCTTTGAAACATTGCCTTTCCTTATCTCTCAATTCCCCACGGTCTTTCTTTTCACCTCTTTTACCCACATCATAGTGACCCTTCCTTTCTTATATTCCAGGGCCAACTGACTTGCCTGTTGATATCTCCTTTGTTCTTGGAAAACCATTTGGCGCCAAAAAATTCAACCTTATTTGTTTTAACGGCTTGGCCAATCTCAGAAATCTCGAAAGATTTCCAGAAGGAGCCCACTACGGGCTATCGACTGCTACACATTGATCTCTCCTTTCCATTGATACAGATACAAGCAAAAAAAATGTACCTGTTTATATTTTTTCGAATCCTTAATTAAACCCACCAATTCCAAACTTAACATTCCTTTCTTTCATATTTCATGAAACAGTAATTGCTTCTAAAAATCAATTGTATTTCAGAATAAATGTTGTTTTTTTTTTCAAATAGATCTAATTAAAAAGCTGGCTTTCTTACATTAAAGAAATAACGCATTTTCCCCTCGTGTAAACAAGTGTGTCTGATTCTGTAGGATGCAAAGTTTTACTTTGCTCTCGGCCAACCCTAAATTCGATCCCAATTTCTTTTTTATCCCCAAAAAAACAAAAAAAACCTTCAAATTTCCTCTTTCATGGGCTTATCTTGCCCTCAACTAGGACTTTAAACCTGTCCCTTTTCCGACTATTTAAAAAAAATTTTTTTTCTTTTCTAGGTTCCAAAGATAAGGTCTTGTATCCCCACAACATGATACCCGACGATGCTCTTTAGTGAAAACATTCCAAGCATACTTTGTTTGATTCCAATTGACCCTTATCGTGAACAATATTATCCCTAAGCCTTTAAAAAATCCCAAAACATGACAATCCATAAAAACCCAGTGCAGAGACTGTACAGCATCACAAAATTAGACCAGACGGACTATACATTCGGGAAAATGGGTACAAATTTCCGATAAAAACTCACAATAATTAGAAGAATAAGTACAAAGCCCTTTTCTGGTATTCTTTTTTCTTCAAATTCTCACAAATGAGACACACTTACCTATTAGCCTGCAAATATGTTTGGAAAGTAAAATCTAATATCTATCATATGCCTTTCATACACTTAGTGGAGCAAATATTTTCTGGACTTATCCAAATTGTCACGGCATCATATTTTTTATTGGCCACAATTTCACGTATAGTTTATAGGGATCTCTGTTGTAATTCATGATGGTCATTCTTGCTATATGGCCAGCCCATTGCCATTTGAGTATTCTTATGATATACCCTGACTCCTGTTTTTATCTCTAATACAATGCGCAGTCTTGAGATCTCTCCATGTGATGTTGAGCATGATCCTGTCTAGTGCACATTGCATGGTACTTTGTTTGAGGGTCAATCTTTTGTTCGGGTTCCACATTTCAGCTACAGTGGGAAGATGCATTGGTTGTGAACCCCTCTTTTTAATATTAATGGGATTTTCTTGTTCTTGTAGGCTATGCTTGTTCTACTGAAAGGTTACCAGCCTAGGTTGATTTCTTTTGAGGCATCCGTGGAAATTCATTGTCCCAAATGTCCACGTAGATGTAATGGTCTACTTTCTTTAGCTCTGCATTTCCAATTTCGTCTTCAACATATTTGTTACGCATGACATTTGTGGTACTGAAGTTCACGTGAAGACCAACTTCTTGCTTTCGTCATTCAGTTTGTCTGACATTTACTGGTGTTCGCAAAGATTCTCTGCATAGAGGACAATGTCTCCAATACAAATATTGGAAAAATCATTTCGAGGAAGGCTGTGAAGAGTCAGGATGAGTTTAAGATGCGTGTCAACTGTGCTGTAATGCATAGACATCAGTCAATATTGATCCAAAATAAGATTGAAACAGATCTAGTTAGTCACTCAATAGAAACCGTCATGTGATCAATGTCTTTTGACAGCATGCCATGTTGGGGATGATCAACAAGAAGAATGAGGTGATCAATATATAAGTTACTTATCTCAAAAAATGTCTGAATTTAAAAAAAAAAAACAGCTTGGACATAAACTTGGGACAAATTAACCATGAATGTATATTGTAAATTGAGCCAATACAAACCTGTTTGGGGGGAGAAATTTGAAGAACCACGAGAAAAAAAAGCATTTTTTCCAGACATAATAAAAATGAGTAAATGTTCATATTTTTAAGCCTTTATCTCCATTGGTGTGGCTTGTATTCATGATACATACATATGTACATGATACATACATACAGAGTCTGTTCACAGTTTGGGTGACAGTCTTGGTTGACAGTTTCTCATACTGGGAGAAAAATGAACCAAAGTGTTTCTGTGTCAAAATTATTTCACATCTTTTGAATTGGTTCAGGTTTTATGATTATCATATATAGCCATGCATTGACTTCTGGGCTAAGTTCTGGATGTACGGATATAACTTGGCCTGACATTGAGTCACCCATTAAAAGTTGAAGTGAAAATATATGTACAGGGGACAGACTGGGCAGTTGAGCAACCGGGCACTGCCCAAAGGCTCAAAGTACCAAAGAGACCCAACTAGCAAAAGTCTCAATTCTGAAGTGGCCTCAAAGGAAACTAGATGATGTTTTTTGAGATTTGAAGCTTTAGAAACAAATGTCTGATTAAGATTGTACATATCTGAATGGGATAAATACCCCTTTTGGCCCGGGGGCCCCAGATCACTTTCAGTCCGTCCCTGATATGTACTACACAACATAAGATACCGGGACGTATAGATGTTTACCTAAACTTCTCCATTGTATCTGCACATGTTTAAATACCGTAGTCGAGAGAATATACATGCTTTACAGTATTGTACTGTGCTGTTTTGTATAATGCTGTACTGTACGTAAAAATATACATACATAGGTAATAATAGTAATGATATTATCTATGTTTATTTGAAACCATCAATCAAAACTGTCAACATGGATTTTTAGAAATTCTCAACCAAAACTATCAATATAGGTTTCTTCAGTTTTTAATTGATTCTTACTGGCTGGTCATGTATGTCTAGAAGAATGGACACCCTTTCATCTAAGGGGCGAAAGTTTGATTTGCCTGAAATTTTCGATGTTTTTCCCCAAATTACACTGATTTGCTTTAATTCAACATGCTGGTCCCAGGGCTCAAACATCTATGAGTGTCAACATAGGTATCTTCAGTTTTTAAGTGGTTCTGCCTGGCTGATTATGTATGTATGTATGTATGTATGTATATGTCAACTGTACATGCTGCACCAATGGAGCTAGAGGGCTGATAATTTCAATATTTACTCCTTATCAAGTCTAAAGTTTTTTGAAAATCCCCCCCCAAGTTTTTAGTGGCGTGTTAACCAGACGATCCCAATAACCCTAAAAAGAAGAGTATACAACCAATGCATCCTCCCAATAATCACTTATGGAGCTGAAACATGGAACCTAACCAAGAGACAAACCTGCAAACTGAGAAGTATGCAACGTGCGCACGAGAGAATCATGCTCAACCTTACATTGAGAGATCACAAGACAGCACAATACATCAGGAAGAAAACGTGAGTCCGAGACAACATAGAATCTATTAAAAAACTCAAATAGCGATGGGCAGGCCATGATGCAAGAATGGAAGACAACCGATGGACATCATGACTCACAACATGGATCCCTAGAGATCACATGAGAAACCGAGGCTGACAGAACACAAGATGGGGAGATGAACTAGACAGATTCAGGAAATAGTGGCTCCGCAACGCCCATGATAGCGAATCCTGGGGAAGGTCTATTTCCAACGACAGACATTAAAAGACTGATGATGATGAAATTTACAGGGTTAGTTTATACTGCTGGATGATGTTGGTCGCATGGCAGTTCTTTTGTGTGACAAACCAGACTTGTATTACTTTTTATTTTCTACATTTTTAAATTGTCGATGAAAACTCCATCATAATACCCACTCTCGGCCCCTCTTAGTCCTCTTTTATCAGAGCAGATTTCTTTGGTACAGTTCTTTCAGCAGCCTTGGTAATTTTGATTCAATTCTTCAAGAATGTGCTTTCAGTCAGTGTTGTCAATTTAGTACTTTTTATGCTAAATTGAGCACGTTCCTTATTTCGGCTGCATGAAATCTACGTTTATCACTATTTTTACCCATTCTTAGCTCTATTTTTAAAAAAAACACAACTCTCTTGCGATTTCCTAGCCACTTTAGACAAACCTAGCCATTAAAAATGGCCATGAAAACACTAACAGTGTTTTTTATTGCTTTTAAGTGTTTTTTGATAATTTTTCAAGTTTGATTTGGCAAAAAAAGTTTTTTGAGTCAGCAACTCTGCTTGCAGTTGAGTGAGACAATCCAAAGATATTGTTTTATGACTTTAATGGTGTCTTCCAAATTGGAGCCTTTCTTTTTCATCTTTGATCCTATCATAGACTCACTTTTGAGGGAGGATGGCTGGTCATGAGGCAAAGTATAGACTAAAACAAAGTGACAGTAGTTCAGGGATGGTGGTTCAAATCATGGGAGCCCAACAAATGGCCCAACCAACCAGCCAAGTGGGCTACAGGTGCTCATCTATGTGTATGTGTGTGTGTGTGTGTGTGTGTGTGTGTGTCTTTGTGCGCTCCTGGTTACATTTTCTGGTTACAACATTGAAAATTTGCGCAAGTACACCTTAGGCACCATCGAAAAACGATTTTCTTTTTTTTTTTTTTAATTCCTTTTTTGGATTCCTGTGGTCAATTTAGGACAAATAATGTCCAAATCTTGTGCTTGTATTTTTTAGATAATTTTAGATAAAAGATCTATTTTTCAAAGATGATTTTTAAATTGAAATTTTGGATGATTTTAGTTGATATTTTTAGATGGTCAGTTCTGGTACATGTGGTGACTACAGTGATTCATTTATGCGAGGTATGGATATTAAATCACTTAGTCTATCAAAATCCTCAATCATTTAATGTTTTGTAATTCACCATCTTTCATTCTAAGTTTGAAGACTGTAGAAATCCTTTGAATATCTTGGGAGCACCTTTACTCCCTCCTGTGATCTTGAAAGTGAAATTCAAAGCTGGATTTACCAAGCAGCATCAAGCTTCGGCTAACTTTGATATGACAACTCTCAAAAATGAAAATATCACATGCATCGAGGCCATGATCGTCACCTGTCAGCTTCGATGGGTCAGTCACATCTCTAGAATGTCAGAGTATAGTTTACTGCGCTAGATTCTTGATAGCAAGTTAAAAGAAGGCACGGTTCCTGTCGGTAATCAAAAGAAAAGGTCTAAAGATCAGCTGAACCTGGCATTCCCTGGTCCAACTAGCAGGAGTGGTTTTAGAGTCCATACACTGCAGCAAGGAGCCAATGCCACCCTTACAGACATGGGAGGATGACTCGAGGCCCCCAAGATCCCAGTGACAGTGCTGTCTGGCTGACTTGCGGCAGACTGTGTACATCCAAATAGCCTGAGAAGCTACCAATGGAGTCATGGATGCAGAAGTCATAACCTTAACCAATGATGGGAGCTAATGAACAAGGCAAGGAACGATCAGTCTCAAAGCCAATAATTGATGCCAAGAGGCGGAACAGAGGATACCTTCATCAATATTAATGGGCTGCTTCAGACAAGCATGTAATAAACACTGGGATTGATGGTGCACTGTCTTTGGTAAAAGTAAGAGTATGAAAATTTGAAACAGTCAACCAAAACTGTCACTAAAACTATCAAAATAGGTTTCTTTAGTTTTCAAGATACTCCAGCCAGTTGGCCGCGTATCATGTAAACAGACCATACAAATGGAGCTAGAGGGCTGAAATTTTCAACGTTTGCTCCTATTCATGTCAAGAAAAAAAAACTTTTATTTATTTTTGAAAATTACCTCCCTAAATAGGTTTTTAGTTGGGGTTTATGCTGAATCTATCCCTTGGTTTCTCTTCAGCAGCATTCCTTTTTTTTTTTCTTTTTTTTTTAAAAATTCTGACTTTCTTTTAGTGATCACTGCCCAATAAAAGGTAAGCAAAGTAACTTATCCACTGATCACCCCTTTTTCTTAATTGATTGAGCTTTTGTTATTTGATCATCCCCAACACTGCATGCTATGAAAAGACATTGGTCATCTGATGGTTTCTATTGAGTGACTAAGCAGACTTGTTTTATTTCATTCAGCTATTTCCAAGCGACTTTTCTTTCTTTCTTTTTTTTTTTTTTCTCTCACACAGTCGTATCTTATCTTTTCTGTATCTGCTTCAAACAAGTGAACTTCTTTCTCCAGGCGTTGGTAGCATTTAAGTAAAATGCTTCTTTAATTAATCAACTTATCTATGAAGAAGAAAACACCAGATAAATGCAGTCAATAATGTTCTTGTGACATCTGCAATGTCCATTGATATAAAGCTCTGTTTATATTTTTGCTGCAAATGGTGAGTCTTCAATTAAAGCAACTATTTTGGTCCATGTCTGAAGGAAAAAAAAGTCAAGTCCAATAATTTGATAATTGTTAAAACATTCTGACTCACCTAAACAATCATACAATTATTAGATGTCTTCATGTATTAGACGTAACTCACTTTTTCAGTGCCCAGTTAGCTAATATAGTTGATATTACTAATGTAATCCAAGAACCCTGAAGAATTCATTTCTTCAGATATAATTTATATAATCTATAGTTTGCCTCTTAGCAGTTACTCTTATCTCTGCGGTTTACTTTCCAGAGCCCCCCCCCTCCCAACTTATCCGCACTTTCCCATTCAGTGGGATGTGGACACATCATTGAAATTCAATTCTTGTTTTACAACTAAACTTAATCTTGAATGAAACGTTATTAAAATTGGATCTAAACTTTCAACCAGTGACTAACTACACCACTAGTTGGAGCCTCACTCTGAAACGTGTGCTCAATGCCACAAAATGGTCATTATCATTGTCATCATCATCATCAACAGTCTTTTACCATACGTCTTTGGACATAGACCTTACTAGGTATTTGCCAGATCTCACTATCAAGGGCTTTCTGAACTTGTTGAGTTCGTCTAGCCGTCTTATATTCTACTAGCCATGGTTTTGTAAGTGATCTCTGGAGATCCATGTTGAGAGTTGTGATGCCCAGCAGTTGTGCGCCATTTTCGCAACATGATCAGCTCATTGCCATTTTAGTTTTCTAATGAATTCTCTGATGTCTTGGACTCCTGTTTTCTCCCTGATATATTCTACTGTCTTGTGATCTCTCCATGTAAAGTTGAGCATGATTCTCTCATGTATTTGTTGCATGGTTCTCAGTCTGCTGGTCTGTCTCTTGATTAGGTTCCATGTTTCTGGATTTCTTCTTGGGGATTTCATGGAGTGATGATCTATTCATGACAATGTACTTTCTCATTCTTGTCTAGCATCAGCTTTATGTTGGCTTCAGCATTGGTCATCCATGCTTCAGCTCTCCATACTACATAACTGCTTACTCATCCTATTTGCATAGAACACCCGAAGTGGAATCACTCACTTCATCCAGCACATCAGTATGAACATATATTGTCTGAGTCGTGGTTAGAACTCAGTTTGCCAAGTCCACTCCCAGTGCCGTTAACTGCTTGGTTATGCCACGCCCCTATATTTACCCCATGATGAAAAAATAAAAGTGCATTTTTGGGGTATTCTTAGACAGTTAAAATTAGATTTTGGTATCTATATCAATTGCACTAATTTATTGAATGTATTGATCTGAGGAAGCATAAATAAGAAAATCAATGTTTTTCACGACACAATATATATATAATTGCATAAAAATTAATTTCATCTCAATCAATGCATCATTGATTTATTTATATAATTAATGAGGCAATATTTTATTTCTTTCGGTTGCAACCAAATCCTGATGATCAAAATATTGTGATATTAGACCAGTGGTTACCAATCTGGGCCATACTGCCCACTAGCAGGGGATTAAGCTTCAAGATGGACAACAGTCCCATTACTGGGTTGCATGGTATGTCTGTATTTCAAAGTATTTCATATTAGGAATGCACTATTTTTATTATGTCGTCCCTGAAAATGTGGTATTAAGATATATGATGAATATGTTGGATATTTTCCTCTTTTGGGAAATGAAATCTATGCAATTTTGACTGCTTTTGACAAATCCAACCATTTTTAACCATTTAAAATGGTTGTTGAGTGGCTAACTGGATTTAGAATATTAGTGGGCTGTATGGAAATTTTACTTTTACTTGATATATGATGAGTACGTTGGATATTTATTTTTTGGGCTTCTGTAAGGGTTTTCGGAACATATACAGTTGCCTGATTACCTTGAATTGAAATCTTTGCAATCTTAGCCACTTTTGACAAATCCATCCACTTTTAACCATTTAAAATGGCTGTTAAGTGGCTAACTGGATTTTAAATATTAGTGGGCAGTATGGAAATTTTACCCTCACAAAAGTCTCAAAAGTGAGCACTAGGCATAAAAATTTTGGCGACCACTGTATCAGACAATCAGCATAGAAACTGAATCACTTGTCTGGCACACATTGAGAAAATAAAACACCAGTAGAATTTGACTAAATTTTTGTCACTAATTTTGGATGGGGTATCAAGATTATATAAAACAATGTTGCCCTTGGCAGTCAGCCACTTGTCCAAGGAGGGTTGAAGGGATATATTCTGGAATGGTGGGAATGGAGGGAGACAAAAAAATATACCCGAGTCTTCGTGGTCAGGTACGGGACCAGAGAATGCCTAACTGTGACTTGTTCTAAGCTATCACTGTTTATAGTATCCCCTTGATACCATGGTCCTATAAGGTTTCAACTTTGCAACCGATTCATCCTTGATGAGAGGGCCTGATCCAGGGGAGAGTAAATGCTACTTTAGCACCCTTCGGTGGACACCCATGCATATTGCATACATTCAAAGGGTGTGAGTGGCTGAACAGTCAAGGGTGTGGAGAACAGGATTGGCTAGTCAAATTCAAACATTTTGTGTTCACTTCACACTAATGCTCTTGGGAAAAGCATGTATAAATCTACTCTCCCCTGGGCCAGCATGGTCCATCCTCCCTCACATTTCATACTTGCTCGGGGAAGGCCCTTGTCAAACAACGGAACCTAATAAAGGCTGGTAAAAATCTTTCAGACATTCTCAGTCTATGCTAATTTGAGAAAAAAAAACCTTTTCCAGATGAAAAGAGCAGAGTTATGCCAAAAAGCAACAAGAAAGAAATTTACTTCCTTGAATTTTATTTTGTTTGAGATAATTGAACAATTTTCTCCTTAATAATTATCTATGTAACTCAAAACAGATGGTGTTCACTTTAAAATTTAATGTTTACTGCAATGAAAACATTAAGATGTAAGCATTAGTTTTGATTCAAGATATCTTTTGTTCTAAGTAACAAAATGAGATTTGGGTTCCAAAAACGATCTTCTTCATGTATATATTTTTTCTCTATTTGAAAAAAAAATTGAATTTTAATTAGATTAATCTAAATTTCATTATTTCACCAAGCATGTTATTTTAAAATTGCGATAAAATTGTTGTGGAAACAAATTTATTTATTTGCACTGGGACAGATTTAAGCCAATAGGACCGATTGCTCCAAATTGGGCCCCTGCAACTAAGGCCCTCTCTACCAGGGTAATCTACTCTATCATGAGTGTCCACTGCCACATTTCCAGGAGGGGGCAAAAAGATATATTTCTGGGGGAGGGGCAGAAGGATATATTTCCGGGGCAGCAGGCACAAGGATATATCTTATTAGCCTACCAGTTACTAGCGAATAATAATACAATCTTTTTATACAATAACATTAAGTTGTGATTATATAAAACCCTTGTACTTTGCCACTATTCTTCATTGATTATGAGATTTTGATTTTCAAACCCGTTTGCCTGAGAAGACCTTATCCATGAGGGGACAAATGCCCTATTTGCCCTCCCTGATGGACACCTATGTTTTTGTCAAATCCACACAACACATAGTGACATACACAATACACCAAATTGCAGATTTTCTAGAGAACAGTAACAATCTTAATTTTCCTCTGAATTCTTAAAAAGTCAGTAATGTTTGTTTCTACTCTTTAGATTTTGAATTATTTTTCAATATACTTTGATTAGATGCCATGTTAATCAATTATAGAACTGTAAAAATTTACTTCTCTGAAATTTTTAAGTGTACATGTTGATTGTTTTCCATTCTACCGCTGAGCTATCACCATCATCATCGTCATCACCTACACCACCACCACCACCACCACCACCACCACCATCATCATCATCACCACCACCACCACCAACACCACCACCACCACCACCACCACCATCATCATCATCATCATCATCATCATCTGTCTATTAGTGTCCGTTGTTGGACAAAGACCTTCCCCAGAAATTGCAAGATCTCTTTATCACGGGTGTTGTGGAGCCAATACTTTCTGAATTCGTCAAGTTCATTTCTCAATCTTGTATTCTGCCGACATCAGTTACACTTGTGATCTCTGGGGATCAATGTTGTGAGTTGTGATGTCCATCAGTTATTTGCCATTCTCGCAACATGACCAGCCCATTGCCATTTGATTTTTGTAATGGATTTCTATGATGTCTCGGACTCCTGTTATTTCCTTAATATATTGTGCTGACTTGTGATCTTTCCATATGGGTTGTGCATCATTGTCTCATGTGCATGGTTCTCAGTTTGAGGGTCAGTCTGTTGGTTAGGTTCCATATTTCAGCTCCGTAAGTGACTATCAGGAGGATGCATTGGTTGTATACCCTTCCTTTTAGGACTAATGGGATTTTCTTGTTCTTGAAGATTGAGCTTTCTCTACTGGAGACTTGCCATCCTAAAGTGATTCTTTGTTTGATTTCTTCTTCTTTTGAGGATTTTATGAAGACTTTGAGTTATAAAGTCTATGATAAATGTTATTCATATCTCGAAGATTCTACAGGCTTGGCTAAGAACCTGGGACCCCCTCCTCCCACCTATATTTCTAATTGGTCCTGTATTTGCATATCTAATCATACTGACTATCGTCATCCTCTTTTACGTGTTTGGAAAACACCCTAGCTGACAGACATAGCGTAATAAATAAGCACTAATAATCTAGAAGAAAGCACACTGTATAAAACAAATGAATGTAATCAGGTCTGGTGAGTCACTTAACAGAAACCGTCAGGTGACCAATATCTTTTGACAGCATTCCATGTTCAGGATGATGACCTGAATGCGTCATACATGTACATAGCTTGCCACCCAGCCAGACCTGCTTAAAAACTGAAGGAACCAATGTTGACAATTTTGATGGATGAATTCAAATATTTTTTATCATCTTGGGAAAATTTGTAAACTGTCATCTGGTATTTATGGTATTAAAAAACAATTAATTACAATTTTAAGGCACCAGCAATATCCTCATCATCCCTCTTGGTGACTACATCTTTGAGGTGGTTCCACCCTCTGCACCAGCTTCTGTCTGGATGCTGAGCTGAACGTACAGGTCTACAAAGCAGTAATAGCAATGGCCCAATAAGTGGAGTGTATGGTTGGCATGCTGCTTCATAGCGTTTGAAACATTTTTCAATGCTATCAACTAGGCAGACAAGTAATTGATATCTGTACCTCACATGAATGAATCACTGTGACCACACATGTACCAGAACTTATTATTGAAATAAATTGTCAAAAATCATTGATCTATCATCTGAAATTATCAATCTTTTATCCAAAATTATCAACTTTTTATATGAATTACTGATCTTTCATCTAAATCATCAATTATTTCTATCATTATTCGGGCCATCCTCATCTTGGTGGTTTTTCATACAACATTTCGGCAATTGTACTCTACGGCTTTCATCAGGTATCATCTGGTAGGTGTGTGAAAGTAACGAACCAAACCCTTTATTAAACCAACGGGGGTATATTGACTGCACTCCCCTCTTAGCAGTAGTAGTATTATTATTGTCTCACACTAATTGTCTCACAATAATAATACTACTAATGCAGTCAATATACCCTCGTCGGTTAAATAAAGGGTTCGGTTCATTACTTCCCCACACCTATCAGATGATACCTGATGAAGGCCGTAGTGTACAACGGCCGAAACATTGTATGAAAAACAACCAAGATGAGGATGGTCCGAATATTAATAGAAATAATAATAATACCTTGTCTCAAAAATTCAGAGATATACTAAATCATCAATCTTTTATATAAATTACTGATCTTTCATCTAAAATCATCTTAAAAAATTCCAGCACATGATTTGGGCATTGTTGATCCAAAATGACCATAAAGACCCCAAAAAGCACTTTTTTGAAAAGAACGAAATAACTTCTTAGATGGTGCCTAGTGAACTCATGCAAATTTTCAAGGGTGTAGCTCAAAAAACGTAACCAGGAGCACCCGGAGATACACACACGCTTACACATGCACACACATATAAAGAAAAAAGAATCTGTAGCTCACTTGGCTGGTTGGTTGGGTAAGCCATTTGTGGGGCTATGGTTATTCCATACCGGTCTGATTAGACACTCAATAGAAACCAACTACTTTTGGCTGCATGCCGCATGGTCATGACCAATTAAAAAAGATTGATCAATATATTATTTCTATCACCTTTTGTTGCGTAGTGATCAATCAAAAAGTCTGAATTTTCAAAAAATGCTTTTTTAGGAAAAGAAAAAGAAGAAAAAAAATTCACCTCAATGTTGCAATACTTCATCCAAGAAAAAGATTTGAAAAATTAACAATATCGTTGTATTAATAGAAATTATATAAAATCATGTTTTTCTGCAATTTCAACTCAGTGAAAAGTTTTTTCACAAGTGAATAGTACCGTTACAAGTTTGGATTCCCACTTTATAAACTATCATTAGGAATGAATAGATTTGTAAAAATGAGGCATCATCATCATTCATCATCATCAGTCTTTTAGTGTCCGTCGTTGGACATAGACTTTCCCCAGGATTTGCCACAATCATGGGCGTCACGGAGCCAGTACTTCCTGAACTTGTCCAGCTCGTTTCTCCATCTAACATTTTGCTGGCTTCGGTTGCGCATGTGGTCTCGGGGAATCCATGTTGTGAGTCGTGATGTCAATCGATTGTCTGCCATTCTTGCAACATGGCCAGCCCACCGCCATTTGAGATTTTTTATGGATTCTATGATGTCCCTAACTCTTGTCTTTTCTCGGATGTACTGTGCTGTCTTGTGAGGCCCAGCATTATTCTTTCATGTGCACGTTGCATGGTTCTCAGCTTACGGGTCTGTCTCTTGGTTAAGTTCCATGTTTCAGCTCCATAAGTGACTATTGGGAGGATGCATTGGTTATACACCCTTCTCTTTAAGATTAATAAGATCTTTTTTTTTTTTTTTTTTTTTTTTTCATACCTGTATATAACTTTTTCCGTCATCATCATCATCATCATCAGTCCTTTAACGTTCGTTGTAGGACATAGACATTTCACAAGATTCGCCAGATCTCTCTATCATGGACGTTGCAGAGCCAATACTTCCTGAATTTGTCATGTTCTTCTCTCTATCTAGTATTCTGCCAGCCTTGGTTGTACATATGATCTCTGGGGATCCATATCATGAGTCATGATGTCCACCGGTTGTCTGCCATTCTAGCTACATTACCAGCCCATTACCATTTGGGTTTACTAATGGATTTTATCATGTCTCGGACTCTTGTCTTCTCCCAGATGTATTGTGCTGTCTTGTGGTGTCTTCATGTGAGGTTGAGCATGATTCTTTCATGCGCATGTTGCATGGTTCTCAGTTTGAGGATCAGTCTCGTGGTTAGGTTTCCATGTTTCAGCTCCATGGGTGACTATCAGGAGAACTAATTGAACTACATGAATGTAAATGCAATCATTCAGTATTTTTTGTGAAAAAATCCATATGCAATTTAAAGGCACAGTGATTCAAAAAAAATTAGGCACCACTGGTTTAAACATTCTAAGTTGTCTACTTTTGAGACAAAAGAGGTCTAAATCTTAGCAGCCTGTCTTTTTAGATATTTGTAATAATTTTTAACATTTTCCATTTCAATTTCTTGAATTTTGACATTGTTGGATGAAAATGTTACCAGCTCTGGTCGATGGACCGTAAACCCTTTTTTTCAGAGTAATTGAATCAGGATTCAATATCATGATTTAAAGCTACCATCAAGCATTAAATGGAACTTGAGAAAAAGGTGTAAAAGACTGCCATTCTTTTCTTTGGTTCAAAAGCAGAGAAATGATCACAGTTGTTTTGACTATTTTTCCCATAAAGCTGTATATCAATAAAGCACACTGTGAGGCACAAACTCACCATCAATAGTTTCTGAGTCTAGTTCAATACTTTACTGGAATAAGTACCTCTCTCTTTAGATATATTTTAGTTGGGCTAACACAGACCATATCCATAGACAAAAGTCAAGGAATAAACTCACTACTACTCCATTAACTGCAGAGGTTGGGAAGTGTAATAGTTATCCATTGCAAAATAAAAACCTGTGACCATTGCAAGATTATCCGTTGTAAATTATCTATTACAAAAATTCCATTCCCAAAGGAAAAAAAACGAAAATTTTATTAAGTTATTCGTAGAAGTATTTTTGAAAAAAAAAAAAAAAAAGTTTTTAGATGTTTCCTAGTGATGTACTCATGCAAATTTTGAAGGTTATAGCCCGAAAATGTGACCAGGAGGGCCCGGAGACATACAAACACACAAACAAGCAAAGAGAAAAGAATCTGTAGCCCAAATGGCTGGTTGGGCAGGCGGGCCATTTGTTAGGCTACAGTGATTCGATACTTAGTTGTGAAGATCCGACATTTCTATTCTTAGTCTCAAGAAATCATAGTAATTGAAGATGTTGAATTCAACTGATATAACTCCATGTATTATACTGGGCATTTTCTTCTAAGAGAGAGGATAATCATGGTTAACAAGCCTAATTTGAATCCATGTGCCCCTGATCTCTCATTAGACTATAGAGTTATTGCTAACAGCTCATTCATAACTACATTATGGACATTTCCCTTGAAGATCACAAATTTCATGATAGAGAAATCAGTCTGTTTGAGGAAAGTTTTATTCAGGTTTTTTCATATTGGTTTTCAGTGCATTCAAGTATATTTTCTATGACTTTGAGAAGAGTCATTAACATACTTTTTTTTTGGACTTCTTTTCATCTTTGATGTATTCACAACATTCTGGACAATTCATTTCGACGTATCTATACCTAACACTGGATTGTTGGTACATTAATAACCATAATTTTCTTCTCTGCTAAAGACACAAAATGGAATTCTGTGTTGAACAAAGACAGAAAATGAGAATGCTTCCATGTTAAAAATTATGGTGCAAGCTCTCCAGGAAACATTGCTGAAATAGAATATTTACAGACGTTGCATTTTACCTTTAAATTTTCTTTTGGATACTGTTTTTTGTTTTCTTTTTCTGAAGAGGGCTGTTGAAATGAATTAGCCATAATGTTGTGACTACATCAAAGATGAGAAGAATTCTAAATGTCTGAAAAAAGTTGGTATATTTGAATTTATGTCATAATTTATGACGTGTCAGTCTGTCTGACATTATAAACAGAAAGAGCGGAAGGGGGTAATGAGAACACACAAGCACAAAGTTGGCTGGTGTGAACCAAGTTCTGTGTACATGCATATGTGTTCACTGACTGCTTGTCTGATCTGATTTAGGCTACTTATACAGTTAGTTTTAGAACAAAAGTGGAATTGAACTCAAATGACAAGGAGAGGGACATAGAAGCAAGGTAGGAGTATATAAAAAGGAAGGAGTGAAACATAAAGATATTTGATAGAAGAAAACAGCTGAGTTTGTGTGTGTGCCTTACTATTTCTACTTCTGCTGTTACTGTTTCATCTTATATACGAACGAAAACAATGCTGTAGGTCGGTATTACAAACGATGAAAATAAGGATAGTTTTATTCTATTGAAAACGGCTTTGTTTCCCCGACATATTCATGCATTTTTTTAGATTCTACAGTGCTTTAGATTTCTACCCCGAGATATAATGTTATCAAAGCAACAGGTATTTTACTAGTTATTTTTAATGAACCTCTACTATTCTGTGCTCTGTATTGAACCATAAACCCTGTCACTCGTTGTCATTGGCATACAAGCCAGGAGGCGGAGGGTACAAGTGTCAACATGTTAAATTTTGGGAAGATCAGTGTAATTCACACAAAACTATAGAAAATCTCGGGAAAATCAAGCTTTTTGACCATCCTTCTTGAAAGGGTTTCTATATGCCTATATCCATATTCTTATTCATTAACCAATGAATTAGATTTTAATTTCTGCATGATCCAGCTTAGCCAAAAAATCTTATATACTATTATGGTGGGCTCCTATCTTAGAGTAGCAGTTGATAAGCTTGTTTGGAAGACCATTTACTTGTGTAGTGAATTCTATTCTTATTGGGTGCCCTACTGTTGTGGTTTTGTGCTGTACTGAACTCAGCTTAGTATGGGATAAAACTTATTCATCTTGTGGCTTCATAAAGTGTGCAATGTACTAGTCAAGTTCAGAAAGTATTGACCCTGCGATGCCCATGATAGAGAAGTCTGGCGAATCTTGAGGAAGATCCACATCCAATGTCTTCTTCTTCTTCTTCTTCTTCTTCCTCCTCTCCATCTATCATCATCATCATCATCACCACCACCATCACCACCACCACCACCACCACCACCACCATCATCATCATCATCATTATCATCATCATCATCAGCAGCAGCAATTTCACACCAGTTGCCTGGTGGTTACCTCTAGAGGTTGAGTGACAGCAAGTCTCTTCAAATCACCAGCCCTCCTCTCCTCATACTCAGAGACCATAGCAATACTGTAGTTTTCAGTTTCACACCAGTTGCCTGGTTGTTACCTCTGGAGGTTGAGTGACAGCAAGTCTCTTCAAATCGCAAGCCCTTATTATTATTACTATCAGTATTATCATTATTATTATTATTATTATTATTATTATTATTATCATTATTATTATTATTATTACTATTATTTGGAGGAGGAGGAGTAGGAGTCAGAATTGCCAACCTCATAGGTTAGAGTAGAATGCATAAACAGTAAATATGTGTCATGTGCAAAATGAATTTGATGGATTGAAAGTGAGAAAAAGATTCAACTTTGTCGGCTCTCAGATTATTATTGAAGAGTACGTTATTTAATATACACTTTCTTGTCCTTTATTGGTATTGAAAACTTATTATGACACAAATTTTTCTTCTTTGTTGTTCTACCCCCCACAAGATTCAAACAAACAAGATTGTTAATCATCCCCAGTCGCTAACGGATAATAAGATTGACCTTTTTTTTCTAAGTGTGAAAATTAACTTATCCACCACTCTGTTGGCTTCAAATTTCTGATATTTCAAGACGATTTGCTTTGTTCATATTGTTTACTCTATCAACAAAGTTGGAAGAGGTATATGTATTCACTCATGCCTGTCAGTTTGTCCACCAAATATCTCCAAAAGTTCTCAATGCATTTCAACGACATTTTGTGGGAGGATTTGCCATGGGTCAAGAAAGAACCGATTAGATAATGGGCTTAATGCAGCAATTTGCTTTTCATCAAGAGATATTTCTTCATATACTAAATGTGAAAAATTGAAAAATAAATACCTACCCTTCATCGTAGCTGAATATTTAGAGTCAATCACCTCTATCCACAACACTGTTGCTAGATATAGGTTATTTATGTTTTCTGACATTTCTATCTATCTATCTATCTATCTATCTATCTATATATCTATCTATCTATCTATCTATCTATCTATTTATTTATTTGATTAGACTTTGCCCAGTCCTTATCATTTAAAGAAGAAACTTAGAATTTTGCGCACACACTCCTACCAATGAGTGGGGAAAATGTTTTTTTTTTTTTTGAAAATTCCACTCCAAAATCAAGTGGTGGGCTCAATATGCAATGTGAGTGCATGTTAAATCGGTCAGTAGTTTGTGCCCGCTTGATTTTTGAAAAGTCAGACCTTTTTTAGTAATCACAGCCCAACAAAAGGCGAGAGAAGTAACTCATTCATTGATCACCCTTTCATCCAACTTTTTCATTGATCCTTAATACAGCATATATGGGTGGCTGTGATTCATAATTTCCCTTAGAATGATTCAACTTTGTTTTCATTC
This sequence comes from Thysanoteuthis rhombus, assembly GCA_963457665.1. Classification (NCBI taxonomy): domain Eukaryota; kingdom Metazoa; phylum Mollusca; class Cephalopoda; order Oegopsida; family Thysanoteuthidae; genus Thysanoteuthis; species Thysanoteuthis major. The sequence continues at coordinate 54,976,763 of OY735216.1, read as the reverse complement.
AGTGCATGGTGTTAGCCGAGGTATGAGCTCTCTGAGTGCTCACTAATTTTAGCTGCTTGATTTCTTTTCATCTGTGTCATTTCCAAAACAAATTATCAATGGATCTTTTCACCAAACGCGAGGAATCCAATAAACGTTCCTCCCAAAAATCTGCAATGTAATGTAATTATTCTATTTATTTTTTTTTTAGATGAAGGACTGCAAATCATTATTAATAATATTCATACTACTCTTTACCTTCATCTCTATTTTCCAGCTGCTTTTTGTCACAACTTGACTCAGGCCGATAATCTATGGCAGTGAGTGAATAGAGTGGATCAGAAATGAAGGATAAGCTTTTGGTGAGACTGACTCACGTTCCTCAGTGCCAGAGGGGTGCCTGGTTAATATCCTGTCACTCTTACTAACTGAGATAAAAAATCTGAATAAATTCTAAAATCATAGTAGAAATTCATGTACGAAATGAGCCTTTACCATAGAGAATAAATAAGAGTTACAGCTTTCTCAAGTCTTGATTTTCTATGCTGCAGTACTTAAAACCACAATGTACAACACCAAAGTTTCAGTAATTTGAACGTCTTAGGGGAACAAACTACCCTAGCTCATAGTTTCTTCGGTTACCTTCAAAGTAGTTGCCTCGGGCATGTATACAGTGGTCTCACTGCATCTCATCGCCAGTGATTTGCCACCCATCAGATGTTTTCTCAGGCCTAATGCTGTGAATTGTCAATACTGATGAAGTACTCCAATCTTGATATGGAAGCATCTGGTGATAGGACACATGTCATTTGAAGATGAGGAATGAAGAATTTGGATGCATTTTGTGAAGTTTGTAATAATTTGTTTCTTGATAAAATTTCAAGAAGAAATGTCCGAAAATGACAAAATTCTGTTGAGATGGTCGCCGATGAAACTGCTAAGCGCATAAATAAGGCAATTGTTAAGACTAAGTGTGGGTGCACTGTGAAGATATTTTTTTTAAGCTGGTACCCTGGTGTAGGGGAAAATGTGACTCACATCGGCATTGCATACATAAACAATCCATGCATACCCTCAGACCTGTGATAGGGAGTTGACTAAATTATATATTCAATGAAAAACAAAACACCCGCACCTTTTTAATATTTGGTGAAAAGTTTCCCCAAATTGAATCCCAGGAATCAATTTCCACTTCTATCATGGTTAACCTGGAGTTCAAGGCCCCCAGGCGACAATGGCAGGGCAACAATCCAATTTCTATTTCCAAGGCCTTGGAACCCAGCTGTGAGCCACTACAACTGAGACCTGTTATGACCAGATATGCCCCCAAGGTCTGCTATCTGCAACAGCATTATTGGCATTTGACTAAAATTTAAAAAAACTGAGTTTTCATTACCTATTGCATGAATAATAATTTTAGCGTTAGTGAAAATTACAATTCTACACTTCTATCCATAATTCCAGGTAGAATCCCGTAATAATAATTTTGTGGCTGCAATCCTGAAAACAGTTCAATGCTTGTAAAATCCACATCAACCATGTTGATACTCATCCCTTGAAGACTTTGAGCATGATGGTCTTGAGCACCCGCTGTGATTCTTTCTGGATCTCCTCAATCGAGTCGAAACGACGCCCTTTCAGTCGGAATTTCAGATGGGGAAACAGGAAAAAGTCACAGTGGGTGATGTCAGGTGAATAGGGGTTGGATGGGTGATGTCTGCCGTGTTACTGGAAACCCCACACTGCTGGACAGCAAGTGATTGAGCTTGGCACAAATTTTGCAGCAATGCGTTTCATGCTCGACACGTCTGACAAGACGCATTGATTGTTCCTATAGAATAGTCCTATGATATCACAAAAACCACGGAGGGTTCATCTATGATCTACAAGGATAGCCTGGTGCATTTTTTTTTTATGTTTCCAGGAGTTGTGCTTGTTGACAGTTGTCCAGAACATCCATCATCTTAGATGAATATTCGGCCTCCCCTTGAAACCCTTGTACCAGAAAAAAACAAAAACAAGGCATTGTCTCCAAAGGTTTGCCGAGAAAAAAAAAAACAGTGAGTTTCTGCAGCTGTATTGTTGATCTTGAAGCAGAACTTGGTGTAGGTTCTTCGCTCCTCTAGATCAGCCAAAACATCTGAACAAGACGTTACAAGAGTAAGTCACGCAGCAATATGTCCATTCATACAAATGGCCATTGGCACATGGATGGACAATGTGTGTTGCTAGCCTTGCCTAATGGCAGAAGGCTGAGTTACACACGGTTTACTCCCTCTGTTCAAATTACTGGAACTTTTGGGTAGAGCCTTGTGGTCCATCCAGAAAGTATCCAGCCATTTTGAATATCTTGAGAAATGGAGGCGCAGCCTTGGTGTAACTTGGCAACCTTACTGTGCATGCACTCTCCTGTGATTTTACTCAATCAACAGTTTGATGCTACCCTACCCTACAATCCAGATTTGGCTTCCTATGACCTCTGGCTTTTTGCTGCTGAAAGGAAGGAGATATCAGACCGTGGACGAGATTAAGGAGAAAGCAACAAAGCAGCAGATGACAATCCCAAAAGATGACATTGCTGACTGTTTTGAAAAGTGGAAGAAATGCTCAGATAATGTCCCAAGGGGGGTTCTTGAAGGGGATCAAGGAGCCTTCAGGCCAGGTAGACCACTTTTTCCAGTAATATTAAATGGCTGGATTCTTCCTGACAGACCTTTTCACTCCAGTAGGTTGCAACAAATGTTTTCCAGAAATCATATTGACACTAAAAATAACAATAAAATCATTTTTGACATAGAAACTAGAAATAACAATAAGGTTATTCTTGACAGAGACCCTAGAAATAACAATAAAATTATTCTTGACATAGACACTAGAAATAACAGTAAGATTATTTTCCATATAGACACTAGAGATAACACAAAAACTGATCTTGACGCAGACACTAGAAATGAAATCAAATTGTTTATGACGTAGAGACTAGAAGTAACAATAAGGTTATTCTTGATAGAGACCCTAGAAATAACAATAAAATTATTCTTGACAGAGACCCTAGAAATAACTGTAAGATTATTCTCCATATAGACACTAGAAATAACACAAAAATTGATCTTGACGTAGACACTAGAAATGAAATCAAATTGTTTATGACATAGAAACGAGAAGTAACAATATAATCATTTTTGCTAGACACTAGAAATAAACAACAGAATAAAAACATGGAGTTTGATTGTGTACCAAGTTTTCTAGTTATATTTTGATCATTTTTTTTTATTTAAAAATTTATGAACTGTAATTACTTTTACAGAACTATCCACTTTTGTCATTGTCAATAAAATTTTCATAGAACAATGGCGTTGGAGATTCTTTACAGAAAGTTGAAACTTGAAAATATATTTTTGTACAGTACCAACTTATCATTTGATTTACTACACAATAGTACACTTTGTTCTCCATTCATTTGTAGACAAAACATATGCAGAATTAATTAAATAGTCTTCAGTTTGATCATTTTCCATTAAAAATGATATTAATCCACTTCCATATTTTTTCCTTTTTCACTCAAACCTTCATACGAGTGAAGAAGTAGTGCAACAGATTTAATGATGATGATGATCATCATCAGTCTTTCAAAAGCCGTCGTTTGACATAAACCTTCCCCAAGATTTGCCAGACCTCTCTATTGTGGGTGTTGCAGAGCCAGTACTTCCTGAATTTGTCCAGTTTGTCTCTCCATCTGGTTTTCTGCCTGCCTCAGTTGTGCATTCAATCTCTGAGGATCCATGTTGTGAGTTGTGATGTCCATCGGTTATCTACTATTCTTGCAACATGACCAGCCCTTTGTCATTTGAGTTTTCTGATGGATTTTATGATGTCTCGGATTCCTGTTTTCTCCCTGATATATTCTGCTGTCTTGGGATCTCTCCATGTAAAGTTGAGCTTGATTCTCTCATGTACACGTTGCATAGTTTTCTGTTTGAAGATCAATCTCTTGATTAGATTCCATGTTTCAGCTCCATTGGTGACTATCAGGAGAATGCATTGATTGTATACCCTTCATTTTAGGACTAACGGGACTTTCTTACTGGAAGTTGAATCTAATTTTCTTTCATAAAATATAACTCACAGAGATTTTAACAAATATTTCAAATTAAAATGCATGTATATTAGACCAACACATTATTATAAAATTGTAAAATAAAATCATTGTCAATCGAAAAGCAAAAGACCGTTCAATGAATAAATAAAAATGCCTGCCGAGCATTAACGTCTTACTTGTTTTCAGTGCTAAAAATATTTTTCAGAAAACATGCTGTTGCTGTTGTTATTGTCATTGTCATCATTGGTGTTTAATCATCATCACCATCATCATCATCACCACCACCATCATCATCATCATCATCATCATCATCATCATCATCATCATCATCATCATCATCATCATCATCATCATCATCATCACCACCACCATAATGGTAATAATAATAATGATTATAATAATGAGAAGAAGAAGAAGAAGAAGAAGAAGAACAAGAACACTGGTTAGTCACTGAAATAAAAAAAAATATGTGAATGCTGGCAAACACAAATCAAAGGACCAATTTAACATAAACTTACATCCTACCCCCCACCCCCCTTGAAAACCTATTGGAGGTGAGGTTTCCAAAAAATAAAATAAATATTTTTTCTCAATATGATATGGTGTAAATGCTTGAATTTGCAGCCCTCCAGTTTCATTGGTGGAGCCTTTACATGCAATACATCCATAGATAACTAGCCAGACCCATTTAAAAACTGAAAAATCCAATCTTGATGTGGACAGTTTTGGTTGACAGATTGTAACAAGGAATTGATCTGTCCATATGATGTCTGAACCAGAGTGTATAACTTTTCTGCTCTACCCGCCCCAGGGATTGAATTCACAATCCCCAGACACCCTTAACCAACTCTTTTATCCACTCAGCCTATGTGGCCAGTCGGTCAAATTAACTAGAATTAACTAATACGAGAGATCTTCTGGCATGGGCTGCAGAAAGATAATGATCTGTCCGCCACTCTTTGGGGATTGAGAAGAAGGTTGCAATTTGAAATTCCCAACAGGTCACGACAGACATCTGAAAGAAGCCTGGGGGTATAATGGTTGAAACGTTGCAACTATAACAACCAAGATGAGGACACTAGTCCAAATCAATTCGTGAGTATTTATGGAGTTTGTTTGTATTTCAAGTTTTGAGGTGTTTGCATGTTATACACAGCATCACTTCTCAAGATGATGTGCTGCCAAAATTCTGTAAAAAGATTGACTCTCAAACTGAGAACTATGCAATGTGCGTATGAGAGAATCATGCTCGACCTCTCATGGAGAGATCATGAGACAGCATTGTATATTAGAGGAAAGAAGGAGTTCGAGACATCATAGAAACTATTAGAAAACTCAAATAGCTATGGGCTGGACATGTTGCAAGAATGTCAAATCAGGTACGAAACTGTTGCTGACAGAAAGTAAGATGGCGTGATGAGCTTGATAAATTCAGAAAGTACTGGCGTCCCGATGCTCATGATGAAGAGGTCTGACAAATCTAGGGGAAGGTCTTTGTCAAATGACGGACGCTAACTGATTGATGATGGGTGTCACTCTGACAATTAGTTTGAATTTATAACTGGCGAAAGACTACACTAAAACTTATAGCCGGCAAATAAAAATACCCTAAAATTGAAAAGGATGCAACGTACACAAGGGAGAATCATGCTCAACTTCATATGGAGCAATTATAAGTGCAGTATATCGAAGAAAAAACCGGAGTCAGGGGTATCATGAAATCCATTTGACAGCTGAAATGAAAATGGGCTGGTCATGTTAGACAACTGTTGGACATTGTGACTCACAATGTGAATCCTCAGAGATCATATGCTGAACAGTGGCTGGCAAAATATAAGATGGCGTGATGAACTGGATGAGTTCGGAAAGTATTGGCTTTGCAACACCCATGATAGAGAGGTCTGGCAAAACTTGGGAAAGGTCTATATCCAATGACGGATTCCATAAGGGTGATGATGAGGACAACCTTGGACTTGAGAGTATTTGGATTTGCAAATATTTCAATCAGAATAATTTTCCATTCAACTTTATTTACACCCAATAAGCAAAATACTCATATTTCTTTGAATAAAAAAACATGAACTCAAGTAAGAGAAATGAAGAAAAAAACAGCTCGAAAAATGGATTCTTATCTATGATTGGCCGATGAAGCAGTGAAGTGACTTTGGACAGAGTAAATGATAGATAATCATGTATTGTAATGTTGTAAGTGTCTATAGGAAAATAGTAATGTTTCAACTATTTAGAGATATATTGAGATGAGTATAAGTATGATACTTGTTAGGTTATCATACATAACAGGGGTTCTCAACCTTTTGGGTGTCACTGCCCACTTTCATATGGAAAACTTTTTCACCGCCCACCTGTATAGTTGATATTCATAAGGATATCAATAAATTTTCAGCTCTTTCAAAATAATAAAAGTAAACGGTGTGACTAATTCCTTTTAAGAGAGTAATGTACAGTAGTAATATCAAATGTTTTGCATACACATAGGATTTTTTTAGATATTATCAATGCAATACCTCTCTCTCCGGTGTCTGCTGATCCTTCAAGAATGTTACATGTATATATATACTATGTACCTAGTTGCGAAGAGTGTAGTAAAGATTTATGTACAGCTACACAAATATTTGCACATTTCTTTATGCACTTACATGTGTGATATCCCAGTTCTGCTTGGTAAATTAATAAAAGAAAATTTTGCTATTGACTCATTTTTATTGTGAATTTCCGACTATACCGCCCACCAAAATTCCCAAACGCCCTCCACTGCACTGTTTCTCACCACTCAACCTTGTTTTTAGTGGGCGATTCAAGCCAGGTTGAGGAACTCTGTTATATTAGCTTGAAACAACATTAACCAGATTCACTACGACTTAGATAACCATAGATAACATCCAGAAGCAGTAATCACAATGTTTTGGGGGGATATTTCTGGTAACAGGCAACTCCTCTTCTTTTTGTAGCATTGAATAACATGTAGGTGTCAAGGTATCTAGATTGCTATTTATGACAGTCTGGATGTTTTTAATCAATTTATGTTGCAGTTAGAATATGAGATTATAACAATATTCAAACTGATTAATTAAAAATGCCTTGCTTCTCCAGGCTAATATTGGTTTACAGCCTGCTATATGTAACACTTCATTCAAGAAAGGTCATGCGCAACAATCATGATGGAAATAAACACTCAATGATTAAAATTGAAAATGCAGAACTGGAGAGAGAAGAACGCTACATCTTCCTGGGACAATGAATCTCCATGAAATCCTCAAATCAAGTAAAGAATCACTCTTGGATGGCTAGCCATTGGCAGAGCAAGCTCAACCTTGAAGAACAAGGAAATCCCATTAGTGCTAAAGAAGAGTATGCAACCAATACATCCTCCCGATAGTCACTTATGGAGCTAAAACATGGAAAACTAACCAAGAGATTGACCCTCAATCTGAGAATTATGCAATGTGCAGATGAAAGAATTATGCTCAACCATACATAGAGAGATTACAAGGCAGCACAGTATATCGAAAAAAACAAAAGCTTGAGACATTATAGAATCCATAAGTAAACTCAAATGGCAATGGGCTGGTCATGTTGCAAGTATGGCAGACAACAGATGGACATCACAACTCATAACATGGATCTCCAGAGATCATATGTGTAACTGAAGCTGGCAGAAAACATGATGGAGTTCAGAAGTTCACAAAGTATTGGTTCCGCGACACCCATGAATCCTGGGGAGGGTCTATGTCCAATCATAAATGATAGAAGACTAGTGATGATGATGATGATGATATATAACACAATTGACACCAAATATGTGTATATATAATAAAGGAAATTGATTCTTTTTATTCTTTATTCATTATCATTTAATATACTTGAAATTGACTTTTTCAGCAGAAGTTAGACGTGCCATTAAGCCAACTTCAGTTTAGTCGAAGTGGAATTAAACTAATAAGAATATTGGTAGTCAAATTTGATATGACCGATATCAGAAAAAAGATTATTTAAAAAAAATACTGATAAACTCAGATGTGACCATCTCTTCATTTAGACTGTTTTATGTGTCCACCACTTTTGCAGAGAAGACATTTTTCCTAACACTAGTAGAGGTTTGAATTTATAATTTATGACTGTGTACTCTAGTTTTTACGTAGATGAAGTCAGCATTTTCTTATCTGGGTATATTGAGCAATGAACTCTAGTATCCGCTATTTGTAAATTGTTCCGGATTCTATAGGCTTCCAATAGGTCAGCAAATTTTCTTCTTTATTACAGGGTCTCTAGTTTAAGTGTTTTTTCATCTTTCAGTGTGAGATATATTTCCCAGTCATGGAATGATCTTGATGGCTTTCCTCTGTATGGCATCTAACCCTATATATTTTTTTTATCACATAGAATATAAATATATTTGACCAAAATAAAAGATCATTTGGTATATTCAAGTATTATATTTGACATGAAAGTTCCCTTTCAAAAAATAAATTACTTATACTAAAAATAATCCCCTTGGTTCAATCTTTACAAAAGATTAAGTTGTAAATATCAAAACAAGTAAAACAGGATTGGTTAGCCAACTAATAGAAACCATCTAATGACCAAGGTGATCAATTGAAAAATTAACAAAAGGGTTAATCTACAAATAAGTAATTTCTGTCACTTTTTCTTGGGCAGTGATCGCTAAAAAGATTGAATTTTCAAAAAAATACAGACACAAACTTAAGTATCAATTTAGCAAAATCTCACATTGCAAATTTACCTTCCCTCTGTAAAAACATATTAAGAGGGAGAATTCGAAAAAAAACCAAAAGATTTTTTTCTGAACACATCAAGGAGTAACTATTTAAAATTTTAGCCATCTAGCTCCATTGGTGCTGCCTGTAAACTTGATATATACATGCATACATAGCTAGCAGGCCAGTCAGCCAGCCAGCCGGCTAGCCAGCTAGACTAACGTGAAAATTAGAGAAATCTGTGTTGATAGTTTTGGTGACTCATCTCATCGACAGCTTATAACAACAAGTCTGTAAAATCCAGCACAAACCCTCGACTGTTCGGAGGGTTATTTTTCTCTTCTTTTGTTCGTATTTTTCCGATGTATATTTATTTTTTTCCCAAGTTTATTTCCTTTCTATTTTGTTGACAGGATTTGATGCGGATGAGTCTATTCAGATCACTTTCCTGCAGTCTGTTTTGCAATCTTGATTTAATCCACAATCAACGTCCAATGCTTGAAAAGATGCACATCTATCAAAAAGCTATGAGACGACATCAAAATGATCAGCATTTTCCAGAATGTAATCCACCATTTCTTGAAATGTTTTCAAGGATTCTGTTTCAACTTTTTGGGGCTATTAAATCACTTGAAGTCATTGTATTGACTCACAATAAGAGTGGAGTCGTTTTCTCTATCAGAATTCATGATCTCTGTATTTTTCAACTACATTTATTACTCAGAGGATTTCTTTTGATGTAGGAGCTAAATCAAAAGCAGACCTTTCTTCTAACTCATTTGCAAAAAAAAACAAGAATTAGAAGGTCACTTATCTCAAAATCATCTCAAGTATGAGATGCAATAGTATCTAAACTGTGTTGCTCATAAAACGGTTTTCTCAAGGCATTATTTTCTTATCTTGCAAATCTTTCCTTCCTTTAGTCGTGAACGTTCAATAAGAGTTATACTACTTCTTTGTCAGCATCTGGCTTAATTCAGCTAACTCATCAAAAATATTATTTACTGCAAAAATTGCAATTTGGTAAGTACTATCAGAAAGCTTTCTATGGTAGTATAAAGATACAGGATTATTGTCTCCTTTATTTCAATTTCGTAATATTTTAGAAGAACTTCATAGTTTGGCTCAAGTACTTAGCGGGCCAGATGTTTTGATAAACATTGCACTTCATTAAGAGAATGGATTAATAAAGTTTCATATTCTGCAATGTGGCCAATTTCTTAAAATTTCTCATTTCAAACTGATGGTCTTCAGAAAACTGCATAGATTGTCTTCAATAAAATTCTTTAATTATTGAAATGATATTCCAAGTGTCAGTTATTGGTAAGTGTTTACAATGCATGACTCAGCGTTGCTCTGGTGCCCATAGATGTTAAGCTCCATGTGATTCGGTTCCTGAACCAAGACCTGACCTTGAAAGCTATGCTCAAAGTATACTGAGCTGTCTTGCTGTCAGTCCTGCTCTATGGTAGTAAGACCTGTATGCTCTATAGAGCTCAGTTCAAAAGTTTTGAGACATTCCATATCTGTTGCCTCCAGAGCATCTTTTGCATCCCCCGCCAGAAATACATACTACATGTGACAATCCTAAGTGTGATTATCAAAAACATTGAGATCATGATTGTCCCCAGTCAGCTTAGATGATTCGGTCACATCTCCACAATGTCAGAGGATTATTTATCAAGTCAGATTCTATATAGGGAACTTAAGAGAGACACATATCCTGTCAGTGGTCGAAAGAAATGGTTTTAGAGAGCCGCTGAAAACCAATCTTAAACAGTATGACATCATGTCAAAGTGCCTGGAAGGCCAGCAAGGTGGCCACCCAACCTGGCATTCACTGGTTCACCAAGCAGATGTAGTTTTTGAGTCTATGTGTAGGGCAGTTAGGAACCAATGCCATGCCAATAGACATGAGAGGATGGCCAGTAGCCGCCCATTTCCCAGGGATGGTGATCTCTGCCTGAGTTGTTGCAAGCTGTGCTCATCCAACTTTGACCTGAGAAGCCACTAACAAAGTCAACAAAGACAAAACCCTGACTAATGATGATAATTAAAAGGCCAACCAATCTCGAATTGAAAATTGACACCAAGAGGAGGAATAGAGGGCTTCATCATCAATAGTGATGGACTGCCTCAAGCTAAATTAAGATGAGAATCTGAATAGTTATACATTGCATTAACAGATCGAATGACTGTACAAATTATTATTGTTTAGACTGTTAATTTTACACTTGGGTTGATTTGAAAAACATAAAAATGATCTTATCCCAGAAAATAAAGGGCAAATTGTATTTTTCTTGAAAATAGCCCAACTTACATAAACGTACAACAGAAATGTGTTTATTAGAGAACACAATTGGAATCAAATATTTTAAAAATGAACTCTCAGTAATAAAAAAAATTAAAAAATCATATATATATATATATATATATATATATATATATATATATATATATAAATGAAATTATTAATTGATTATTCTGCAGCTTTCACAACTTTTAGTGTCAATAAATGAATACTGCATCCACAAAAATCCATAGTGTATTACAGTTAATGTTTCATAGCACAACATTCAAGATATTGTAAGTAGTGCCCTTATGCTTGCTATGGCTTCACCCATCCCTGCTAGGGACTTAGAGGTAATAATCACCTGAAGTGGCATCACTGATTTCACTCTGCATTATTTTACCCATAGTTGGAGAGGGGATGGGCGGATTTATGCCTTTACCAGGGCTTCTGAGAGTAATTTCATAAGGTCAATGCAAAGCTGTTTTGCCCCCCCACCACCACGCACACACACTGCATGAACACTCTCGTCTTGGTTTCATCGTCTGCTATAACTATTTTAACTCAACATACAATGTTCACTCCCCGGCTATGCAATAAAGCCAACCTATTTTATCGATGGACATATTGTATCGACCCAAGAAACTCTCGAGATGCCCTTGGCCATCCGGGGACCCCTGATGTGATGCATTAGCTACACCCACATAAATAACCTTAGATTTACTGACAAAATTGTCCTTTTTGCAAAAAAAACTGTACAAAGAGAGCAAGAGGAAGTTGATTTTCGCATGAACTTCGGTAAAACAAATGTCATGTACAACAAACATGTTGAGGACAAAGATCAAAAATCAAAATCAAAAATGCAGACCTGAAAGAAATAGATTTCTTCATCTACCTACGAAAACAAATCTCCATGAAACTCTCAAAAGAAGAAGAAATCAAGCAAAGAATCACTCTAGGAAGGCAAGCTTTTGGTAGAGCAAGCTCAACCTTTAAGAACAAGAAAATCCCATCAGTTTTAAGAAGAAGAGTCTACACCAAATACATGCTCCTGATAGTCACCTATGGAGCAGAGACATAAAATCTAACCAAAAGATTGACCTTCAAACTGAGAACCATGCAACATGCACATGAGAGAATCATACTCAACCTCACATGGAGAGATCACTAGACAGCACAGTATATTAGAGAAAAAACAAGACTCAGGGATATCATAGAATCAATTAGAAAACTCAAGTGGCAATGGGTTGGTCACATTGCAGGAATGGCGGACAACCGCTGAACATCGCAACTCACGATGTGGATCCCCAGAGATCATATGCAAAACTGTGGCTAGCAGATAATAAGATGGCGTGATGAATTAGACAAGTTCAGAAAGTATTGGCTCCATGACGCCTACGATAGAAAGGTGTGGCATATCCTGGGGAAGGTCTATGTTCAAAGACGAACGCCATGGATGATGATGATGATGATGATGATGATGATGATGATGATGATGATGATGATGATGGTGATGATGATGATGATGATTGCTATCCCAGCCGGATTTTGAAATCAGCTCATCAAGTCCATTCTCCATGTCGTTCACCTTGTATTTAAGATATGTCATGATAATTCAAACCGGAAGGAGGCCAACAGTATTCATAGAGCAAATGAATAAAGGAATAATGATAAAAATGATAATGATGATGATGAAGAAGAAGAAGAAGAAGAAGAAGAAGAAGAAGAAGAAGAAGAAGAAGAAGAAGACTGTGACTCAGCTTTTACCTGGCATGGGAAATCTTTTTTCTTTACCATGCAGGGTCATACATTTTTCAACTTTACTCGGGCCACATATTCTCTTTAAGAAAAAAACGTCAATGACATTATAGAAAGTGTACTTCATTCATATCTTAAAAGAACATATGAATTACATTTCCTATATTATTGATTCTCAAAGCCAAAACAATATTAATTTTACAACATAAATTATGAAATTAACTTTCTGAAAAAAATATATATAATATATAAGATTTCAAATGAATTGCCGGATTGGCCCGAGAACCACAAAAAAATATCGCTGTGGGCCAGATCTGGCCCGTGGGCCAATGGTTACCCGTATGTGGCTTATACCAAGAATTTTTTCTGGGAATGTGAAGTCTGGTGGAAATATTCTTGTCATATGCTAATTTTTTTTTTTTTTTTCATTCCTTTTCCTTCCTGAGAAATTAGAAAAATAGGAAATAGGAAAATGTTAAATGTTTATTTTAATGAAAGAGGAAAATGTAAACCTCATTTAATTAATTCAGGAGGAGTGGGTGACCGAGATATTAAAGGCACTGAGAATGGGATCGGCAAGCCGAGTTTGAATTCCGGCTCAGAGTTTGCACTGACATTGCACTAAAGCCCTTTGGAAAGGCATACATCTATCTCCTCTATCCTACCAATATGTCATTGGTCAGCATGGCAGAATAAGGTCCATCACCCGACCCCATGTTTCCTTTTTTTGGTAGGGGAGGTCTATGTCCCTTTGAAGGGCCTGGCAAGCAAAAATTGAATCGGAGTTGATTGCACATCTAAAAATAGACAAGAGTGAAATTGGGTAGATAGAATGTGATCAGTGTTTCCCTTCCCACTTATCCCCAAGTATCTCGAGTCGAAGTTGAAGATTTTCAAAAATTAACAAATATCCATACCTCGCATAAGTGAATCACCATTGCATATGCATGTCCCAGAATTCATTATCTAACAAATTGACTGAAATTATCTAAAAAAAATAGATCTTTTATCTCATCATCAGCCTTTTATCACCTGTCGTTGGACATACACCTTCCCCAGGATTCACCACATCTATCTATCATGGAAGTGAAATAAATGGTTCCGCTCAAAAAATCCCTGGAGATTATCTGGCATGACAGACTCTTAGGGTGGCTGGAGGGTAGGAATGCTGGATTCATCATCATCATCATCATCATCATCATCATCATCCTTCTATTATCCTTTGGACATAGACTTTCCCCAGGATCAACCACATCTCCCAATCGTGGGCGCCGCGGAGCCAATGCTTTCTGAACCTGTCCAGTTCGTGTTGCTATCTTGTATTCTGCTGGTCTCTGTTCCGCATTTGATCTCTGGGGATCGATGTTGTTAGTTGTGATGTCCATTGTTTGTCTACTGTTCTTTCAACATGGCCAGCCCATTGCCATTTGGGTTTCCTACTAGTTTCCATGATGTCTCTGACTCCTGTTTTTCCCTAATTTCTTTGCTCTTTCATCAATAATTATCTGAAAAAAATACCAGCACAGGGTCTGGACATTGTTGGTCCAAAAATGACCACAGAGAACCCCAAAAGTACTTTTTAAAAAAAACACAAAACATATTTTTAGATCGTGGCTAGTGATATATTCATACAAATTTTGAAGGTTATAGTCACAAAAAAGTGATCAGGAGCACCCAGAGATATATATATAAACACATACCAACACACACTCATAGATAAATAGGCACATAGAAACAGACAATCAGAGAGACGAATCTGTAGCCTACTTGGTTGGTTCATCAGCGGGTTATTTGTGCAAATTTTAGAATTAAAATAGTGGACCGTATTTAAGTGGTTAAAAATCATTATCTTTGGAGATACATCCACACACACTCTCACATAGGCATAGACAAAGATAGATAGATGGACACAAACACTTAGAGAGAGAAGAATCTATAGCCCACTTAGGTGGTTGGTCGGGCCACTTGTGGGGCTATGGTGAAAATGGTGATGTCGAAAGCTAATTACGCAGTTGTCTTGGTAGTCAACTGAAGTTCAGAGACAGCCAAAAAACACTCAAAGAGTGCAAATCTCTGCCAACACCAATATCACCACAAACTTAAAGAAGATCAGTCCATATATATAATGACAACACAGGTAGGGTAATTGAAGAGAAATTCTTGGATCTGCCTCAAAATTCAATCACTTCTCCAGTGGCCCCTGGTCCACCCTTCCCCAAAATGTCATTGGAATTTATTTAGGACTTTTCCAGTTATTGTGTGGACAGACAGACAGACCGACAGACTGAGAGACAGACACAAGTCGATGCATTCAACTCTTTGAACTTCATCGACTGAGGTAAATGTCGGGCTGCGGTTCTATATAATAATAGGTCGGCTGAGAAAGAGAAACGGAATTCTATGTCTGAACACTGCAATGCACCTTTGATTATTCAGAGTCACTGAGTTGTCCATTCTGCTTCCTTCTGTCTATTCGATCATCGAGAACAGTTAACCAAAACTGTCATCATAGGTTTCTTCAGTTTTCAAGTTGGTCTGGTCTCCATCCCCAACTTCCTCAAGAGAAAACCGTTGGGGTGGGGGGTTGTGTGAGGCTAGCCTGGCAAGAAGACAGAAATAAATACAGAAATTTCTAAAAGATCATGACACATTACCAGAAAGGTTACATTTTGACAAAACTCGGATATATACGTTGCAAAGCAGTGTTGCCAATTTAGCACTTTTCTCGTTTTGGCAGCACAAAAATCCTGCAAGCATTTTTTTTTTGCAATTTTTGCTAAATTGAGCAACTTTCAGCCTTTGAGATAACAATTTAGCCATTTAAATGGTCGTAAAATGACTAACAATGTTTTTAGTGTATTTTAACATTTTTTATGCTTTTTCCTGGTTGATTTAGATCATTTAATTCTTGTTGGCAGCACTATCCAGTTCTATACAAGTTTTTGACCTGGGTTTAGCTAGCTGGTTGGCTATGTATCTAGGCAAAGCTAGAGGACTGAAAATTTCAACATCTACTCATTATTATGTCTACAAAAGAAATTTATTTTTCTCCCTTGAAGAGGTTTCAGTGATGTGTTTTATTGGCAATGTTGGTTTATTATGCTAAATTGTTTTTTTAACTTGTGTGCGGTAGCATGCATGTTTTTCTCTAAAAAATTCAGACCCTTTCATTGATCATTATCCAACAAAAGGCTAAAGAAGTAACATATCCATTGATCACCTTTTTTTCACATTTTTCAATTGATCTCCTCTAACAGGGCATGCTGCCGAAAGACATTGGTCACATGACGGTTTCTATCTGAATAGGGACTGGTAGGTAAAGTTGGATGATTATTTCCTTGTTATCATACGTTCCCATAAACAAAGTATTATGACACTGGAGGTCTGAACTGGTGACCTGGGGCAGTTTTGTCTTTATTCATCAGTTGCCTTGATTGATGAAAGCCCGTAAATCCGCAAACTAATTTTGGCAAAATTTCTTCTATTTTGTTTCCTTGCTCTTCATGCAAGTTATGATAAATAAGCATTTCTCTCTTTTTATGCAGCCCTCTAAGTGTGCTAATGTGGTTTGAGGAGATCTCATCAAACATTCAAATCCAATTCATCTTAGACAGTGAGTGCAATACCTGACACTTTTCAATAAGTTAATTTCAACATCTTCATGCAGCTTCAAAATTGACAGACTCCTTGAAATCCTCAAAAGAAGAAGAAATCAAGTGAAGAATCAAGCAAGTCTTCAGCAGAGCAAGCTCAGCCTTCAAGAACAAGATGATCTCAATAATCCTAGAAAGAAGAGGATACAACCAATGCATCCTTCTGATAGTCACCAATAGAGTTGAAACATGGATCCAAACCAAGAGACTTACATGTAAACTGAGACCCATGCAACAAGCACATGAGAGAATCATGCTCAACTTCACATGGAGAGATCACAAGACAGCACAATATATCAGAGAATTAAGAGGAGTCTGAGATATAGAATTCATTTGAAAACTCAAATAGCAATGGACTGGTCACATTGCAAGAATGGCAGACTACCATTATACACCACGACTAACAACGGGGATCCCCAGAGATCACTTGTGAAACTGAAGCCAACTGAACATTGATGGAGAGACGAACAGATTCAGAAAGTTTTGGCTCCACAACACTCATGATAGAGAGGTCTCGCGAATCCGATGAAGATTGAAAAATAAAAAATATTAACTGAATATTGAAACAAGATTGAACATCGGAGAGTTATGTAGAAAACTCAGAATTCCTCAGTCCACATTCTATCAATTTTAAAGCCGTATAGATATTTCTTCCTATAAAAGCCATTTATGCAAATTAGTATGTTTAATTGTATGGTTGTCTTTCTTGTCCAATTCCTGCTATAATCTTCCTGTTATGATACAACAATGGAAATTATGTCTGAGAAACTCTCAAGATTTTATGTCTTTTTTATCACACATCAAAACAGCTTGAGTTGAGACGAGTCTTATTAAAAAATGAATTACTGAATAAAACAGCTTCAGATTCTTCAGTGCCAATCCATGCAAAAATAACCCTGTAATTTTTGACAGATATATGCTAGTGTCAAAATGAACTTTTTTGAAATATATTGGGTACATTTTGAACCCACTGTATTATTTGCTTCAGTATCAATTATACTGCTATACTTTGGCTTTTAAAGATCAGAATAAAAAGAACTTTGAACGTACTCACACACACACACATACACACACACACATTTTTGTTTGCAAAACTTTCCAGCAACATCTTTCGCACAATATTCAAGAAATCTTAGAAATTCACACAGCTTTTTATAACTTGTACATGAATCACCCTTTAAGAACTGTTTACGAAAAAGTAATATGTTCACATTATTTTGGAATATGAAATACACATTCAACACTGTTCACTCTCCAGACTTAAGTTTACATACTTAAAAAATTGGCATAGGTACTCCATTAAACCTCTCCTGAAAATGTATTTTTTAAAAAATTTTCTTTTAAAAAAAAAGAAGCTTTTTGAGGCCTTATTTTGATGGGTTTATTATTAAAGATCTAGATTCTCCAGATATTTCTAGAATTTTCTTTTTTCTTTAATATTGTAAATAGAATTTATTTTGACCATATTTATTCCTTGATTGGATTTTTTTACATAACTTCTAAATTTGATGCTATGATTGTTCAATTATTGACTGTGATTGAAACTGTGTCATAAAAATGATTTTTATTTTGAAAAGAGAATTCTTTATCTAAAATGGCCAAAGGAAAACATATTATTCCAGGGGTTCCCAAACTTTATTCAATCATGGCACCCTTAGTGTATGTAGTTAGGTTAGTTAGGGAAAAAAAAATGAGTCATGTATTTCGATTTATAAAAAGTTATGTATTCCTTTCTTCTTTTAGATGTACTTATTCATTTGGACACCTGATTCAACCTTATGGCTTGATCACATCACCATTCAGTAAATTCAATCTCCTATGAAGCCATGGAGAATCCGTGGTCATTTATATGCTATCTATTTACGCTACCTCAACCAATTGGCATGTCTCCTCCGTGTAGAAACGTGGGTATTGGTTCAAAAAGAGTTTGTACTAAAAATAGCGTCTCTATAATTATTCTGTCAGATCAATCATCCATCTCTTCCTAATGTAATTGTCCGCGTTTCTTGGACAACATGTAAAGTGCAGATGTGGACATTAGATAAACGAGACGATATTGGATATGTAACAGTTATTTGAGCTTCTGATTACGGATTGGCTGTTTAGGTCAGTCGGTGGAGTGGTATTGCATTAAGATGGCCTCCTTTGCCGGACACCGGTTTGTTCACTGCAGCACGCAGTTATAATGTAACAAAATTATTCAACGCGATTCTCGAACAATCCAGAATGTAAACCTTGTTTATCATCCAAGAACTTTCTAGTGCTGGGATGGTGAAGTTGGACACTAGATGAACAGAAGGATTCACAATGGACGAGATAGATGTCGCTTCTGATCATCGTGACCGTGCAATGGTGGATTGAAGTACAATCAACCAGAATTATCAAAATTTTTGAATGTCCTGTGGCTCTCAAAGAATCACAGAGAGCTGTGGCACATACTTTAAGGATCACTATGTTACTCAGTTACCTGACAGAACCCTCAAATTTATTTATGACTTACTTTTCACGTGTTAATCAGAACTGTGTGTGATTGTTCATCATCATCGTTGTAATTACAATCAGCCTTTTAGCATCTCTCATTGGATGTAGACCTTTCCCAAGATTAGCCAGACCTCTCTATCAAGGGGCATTGCAGAGCAAATACTTTCTTAATTTGCTTATCTTGTCATGGCATTTCATATTTTGCCAGCCACAGTTTCACAGTTTTGATCTTTAAGGATCCATATTGTGAGTCATGATGTTTGGCGGTTGTCTGACATTCTCGCAACATGACTAGCCCATTGCTATTTGAGTTTTCTAATGGATCCTCTGTTTCTCCAAATCTTCCCTTCACTATTTCATTTAGCCATAAGCTCTCTCTTTCTCTTTCTCTCTCTCTCTCTCTCTCACCCTCTCTCTCAGGCAAGAACACAGATTTACATATTTTAATAACATATTTGTAATTGCCGTTAGATTTCACTCCCCACTATTTTATGGCTTTCACTTCTTACTGATCTAAGTATACCTGAGATGATTTCAATAAGTTTTTCAGTTGGACCCCAAAAAAGAGGAAAAATTTGTTGACCCCAAAGAAGAGGATAAATTTGTTGACCCCAAAAAGGTGGATAAACTTGTTGACCCCCAAAAAGGAGGAGTAGAATTGTTGACGCCAAAAAGAGAATAAATTTGTTGACCCCAAAGAAGAGGATAAATTTGTTGACCCCAAAAAGGTGGATAAACTTGTTGACCCCCAAAAAGGAGGAGTAGAATTGTTGACGCCAAAAAGAGAATAAATTTGTTGACCCCAAAAAAGAGGAAAAATATGTTGACCCCAAAAAAGAGGATAGATTTGTTGACCCCAAAAAGGAGGAAAGAATGCTCAAAAGCTGGACTAATTGGCACAAAGCAAGACATCTGGCCACTCTAGTATAAACCCATATATAAATCACATGTATTTAGCATGGATTATAAAAATACTTGATGAGCAGTTTGGAATGGATCCTACACTCCCCCAGAACCCCTAGCTTCAGGGATTCACTCTGCTCATTTCTGATGGACACCTCAGTGATCCACAAGCATAAATCTTAGGTACAGTCTTACCTCATTCCCCAAACCTATTTCCATCACTGCGTGTGATGTTTCTCCCAAATTTCACCGAAAATCAACTAAATTTCTTTTTTTATCTTAGTTTTGGTTATGTCATTTTTAAAAAAAGAAATTGCTTACTTTTTAAATATTTTTTGTCATTGATGTCATTGGAGATAAGCCTGTGGGTGGTTCTGAAGGATGGGGATAGGGGGAGGCCTCGAGACATTTAAAAGTTGTGAAATAGGTCAATGCAAAAGTATTTCTTAGTGGATAATCAAATCTGTGACGTAGTTAGTGAAAAACATTCAACTTGGCTGTTTTGGGGGACAGGAATAGGGGTGTTGGGTATGATTGAGTGTGTGTGTGGGGGGGGGTATTAGTGAAAAGTAAATTTTATGTAAAAGATTTCCATTTAGGATTGGTCAAAGATTCGAGTTTAGGTTTTTTCAGTTTCCAGGAAAGTTTCTAATTGCAAAAATGATGTGTACACTAACACACCAGTTGGTTTCAGAGTGATGCCATTACCAATGATAGAACCCAGTGCATCACATTTCTTGAGAGCCCTCCTATTTCTATTTGCAGCTCTCACTTTCACAAAAATAAAATATTCATAAAACAGGTCTGGTCACGTGACCAATATCTTTTGGCAGCAAGCCATGTTGGTGGTGATCAATTCAATCAAAAAATTGGAAAAAGGGGTGACAGATAAATGAATTGTTCCTCTTGCTTTTTGTTGGGCAGTGATCCCTAAAAATTTCCCAAAAATCAACAGACACAAAATAAGTGATCAATTTATCATGAGCTCACATAGCAAACTAGACCACCCCCAATTGGGGGTGGGAGAATTTTTAAAAGTAGAAAATAAAGGTTCATTCTTGATATAGTAAGGGGTAAATGTTTGAATTTTCAGCCCTCTAGCTCCATTGCTGCAGCCTGTGCATTTGATACATAGATAGCCACTCAGCTGGACCAACTTGATAACTGGAAAAACCTGTACTGACTGTTTTGATGGCAGTTTTGGTTGACGGTTTCTAACTATGATGTTTGATTGAACTTCAAATCCTTTATGGATTAATCATCTATGATGAATCTTTAGATAAATTCAAGACATTTTTAATGAAATGAATCCATCAAATAAGAACTTTAATTGCTTTTCCAGATGTATAGTTGTGAATCAACATCATCATCAGTCTCTTGACGTCTGTCGTTGTATATAGACCTTCCCTAGGATATGCCACACCTCTCTATTGTGGGCGTTGCAGAGCTAGTACTTTCTGAATTTGTCTAGTTTGTCTCTCCAACTTGTATTCTGCCAGCCTCGGTTTTGCATGTGATCTTTGGAGATCCATGTTGTGAGTTGTGATCTTCATTGTTTGTCATTCTTTCAACATGGCCAACCCATTGCCGTTTGAGTTTTCTAGTAGATTCTATGATGTCTCGGACTGCTGTTTTCTCCCTGTCTTGTGATCTCACCATGTGAGGTTGAGCATTATTCTCTCAGGTGCACATTGCATGCTTTTCAGTTGGCGGGTCTGTGTTTTGGTTAGGTTTCATGTTTCAGCTCTGTAGGTGACTATTGAGAGGATGCATTGGTTTTATACTCTTCTTTTTAGAATTAATGGGATCTTTTTGTTTTTGAAGGTTGAGCTTACTCTGCCAAAGGCTTGCCATCTTAGAGTGATATTTTGCTTGATTTTGTCTTCAAATTTCATAATAAATCTGAATTAATACACATTTGTGAGAGAAAACAATTTTTAAATTGGTTAGAAATAGTTATCACTGCTGAAAGTTCATTCGACCTAAACTACCTTTTTTTTTTAGAGATGAATATTTATTTGACACGTGGCCAGAGCCGTACTTGAGGCAGAGCAAACAGTGGTGCTGCACAGGGCCCCAAGAATTTAGCATCCCCCTAACCCCGCCCTGAATATGTCTTAAAAAGATTTTATTTTTTTGTGGGTGAAAACATAAAAATGTCTCAATTGAACATGCTACAAAGAGATATTGATCCATAAAGGACTGTTTCTTTATGAATATTCCATTTTTTGTTTCGCTCTGTTTGAAAATAATGGCTTGGTACAGAAATAGAAGTGCCCTCAAGAGAATGTCAAGAAATTTTATGCATTGGGCCTCATCAATGTTAAATTCGACTCAAATTCAGTTCTGGATGGAGTTTGCATTCTCAAAATACTCCTCGGATCACTGGTTAGCACACTGCAAAATCAATTTTGGGCACCAATCTTCAATCATAATTTTATTATTTGCCATACACAAATACATTGATAATCAACTATATCTTAACCTGAAATCTATTATAGTTTTCTGCGTGTTCTTTCTTGTGATTAATTGTTACCCTTTCAGTGATAATGTAAGGCCAAGGTTAGGTAGTTTACCAAGAGTGTAGGAAGAGAGAAAGGAGGTTCTTATAAGAGGGTTGGAAGAGAGCAGCCAGAAGAAGAAAGTTAGGTAGTTTGATAAGAGTGAAGGAATACAGAATGGCAGAAAAAGAAAGTTTGGTAGTTTATTAAAAGGGTTCTACTTGAGAGGGCAGAAAAGGAAGTTGGGTAGTTTGATAGGAGGGTAGGAAGAGAAAGAGTAAAGAATAAAGTTTAGGTCAGAGAAGAACAGAGACAAGGGACAATCATAGTTGTCAACAACTGTGAAGTTTCTATGGATCCAGCTTGTACAATAGAAACAATATGAAATAATAATGATGATATTCTAGGATAAGGCCTTAGTGCTGGCCTCTCGTTCCAGATTTTAACAAATGTTGATTGCTTCGTATTGGATGATATTGCATAGAGATCTACATCAGGGTCGTAAATAATCCCTTTTTGCTCCCTCAGTCTGTCCTGGCGGTTTGGAAATGCCTATTTGGCTCAGGGCTTCCACTATTACCTTTGGAAGATTGTTACACTGATCAGTGGTTTGGCATTTAGAAAACAATTTTTCTGATATCTTTTTTACAGCTTTCTTTGTATACACCGAACTTACGACCTCTAATTCTGCGATCTTGCAAGTGGCTATTTGAATGAAAATGCTGGAGATTTTGCATTGCACCTTTGTTGTACGAAACCTCTGATAACTTACACATTTCTATCATGAAGCCTCTGAATCTACGGTAGCATTATTTTGGCTGTCTCAAAACCTGTGACCTCTCCTGATTGGACAAGTTTGCTACTTGAGCGATCATTTTTTTATCTTTGTTGTTGTACTTTCTTGATTATCATCGTTTGTTTCTTTTTGTGAGAGTTACAAACTGGTGCTTCACAGTCTACATGATTAAGATGTGCTATGTATTAAAATTGGCAGTAAATGAAAACCTTGCTTGCGTAGATCAATAACATGTATGTATGTATGTGTTTGTGAGAATAGATTTGTCAAATCATTTCAAGTAGAAACAAGGCCAGTGTGAAAGAGGGTCCCTCACACACATTCAATGCCAAGAACTGTTTTTTCCCAAAAGCTTTCTATTATAATACACTATTCAACATTTTCCTCAGTCTTTAGATTTTTTGTTACCTTTTTCATACAATACACACCTTTATGCTTTCAAGGGTCAGAGGCAGTTTAGCGTGAATAGATCATCATCATCAGTCTTTTAATGTCCGTCGTTGGACATAGACCTTCCCCAGGATTTGCCACACTTCTCTATCATGGGCGTCACAGAGCCAGTACTTCCTGAACTTGTCTAGTTCATCTCTCCATCTAATATTTTGCCGGCCTCGGTTGCGCATATGGTCTCGGGGAATCCATGTTGTGAGTCGTGATGTCCATCGATTGTCAGCCATTCTTGCAACATGGCCAGCCCACCGCCATTTGAGATTTTTTATGGATTCTATGATGTCTCTAACTCTTGTCTTTTCCCGGATGTGTTGTGCTGTTTTGTGGTCTCTCCATGTGAGGCCCAGCATTATTCTTTCATGTGCACGTTGCATGGTTCTCAGCTTACGGGTCTGTCTCTTGGTTAAGTTCCATGTTTCAGCTCCATAAGTGACTATTGGGAGGATGCATTGGTTATACACCCTTCTCTTTAGGATTAATGGGATCTTATTATTTTTGAAGGTTGAGCTTGCTCTGCCAAAGGCTTGCAATAGGTAATAAACATCAATTGTGAGGCCATTATGCTAAACACAGTATTTCCATGAGTGTTCATAAGGATATAAATCCACATTTCTTGAACATTTAACAAGGATTGATCTTATTCTCATAAGCTTACTAAACCAGGATGCTTTGACTGGAATTTCTATATCACATGATTGTTTTTTTACAGATTCTATGTTTACATTAATGTATAACATTGAATCAAGAAAACTGCAATGAATACTGTATCAATGCTAAAATCTAAAATTTAACATGTTTTTTCCACTCTCCTACACCAAATATTTCTCTTCAGGAAAAGCAATGATGGCGATAAAAAAAAAATTTTGTTATGTACAGGGAGACCTATAAGTAACGCCCAACTTGTCTCCCCAAACATTTATTTATTGGTTGCAACTATTTTCTTCTATTCTGGTTTTCAATTCTGGTGTGGTGGCCGGTTTTGTATCATACACCATGTTCTTTAGGACTCCCCACAGAAAGGAGATCTAGAGGAGCAAATCAGGTGATCTTGCCAGTCATTCGATAGCATCACGTTGGCCAAGCCAACAACCTCCCAAGCCAGTCTTTCACAATGCGACCGCAATTGCATCAATAAAATTGTTTTGGGACAAATGCGTATTACTTTTGGGACAGCCTATATATATCAAGCCTCTAACTGTGCACTGAAACCAGAAGTAAATATGACCCACGAGAGAAACATCATATTGCTCAGAGTTGAGCTAAAAAAGGAGAGCCACTTTTAATAGCAATAAATAGACATATGTCATAAGTTTTAAACAAAGAATCGATGAAAATGGATTCCAATGAGATCTGCTGTAAACATATGGAGATCATGAAGGAACACAAGCATTTTGGCTGAGTGAATCTCTTTAGTCCAGTTGAATGAATTCTATATTTAGTCCGTGACTGTTTTAGCAGCAATAAATAACATTACATTGGACCCATTTGCACTTATCTGAATTATTGCTTAGACATCTGCTTGGCATCGAGAAGATTTTTCTCTTAAAATATACTAGTGCGACAGAACAGCATTGGTTTTCAACTTTATCTTATTACTGTTGTACACGTACCATGAAAAATGATGGCATATATGAAACTACCATTCCTAGAGAAATTATGAATCACCAAAATCCATATATGCTATGTTAGGGGTGATCAATTAAAGGGTTGGAAAAGGGGATGATCAATGAATAATTTACTTGTTTCACCCTTTTGGGTCTATGATCACTGAAAAAGGTCTGAATTTTGAAAAAAAATAACAAGCGGGCACAAAGTACTCGGCAAATTAGCATAAACTTACATTGCATATTGAGCCCCCCAATGAAAACATATTTTAGAGGGGAATCATTGTTGTTAACAACTGTAAAGTTTCCACAGATCCAATTTGTACAATAGAAATAATATGAAATAATAATAATAGTATTCTGGGATGAGGCCTTAGTACCAGACTTTAATGTATGTTGATCGCTTCGTATCAGATGATATTGAATAGAGATCTACATCAGGGTTGTATTAGTAATACATGACTGCATGTGCAAAATTTCAAGTTTCTTTTATGAACGGTAAGGATTGGCAAAGTTTGGATAGATACATATGAATGTTAGAACGTATAAATAAGCTAATCCCAGCAACAGTGCTTAAACTAGTCTGTTGTGGGTATCCATGATTAATTAAGTCCTCATCAGAGGGTTTTAACGAGTGAGCTTTTAGTTATATTTTTTTCAATTATTGGTGTCATCCTATGGATTAATGAATATTTATTGGCATTATATGATGTAATGAATGAATTCCAACTTTTATTTGGACAATCCAATCTCTTCTTCCTAACTTTGTTGGCATGTTAATAATTCTTCATGAAGTTATAGTGATGAATGAAATTATCAATCCTTCACTGATCATTTTGATGACAAAAAATAAGCATACCAATACGTGTGGTGTATTGGTATAAAAGATCAGTTCAATGATTCCATCTTTTGATCTGTTTTTCTTTGTTTTGAACCACCAGAAGAGGAGACCAAGATGAAGAGACTCTCTTTCATTACAGATATTACATTTTTCACCTAAAGTGGGCTGTAGAAATGAATTGGCCGAAACATTGTGACTGCATCAAAGATGAGAAGAAGAGTTTGAATTAGCCATAAAGATTAATTCTGTTTTATATCGTGGCTATTCATTAGGTCGCAAAGGATTGGGGAATGAGAATACTTTTTTATTTTCAAATCATCTTAAAGTCCATGAATCATTTTTTCCGAATCTTTTTGAAACTTTACTTATTCATTGACTGAATTTACTTTTCTTCCTTCATTGATCTTTCCACGTGACTTCGTTCTGTTAAGTACTACATTTCTTAAGAAATGTTGCTAAAACAAAAACCACGAGTTCAATCATGCATCCACCATCCTCATGTCCATATCTGTAATTTCTGATTACAAAGGAATTTTAAACAAAGTGGTAGTAGCATTACTAACTCTGATAGTAGTAGCAAGAGGAGGAGGAAGAGGAAAGTTAGGATGGTCCAGTGGAAAATCTTGTTATCAAAAAGCAATTAGTAAGTTTAAATAAAGTAAGTGTACAATTTTTATCTATAATTAGTTCTGGTATCTTAGCGTATGGTTATTTGTTTGATATGTAGGCGTCAAATGAGTTTATATATTTTCAATATTTTTAGCTATAAAGTTAGCTGGAAATTAAAAAGTTTAGCCAATTCTAGCTGTTTTTGAAGACAGTTTTAGTTATTAATGACATACGATACTTGGCAACACTGTAAAAAAAAAATGCTTGATCCATCATCTATTGATCAGAATAGATGTTCTTTTCTGGATGTCACACATTCTCCTCCTTCTTCTTTCTATTGTTTATGGCACCGGAACCGATTGACTGACCAACTGACCGACAGACTGACCGAGTGGCCGACTGACTGACCGACTGGTGGAAAAGTGTCTAATAGAGATGTGTGGACACATTGAAAAATTGATTTAAAGAAAAAAATAAAACAACTTTTGCATCACATGCAATATCTTCATAAATTCCTTCATTCGATTATTCTTAATTATAATTGCATAACCTAAATTTTGTGAATCTTTGTTACGTCCACATCGGGAGTTTGCTTGTTGTGTAAGGTCTCCTCCTATGAAATACTACTCAGAGAGTGCAGAAGAGAGCCACCAAGATCATTCCAAACCTGAGAAATATATTTTACACTGAAAGATCAAAAAAACAACTTAATTTAGAGACCATGGAAGCCAGGAGAAAACATGCCGACCTGTTGGAGATCCATAGAGTCCAGAACAATATGCATATAACGGATACCATTGTTCATTGCTCAATGTACCCTCATAAAAAAAAATGCTGACTTCATCTATCCACTGTAAAACTAGAGTACATAGCCATAAATTATAAATTCAGACCTCCACTAGTGTTAGAAATAATTTCTTCTCAGCAAGATTAGCCAACGCATGGAGCAACCCGAGTGAAAAGACTGTCACAGCTGAGAATTTTAATATTTTTTAAATATAACCTTTATTCTGATATTGGTCATACCAAATTTAGCTACAAATATTCTTATTAGTTTAATTTTTCCCCAACTTAACTCAAGCGGGCTTAATGATGCAATTAACTGCTGTCAAAAAAGCCTATTTCAAGTACATAACTAGCATACCAATCAACACTCTGAAGCAGAGATTTTAAATATCTGTGTACATATGTAGATCGATGCCAACTGTGATCAACTGGAGAGAAGAAGAGAGCGAGATAAGAATTTATTCAATTCAAGCAGATTGCACAGCAGGTAATTAAAATGATAATTACCTGTGGATTCAAACTGACAACTGTCCAGTACTAGATTTCATTAAAAATACATGTGTAGCTGAAAAAATTGATTCAAGGAAAAAATAATCCATAGAACATGCAATATCTTTTGATATTTCTTCATTGTTTTGGCCTTTTGCTGTTGATCATCTTAAATATGTTATGCTAAATCAGTGCAATTGCCTAATTGTGAAATTTACTTATTTTTTGTAAAAAAAAAATTAATTTCATTTTGATTTCACAAACTTTTGATTGTAAAAAAATAGTTGCTCTATATCCTTGTTTTGATTGAATGAACTTTTGATCAAACTGAAACTATGTATTTATTTATCTATTTATTATAAAAAAGTTAAAATTTTGCCAATTAGTCAATTTCCTCATCTCAGCATAACACACACATTTATCAACATGCATCACATGCCTCTGAGAATTAACTCCTCATTTTTCATACATATATACAGGTATATATATATATATACATACATATATATATATATATATATATATATATATATATATATATATAATGCATGTGCATGTTTGTGTATGTATGTGTGTTTCTAAAAGTTGGTAAATCTTATTAACTGTGCATGAATACATGTTTCTTTCTTATTTCAGTGCAGCAAACGTTTTTTGTAGGGACGTCCTTCACATTTATTCCCTCAGCTGTTACCCTCCGCCTCAATAATCAGATATCAAAAATTAAAATGGATCAAGTTATGTAGACCTTAATGCTTTAGCAATCAGCACATCCGGATAACACTCGCAAGAAATATTTTAATTGGCAATCTTCCAAATATTTATGTCGCTAATTCCGTTATCTTCATGTGTTGGGAGCATCAATTAAAAAAAAAGAAATACCCGCGAGTGAAAACCCCAAGAACACTACTTATCCATCAGCATAGTCATTTTATTTATCATGACTAATCTCATTTTATTAAACATAAATGCTAATCGCAACTGTCATCATCAGCACCAACATCTGGAAGAATGGAGAGAAGGCTTAGTCTTGGCCATAGGCGTCTGTGGTACCATTCCGGGAAGTGGGGAAAGTGGTGGGGGAGAGGAAAGAATATATTAGGGGTTGGGATATATCCGGATGTTTGTTATCAGCTAAAGGAGTAGAGAGTGCTTAATCTGTCACTGCTCATAGAGATCCATTGATCTTAAGCCTCTATAGGGTTCTTATTTTCAACCCCTTCCCAGCCCTTGGTGAGAAGGCCTGATCCAGGAGACGGCAATTCCCTTGTATGTATTCCCAAGTGGATGCCCATGGTTTTGGTATGTTTGTGTATGATTCTAAGTGTATGTATTTTTTTTACACCTCTACTAATGAAATAGGAAGAGCTATATGTATACATTTGCGGCCATCTGTCCGTCTGTCTTCCTTGAACAATGAAAATAGAAAGTAAATGACAATAGGACAAATGCACAATTGATGAAACAGCAGTTCATGTGAAAATAGTGATCACCAGTGGCTTGTAGTGGCTTGGTGAAACAAATGATGTCGATAATTTTTACCTGCCTAAAGCTGAATATCATAACTTGCTGGCAAATTGACAAAAGCCACAAAAAGAAGTTTATTAGAAAATTAATTAATCCCCGTAAAAAATTCATAGATGTATTTGAATTTCTGTGAGAGTAAGAGAGACCATTGTTAGAGACAGAGAAACCAAGAAAAAAACACTGTTCATAATATAAGTTGATTCAAGTAAAGTTGAATATGACAGTGAAAAGATTAGCTTAAAAAGGTAATAAATCTTGTCAGTTTTATCATCAAAGCCTTCTGAACAGAATTGCCTTCAAAAGAATATGAGTAACAATAAAATGAAACAATATGTTTATTTTTGTTTCACTGCGTTGTAACACGCTTCTTGTATCAAATGGAAGGCCTGCTATCTCATACCATTCTTATCTCCTTTAGAACGAACCTTTTTTTCAGCTCTGGATTAAGTTCAGATTTCTATCCTCTGCCAACATCGAAAAAAAAGGCCTCATTTTGTACATTAATCTTCTGAGCAGAGATTTCAGGAAGGAATTGAAGAGCTTTCTTATCTTTCTCCTTGCCAGTTCTCTCGCAAAGGAATCCCTCCCTGCCTGCTCTTAATCAATTAATTTCAAAGCAATCCTTTTTCTAAAATTGCAGTCTTCATTCAAATTAATAAAACCATTATCATATAAGAGGAACAACCCATAAGTATTGCTTTCCCATGTGCAGTCCCTAAAGTCGGTACATGATACTCTGGCACCAAATAGTTCTTGAAGTGCCCAGAAGAATGATAAGATCTTGTGTCAAAATCTGTATCAAGTGGTGATTCAAATCACCTCAGAAGATCAGAATTTTTTCAACTGTTATTAATCACAGCAACCAACAACAGACCTGTTTAATCACTGTTGCTGGGTTTAGTAAATCACAGCTACCATATCAGATCAGTGTGATCTGTTGTTGGGTTTAGGTTATTCATATATTCCAACATTTATATGTATCTATATATTTGTCTATGTATCTAGACTTTGCCCAGCCCTAACCATTCGTATTGGGAAATTGAAAATTTGCACACACACTCCCCTGAATGAGTAGGTAAAATCGTTTCTTGTTTTGTGATCCCCTACCTCCCGAATAGGTTTTTATTGGGATTGTTCAATTTACAATGTAAGTTTATGCCAAATTGGTCCTTTATTATGTGTCCAGCTGCATTCTTGTGTGTTTTTGGGGGAATTTTTCAATTTTTCAGGGATCACAGTCCAAAAAAAACAAGAAAATTAACTTGTTTATTGATAATCTCCTTTTCGAATTTTTTTATTCATTTGATTTGATTTTTCAAATTTGATCACCCTACAGAGTGATTATCCAGACCTGTTTTTTTTTCTTGATCAAAAATTTATGGTTCAAACCATCATTATCATCATTATCATCATCATCAGTCTTTTAACGTCCGTCGTTGGACATAGACCTTCCCCAGGATCCACCTCAATTCTCGATCATAGGCGTCGCAGAGCCAGTATTTTCTGAATTTGTCTAGTTCATCTCTCCATTTTGTATTCTGCCAGCCTCGGTTTTGCATGTGGTCTCCAGGGATCCATTGGTAGTATATCTATTAAGGTAACTTAATTTTACTACCACCACTACTAAATTTATGAGATGACGAGCAGCGTATATGAATTTAGGTGACTCGGACTTTCCCTTGGAATTCTTGTCTAATACGTACTGTGGAAAAATTTGAATACAAAGTCATGAGCAGCCAATAATATTTCATGATAGAATCGAATTTCATAAAAAGAATGTAAAAAGAGACTTTTTAATTTTGGTAGAAGGATGTCCTATTGACCTTGATGATTTGCCAATGAAGGCTTTTCTCATCTCCTACCATGCTGACTGCGATTATGCTAACCGTTGCCATGTCTTACCGGCAAACCTTTATATCTCATCCCTACATCTTGTGTCTGGTCTTTTCCTACTGCATACACTGTGCCATGGACATCAGTTGGATAGCCTTTTGCTCTATCTGTTGTCATCTCTTCTTGCTGAGTGTCTAACCCATCGCCATTTTTATTGCTTGATCATTTATAAAATATCCTTCTCTCTTGTCCCCCTCTCTGAACCATGTTGATTTTTTCTCTCTCTTAGAGTTATCCCTAGCATTGTTTTGTTAATTTCCAAGTTTTGCATCTATAAGTCATAGATGGTATTATGCATTCATTGTATACTTTATGCTTTAAGCACATTGGGAAGAAAATAAAATGATGCAAAATGATTGGCAGGAAATTATTCAGTATTTTTGAAGCATCCAATATAATACATGCAATAATAAAGTGTCCAAGATCAGACACTTAGTGTACCAAATTGACCCCACTAGGTGGAGAGAAAGAGCCCGTAAGTGAATAGATAATTAGAATAAGAATCGATTCTAATTCAAAAGGAGAAAAAAATGGTTATCGATGTCAGAACCGCAAATTAATTGGTAGAGAAGAATCTGACGCATTTTTATACATCTATACAAAATTGGTCAAAAATGACAGATTGGAATTGGAAGTAAAGGATTGGTTTATGAATAATTAAAAAATCTTGAAATAGTTGAAATAAACCAGAGTTGTGAGTACAAAACAAAATCATACTACGTGTATACAATGGAATGTTAGATCACGCTATCTGGACAGGGTCAGAAGCTTGGATTTCAAAATAGGGGATTTGTTTTGTTAAAGTGTCAGTGAAAGAAAGTAAAACAATTGAATTGTTGTTATTTAGCTAAAAATGAAAAGGCTAGTATAGAATTTTCAGAGATGAATGGAAATTTACGAATGGGTAAATGATGCACAGCAATTTCTAATTGTTTTGGATTAAGAATGTTTGGCGGAGAATTTAATGATTAACAAAGAAATGGGCTGATCAGGCTAAATTGTGTGGATGCACTCGGAGTATCATGTGATTCATAATTAGGTAGGCATAAACAGGGATTGTATTTTAAAATAGAAAAAATTGCCCATGGCTGCCAACCAGGTTACACAACCTTGTCACTCCCTCTCCCTGTTGGGGGCGGGGCAATCGATGAAGAAATCCGAGAAACGTTGAACCCGGATGCAATGATAAAAACCGTATCAGCTCAGAACTCGGAAATTTTTTGTAACACCGACACTTTTTTTGGTATCACCGTGACTCTCTCGATTGAGACTGCATACGACTCAGTAGCAGCAGAGAAAAGGAAGAATGGATCTTTAAAGAGGAAGAAAGACTGAAGAATCTTTAACTCACGGAACTACCGGG